>JAWNNE010000127.1:662294-1297088 GCA_035043205.1 Drosophila trichaetosa
CAAGAAGATATACTCTGCAATAATATAAAATTGAAAGCATTTGCATAGCTACCTGATTACATTTGAGTGTGCAAATTCATTCAAAGTGAAAATTGTTAATGAAAATAGAAAAATTAATATATTTTACAGCTGATTTAAGATTATCATATTTTGCTATTGTTCTGGGTGTATGTTTAGAGTCTCATTCTCCACTATTTTCTAGGTATATAGATGCTTCCTCAGTGACGATTAACGTTACTTCTGCTGAGCTACAAGGAAGCCAATATTCTTTTCACGTGTTATGAGCGATAATCGCCACAATCACAGCAAGTTCCATAAGCTTATGTATGAAAACGATTTGAAGACTATGTTTTCGTAATCCGACCCTCAATAATAATAGCTTCCGTATAAAAAAGAAATGTTAATGTTTTTTTTATCCTTGTGCATGCCTTTAACAATTAACTCATTTAGATTTTACAATCTCTCTTTGTGTATTCATTGCAGCCGAATAGTCAAAAGGGTTTTTATTTTTTACTTTTTTCGTCCTTCCATCTTCAGTCTTTTTACGATTTTTTTTAAAATGCGTCAACTGTATTTGCTTGTCAATAAACATTTAAGCAAGCCGATCAATTCAGTTAACCGATTAAAAGTGTAACTAACATAGCTCAAGCTAAGTAACATTCATTAGTTTATAAAAAAATATTTGTGCATATCTTACCATAAAAAAAATTTCGTCATCATGTATGACATGAAAGTCTTTTTCCTCTAATGCGTGCGCATTGGTGAAGAAAGTAGCACCAAGATCGGCTTGGACCTGCGGTAGAGTATGTTTTTCGTGTTGATAGCATGATTCAAGCATTACATTTGATTCAAAGTCGGAAATATGGCAGGCATCAAAACTATTTTTAAATAGTAATGTACTTTGTGGGATTTCAGTTTCGTTTTTCTTTATCACATTCATTTTTGCTGATAAATCCGATGGCGAAGTTTCCTTAACATCTTTCACAGCATCGGCCATCAGTATATTTATATGCTTTAGTGTATCATCATTATGCTGATCACTTTTTTTCAATGGGCTATCATCGGGTTTCTCAAAGCCAACGCTTTGCTTTTCCTTTGACATTACGTCCTTATCGTTTGCTATATATGCAATAAGTTGTGCCAATGCATCTGCTGCGTCGAAGCACGTTTTTAAATGCATGTCATGAATTGAAGACCGCAAGTCAATATTGGGATATAATTTACTTTGATCGTTAAGATGGATTGAAATATTAATCAGTCCCACGTTTAAGACTGGTACCAGGCCAGAACAATTTATGTGAGCCAAAGTTTCATCAACGACGTTGGCCCCTTGAATCTAAAAAAAAGAAGTTATATATACACTGAAGTTAAATGTTACTATATAAAGTCCATAATATATATATATAATTTAAGATTAGGATTTAAAATTAAAATTGTAAACTGTGTAAAAGGTATTAAAATGTTAAATGATCTAGCATCATAGCAAGATTAAGAAAACCTAAAAAAACCGAATTGCTCCAATCTTAGTCGATTACCGAAAGAAAACCCAGATAAACTAGCAAGAATAGGATAAAACAGTTCCCACTTTAAGAAAAGATTTTGTACCAAATTTCGAAGGAAGTGGAACAACTCTAATATTTACTATATACCAATGTGATTATCCAAATCTGAATCATTCAATCTAAGAGGGCGTGGACTGTCAGAAATCCGTTCCAAATTTTGCGATTTTAGCTTTAAAACTGTGTACACTATTTGTGGGGTCTACAGTGAAGGTGGACTAGGATAAGTTTACCATTTTAGTTATTTGTAATGCAAGTTTGGTAACTAGCTGCTAAATTTATGTAATATTTCGAATTTTGAGTATTAGGGGGGCAGAGTGGTTGGGAGAGGACTCTAGGTATCTATGAAGAAGTTCACCTTCCACGTTTGCAATGGAACATTGTCAATCGCATAAGTGGATAAACTTTTTATGCAAAAATAAATAATCCAGATGAGTTAAATTAATCCGAATCTCCGAAAGATCAAGCATAAAATCGAAGAAGTCATTGTGAAAAGGAGATTTAGACCGTTGAAAACATCAAATAAGTCATAACTTTCCACACGTGAGGAGATGTGAATACGAGATATATGAAAACGTATAATAATATTGGTGCAAGTAACAATAACACTTCCTGTCTCAGTAGTATTAGCATTCAAATTAATTATTTCAAACTGAAGTGTAGCGTTAACGGTGGGCTATAAAGATAGATTTAATTCCACAGACAAATACGATGGAGTTTAACCAAGTTTCTGCAACATTGATTATGTCACTTTCAAAAGACATAATATTCTGAAATGTAATTCTCAGTTTTGACAATAGATCTCTTTCTGGTATTGAATAATACAGCAATCGGAGCACGGACTTAGCTTGTAGACCTTTTGGGAGCAGAGCTCTGCTTCAATTTGGAAGATTAAAAGAACACTCAGTTTTTATTTTTGACTTAATTTCAACTTATGTGCGATCATGTGTGATGACCAAAATTCTGAATCTCTTACCGGAAATGAATCGGGAGGAAACCTTATTCTAAAAAATGGACGCAACAAATTCTAATCGAGCGGAAATCTCAGTAAAATGTTTTTAGTAGTAGTTAGATTGCTGCTAACACCCGTTAAAGAAGTGGAAAAATTTGAGGGACACGCCCGCAACAATAAATTTCGAAATCTTAAGTTTACAATAATTTTATAGCTAGAGAAAAAAAAATTTAAAACTAGATTAACGACAATCCTTTTTCAATTGTTGATAACTTAAGGCATAAATGATTTACTTACTGTTGGGCCAATAGACAGGATACAATCTTCAGTTATCATTCGCAGAGTACATCCGGTGATTGGATATATAATGTTGCTGCTAAAGGAGCAATATCCGATATCAAGTAATGCTCGATATGGTAGGTATTTTGGCCTATAATGAATATTAATCAAAGTATTATTTATTGCTAAAAATTGAAGACGAATGAGGAATTATTGTTACAACAAAATAAGGCAAATTATGAGTTTGAGTATGAAACTATGTAAAACTGACTTTTTATAAGCAACTTCAGTTGAGGCTAACATGCAACTATGATTATCACATGAGTATTTCACAATCAATATTAATATCCAGAAATCTTTATAGTTGCACCACTTCTAGTTTCACAAAACTTCATCTCCACTTCTTCAATTCTAATTGAAGTATAACCATATTTCATTCAGTCGAAAATGATTGGTTTGAAATTGTTGTTAAGCTTTTCATTTACATATCTTCTTTTTCTGATATTTAAATTTAAATGCCACATTTATCTCATATTAAAGCAATTTCTTCGCATTTTAGCGATCTTAATCTCCCTAACAGCAAATGTTCATTTTGATTAGCACAAATTTCGTTATTCCTTCAGATTATTACGATTTCATAACTTGTTTGATTGATCTTTAAGAGTCTCCGATCAATCTAAATACAAAAGCAATGAATACAGTTTTTGGATTTGGAGTTTGCCCCACAGCTGAAAGTCTCAAGTTGGCTATATACGGATAGATGAATAGTCGGACTAACGCATAAATTCAATTTGTGCTGGATTTATCCTAACCAAGATTCGTCTGACTCCGATCAAGGCTATATCAAATTTAAGATAAGTTGCATTTATAGTTATGCTTATGTTTATATTCTTTAGCAATAAAACAAAAAACTTACCGATACTCCATTGCAAAGTTCCAAACATGTCCCTGAATTTCCGAAACAAGCGCATATGGCTCATACGCTTCAATAGGAAAGTCCTGAAATAAAAAATTTGTATTCTTAAAAAACAAGTAAGAGTGTGAAGTCGTAACCCACTGATTAACCCTTAAAATCTGGCAATTTTTACTTCACAACTTTTTCATTTCCGGGCCATGCTTTCAATAAGTGTTGGCGAAACACTTCAGGATTCACCAAATTTAATTTAAATATGCTAAAATTGAGGAAAAGGTTCCTTAGTTTGGTAAATCCAACTGCGGCTGATATTGTCTTTTGCGATGTTCATTAATCCGAGTTTATAATCGAAATTTTATGAATCTATATCAAATCAAACACTGGGGCAGATATAGCCATTTCCGATTTGTAAGCGCGGAGTACTTAGAGATGTTCGGATGGTCGATTTTTAAAGAACTTTACCAGCAATATGCGTTCCAAGTTTGATGATTCTAGCTTGTCTTGTGATTCTTGCCCTCGTTGGTGGACTAACCAAATTTGGCGACTCTTTATCGATTGCAATTATATAGATTTTCTATCCCCTTTGTCTGATATGGGTACAGATGAGAATAGGTTGTCAGTTTCAAATGCATACTTACAGTTACGTTCAAAAAATCTATTAGTTGATAAATCCAATGATTAACTGAATATTCAGGCTTATGCCACACATTGATTCCATTAATTCCAAATGCAAGCTTTATTCTCTGTAAAGTAAAATAAAATATATTTATTTTCAATTAATTTTAATATATGTACTTAAGTAATAATATAAAATAAAATATTATAAATTAAATTAAAGATTCTTATTCTGTGAACAAACTTGTTCTAAACTTCTGGGAATCGGAGGGACATTCAAATGAACCAAATCTGCAGTTCTGCAAATCTGCACCAGAACAGCTGCTTTTGGAGCACTCTTTTCTAGACAGAATCAGACGTTTGCGGGTCAAGTCTACCACATGGTGTCTACTTTCTTCCTTCGACACAGGCATCGTTTTTTAAGGTTTGAAAGGAAACTTTTCAAACAATCGGAGGCAGCCAGTCTCATGTAGAGAGACTTTTCGAAGTGGTGCACCACGTTGGGAAACATGAATGCAATTCCCAAGAAAGCATTATTTCTGACTACATCAATAGGTGCTACGACCACAAAGCCCATCTACAAAGCTACGTTTTTGATGCGATAAGCATAACTTCATCTTAGATATCAACTAGCTTCTCATGGTGGATTCAACAATCCAATCCCCGTAATTCCCGCGGTTCAGCCTTCCCCCATGTGCGGTAACTCACGACACCTCCAAAATGTACCAGCAAGTGTAAGTTGACGAGACCCAGCACAATTTGCCATCTTGTCTGGAGAGAGCATCCCAATGATGTACTTCAAATATTTTGTTTACAGCCCGATTTTGACGATTCATCTTCTTTATTTAACCATCAAGCATGTTCCAAAAGGAGATGTGTTTAATAACTATTTAAGGAAGATCAAGTTCGCCGTATTTGTTGTTTATATCTAGACTCGATGATCTACTAGGCTTATTAAGGCCAATAATTACTTGTCAAAAAGTACTGCTCTAAGAAATGCGGCTTTACGACTTTGACTGGGTTGATCAAATTCTCGATTTTCTGTCCTTGATCATATACGGAGGTTATCCTCCATAAGTTGCGGATGATCGCTTCAAATTTAGATACGTTTGTAGCCAACAGAGTTGCAGATATCCAACAAATAACTTTAGATGTGACTTGGTTCCATGTTCCAACGAAGAGGAATCCAGAATCCAAATTAAAGACTCAGTCTAATCCTAAATAATGAAGTGAATGAATCTTTGGAACGAGCCAAGATAAGATTTAAGACTGTAGAACGCACAACCATACCGCTATGAGCAATAAGTGAATGACCCATTTCAATCTAATCTTCAAAACTATGTCAAGCACTCGATGGCCGATACAACCGGTGATTCAACCTACCTGACGCAGATATATATACAAATATAAAGCCTAACCATATATAGAATATTAAGTTAAAATTATAAATTACCTTTAAGCGTTTTTCTGGTTGCTTTCTCAATTCAGCGACAACAGATACCATTTCCTCTCGATTATTTGTCACCCTCTGTTCATTTGGAAGGTTACAAATTATCCGTTTTAGATTTGGATCAGTGGCGTCACTCCAATCAGTAGCCGATTTAGTCAAGATGTTTCCTGCAACATGAATATTGAATTAATAAGTGAAAAAGGAACAGGTAAATATGCTATATAAGAGAGATCCCGACCCTGACTTTAATTTCTTATCTATAATATTCTGAGGCCCACCCCAGCACCTAAAAATCAAAGATACCTCTTTCTTCTGCAGGTAAGTTCCTACTTCAGGCCTACATATTGGATAACGAACTTTCTCTTATAATATCTCTTATGAATGCCATGAATATAAAGATATCAGCAAATATAAACAGAGTACGTTAAATAAGTTGACTTACCACAGTGAAACACATCAATTTCTTTTAATTGAGTACAAAAATAGCTCAGATTTTTTTCATTTTTAAGGCCAGTTACCGAAAACAATCGAAATTCTTTCAAGTTGAACTTCAGTTTTCCACGCGAGGCTGTTTGTTCTTTATTTTCCAAATCCCGAATATCCGTATGCATAAGTAAGGTTCCTTCTTTAACACTTAATTCAAAGGAAAAGACGCTGGTTTCTGCTTGTGATGTAGCAGATTGTGGCTCCCACATTAATAAGTTCCAATTCAGACGGTTGTAAATTATTTCATAGAGATCTTTAGACCTGAAACCAAGTAAAATAACTTTTTACTAATTTTTGAATTTGTGTTTAAATAATAAATAGTAATAATAATAATAATACATGAAGAAAAAATAAATACATTAAGCAAAAGAATGGCTATCTTCAAATCAAATTTTAGTCTGATGTTCCAAATAGTATTATGCTTTCGATGCTATTAGTAAAAATATGAATATATATAAAGTTTCATCAGGATAGCTTTCGAACTTTTGCTTATATAATCCAAAGAAAAATCGGACAACCGGACAGACAGTCGAACATGGTTATATTATTCAAGAATCAAGAATATTGAATCTTCGGTTATCCCGAATACAAAATAAAATAAAAAAAATTATTGTTAGGTTTGAAATAGCGACTTAACAACACGATATAGGGAAATAAGACACAACATTTTCAAATGACATTTCGTTTTTAATCTTACATTATATTTCTGAATGAACATAACGTTTGGTAAAAGCCGACAGAACATCTCAATTGGGCTGGAGTTTTTTAATTTTTACCAAAGAAAAAACAAGAGAGAACATTGCAGTCCAGCGTCTGCGAAATACTCTGAAACCATAAGTAATACCATATGATAGCAGGTGCCAGGTGGTCTTAGTTTTGGAGTTTGGTATTAAGAGGTTTTTGGTAATAAAAGTTTGGTATTTCAATCGCAAGGATTATTGGGCTCAACGAGTTGACCTTGATTCGTTCTTGGTATTAAAAACTTCTGGAGTTTCCGGATGAGGTCAACTCTCACATGCGTGAGCCGGAAGCTCTCAGAATATCACTAGCTGCATGCACATGCAACTGGATATTCTGGACTCAGATGTGCTGGGAGGAAGCTGCGCCGAATGACAAACTGGTTCCTCAAATCAATAGAAGGACCATTGTGGCATCCCAAGCTGCCAATATACCTAGCTCATTTTGCGATCGAGTGTGTTTAAATGATTTCCTAATGATGATGTAGTAACATTAATAATTTCTCTTTAAGAACATATTATTATATACATATCAAATAAATAAAGAATTTTACTTACTCTAATACAATTTTTACTTTTGGAACAGAAACCAAAATTTTCAAACTGGATGAGTCCTTACAACCTTCACAGAATTCATTTATTTCATCAGTGTCTCCAGGCAAAAAGAAATCGGTCTTGTCTAAAAAAGAAAACCAAAATAATGTGTACAAGATTAGGCATCGCAACAATTAATACAATTTTCGAAACTCAAGAAAAGCAAGTCAATCTCACTAAAGCTAGAGAATAATTAGATTACATAATATTTTGTGATATATAAGCACAATGGCTATACTCAATATTACGAGACGCCTCCGACCCTATTAAGTGTATATATTCTTAATTAGCTCGAGTCGGAATAGCCAAGGCCATCTGCCTTTTAAAAGCTAACTAACTCCTCAGGTTTAAAGATATCTAAATGAAACTTAATGCAACCAAGGAAACTAGACTCGCTTTCATGGCTCACATGGAGAGGGTATGATTCACCGGTAAAATACCATCAAAATTTCTTAACTCTACTTCAGATAGCTTAACACGTTAAGGGGTAGCATTGGAACTATCAAGCGATCAAGACACGTTTCACAAATGACTGCAATACAAGCGTTACGCCAATCTTCAGATCCCTCTGAAGTGAGAACACCAACACAAGAAGAATTTGTATATATACAATCCTTGAGCTGATATCAGATGACCCAATATGAAGCAATGCAATATACAAACGACTGAAGTAAATTCCAGTACATAGTCCTGCCAAAACTATCAGCAACACGATCCGTTTCATATTTTATATTTCATATATGTCATATTTCACGAATTTCATGTATAATTGAGTGACAGTTCAGCAGGGTTCCGTATCTTGGTACCCTATTTATAGATCCCTTTATGTGTGACATGCTTCAGTCTCCCGGTTACTTTCGCGGTCTTATGTATCCTTGTTACCATAAATCTTAAATCTTAAAATAAAACTTAAAATATTACATAAGGGAGTGAAATTTTCGACCGGCTCATACTTCATACATTATATGTACATTATCAGTTTCGAAATATTTATTACCTGTACTCTCGTAAAGTCCTTCGATATTGGATGAATAACCATATGAACACTTAGAGCTGAAAGGCGATTTACATTTTTGTCTTGCGCTGTTTTCAAAAGATTTAGCATCCGCGTCCCTCGAGTTATCTTTCGAACTGTGGACTTTTATAACAATTCTGAAAAAAGATTCAAAACAAATTTTCATTATTATTTTAAGGTTGTGGGAATTTTTTTAGATTAACAGATTGCTTTAAATTATTATTGATATTGTCAAGAAAGTAATTCTTAAAGCGCTGCTGATTATAAAAACTTCTGCAAGAATTAATGAGAAATAATTTAATTTTGGCAACTTCGAAATACAAAAGTCTTAAAATATTTTCTTCTTTCCTAGAAATGATTCATTCTTCTATCTTATTCTATATTCTTATCTTCGGGCTTCTAATCCTAGTTATTCTTTTGATTAGCATTACTGATAGTCATTTTCTTTGCGTTGGTTGGATAAATAACTCCCCCAAATAAATAATTTGAGCAATAATTAATAATCATTACATAATTTTGTTTTAATTATTAATAGAAAAACTACAACAGTTTTCTGGAGATAGTGAATCTCAATTTCTCTGATTTTTTTGCAGCTGTCTTTGCCTGATGTGACGAAAAAGAATAACAAATATCAGAATTATTCTCTTTATGCTTTCGGAAATAGGCAAACTTTGCAACAAACAAAATTAGTTAATTACCAAACTCGGCAATGGCACACCTGAACAACTTCTTTACAGAGTTGTGATCTTAGAACTGAACGTATTCAGCGCGAAGGAATACATACTTGGCGCATAACTGGACAATCAAAAAGCATTTGACCGACTTTGACACCCTGGATTGTTGTATAAGTTGAAAAAATTACTCAAGCCCCAATTATACCTAAAAATTAATAATATATACCCTCCATATGCAATGATACCTAAATAGAAGATGAATTGGACTTTGGAATACTGGTCCAGATGGAATATCTAAATCAAAACTGAGAAGTGCGTCTCAGCCACGAAAACTCATTTGATGGAGTGTTTCTGCATGTCGAGGTCCTTTCGCATAAGATCATTCACAAATACTTAGGTATCATCATCTGGACAAGAGGCTTGCTTTCAGAAATGTTGTCTGTGACGCAAGATGAGAAAAATAAGTTGGCTACTGCATCTACGCAACAAACTCTCATTACTGATCAAAGTTCGTGTAAATAGCTGTTCTTGCTACGAAATTTTGCTGGTGCTACAAAATATAGGTTTACGGAATAGAAGCCAAGTCCTACAAAAACAAAATCCGTGAGGCACAAGCGACATTTCTGTGAAGGATAAATAGTCCAACAACCCTATTAAATGATACAAATTTTTTGAAATGATAAAGATATGCAATCTGTATAATCTGGTAACAGCATTTTTAGCGCAAATGTGAAATAGATTCCATCTTACTTTTCCGTGTCAGCCGTCGACTTATCCACTTTATTCTGAGATGAACATTGCATGATATGAATATCATGCTGAATGCCTTCTTCCTGAAAAAATAAAATGTATATTTTGTATAGATTTAAAATAGTTTATCGGAAATCGATTTTAATCGATTTAAAAAAATTGATATGACTACATCAACTCAGCTATTGATCTTGAGCAAGAATATATAATTTAAGCGTTCAGATATGCTTCTTCTATCATTACATACTTTTGGACAACTCCAATATACCATTTTTAATCTTTTTTGGTGTACTCCTTTTCTCAGTGTATATATATAAACTTGAATATTTTCTTAATTGCCTTTTAGATCAACAAAATGATTTTTGAAAACAATTACTTACACAATAAAATCCTAGGACTTTATCTACAATTACACAAATATATGATTTCCACTGAACTAATACATTTCGGAAGTCCAATAAGAGATAGTCGCTTCTTATATTTTTCATCATGGGATCTCGAAGTAGTCCGCCGTCTATCACTGGAAACCTAATAAATTGGTAAAATTAAGAAAATAAATAAATAATATATATATATATATGCATATATATAAATTAAATTCCTTGTTTGCAAATATTTCACTGAATACTTAAAGTATCTTCAATATGCGAAAACGGAAAATCTTTACTTTTAAGTTTCGTGGCCAACGCCTGGCGACAATTACCGAAAACGGAAAATTCAATTTGTAAATGGAGGAAGTAAGCTAGTAAGCTTGGTAAATATAAATTTTCTCTCAATGGAATAGTTGCAAATGCAAGTCAGATTCATTTTCCAGAGAAAATTGTTTATTCATTTATTTATTCAAATGGAAAAACTTTGGTCTGAAATTGAAAATGAAATCGGAAAAATGTTGCGCTTGAAATATGAATTCTAAATATTTAACTATTAGCGGCAGAAAATTATTGTCAGAAGTTTTCGTTTAGGTTCTTTTGAGCAAATTTGTTTTGCAAACTTCCGGGAAAAGGTATTGTTGAATGTCAATGGTCGATTTTTACATAGGACTGATAACAAAAATTGACAAAGTGAATGAATGACTGTCGCACTGAATGGCAAATTCAACGAGTGATTTTCCAGATCGTTTCATAATGCTCTACTGCTAATTTATTTTTTGAATCATACGGATAGAGCTAATAAAAACTGGATCACCTTACCTGCAACAATAAGTTATTTTATTTAAAAAATATATTTTAGAGTCATATTAAGCCAATTGCAGGCGAATTGTACATTTTTTCTTAGTTTCATGGTTAATCGGAATTGAAATAAAACTCGAACGAAAGCAATTTCTGTGGCACCACCAATTTATAGCCCAATCAATCAAGAAGCGCAAAATTTTCAAATTAAATTCAAAAATTTAAATACTTTGCCAAAATATTGCACACAAACCAGAAAGGTAGATCATCAAAAGTAGTTTACGATTGAACTCGACTGTAATGGATCGATTTTCTAGTCATAATAAAAGTTACTCAAATTAAGAATCAGTTTAAGATTAAGGTTTAATGAAGAATCGAGCAAATTAAACAAATAAAATAATATATAATATTTAAGCACCTCTCACACAAAGATTATGATCATATCACCATATGTATCATACAAAATGAGAAAGAATGCGAATATAAAAAAATCGAAGACAAACAGTACAAAGCAGATAAAAGTGTTTTAAACTTACCTTAAATGTATTTTGAAAGAATTACATTTAATTTGCACATCCATTGGATTTGAATTTTCCAGTACTACTTCATGAGTATCCGCATCTATAAAAGGCGATGCTCCTATAAGAGCACTTAATCTGTCATAAATGGAAATATCCAGCTCAGTAGTGCAGTCGTCCAAGGTGCATTCAATTGTGTTGCTGCACGTGTTGTAGTTCTGCTTAAAAAGGTACGACGAATTGTGGGACAGAGTAATTTCTGGTCTAGTGTGGTATCCCTCTTGACAATTCTGAAAACAAAAAGTATTGTTAATTGTGCAAGATGAATAAAAATCTGTTACGATAGATGGATCGAGTTGACTATCAATCCAAAAGTATTTCGTGAACTAGAAGACTATAGATTGGTATGAAGATATTCAGTTGTAAGTAAGTAGGTGAAAATTGCATTGCATAGTATGAGCCTACTACTTTTTAGAGGCTATTTTTTTTTTTGTGGCAAGCATAATGCATTAAAATGTAAATTCAAAACTAATTATGTTGTACATCACATAATCACAGAGTAGCTGCACAATTTTAACACATTGTCTGGCTCGGGCACAGTTCAAAATATACTTTTATACCATCGGTATCAGAGAATAAAAAGAACAGCCCCGGCTTAAGACAAACCCGCGTCATTTTGTTCCTAGTTACATAAATTCAAATATTTATATACATTTAAAAATATATACACATTAATTAATTGTCACTTTCGTTAGTAGTCGATTCACAACTCGTGTTGCAAATAATTATTCGTCATTAAAGAATTTATTACATTTATTCTATGTAATTAGTTCAAAGCTTAATTTTCGACTGAACTAAGGTTTGTTGCAAACTTAGCCTACGATTAATGTTAGATTTCGCCTTCTTTATTCCCTTCTTAAAATAGAGCTTACATTTGCGATAGGTTATATAATTATATGTGACTATATACGCCCTCAGATTTCGGAGCGCTGAATATAAACATCGATTTCTGCTCGCTTAGCGCGCTTGATCAACATTATATTAAGCTATATTCCAATACAGTCGGAAACCCCAAAAACTGACAGCTATTGTTATTGAAACCTATTTTGACCGAAAGCATGGAAATTTATAAAATAATTTAAATAAATTAAAGGTTCGCATATAATTCGAGGACTTATATACAGAAGGACAAGCGGATAGATGGATCGACAATCAGACGAAAATTATTATATGAAATCAGCTGTAAATTATGATAAAGAAGGTCTTTTTGAGCACCTATGAGGATCGGAAACAGTTCTTTTTGCCTGTTTTATAGATATTTTCAACTTCATATATAACAATAATCATTTAGCCATTTTCAATACTCACATTTTTTCTGTCAAACAAAATGAGGTGGCTCTCGACGTTGTCAAGTATTTCACTGAAGTCAAACGTCGTGGCTGATAATGTACTCTTTAAAGTTAACTCATTACATCGCCTCTGTTGATTTCCATTTACTAATAAGGAGGAGACCATAATCAACAGATAGTTCTTGTTTGGTATTGGTATACAGTGTTCCTTCAGGGGATTTTCCACAAATGTGTTTGGGAAAAACGTATTAGCAATTTTCGAATAGTTCTCGAAACTTTCATTGCTATACGTACTGCTGGTCCCCACACTACTAATAGGATTTTCAAAAAGTATATCATTGTGTAAGATAACGGCAACAATTTTAAATATTTGCATTTTGAATTTTAAAATTTCGCCAGATTTTTCGGCAGCACTATTATTTATCAGAGCATTGCTATATGACGTTGATATGCTATTGGTAGATGTCGAAGATATATCAGAATTAGTTATTTTGATCTTTTTCATGTCGGTATACAAATATTCTGATTTTTTAAAACTATCTCCTTCAGGACACCATTCTCCATCCTTTTCAACAATGCCTGTCATTTTTGTATTGCAATGTGGATAAGATAATTCAGTTTTAAAATCCGTAAATTTTTTTAGCATCTTATCTCTTGGACGCACATCATCAAATCCTTTCAAAATCCGGGTTAGCAGATGCGTTTGACGAGGGGTGAGCATAAAATAAATGTCATCTATTATAACTTCCAGGTTGATTTTTGGACCAACAATATTTTCAGTTTGTTTTACGCTAATTTCAAAATTCTGGCACCCTTTGAACTCCACTATTTTACATAGGCTGCCGACAGACACCAACTCCGCAGTATGGCTTTCACTATAAATAAGTTCTGAAGTGTGAATAGTTAAGTCATTAGTAACCAAGTTGTGCTTAGCAATCATCGGTAAATATTTCAAATTAGGAGGCTGCTCCGTGCTGTCATCATTGCCTCCAAAGCCTTCATTTGGTGATGAATATTTTCCATATCCAGTTTGATTTTTATATTCAACATGCTTAGCTTTAAATGATATAATCAGCTTCTTGTCAGACTTTGGCAGCGTGTATTCGATGTTTATCGTAGTATTAGTTAGGTTGGCGTGTATACGATTCAGAACTGAAAAATAAATTGATGTTTACAAAATAAATACAATTAGCATTTTCATAATTGTGTTTCTCATTGAAAAACTATTATATTGATAGATAATAAATAAATGTATTTTAATGGCACTACTATGATTTTAGTTTCCGTATCCTGTCATTTTATAAACTACTTTACAAATCTGTGTTTTATCGGTTGTGTAGAACACACAACCTGGACACTAATTATTATTTCATTTATTGTATATATCCAAAGTGCTTTAATACCATAACAAATAGCTGTTCAAGCTTACTGTTGGCTTTTTTTTAGCTCATTTAGCGTCATAACCATTTTTCTTTTCCGCGCTCATTTTTACTTCAAAGAAATAAATCTTTTGAAGCCATTTGAAGCTGTCTACTGACCCAAACGTTAATTTCGTTTGTCCCTCGACACAATTTCCGTGCCTACTAGACAGATAATTAATCTTGTGTCCCTGTCTCCACATATTTGAGATAGAATGACGAATGAATGAAATGGTAATTAAAGCAATGAAATAGCTCCAATGGATGATACTGTCACTTTTCCTAATATGACCCTTGACACCTCATTCTACGTCAGAAGATTTTATTCAGCGAAGATAACGGTAGGAAATACAAATTTTCCTATATATTTAATGTTTTTTAGACTGAAAATATGGTCGGTGCCCAACGAATCAAATGAACGTATCATTTTTCAAATGCGAAACATGCGATTAACTTATCTCACCATTGTCAATGGTTTCCGCAAACTTTTCCAACCCAATCAAAGTATTGTTGTGATTTAGAAATGGTATGTCATCATCAATTTGCTTCATGCATTCTTCGGCCATTTGCATGGAACTACTAACGGATGACCACATCGACTCTAACATAGTTGTTCCGCTTTGGCATCGCGTGACTGGTCTGAGAGTTATTGTCAAATTTGATATATTGAGTAAGCTGTCGTTGGTCATAAGAGCATTCCATGGGACCATTGCCGTCAAACATCCAATTTGTCCAGAAACCACTTCAAAAGCCCAACCTTGACCTTCGAACAATTCGTTGAGGGCCTAAAAATAAACATTTTTTAAATATTATTTTAAGTCAATTTAATGCAACTTATCCATTCTTATATTAAATTTAGTAATCTTTGCATGTGAATGTTTGTATGCTCGGTGAAAAGACTTTTTTCCAACCCGATAATGAAGTCAGCAGACTTAAATCTTGGTGAGCCCATTTTTGATATGCTGGCGAAAACTTAAGATTTCAAAAGATTCCTTAAAAACGGCATTGTTAAATACCTTGTTGAAAAGCAGACCCCAATGTGTGGGTGCTAACATTCACACACGATTAAAAACTATTTATCTGCCCAAACAATTTTAGTGCGTAGAAAGTTTGCATTTGTTTTTACTAAATTATTTACTTAACATTTTTATGTAAGCCAAAGTCGAATTTTTTTTTTTTTCTTAATTTAGCTTAAGGGCAAGTTATAGATTGGAAAACATGATTAAAACATAATTATACTTACATTAACTTTTAGTGATATATTTTCCACAACAGCTTTCCCATTATAAAGATCCACTTTTAATTGTTCCAAGTTAAGATTATTTTCAAAGAACTGCCCCAAATACCTTTGCAGTAGGTACCTGCATGTCTTCGTTTTTAATCCGTCCCACAGATTAAACCACGACATCTTTATTAACAGTCAGATTGAAGTAAAACTTCATGTAGTAAATATTTACACCTTTGTTTTTATTTTCCTTTCATTGGAGATGTGTTGCTGACAACAGGTTATTCGATACGAAATATCGATAAGAAATAATAATAATGTCGATGGTGTAATAACTAATTCACTTGCAATATATTTCGAATATGCTTCCTTTTCGAGGATAATCTCACAGAGCAACATCCTGCGGGACCATTGAGAATTTTCAAATATGTGAAACACTGTTCACATAGCCAAAATCATCTGTATCAGTCCCATCTGTTAATCCACATTTACAGATCGACAAAAAATTTCGAGAGCGAAATACTGTATATACTTCGTTCGTGGAACCTAAAACAAAAAATGTCTGATGAGAGGCAGCAATCAATTATTTTTTCGCCTTAACGACGTTGAAAAGTACACGTTCATCTTGAGGATTAAAATCATTTTTTACTCATAACATACTATTTCCATTTCGATGCACTTGCAACTTCAATGGGGGTTTGTCGATAACCGTCGTCAAAACATATAAAAGTTCAATATTTTGACACCGTCGAACAGCTATGCCCAATTTTCGGCATCGAAATTGATGTTTGATGTCCGAAAAGTCAATAATGGTATGTGAACGGGCAATTAATTACAATATATCAAAGAAAATGTATTCGACCATATTCGTTTTTTCTCAATTAAAATTGAAAGTAATATTTAACTTTTGAAAGTTTTCAATGGCCTTATATGAACAAGTTTTTTGATATATTATTATTATCTACATATACAATTGATATTAAAACAGTGAATAAAATCCCTAACATAAACTCTGCATTTCATTTTGAACCTCCTCTCCGAACCACCAAAATTAGATTATATTCGATATATAGTTTTGAGTATCGGATCGGAAATCGGATAATATCGTTTATTAAAAATATCGATATGATGAGATATTTGCTTATTTTGTACCATACCTAATATAGCCCAATTTTTGTTTTAGAAGTTTATACGAAATGGGCAGCAGGTTGTTAATGTCATTTGTTGCGAGTAACTGGAGGACTGCTGCCTACAGACTTGGAAACCATGTAAACTGTCTAAGCGTCCCATCAACATTTTTGTTTTCCCGAAATACAAGTTTCTTTAATAAATGTAAGTACACGTGCCATGGATTACGCTTGTGATCATATAATATAGCGGCAGCTCATCACGACTACCTCCCTAATAATATATGTATGTATATATCAAAGAACGATCAATTGTTCCTATGAAACTTATACATTACATAAATAGTTATTTTTTCAGAAACAAATTTGTAATATATGTCTGATGTTATGGGTAAAGTTTAAATAGGTGTGTGGCTGAAAGATAGATAAGAATTCAGTCAGAGCAGTTGGTGAATTTTTTTGAACTGCGATTACTATGCATATTCTGATGTTAACAATTTTGTGCCCAAATATCAGGAGCATTTAGCAACATATTAGTCTGAGATTGTGTGCAAGGGTGGTCATGGGCGATATCGATAACGTGAACTAGTGACATACTATTTGATTTAATCTCATTTCGCGCTATCCTCTTTTATTTACTTATTTTTATGTCATATTAAATCCTCGACAGGCCTTAAATGATTGGTATAAATCCACACGCCCTTTTAAAGTATTCAAGCTAACTTAAGTACTCAAGTCTCTCAAAATTCGTTTATTCCAATTACGTAGCCAAACTCCTCAAATCGATGCAGTTTAGCAAGCGTAAGAATATAAATGTGATATATTTATTTACAAGTCTTATAAATTGTTCAATGAATTTTCGGCATCAATAAAATTTGAGATTTTTCTCATGTTTTGAAGTGAGATTTTAACAATCAACTTATCCATCCCAACTTTCTTTGATGTTATGTCTAAGTGCTGCGTCCCGAGTGTACTGTTTTTTTTTTTATATTCTGAACCCATTGAAAATGCGTAAGAGAGGTTTAATGTTGTGGGCAGTGCTTTTGCACTTTACTTACCAGAAACGGAAACCGAAATTTGCACACACCAACTAAACTCTACAAGTTTTATTATTTCCAAAGCTAGCCCTATGATTAGTGTTATTTTGGTACCAACATTTTGGGAAAATAGGAGACTTCATTTTTTTCTAACTCACGAAAAATTAATTAAATAACAGGGAAAATTTAATGCTAGAACTTTGATTCTTCTATAACTGGAGTATTTTAGATTTAAGAAATGAAATGTAATATACATAATAGCCCCAAGTTCCGTATATACGATTATACGATATATACGATTAGTATATAGTCCAAAAAGGTATTTCCAACATAAATTGGAAATAAACAAATAACTGATGTATTCTAGAACTAGTAGTTTTGCGCAGAGAAAAGAATAGCACACATTTAATAAATTCGGCTTTTCTGCCAGTATTCCAAGAGTGTATGTCAAATATGTCACGCCTTTAACATATTTTATTCCTTATTTATTTATCGACTATATAAACATTAACTACATCCATTTTTTATTCCGTTGTTTACAAGGTAACATATTCTACTTTGTTTTTTAGTACCTGCTGAAGATATCTGGCGCGGAGTAACTGCTGTTAGTAATGCTGGTAAAAAAAGAGGACGCGGAAAGGGGACAGGAAGAAAAGTTGCGAAGGATCTTAATAGGGGTCAGACAATCGGACTCGGCAAAAAAAGTTTAATATGGCCAGGTTTGAATACACCGATTATACGAGGAAACGAACTTATTCAGCAGCAAAAACAAACTGAAGACTCAGATAGAGAAAAAAACATAATTAATTTGCGGGACTCTATCGGCAATTTTAAACTAACAAAATTAAATTCAATTGATCGAGGATGGTCGGGAACAAAAATGCCTGGCCGCAGTACTGGCCCGCCGGATGCTGTCGGGGAGGATGTATTTGATTCATTTGATACGCGTGTGTTGGAAAATAAAATTGTTTTTATTATGAAAGGAAATATGGGAAGAAAGCGAAGATATTCGGTTTTATCTGTCACTGGAAATTCAAATGGATTGGCTGGGTTTTCAACCGCTAAAGCTCCTGAAGTTCGAACCGCTCTTCGGAAATCCAAAAACCGAGCGGGACAAAAACTGATAAACATAAGTCTCTATGAAAACAGAACTGTTAATCACGATTTTTATACGGGTTTCGGAAAAACTAAAATATTTGTCTTTAAAAAACCAGAGGGACATGGCTTAGTTTGTCATCGGGCAATACAAACTATATGCAAGGTGATCGGAATAAAGGACCTGTATGCGAAAATTGAGGGGTCAACAAACCTACAGCATATTGTTAAAGCGTTTTTCATCGGACTTATGCGTCAAAAATCGTATCAAGATATAGCCAATGAGTCAAATTTGCATATTGTTGAACGTCAAATGGCTAAAAACGGATTGACAGAAATAAAAGCAAGTCCTTTATTCGATGTGAAAACTTCAGGAAAAGATCGCATAATAGATTTTATGCAATTCACCTTGGGAAATAAAATTGTATTAAGAAAAAAGAGAATGCCGCCATTCTATGTAGGTTCTAAGGGCCATAATTTATATGAATTGAAACAAGAGCGATTTCGAAACCAGTCAAATGTCCGTTTGCACAAATTAGTAAATTCTTATGCATAAGTTTATTTATGTATTTAGGTTCGCATATTTTTGTGCGTAAACATTAATCAAATAAAATGTAACATAATAAAAATAATAATACAATAAGCAAAGCATTGTAAAATTCTTATTTCGATCAGACTGGATTGAATATTGACAGAATAAAATTAAAATATTTGTTATCTATTTTTTTTCCTCGTAAAATATTTAGAAATATCTTAAGTATCAAAGCAAAACGCAATCAACAGACAAATCCACAATTATCAAGTTATAACATTTCTATATGAATATATCTAGATACCAAAGTGTATAACTTTAATCAACTCTAAAATTTAAATTAATCAAGCACACAAAGAGTTTATTTATGCACTCCAAAAATACTTGGTAAGTAAGACATTTTAATAATAGGGCCGGACCCGTGCCGATAGTCAGCCCAAAAAATCTTGAAAATGGGTGGAGCGTTAACTGACCAGCTGGTTGCAGTTGACTGGAGCGCAGTTTCCAGTTGACCTCGGGCTCGAATTTGGAACGGACCAGGTGTTGAACATGCTGCAGACATGCAACCCGTCTCTTCTCACCCGAGATTGGAGGGTGGTGAAGATTGAGGCCTAACTGGGCCCTATGAATCAGGCGGTGGTGCTTGGCATGTTATGATCATCAAACACAATTCTTACATTAGTCAACAGTCAACAGTGTTTGTTTCAGACCTGCTTCAGATAAGACGGAAACAAGGCCAAAAAAGGGATATCTTAAAATTAAGGGTATATTTATGATTGAAATTGAAATTGAATAATTTAATATTAATGGAATTTGTGGAATTAATTATCCACAAGCGCTGTTCGATTAAGGGACAAATCTGAGAAACAATGTGTTCTTATTTCTGTTGTTCCTTTATGTTCACTATCTGCTTTTTTCAGAAGCTATCGATATTAGTGAAACTCCAAAAACATCGATACTATCGATGCTTGCCCAGCTCTAGCCAAAGGCGTCTACCGACATATAAAGGTGATAGAGAGCTGTTTGCGAAAAATATAACATTTTCGTGTTAAAATGGGATCTATTTCGGATTTTGGTCAAATAGCTCTGAAATGGGATCCAAAAAATTTAGAAATCCGCACCATGTCAGTGGAGAAAACCTTGGAGCCCTTGGTTTTGCAAGTAACAACGCTCGTGAACACCAAAGGGCCGAGCAAAAAGAAAAAAGGTGAGGCATTATTTGGAAAGTGGTTTTTCTGCTCGTCAATTAAAGATGTGTTAAATTATAAGTATGCATTATTTTTTATATATAAATATAAGTACATTTATATTTAAATAAAGTATGGATTCATAAACATACATACATACACACTTAAACATATTTGTAAGTCGTCTTTTCGGTACACATCGTCTACTACTACATACAAATGTAGGCACATATGTGTGTATCTGTATCTAAAGTAATGCTGTGAAACTTTATACCATGGACTTACTCAAATTGCCTTTTGTGTTGTACATCTTTAATGAGAAAAATTTTAATATCCACATTGGAAAAGTATTTGATTGGTGTTCATTTTGTTCATTACCTTACATCGGTCTTATTAGTGCCCGAAGGTTGCCGCTAAGGCTTCTTTTATTATGGATTTTGCACAGGGAAAGGGAAAGCATGCAAACAAAAATATATTTCAGTTTGTTACAAAAACAAGAAAGAACTGTTATTTTCCGCATGCCAAAGATTATATTGCATGGTATACAGGAGTTAATTTGTTGACGGAAATTTTAGTCGGGAGCTCTATATAACCATATCCGTCACGACCAAACAGTAGTGACTTCAAATTGGTACCTGCGGAATTTAAGTTCCACTGGGAAGCTTAAATTATTTCTTGTGTTTGGCTTGGCCTTAAGGGGTCATGGGTCTTAATGGCTCAAGTCTTTATTTGTTTTATAGTGATTCCTGAGTGGACTAAGGAAAGTGAAAAATATATACCAAGCTTAATCGAGATTGCTCATTTATAAAATGTGTGAAAAATTGAGACATCCGGACGAACGGATATATCGACTCACATTATGGGTTGTGAGAAGTATCATTCATGACACATTTAATATCCCTTATAAAAAAAGGAAGGAAAAAAAACTAAATTTCACTTTTTGTTTTGTTGTGGAAGAAAGTACTTGGCTTTTCGAAAAGGTCTGCAAAATGTCTGAAAGGGTTTGCCGAATTTGTTCATATATTTTAACTTAAACCACGTTTCATACATTGTAGTCAACACCATTGAGTGTTCTGTAAAATCTATTTTGAAAATTTTCATGCCTAGGGCATAAGAATATATTGGTATTGTGCAATGTCTGTGATGCCGCTTGTCCGTCTGTATGAACGCAACTTTTTTCGACACCCTTGGAGATAGAGGCTTGAACGTAGGAACATATAACGGGATGTGTGCGCGCAAAAGGTAATAATTTAAGATCACCGTCCACTAGGATGTTATGACATCCATAAAAACGATATTGGCAGATCGATAATGTAATCCGATATAACCGCATATCTTCCACAATTTTAAAGATAAAGCTGAATTTGGAAGATAATTTGGCCTTCAAAGATCGGCATAGACAATATCAGAATGATCTCACGCCCGCCGCCCGAGGAACTTCGGTCCTACATATCTTAAAAATACGGAAATACAATTTTAGACCACGCCCACTCCCGCCCCCAAAAACGGTAAAAGCCTATGTCTCCCGAAATGTAAGAGCTACAGACCAAAACTTGGAAGGTGGATTGCATTGAATATCCTCTGATATTTTTTCCGACCATGACCACTTCCGCCCCCAACTCGTCAATGGCTACACAACTTGGAAGGAAGATTACTAGGAAGCTCCTCGAATATTGTTTTCAGCCACGCACTCTCCTACCACAAATTCAAAGGCAAACTTAGAGGATAGGTTACTAGGAAGCTCCTTCAAGGATCATTTCTAGCATTTCTAGGCCACACCCACCCTGTTCTGTGGCACCTGTTATCAGATGGAATGACTTACTAGTATCAGAGTATTTCGCAGTCGGTTACTCCCGTCTGCAACGATCTCTTGTTTAGATCAAATTAATTAAATTCACAATTTGAATAGAATTATCAAAAGATTTACTTGAATAAAATGATCAAAAGATTTAATTGATTTAATCTAAACAAGAGATCGTTGCGGACGGGCGTAACCGACTAAACCGATTAAATCAATTAAATTCACAATTTGAATATAATGATCAAAAGACTTAATTAATTTAATCTAAACATGAGATCGTTGGGAGTTGTCATAGATATAGCTGTTGAACTCTAACGAAACTCATTATGCGCTCTTTGCGAACTGTATACCCAAAAATAATACTTTTCTTTTCTAAACTTCCAAATGCTACGACGATTTGCAAACTTTGTTCCTCTGCCTCACTCTACAAAATTTCTATATAATTATTTTACCTATTTATATCTATAAGTAAATTATATTTTGGAACTTAACTTTTCTCTCCTGATCCTGGCAATTTACCAAGTTGTGTGTTTAAAATGTGCCTTAATTTATTGCTACATCAATTGCTTACGATTTTTGAACTATCTCTGGACTTTGCAGTCTTTCCATTCAAATTTTTTTTTCACAACAGAAAAATGTCTGATTTTTCAAATATCATGACAAAGTTGTCTGCCATTCAGAAGGTGTTTGAAAACATTCTTACTTCAACTTTGCAATAATTTATTTCTATAAATCAGTTGTCTTTCCTGATCATTAAAGCTGCATGCAGAATCGATCTTCTTGAACCAATTTGCTTGGATTAACTTTCACTTCTGACTTCAGTAAAGCATTCCATTGACTTAACTATGATCTGGAGTACAAGCTTGATTGCAATGGATTCGCTCCCTCGTTTCTGTCTTAGATATTCTCTTATTTAAAAGGTCGAATTTAAATAGTGGTACTTCGAAAGACTTTTTTTTTTAAACGGTACTTCATCCAGGAATTTTTCTTTTTTACTTTGTCTTAATGACCTTCCGTCAATCATATCTTATCCACTTATTCATATATGTGCTGACGATGTGAAACTAATTGTGTCGTACATTTAGCGTCATAATTGTGCATGTTTTTAAACTCTGTATTATCTCTGTTGTATCTAAGTTGTTGAAAATATATATTATTTAATTACAGTTAAAAATATTAAAGTTCTCTTTGATACCAAACTTAGCTTTACCTAACCTCTATGTGTCCATATTTCATAATGAGGCCAACATAATTTGCAAACCCTTTCACTTTCTTTCAATACTGTTTATGTGTTTGATCGCCTTTGTATAAAATGTATCAAGATCAAATTGAATCCGGTCAGAAGCAATTTCTTCTCATAACTTATTTTTTCCTAGTTGACCTGTTATGAGCAGTATCCCTTCTTTATTACCCTTATGCAGGACTGTTGACATTTTGCACTATCCTGCGCGTGCGCGTGTTATATTTAAGTAAATTAACATATATAAACATACTTATATTTTAGCAATTTTTGTTCATTATATTTATAATGTATTTCATATTTTTAGGAAAGTCAAAGCGTGCAAGTGCTCTAGTTGCAGCTGTTGAGAAAGCCACTGAAAATTTTATTCAAAAGGGAGAGCAAATTGCATATGAGAATCCGGACATAACTCAAGAAATGCTGTCTGCCGTTGACGAGGTGCGCAAAACAGGAGATGCGATGAGCATTGCAGCAAGAGAATTTTCAGAGGACCCGTGTAGCTCCCTGAAGCGAGGCAACATGGTTCGAGCAGCTAGAAATCTGCTCTCAGCTGTTACACGTTTACTAATTTTAGCAGATATGGTCGATGTTCATTTGTTACTTAAGTCTCTTCACATTGTTGAAGATGATCTTAATAAGCTCAAAAATGCATCTAGCCAAGACGAACTTATGAACAACATGCGGGTAAGCGCATATAATTCATTTTAATGGGATTTTTACATTAATGCTTATCTGATAATGCAGCAATTTGGTCGCAACGCTGGAGAACTCATAAAACAAGCAGCAAAACGTCAACAAGAGTTAAAAGATCCGCAGCTGCGGGATGATTTAGCTGCTGCGCGTGCAATGTTAAAAAAACATTCAACAATGCTGTTAACCGCATCTAAGGTCTATGTTCGGCATCCAGAGTTGGATCTGGCCAAAGTCAATCGGGATTTTATTTTAAAACAAGTGTGCGATGCCGTGAACACGATCAGCGATGTAGCCCAAGGAAAATCATCCCAGCCCACTGATGTTTACAGCGGCGCAGGAGAATTAGCTGCAGCCTTGGACGATTTCGATGTGCGTTTAAATACTATAGCGAACATCTGTAAATCGTATTTTTATATAAACCCTTTTTTGTAAAAATTGTAGGAGGGAATTGTAATGGATCCCATGACGTACAGTGACAAACGGTCACGCCAACTTCTCGAAGAACGTTTGGAGAGTATTATTAGTGCTGCAGCACTGATGGCCGATGCAGACTGTACAAGGGACGAGCGCAGGGAGAGGATTGTCGCCGAATGCAATGCTGTTCGCCAAGCTCTACAGGATCTGCTATCTGAATACATGTCAAATGTAAATTATATTGAAGCCAGAAAGCGACTTATGTCTGTATGATTTATGTAATTTTCAACAATCTTATATTATTTTAGATGGGTCAAAAGGACAACAGTCCCGGACTAGATCGTGCGATTGATCAAATGTGTCGCAAAACGAGAGATTTGCGACGGCAGCTTCGCAAGGCTGTTGTTGATCACGTGTCTGATTCGTTTTTGGAAACAACTACGCCTTTGATTGACCTAATTGATGCCGCCAAATCTGGAAATGAAAAGAAAGTGCGTGAAAAGGCTGAGATATTTACGAAGCACGCTGAGAAATTAGTTGAAGTTGCTAATCTCGTGTGCAGTATGTCTAACAACGAGGACGGAGTAAAAATGGTTCGATATGCTGCGGCCCAAATAGAGAGTTTATGCCCCCAAGTCATAAATGCTGCATCAATACTTACGGTGCGACCAAACTCTAAAGTTGCCCAAGAGAACATGGCAGCTTATCGCCAAGCTTGGGAGGTGCAAGTTCGGATATTAACAGAAGCTGTGGACGACATTACAACCATTGACGACTTCTTGGCTGTTTCTGAAAATCATATTCTGGAAGATGTAAACAAATGTGTCATGGCTTTACAAGTTGGCGATGCTAAGGATCTGCGTGGAACTGCTGGATCCATTCAGGGGCGTTCGTCACGTGTGTGCAATGTTGTTGAGGCTGAAATGGACAACTACGAGCCATGTATTTACACAAAGCGAGTCTTAGAAGCAGTTAAAGTGCTCCGCGAACAAGGTTGGTATTGCCATATTTTTAATGGTTTCGTGCAATGTTCGACTTGCTGTCTGTATAAGTATTTGTGTGTCCGATTATAAACTTATAGAGTGAACCGATAAAAACCTAAATGTTCACAATTTTATAGAAACCTTAAAATATAACATAATATTAATGCTTTTGAATCCCCCAAATAGTGGGAAACTATTGTGTGCACTTGTATACTCTGTCAGAGGTCGATATTGCCAAGTCTGTCGGTCTGTCTGTTTCTAAGCGAATTAGTCGCTCTTTTTTAAAGCTATCTTAATGAAACTGAAGCAGCCGGATCGGATCATCGAAGATGAGTTTTTGTGTTAAAAACTTGTTTGTTTACCAAGATATCCATAACTGAGTACCATACTCACTCAGAACGGGCTTTTTTGTGTGCGTCCAACATTTTAAGGCTCAATCATCAAAGTCGGACTAGCATAACTCGCATAACTAATAACTCGTTATTCTTATATCGGTACAAATGGATTTCCCAACACGTACTGCTTTGTAGTCGGTAGTTATCGATTGAGATATTTTTAGTATTAGTTATCTACCTTATATATGCATATTGTAAATTATTTAAAAATTGA
This sequence comes from Drosophila trichaetosa, assembly GCA_035043205.1. NCBI lineage: Eukaryota > Metazoa > Arthropoda > Insecta > Diptera > Drosophilidae > Drosophila > Drosophila trichaetosa. The sequence continues at coordinate 688,716 of JAWNNE010000127.1, forward strand.
AAAATTTTATTAATATTTTTTTATATTTTAGTGATGCTTAAATTTGAACAACGAGTTGACGCTGCAGTGGAAGCCCTTGCTACCAATACAAACAAAAATGTGGATGAGAATGATTTCATCGATGCCTCCCGTTTGGTATACGATGGTGTACGTGAAATTCGACGTGCAGTATTAATGAACCGGGTAAGAATTTTATAGCAATTTGAAAACTAGTCATGTAAAACATTTCCGGTTGACTTACTTTTGGGGACAGCTGGCTTACAAGACTTTAAAGAATTTCGTCAGTAACACCGAACTTTGAACTTATGATTTTGAATGTCTGCTTAAATATCTTTCGCTGCATACAAGATGTCTACGACCCAAGAAATAATATGTATATATTCTTGATCAGCATTACTAGCAGCCTAGTCTATGACCCGTCTGTCTTTTCTTTTATCGGTCTACAAGAGGGTATCATATCTTTGGCTTGCATTGTTGTGTTTTTTATGTTCAAGGAAAAATATTTTTATTTATTGCCAGTCAAACGAAATAGCTTTGCTGTGAACTCTAGCGTTCTATCTATCTATTTAATGATTTATTTCAATATTATTATAATTGGGGATATTTAGCACTGCGACCTATAAGGTCTATTGTGCCCCCTTTATTTTAATATACTTCGAAAATATTCGTCTTATCATTAATTTTCTTTCCATTTATTGCTTTTATTAAATACTTTCATGCCTAGAGTTTACACTAAATCGTTTGATTTTCAAATTTGGTTATTATCTTGTTGGCGATGTCATTTAAAGATAATCACCATGCACGCCTGGGGTTCCGATTTCGACAAATTATTGTGTACCACGAATACAAATTACTTATATAGTAATGGAATATAAAATATATATGCTATAACCAACCTTTATAACATAAATTTAAAAACACTTTAATGTTTTGAATTGTTAACTTTTACATGCTTCATAATTCTTGTTTTCATTTCAGAGTTCTGAAGACTTAGACACGGATACTGAGTTTGAACCAGTCGAAGATTTAACGCTGGAAACACGCAGTCGATGTAATTATTTTTTTTTCATGTATAGAAAAGTTGACAACTAAATTAAAAATGGGAAAGAGAAAATCGGTGGTACCTAAATATGCGCTTTAAGCATTACGCAAAATTAGACAGTAGTTTGCTGTTGGCATCCTTTTACTATCGGATATTAAATTCCAAATGGTAGCAGAGTATTATGCAATCGGCTAAATCTGACTTCAATATGGGTCACTGAAGAAGAAGACGTTTGACCAAGCAGTTATCCTAGTTACTTCTACGAAGCCCGGTTTTGAAAAGATTTTACTCGATGGTGTTAATTCTTATGCTGTAGAAACAAGATACAAAGACATGCTCTAGAATACGTCTGACAAGATAATTAAGGGGAAATTTAGTAAAATAAGGATAATAAAACTCTTAAGCTCACCGTATATTAAAACAAAGGAATACTTTCGGTTTATCAATTATATTATAAATACGATGAAGCAAAGCTATAAGTTAAAATTAACTTGATTAACTTGTCGCTACGAACCAGAAGCACGCTTTTAGTAGAATAGATAGAACGAAAAATATGTTACATCTAGAAATTAATACTAAGTTGGACAAATAATATGTATTGTATTGTGTTGAATGTAAATTCAACTGTTACCTAATGAAAGAAGTGTTATCTGTGGAAGTGTATGAAAAACAAAGTTTAACGAATATTACATTGAAAAATAGAGTAAAGAATTATAGTTTTTGTTTGAGATTTAACTACAAACTCGTTAGTTTAGAGGCTCGAAGTTTCTTTTGTGTAAAGGAATGTTTTGATATACATTATTTGAATCGAACGTTAGCTGTGCAAATTTTAAATATTTCATAATTCTTGTTATAAATTCTTATATTTATGTTTAACCACTTACAGCAAGCGCTCATACTGGTGACCAAACAGTTGACGAATATCCGGACATAAGCGGCATTTGCACTGCTAGGGTAAGTGTGCAATTGAACAATATTGCAGCATTAGCTATATATCATTTTATAATTATTAGGAAGCAATGCGTAAAATGACAGAAGAGGATAAGCAAAAGATTGCACAACAAGTGGAGCTATTTCGACGAGAAAAACTCACTTTTGATTCAGAGGTTGCTAAATGGGATGATACTGGAAACGACATCATTTTCCTGGCAAAACATATGTGTATGATAATGATGGAGATGACAGATTTTACAAGGTACTTCTTTATATATTCTGTTATTATCTAAAAACTTATATATTAGGGTCGTCGAGAAATTTGACTAAAATGCTTGGCATTCCTGGCTCAAAACAAATCCTTCTTTAACATAACATATTTTAAGCAATCGAAGATACACTGTGCTCAAATATGTATATAAAGTATCTCAAAGCTGATATTCAAGCTCTTTACTTTAAGATTATTTTTATGTATTTTAGTTTATTAATTAATTGCTTTAATATATGAATTTTGTAATAATCAAGACAGTATGATCAAAATTATTTATGTATTTTATTAACAACTTTTAGAGGTCGTGGCCCCTTAAAGACCACCATGGATGTTATCAATGCCGCCAAGAAGATATCCGAGGCCGGAACTAAGCTCGATAAGCTTACGCGTGAAATAGCAGAGCAGTGTCCGGAAAGCAGCACCAAAAAAGACTTGTTGGCATATTTACAACGTATCGCTCTCTACTGTCATCAAATCCAAATAACTTCTAAAGTCAAAGCAGATGTCCAAAACATAAGCGGGGAACTGATCGTCTCTGGGGTAAGCATTGTGTAAATTCTATGTTTTGTTTTAAATAATGTAGTTTTTATTTGATGCTTCAGCTGGATAGTGCTACTTCTTTGATACAAGCAGCTAAGAATCTAATGAATGCCGTAGTATTGACAGTGAAATACTCTTACGTGGCATCCACAAAATATACCAGACAAGGCACTGTAACTGTAAGTTTATCTATATCTATATCTAAATATACCTTTTATTTATTGTACATGTTTGTAACATATCCGGTTAATGTCAACAACAAAAAAAATCTATTGTTATTTTCATGATTTTATGATACAATCTTCTGTTCATGAAGATTCCAAATTATGTGCCTGCAATTAGCCAAATTTAGAAAGACTTTCACCGGATATTTCAAAAAATTCAAATATTCTTGATACTAAACGCTGCTTTTCTCTTCTAAAGTCTCCAATTGTCGTATGGAAAATGAAAGCGCCAGAGAAAAAACCACTTGTGCGACCCGAGAAGCCAGAAGAAGTTCGCGCTAAAGTTCGAAAAGGATCGCAGAAGAAAGTTCAAAATCCAATACATGCTCTATCTGAATTCCAAAGTCCTGCTGATGCTGTGTAAGGGATTTAACTTCGAATTATAATATTAAGTATTATATACCTAATGGATAATATACTCGTATATTGGTATAAATGAACTGCCGCACGGGCACAGTTTATTATTAAATAAATATATTCTACGATAGGCTCGTAACATATGTGACTTTTATATCGTATCTGTCTGCGAAGGGATCTTTATTAAATCATTCCTGTACTTTGTAAAGATGATGGCCGCCGTCAGCTAACAATATTTTCATTGCCATAAAATCTACGATAATGAGTTGTATAGATTTTTATTTTGTAATACATACCTATCGAGCTCAGCAGCTAGGAGTGGAGTATGCTCCAAACTAATGAATGATATGTCATGATTGATTGCGACCCTATAACACCTAAGAAAACCAGAGGGACATGCTGGTATCCAGTATTTGAACTTCAAACTGTATGGCACTACGATGGGATTCAGTGAGATTTTAGCGTGATAATAATAATTGAGAACAGTTGCATAGTATATCCTAACACAATAAGAATCGGAAATACAAGCTGAATATAGATACAAGACATGTGGTTAAACATTGCTATCGGAAAAACTTAAGTTAGGGCTTGAAAATAGTTTTGCAGCTTTTGCTGTTAGAAACTATGTGCCTGATGGCAAAAATTAATATTCCAAAACTAAACATTTGCCATTATTTCAGAAAAAACTATTAAAATAATTTTTAGGATACAAAATTGTTTTTTTTTTTGTATGTTGCCGACAATATATTAAATAATTTTGAATAAATATTTTGAAAATTGAGGTGTCAGTAGGTGGACTGAGGTCTGCCCCAAATCCATTAAAAATTAATAACAAATGGTATAATGAAGGTATGCAACTTCATTATACCATTAATTGTTAATCAGGATCAACAACTAAATCGATCTTCAAGGAACTTCAAAATTTGTGGCAAAAAAGTTTAAATTGAACAGAGGGACAACGCCCACCTTTAATATAGAAAGTGGAAGTTCATTCATAGACTTCATGTGACAAGGAGTAACCAAGGACGGCAACCACCGTATCATAGGGATGTTACGTATAGAACAGAGGCGATAGATATAGAAGACTCCACCTCGAGAAACGGCTGAGCAAATTACGAACTCAATTATGAGGCGAAAAATTAAAAAAATCTAGCATTTGTAGAACTATACGAAACTGGGGTCTAACATGCAAGTTAGTTATCACAGTTATTGATGAACAGGCTACACCCGTTTAGATCACCATGCCCCACGAGCGCAAGCCTCCTAGGAATAAATTGTATCGGAGTTGGTTCCACAACATACGAGTCGCATTGATCGCAGGTCTGTCAACGTGACAGAAGTACCCATACCGGTGTTTACAGAAGAGATCTCTACGAGAAAGGACCCAGCATCGGACAACATTCGCATACAGAATATTTCAAAGAGGTTTTCAACAAGTGCCTGAACCAGGGAGCGTTTTCTACTCATTGGAAACAGCAATACACCAAAGGGAACTGACCCGTCCTATCGCCGTATCCGCCTGCTCGATCTGGTAGTCAAGGCATTCGAGCGCGTTATAGGCGAAAGACTGGGTGCAGCAGCTATAGACGCAGGTGACAGATGTCCTTTAACCTATTCGGATTTCGGGAGGTATTCTCCACAATAGACGGTAGCTAAACGTGCCCGGCATGCCGCAGGGTAGCAGATAGCTAGGTGGCATCCAGCAGTATAGCATAGTGACCACGCTTGATGTTAAGAGCGCTTTTAACTTTGCGAGATGGGATTTCGATTCGATATACCACCACTCCTAATAAGGATTATTGGCAGTTACTTCAGAGACCACACTGGCATTGGTTGAAAGAAGTACACACTAACGGGCAGATTACCACAGGGTTCGGTACCTGGGAACATTATAAATTGGACGCTCAAGTACTGACGAGCATTCAAGTGGCGCAACGATACCAAGCATGGGCTTGGTATACGCACGGACCCAGTGTTTTGGTATAAATAGACCAATCCTTCGTAGTCAGTTTAGTTTTATCCTTCATCTCGGGTGCAATAAGCCAAAAAGGACTATGGGCAAACAGACTACCATTGAACTACGAAAACTCATCTTGGAACACCACAAAAACGGATATTCATATCGCCAAATAGCTGAAATGGTCAATCTGAGCAACTCAACTGTGTATAACATCATTCGGCGCTTCGTCGACGCAAATCGGATTGAGAACAAGGGCAGAATGGCACCAAACAGGATTTTCACCGAAGAGGGGGAGCGAAGGATCATCAGGAAAATAAGGGGAAATCCCAAGCTATCGGCTCCAAAAGTGGCTCAACAAGTGCAGGATGAAATGGGGAAAAAGTGCTGTGTGGAAACTGTGTGCAGGTTTCTGCGCCAACATGACTTTAATGCCCGAGTACCACGAAAAAAGTCCTTTATAAACGCGAAAAATAAAGGGACTTGGATGACGTTCGTCAAAAACCACTTGGACAAGGATTTGGAGTTCTGGACCACAGTCATATTTGCAGATGAGTCCAAATTCACCATTTTTGACTCGGACGGACGGAATTATGTGTGGCGACAGTCCAATACTGACCTGAATCCCAAACACGTAAAGGCAACAGTCAAGCACGGTGGAGGAACTGACATGGCATGGGTATGTATCTCGTCAGCCGGATTCGGGAATTTTGTGATTTTTGAAACAACAATGGACAAGAATGTGTGCTTCAACATACTAAAGGAAAATTTACTCCAAAGTGCCGAGAAGGTAGGAATCCGACGTAATTTCCGGTTCAACCAGGACAACGATCCCAAGCATAAGGCCAACATAGTACAGTCCTGGCTCATGAGGAACCGCCCCCACGTGATAATTCCACCGGCCTAGTCTCCAGATTGAAATGTTATTGAGAATTTGTGGGCTCTGCTGGAAAATAACATCCGGAAACACAGCATATCCAGCAAAGAAGACCTCAAAAATGCTCTGCGGGATGAGTGGAGCAGAATCAGCCCAGAAGCTACCAGGAAGCTGGTATCTTCCATGAATAATAGGTTAAGGGAAGTGGTTAAGGCTAAAGGATATAATACTAAGTTTTTATGATGCAAATATATTATTTTATTTATACTGATCCAAATAAAATTTCCCCTCAAAATAGGGTACTTTTTTACATAACTCTACCTAGCGGGTGGGGAAACCCCAGTGTATTGGGGTCATATATTAATTTTAGTGGTTAATATATATACCTACCATCCGTCTTTGGAATTTCTGAAAAATAATGAATGGTTAGCTTATGGCAGGCAATTCCTTTTTTTCTTTGACCCTGATCAGAATAAGCTTCGAGCCACCGTACATGACGCGGAAAATACCACCAATGTGCTCATCAGTATGGCTCATGATTGGTTACTCAAGTCAGAACTAAAGCAAGCGGATCATAAAAGCGGAGACATTACCAGCAGCAATGGTATTGGGAGCTACGGTATCTTTTGGGAACGGGTAAGATTAAGGAATCTTGTGGAGACTGCGGAAGAGGATAGGTACACCACACTTACAATATGGCATGCAAGAAGGGATGCCACAAGCGCTGAACTTATTTCGGACAAAACAGACTGGGAAGGCAGGAAGCAATTTCCGACTGGTCACTGGTGCTATCTCTCGTACCCATATAGATTTAGACATAGTGCAAGCGCCATATGCACACTGTGTAACATGAATGCAATTGGAGACGCAGAGCACTTATTCTGTGCATGTCCAGCATTTGAAAAAGAAGAAGATACCAAGAAAATAAGGAAGGATGTCTGACTGAAAAGGATTTTGTAGTTCATATGCTTTACCACAAAAAATTGGGAGATGACACAAATATTAACGCTCCGTAAAAAGAAATAACCTAAGAAACGGGATCGATGACTATTTCTGATTACAACTCTGCATTTTAATCGGTAAACAATTGAGGTTTTACACTGGTAAAAATACTATTAATTTGTAGAGAACATATCGTTTATAGTATTTTAATTAAATTTTTTTATTTATGCCTTGGTAATCACAATCAAATTTAAACTTTTAGAAAATGATCAATATCAAATATCAAAATATCAATTATCAACTTTTCCCAAAATTAAGAGTTCGAATTTATCTTTGTATAAAAAAGTTTTTAGGTCGAAAGATGAGATATTTATGAAAAACTTTAATTTGAAAAATATTTATTAATTTGGTGCTTACAAGTTCCTGAGTTTGAGTGTACTAATAAGCTGGACAACTGGTTGATGTGCCCATGATGAAGATCATTGTCGATTGATCGACACCATAAGCATAGGGAGTTCTTTATATATCCCAGGGAAATATGAAGAATGAAAATAATATTTTCCTTTTCATTTCTGTTACCAGACAATCTGAAAGATTATCGAGATGAACTATGAGTTCAGCTCTATCCGCTCGGATATACTAGGTCAGTCAAAGTCAATTGTTGTGGGAAGTTACCTGCCGTGCAAGTAGTGCATTGGATCGACCGTAGCAAGAACTTTGAGTTTGGTCAAGAAGGGCCTGGAGAGACTTCTGCGATTTCCATTCACGATCAATATGCTTGGGTACAAGATCTTCCAAGAACCTTTTTAAGTTATCTACTGTTCAAACAAGGCGCGGTGAGCAGTAGATAGCCGCAAGAAGTACCTCCGCTTTATCACTTGAAACATTATCAGAAAAATTTAGGATCAATATTTGAATTTATTTATTTTATCGAATTACATTTTAAAGTGTATCGACGAGCTGTCGATTTGCCAGCTAGATGCAAAATCATCTTGTCATTATATTTATTTTCGTAGTTTTTAAATTTAACGACGTTCCAAACTTTATAGTCACATAATTTACAATTTTCCAATGTTTTCGAAAACGTATATATAATTAATTCTTATATATCCGTTTTTTTTTCCAGAGATCAACCGGAAGTACGATAGAGGGGTGTATTAAGACAAAAAACAAAAGTTTTAATAATTTTTAGCATTTTTTGTGTTGCTTTATTTTATGAAAAAGACAAAAGGGTTCAAAGAATGGAGATGCCAGGTGACACCAACTTCCTGGTTTCAGTCACGAATTTCAACTGTTAAATCGAGATGACGATGTGATCAAACCTCTATAATACACAGCTCATGCAAACATGTGCAGATTTCAAACATCGGGAATGCTAGGTTGCATAATGATCATCATAGTCTTATCCGGAGTTTTTTCTGGTTCGTCCCCATGCGAAGGAGGCAGACTGCTTCAGATAGGATAGCTAAGTAATCTATTAGATACCTTCGATATTTCGTAGTTTCTCTGTGGATCAATGGGTCTGTGTGAGGCTATTTTATTTAATTTGATATCTTTATTGAATACTTAGAAAAATTACATGATTTCAGTCTTTCGAAAAACTCTTAATGGAATTACAGATGACCAGTATTTGAAGACTTAAATTATGAACTGCACATGTTTCAATAAGTGTAAAGTTAACATTGTTTTTTTTCGCTAAAAAACGAGAAGATAATATAGCTTTTCACCTTCACTTTGAGTACAAAATATAATAAACATTTTCTTTATTATCATTTCTATAAGTTGTCTATAATAAGCACGAAACCAGCTAAGAAATTCCAAATTTGTTTCCTTAATATTCAATTATATAGATATTTAAATATATTTAAAGATGTGTACATGGAAACGGAAAAATTACTAACAATTCGAAATAAGTCATGAATCTTTTTACTTATACATGTTATTACATAAGGCTTATGGCTACAATAATTTAAGCTAACAAATTTGCAAGTTTCGAATATTATATTCTTGGTGTCAATACTAACGGGAAGCAGATTGCTGGTAATGCTACGCTTGCCGGTTTAATCTTAATTGTTGAAAGATCAGCGGAGTTTATATTATATTTTTGTATAATATTGGCTAACAAAACAAATCCAAAGCCACGCACAAGATTTTGCCCAATGCAAGTGCGTTTTCCAATACTAAATGGCAAAAAATGAGGAATATTTTTTCTTAATTGAAATTTGCTTGGCTCCGAGTTCACTTTAATGTTCTTTTCAACAAGCTTGGTTGTGATATTTGGATTTTCTTCGGAAGAATGATATAGTATCGCTTCCTTTTCGAACTCGATGCCTGAATCTGATTCCTCTGAGCATCTTCTCTTGTTATTACATTTTAATGATATTGAGCCACTGTTTGTGTTTTCTTCTAAAAACCTTTCTGGTTGAAATTGATCAGGATTATTCCAGTACTTATTGCTCATATTAAGCATATAATTGTTAATGAACACAATGGTTCCAGTAGTAACTCCGAAACCCGATATCTGTGTATCCTCTGTGGCTACATGTGGAACAATGGGAGAAGATGAGTAGCGTAAAACTTCGAATATGGTAGCCATGGTATAAGGCATTTTGTCCATATCAAATAAGGTAATATTTCGTTGTCCGTTTTTGGAAACTAGATCGACCTCACACTGAATTCTGCTCCCGATAACTGGATCCTTTGCTATATACGAAAGAGTTAACATCACCAAATTTCCTACTGCTGAGTGCCCACCTATAAAATCTTCCAGCATAAAAATAATCGTGTTGCGCGTCACGTTTTTATTTTCTAAAAGACTCTTTAAAAGTACGTCCGTGAAGTCGATATCCGGTCCGTCCAAGTCTATGTTTAGCTCCCTCTGATTGATAACGCGCTCTAAAATAAATCTTCGAATTGTGGAAGACCAATGGCATATCCTTTTAGTGTGTTGAACGTAAAAGGGCAAGAGCCATGGCAAAAAATCTAGTGCGTACCCCTGATTAATTTCCCAAAAAATCTCATCAAAAAAATGAACTATTTGTCGAAATTCTTTATCCTCATAATCGAACCGCATCGAGCACATATATTGACTAAACATATTTGCGCAGGCCGTAAGCAGGAGAGGTTTTAGATCAAAGGCCTTCCCAGGCTTGATAACCGTTTTTAACTTTTCCATTAAAATAGTAATTTCATTGCATCCAATACGCGACATTTTCTTGAAGTAAGATGATGCTTCACGTGGGGAGCAGTGTCGTCTCGCTAAGTTTCTCCGTTTCTGTTGCAGCAGTGACCAGTCGCAGAGAGCAAGAGCTGTGTAAGAAGGAAGGGCATACGCCAAAGATGTAATACATTATTTGGAAAAATATATTTTATAGTGTGTGTATACAGAAATAAGAGTCATTATTATTAAATTGGGGCACCTGCACTGCGACCCATCAGATCTATTGTGCCCCTTCTGAGCCTATAGCTCATCCATCAACCCCCGCTCCTGCACGAATGCTAGAAACCTTGGATGCTGCATCTTTTCCTAGTTAAGGCGACACATTCTGTTAGGATGTGGTTAGGTGACTTCTTAGTCCACAATGTCCTGTCAGTAGACCGGTGAATGTCCTACGCCGGTTCTTCCCCATAGACATTACTTACTTAAATCGTTTCTGATTATAGCCACCCACACGATTTCTGGCTTGTCGGAGTCCGGGTGCCTCTGCCCAGATCCGTTTTTGCCTCAGTCTTTCTTCGTTTCTGAGTTGCAGCCGTGTTGTGTGCCTTCCTATGCCACAATTCTGTTCTGTTCCTGGTAGGGGCCTCTCTGCACCCATTCCTTCTTGCTCATCAGCAGCTTCGTTCCCCGCTATGTCCCTGTGGCACGGGACCCATCTTAGGGTAAGCCCATTGTGTGTCCGGATGCTGGTCAAATTTGGATCGTACTTCATTTACTACTTTTAATGTTATTTTCGTCCCCCTGCCTATGCCAAGGCTTTTCCTTCAATCGGTATTCGATCAAATACTGTTTTTAATGAGGAAACGGAGGAAGTTGTCGATAAAATAAAATAAATATAATCTGCGAGTGGTAAAAGACACCTCAAATTTCAAATTTAACGCTTATTTAATCTGAAAGAAAGCAGTATTCATTCCATTTTTGATGGGTTCAGGGAATTGAAAGCGTTTGGGGCGATTGCTCTTTTCTAGGGGATGATTAAGGCATGATTTCTTTGACCATCGCTTCTGAGTTTTAAGGCACGCCTGCCAATCAAAAGAAACCATATAATTTATTAATACAGTTGTAATTAATTAATTACAACTATTGAATATAAACAGGTTTGTTTTGACTCAGAGAAATCCAGTATATTGTTATTATTTTAATTTTAATTGTAAATTCTCACGATTTTTCGCTGAAGCATGGATTTTACAACTAACGCATGATCTCGAAAATCGGACTTAAGTGCGATCCTTCCATTCCATTATTTTTACACCAAGGAGGCCATTTTAAGTTGCATAAATTAAATGAATATCAAAGATTTCGCTACTTTGGTCGATAAATCTATTAAGGATGCCTTAGAGCTCTACTTTAACAGGACAGGAAGGACCTCGCCCAATATAGAAAAGAATGCCCATACTATACTTTGATACCGAAGGTATCATTGTGTATTGGTTTTGTGGAATATCCGTCATGATGTCTGTCCGTCTGTATGAATCCAACTTTTTTCCAAACCCTAAGAGATCAGTACTTAAGACTTGGAACATATATTGGTCTGTGCCCGCGTCAAAGTGAAAAAATTTGAGTGCGACGTCCACTAGGTGGCTAGGAAATCGATAAACATCGATATTCGCAAATTAATAAAGCCACAAAGAACTCTGAAATGCGCATGTCTTCCACAATTTGTAAGCTAGATTCACAACATTTTGAAGGTATGTTACTGGTAGCCTCTGACTTAATCGGTAAGACCATATATCTCACACAATTTGAAAGGTTGAATCACCAAATTTGAAAAGCAAACTTGGACAATATTTCTTGCAACACCCACCCTGTTCTTTGCTACAAGAGGCACATCAGTAGGGATGGTTATCCGCTGGAATAACTTATGGTACCAAAGTATTTCGCAGTCGGTTACGTCCGACTGCAACGATCTTTTTTGTTTATGGCTTGATCAGTAAGATTAGTGAAGCATCCTAGATAAAGGACTCAATGGTCACCACAAAATGGGTCCAGCACAAATTCAGGTTGGCAACATGTCATACAGCGCCATCCTAATGCCGAAACAATAATCTGAAAAATATAAGTAAGACAGTTCGTAAAGCAAGATGAACGTCAAGAGTTCCACTGATTTTGTAGCTTAAAGGAGGTGTGGTAAAGCAGTTGGGGGAAACAAAGAATGAAATTAGCCTAGTCTCTTGGAATCAGGTCGGAATACATGAATGAATACGGACAAAATAGCCACAGATCAACAGTTAAGTCCGAATTGGAAATTTCACTGAGCAAGAGCGATCTAAAAAGCTATCAAGTAGCTTACAGAAGTTTACTAATGAAGATTATTTGACCGAAGGTTTGACGTTGGTGATGGTAAATGCAGTCTATTGGTGACTCAATGACTGTAGAAGCTATAACCTTTAAATTGGGGATATAAGCGCAGATCAAGTTCATATTATTATTGATCCAGAGTTTCTTACAGTTATGCAAATTGCGATTTAAATCGAATCAGATCCAACTCTGTTTTTGGTTAACACAATCCACATCCGCTGGCTTAGTCGGATAATATCCATAAACTATTGATGTGGGGGAATTTGGGCAGGCTATAGCCACATTGTCCGCATATGCAACAACGTGGCAGTCACTCCTCTAGGGTTCGGAGCTGTTCGATTACAACTATGTTTCAAAAGAGAGGTGAGAGCACTCCCCCGCTACTCCTAATGGTAATTGAAGAGTCGCTTCAATAGACCTGCGTTGCCGTATCTGATCTATCGATATTTTTTGAGATACAGCATTGGTTTATTTTGCTTTTTTCGTTGTATATGCAGCGAATACAGCTTGTGGTCTAATCGACGCAGATATTGCTGGAAACTTTTAATGGCCAGCAGGTGTTGAGTAGCTACAGCCAGTTAGAATATTGGATGTAGTCCAGGTTGTCAAACCAAAATCGGAATCGGAACTCCATGCTTATCGATTGACATTCAGAATCGGAATCAGAACTTAAATTGAAAATTCTTTTAAGACCTGAATACCGGAACTGATATTAGTTGTCCAGAAAAGACCACATCGGTGCCAATATATGGTATACTAGAATTTATATTCCCAGTTTGAAGTATCTAACTGACTGACAAGGCTAGAGTGCAGCGGGTTCGGATTGGTACTAGCCCACATCAACAAGACATAATGCAATTTTGTAGCTCTTTAGTGTTATATCAAACACCTTAGTGTGATTTCTCTCTGGGGCCTTAGGATTGTTGGTGTTTACGAGGACACTTTGACGGAGTCGGACTTGAAGGACGACTTCACTGTGGTGGAGGCGTATGCGCAGAGGGTCCCTGAAAATTTTTCAAGTTTATCTTCCATCACAGTCAAGCAGCATCCGCTGCCCTCTTGCTCTTGAGCCCGAAATGCCAAAATGGCCCTCTTGGACTCAACTTGTCCTACAAGAGTCATGACGGGAATGATCCACTGCTTTAGACACTATTAATGGGAAAACAAGCAGCAACGCAGATGATCACTCCAAGATCCTAATGAGCTTTCCGCAAATTTCCATTGGAACTGACATCATTTTTCCAACAGAATACTCAAAAAACACCTTTCCATGTATCCGGAAGGCATGGCTAAATTAACCCCTGGGATCGAATATAGCTGCACAAATAAGAATAGATGGTTCGAGGGTAGACGGCAAAGTTGCTCTGCTGACTGCTCATGAAATAGAGAAAACACTCTGTATCTTCATAGACAGTCAAGCCGCTATCAGATCACTTGGCTCTATATCATCCAACTCGGAAAATGTAAAAAACTCTCTTACCGAAATGGCGGAACAGTTTCACAGTCACCTTATTTGAGACACTGGTTGTGGGACATTAAGGGAAACTGCAATGCGGACAAGGCAAGGCAATATCTCTTTGCTACTTCTGGAGAGTGTATGCAAAAATGTCAATCACAATTTGTAATATCTAGCGCACGATCTGGCCATTAACTGCCCTGCAATGATCCGATCCATGATTGGTACCCATGCAGCCAGAGTGTCTGTCCCTCACAGCGATATCTGCAGAAGCTCCCGGGACGAGTAGGTTAGGTTAAAACGGTTGTCAACCCGAAGGTTGACCCACATAGGCCACTTTGTGTATGGAATCTAGGACGGATTTATCCTACACTTGTGTAAAACCTAAGATCAAAGATTAGAACAGCCCGGGACGAATAAGAAGAGGAAATTTCTGGGTGCTTTTTCTTCTCAGACATATCGGATCTTCTCAATATCCAACCAATGTAACAGGCAAAATTAGTCCATGCGGGAACGAGAAGAGCCAATTGTAGCCCACGTGAGTCGGGAGGATTGTAGGTGGTCAAGTGTGGAATTTAATAAACAATGAAGTGTGGTCAAAAAGTTTATAAGAACCGCCAAAAGCAAGTTCTATTGCCAAAAGCTTAACAATCTATCCTCCGGTAAGGCCGGGAAGAAAAAAAAAATTATGGTGCTGAAAAGCATTCATATGAGTTAATCAGAGTCATGTTCTCTAAGCAGCTTAGCGGACTCAAGCGGCATTCTTAAGGGTAGGTTCTTGAGGCTGGCCTGCAGTGGGTCACGCTATTTTTAGAGATACAACCTGCTGCATTAGAATTGAAACATATGTATTTAGGTTTAAGAATTTAAAATAAAATAAAGGCCTGCTCGTCAGAACAGACCAGTTCGAAACTAAGCATCGTCTCATGAACACTTTCCGTGTGCCACACATTTTTTGGACCCTAGAGCCGGATTCAGATATTTTGATATTCCTACGCGAAAAGCAATGCGTGTTCTGTGTCTTAAGACAGAACTGTGAAACAAAAGCATTTAAGAAGGAGAAGGAGCTCCTCAAAATGGGGCAGTCTACATCGCAATAAGAGAATGATAAAAGAAAAGTCCTGCAAAGAGGAGACTGAACATATGAAATGCACGGTGAGCAAACGCCCTTGTGCAAAGTGTAGATTTACATTAGATTATAGACTTACACCCCATCTATGAGATGAAAAAGAAATAATCACCAGATCTTTGGCTAATCCAGCAACACAGTAGCTGCAAAAAGTGAAGAGTACGCTGAAAGTTCGACAGAGAAAGGGCCAAGAAATTATCACTTCTTTTTGGAGAGTAAATTCGAATTTTGGGCCATTTAATTCCGAAGAATTTGACGATCGACTGTCGGATACGCAAACCTCACCGAGACAGGAATATCCCTGGCAAGACGCTCCGATATTCAGTGGCGATTTGAAGCGTTTTAGCATGTGTGTGAGCAGGAAACAGTATCTCTAGGATGCAAGTGTTGGCGTTGTTTGCGATGCGAGATGAACTTCTACTGGTCAATACAGACAATCGTTTCAAGCAGGAGCACTTGTGCTTTCTCGAAATCACACAACTTCGGGCCCAAAACACGACAGTCAGATCTATAAGCGATTCTCATGCTAGATCTCAAAGAAATGACCGAGTTGCAATCCCTGATTGAACTCAAGACGCACCAGCTTGAACAGAGAGGCACACAATAAAGACGCACCTACCGGAAGTACAGCGCGCCATTGAGCTCTACCAGGCAAACGAGCTGGCACTGGGAGTGCCCACATGGGTGAATTGTGCGAATCTGGAGTAGGAGCGATAAAATATCATCTAAAGCGGATCCCGCGCAAAATACTGCTACCTAAATTTGTAGACTTCCTTAATTTATATTTAACACAGCACTAACAACCTCAACATTCACTGACTTTTAGTAGATAGAAAAAACCGGTGCAATCCCCATATCACAAGGTGTATTTAGAGCTATAGCAATACTATCATATCTCTCAAAAATATTTTGACCACTCGAATGGGTAAGTTCATCATGGACAATTCTTTGCTAATAAAATAAAGTCAGACTTCAGAAAATATTGCGCACTATGTAAATTTTAAGAATATCTGACTATATCTGACAACCTTTCTAGCACTACTTGACTATAGTAAGGCAATTGACATCCTAAATCATAACGTTCTGTGTTCTAAATTAGATAACTTAATGCGCTTTACTAATTGGTGCCCTTTCACTCATGTCATACAGCGTCTAAAAGCGGTTTTAGTATCTCACCATTGCTTTAAATAGGTATCTGAAATAAAGTCCTCATCAATATAAAGGACTCCTAAGCCTAAAAGGTAAAAGTGTCTCGTGATAACTAAGATAAATATAAATCTTCACAGCTTGCTGAATATTATATTGAACAACCTGCTTTCTAATGTGATTTTTAGAGTCTTCAAATTTGATTAGTATCTTGATGCTTCCATCTTTCAAAGATCGGCACCGGCCACGCTAAGCTCCCGCTGATACACATCTGGCCACGCTAGCTATACCTGATGCTGTAAGGCATTACTAAAATATATGTCACACATATGGAGTCACCTTTCAAAAAAGGGAAAAAATGCCTGTTGTAACATTTCTTGATTTTGATATCATGCTTTTTTCCAATGTTATCTAACTTTAACTTGTTTAAAGATGAAAACACTCTCATTATCAGACCACACCCACAATAGCCCCTTCACAGAAATTATGACACAGTTTCAAAGTTTTTCGCAGACTCCCGATGGAAAAGTTCTTACTTTTTAATACTTACATTGTCTTAATTCAGCATTTTTCACGCTTAAAAATTACACATTTCAAGTAAGACTTACAATTATTGCGGTCACCTCCAAACAGCTTATGGTAACGTAGAAAATCAGGTCGTCCGCCAAAAAACTTTCCATTCTTATTCAGTACCTCTCTTATTAGATCTAAGTTATTCACAACAAGACAACGCGTTCGACCAAGAGTCAGGGAGTAAATATCCCCGTAGTGATTCGTTAATGTTCCAAATCCTCGGAACGGATTTTTGAAGCGGCCAAGTATATCTAGGTTTCCGATTACTGGCCAAGGATGTGGTCCAGGTGCCTGAACTAGTTTCTGGTTAATTTTTTCAGATTTTGATTCTCCGAGACTAATAATTGTTTTTCGCTGGCAATCACGAATTATTAAAATATACGAGGCGATTATAACTAATAATGCCATTCCGAAAGACAGGTAAATCATTAAGATGAACATTTTATATAACTTGTGCGTTGCACTTTTAAATCAATTAAACTTTTTCTAATAATAATCTCAACTAAATAAAATCGCGTAGCTATTGTGGTTTTATAGCTTTACCAAATAACAACAAAATGCCTGTGCGACTCGATCGAAAATTATTTGCTTTTCAAAGAACCGTCTTTCCTACGTTTTATTTAAGTGTCGAACTCAGACAGCGAGCAAGTACATTCATAAATATGTATCTGTATCTGTATCTGTATACGTATCTGTATCTGTATCTGTATCTGTATCTGTATGTGGGTGTGTATATATTAACATCTATAGGTATGCGCATATTTGTTTATCCAAAGTTCCTACATGCTTCGATTTAACAGGGGTTATACACAACTCATACATGTGTGTATGTATCTACATATGTGTAATACCTTCATTTGAAAGTTGCAACTCCTCCAAATTCCAACAAAATATCACAGATATTAGCTATGGATACTTATTCCAATTTGCAATCGCTTCTACACATGTGTTTATCTACACACACACACACACTACATGTATACAGTTATCACTTTATTTAAATAAATATGTATCAGCTTCATACACATGTATTTGTCCAAATACGATTAAAGTTTAGACTGATGCCAAATATTTTTCAAAGCTGATCTTTCCCAAATCGAACAAAATTTATTGTTTTAAGTGGGAAATTTATATACTAAAATTATTTGAGGTACAATTTTGTTAAAGTTTAAAAGTGCAATGTGAATTTTGCTTTATATTTACGTCGAATGATACTTCAATCATTATAATACGATAAATTGTTGAAAAGATATTCAAATCATCAAATATTAGTGGCATTTCAAAAATGAGATGAAGAGTTTTTCTGGGTTTGCTAACTGGTTTTCTTTTAAAATATTCCGGATTAGCGGAATTGATTTTATTTTAATTTTATTTTTTATTTAGATAACTTAGTGACAAAATTCCCAGCTAACTCTTTGTGGGTGTCGGCTAGGCCAGATCTCCAGGTTCCTTGTGCAGAGGAAGTGCCTGGCTAAGTTCCCCTTGCGCTGACCCTTTGTTAGCAACACTAGCAGACAAGAAATATACATGTTCTCTAGGAAACCTGGTACGGTTATGGATCGCTAAGGCCCTTCAATGATGAACACTTTATTCTTATATTCTCGGCTTTCGATTTTCAGTTTTTGGCCCTGCGATGTCACCTTTGGCAAAATGGGGTGGCTTAACTGTTGACAAATTTCGTAACTTCAGTAGAAACTAGCAGCAAAATTGTACTCGCACCCATCTTAAAGGGCTGGGTCTCTTTTCTACCAGAGAACCATGTCTAAAAATTATTGCCGAGAGATGTGTACCCAAAAAACCTGATATTTCATGCAGTCATTTTTATTGTCGATTTGAGAACTGTTTGTATTGTCTGCTTTGTGCTATGACCCATTAAAGGTGCGATGTATTACTGAGTAATTGAGTTAATATCTGAAATGTAAGATGATCCATCCATAGGATTGGAGAACCCCAGATAAGACCCAGTCAGATCAAAAATTGTTATTGATTACACCTTCGCTAAAGATCGCCAGTAAAAGGCCGCTCTTTCTACATATAAATTTTATATTTTGAAGTTTTATATATCCTAACATTGTATATATTGAATATTCCTATAACTTTTCACTTAAGCAAGCAAAAATGTTGACATATTTTCGTTACGCAGTAGACTCTAGCTTCGTATATGGAGTTGTAGAGTTTTCCGCTTACGATCCCACATAATATCTGAATTACAAAGTAATGCAGCATGTGGAGAGGGGTCCATGCAAGATCGATGATGCTCATGGAAAAGTATTCGGGGTTGTGTTCGTAATGGGGTGTTTTCGCTGCTGAACATCGTTTGCAACGAGCAATCAAATTCTAGAAGCATATTCCGTCTAGTCCGGAAGACTGTAAAGTACGAATTTTAGCCTCTCCGCCGTGACTGACGACTTGGCGAATGCCCAGTCAAGCATCAATTATGCTTTTGTTAAGATTACCTACAGCCCTCTCTAGTTCCAGTGGATTGCTATGGGTATACCAGATGTTCCCTTGGCTTGGTTGAGATCTAAGGTCGATTTGAATCTTGCCAGTTCATGTTTCTGAGGTTGCTACTTAGTATACTGTTATCCGTAATCAGTTGGAGTTTAAATAGGATGATTCTATGATCAGACCTAGATCCATCCGTATAGACATGACAGTCCCTAAGAAGGCTTTAGGGACCGTCTTACCAGAGTAATGTCTAAAACCCCTTCCCCTCTAGTTACGAATGTCGGTGTAGATCCGATATGGGCCAGTTCTAAGTTATTGCTACATATAAAGTCTGTAGGGCACTCACCCCTTATGTTGATACAACTGCTGCCCAATATTGTATAGTGCGCATTGGCAACATCGTTATCTTCTCCTGTCTGCAATATTCCACCAGCTCCACTATCTCTGGTGGTGTGCAGGCTCAGTCTTCCGCAAAGTATGAAGACACCTCTACCATCGAGATGGCAGTCCCAATGGCCTGCACAGGTATGAGAACGTAATCTCTAGTACGGAATTCTGAAAAAATAAAGCTTATACTCTTCCTCTCCATAATACAAGATATGGGTGCTAGGTCTCTCCGATCCCAGATTACCTTTGAAGTGGCCGTATACAGGCCTTTGATGCCAGCCGAGGCTGCCTTGTCACGGTGGATATTTACCTGTGCCAACCCTGTTTCGATGACCCTTGGGATGTCTTCGTCTCCCAACTCATCTTCGGCACCTAGCGTCACCTCCGCCAATTCTTCGTCCTCCGCAAAGTACTCCGAGAAGTCGGCGGGCTCCTTCGGATGACTGCTCGGTTCTGCAGCAGGAGTATCTGATGAGGCGGGAACATCTGCTGTTAGCCTCCTTGTTTGTAAGAGCGGGTTGCGTCTTCGCTCCAACCTTGTTTTTTAAACTAATTACGGGGATGATCCCGCATCGAAAGAAGACCTCGTGGCCTCTCTTCACAATCACATTCCTGGATAGCTCATCTATCCCGATAACTAAGAGGGGTCATCCACCCTCATTTCTCCTACATATCACCTTCCACTTGTCGGTCTCGATCTTGTTCTGGTTCCACAGCAGAGCCGACAAAGATTTGGTGGACTGATCCACGTTTCTTGGACAGAATATCGGAATAACGTGGGGCGACGGTATATCGTCTCCCACCTTGCAGTCGAGGGGCACGCCCTTCCGCGATTATAGCCATGACTTAAAGGTTCCCAACTAAAATCCTCCTAGGAGTGGCCACCGGTGGCGTTAGTAGGCTGTTGGGTCTTTTGGGAGCCGGTGCCGCATCTGCTTTTCTCGGCTCCTAAGCCTTCCTCAGAGCCTCTTCCGGAGCGAGTCCTTGCTGATGATACCGTAGGTACCACTTGACCTTCAAGTTGCAGATATTCCGCCGGTTCGGCTCATCCAGCTTAACGGGTTAACTCCTCGGTGGCAAGAACTCCCTCTTTTTTGGCCGCTTTCCGCCTTGCCTCACAGCGCTCAGTGCCCATCCTCTAAATGTCGTCCTATTTAAACGATTCACATTGTTCCCACGAGCTGAGGTGAAATATGTGTCCACCCGGGCATAGATCCGCATTATCCAGGAAAGGCCAATTAGAACAGGCGGTCGTCATTTGCCCGAGCCCATCGTTAGAGACAGCTAGTTTTTAATCTGGGTCTTAGTCCGGTCTGGACTGAGATGTTGGGATAGGATGAAGGTAAATAAGTGATGCTGGGAGGTTGGGATTGTGTGAGAATAGGCTATTCTACGCTGGACTTGGCCAACATCAACCGGTTGATGAAAGAAGCCATGATGGCTCATTGAAATAATCTATTCCACATTTAGGAGGGTACCTTTGGTCGATTACGAACCTTAGAAGAATTATTTGGCAATACTATTATTTCGATCTAGATTTAAATCTGAATAGATGATGATAATTAAAATGAGTGGAAACAGCGTTTTATTTGGAAATGGCTTAGGTCATGCCAACAATCCAGAATAGCTCCACCATTGGCGTAATATGATATACATATATGTATGTGAAAAGACAGCAAATCTCTCATCATTAGATAGTTAGCATTTTTTGGCATTTGCATTGCTGTAAAGTTGTATAAAAATATATAGAAACATTTAAGAACGTCGGCTATGACTATGATACCAGTACTAAAACAGCTAATCACAGGTGACAAAGAACCATCTTTTGGTTCTTGCTCAGAGCATGTGCTTGTACTATTACTATTAAATAAGTATTATTATTATATTAATATTATATGTGAGATAAGAGCTCTTACAATTTTTGAGTACGGGATGGTCGTGGCAAACATTTTTTTTACAAATTATAGGAGGAAGTTCCTACAAGTCTCCTTTCCAAGTTTGGTCCAGTTCTAAAACGTGCTAGAGATGTAATTTAAAGATGTATATACTAGGAGTTGCATAAGTCGTGCACCCCTGGGCATAGCCAGGTGTGGGCAGAGAGCAGCTTCCCTTCACACCCTTCCCTTCTCTCGCCTCTGAAAAATTCGGCCAACTTCTCGAATAACTCGCTATGCCAATAAATATTATATATAGGCGAAAGGGTTGTGGATTGAACATCACAATACGGTTGTTAGTTCATTTAAAATAAAAGTTTGAAGTTAAATTCTTGTTTAATAAGATCGACTGAAAAAAATGAAAAGAAAAGTGAAATGTAACTTGAACAAATTGAAAATATTATTAATGAATTTGAAGAAAACAAAAATATTGTTTGACTTTGATTTTTAGAACAAAATAGTTTTTAAGGTTCTAAATATATTACTATATATTACGGGGCAGATGCCCCACCTTTCCAATTTTGGAATACCTCATTTAACCTCAAACTTCATTTATAATATATACTATATGTGTATATACATATATATATTTAAAATATATATATATATATATTTGTTAAACAATTATCTTAAGATCTAGTTTTTGCGTCGTTTTTTGCTTCTCTTTGCTGATTTTTGACTTGCTGCCGGATGTGGATTTGGCGCATCATCATTGTCGACGGAGGCGGAGGAATTCTCAAGTTCGACGACTGCCATTTGAGCCGATAGCTCTTCGTCCAAGTCTGGAATGATGACTTCGGTATCTTCGGTGCCATCGTAGCTATTATCAAAGTTTGGCGGTGAAAATTGGGGTGCTTTCACATACTCGTCCGTGATGAGCAGCTCAATCGCGTAGTCATCATCCTGGCTGATCATTCGGTTGAGACTGTCGGCAAAGAATTTCATTGGCTTGGGACCCGCATGGAATCGGGCGCTGCTCATCTGACGCACTTGCAAATTGGTTATCGCCCCCGGCTGCGCTATGCTCTTGATCAGCTGGCGACTGCTCACGTCCCAGACGCACACGCGCTTATCCTCGCCGCCAGAGATCAACTGCTGGGCATTCATCGACAGCGCAAGGCAAGTGATCGTTGAACCGGCGGTGTGGCCAACGAACGCTTGACTCTCCTCCTGCTCCAGATGATATTCCCTCATGCGCGGCACTTTGTCCATGCGAAAGATGAGCACCTGACCGTCCTCGGTGCCGACGTAGACGCTTGTCTCCAGCCTGTCCACAACGACGCTGTGCAGGGCGACTGGAAACACGACACTGAGGAGCAATGTGCCATCGGACAGATCGTACACCTTGCAGCAGCGATCCAAGGAGACGGTGTACATAAAGGCTCGAATGCCGCCCTTTCCAATATGGACATCGGTGACAGCCAAACCGTGATCATTGAAGCTGTAGAAGGGAGCGTTCTCCTCGCTGTCGCCGCCACCCAATGGAGCTGTAGTGCGCGTCAGATTCCAGACGAGGACGGCACCATCTTTGCCGGCGGTGGCAAAGTGTTCGCCATTGTCGGTGAACCGGATACACGTGACAGGCTGATAGTGCTTGGCGAGCGTTGTCAATAGTCGGCCAGTGTTCAAATGCCACACATAGATCGTCTCCTCTATGCTGGCAATGAGGTAGCCACTGTCCGGCGTTACTGCCAAAGCGTTCACTTTGCCGGCTACCACATATCGTATGTTGCCTACCTGCTCCTGTCCATTGATAGGCCACACATGCAGAAACGGTTTTTTGCTATTTGCTGCAATCACAAAATGATTCCCGAGCATTTGCAGGCTGCGCGGCTGCATTGTGCCGCCACCTTTGTATCGCATCAGGTCGGTGCCCGTGTGCAGGTCCTGCACACAGCAGGAGGCACGCTCATTGTTCAATGTGCTTACAAAAAGTGCTTCGCCCATCATTCAAATGCCAAACGCACACGTGCGCTGTGCACACGAAATAAGCAAACGATGTTAAGTGTGAACAGAAATGTATCCTTATACATAGTGGTAGCAGATGGGGTATCGAGCGCAGTATCGATATCCCTGTTATTAACATTAGTAATCGGAATGTTGTTTTGATCTTTTACATATTCGAGCAACAAATTTATTTTGTAAACAACTGCGATATTAAAAGTTAGGATTTTTAGAGGTTTTGCCATTAAGCAAGGTATCTGGAAACTCCGCATTGAGTTCGAAAAAAGTCCATATTGTAAACTTTAAAGCATAAACGATTGCATTTCGCTCTCTATGCAACTGAGGACCAATGAATGTAATTAAAATGAACTTAACTTGAAATAAAACCATTTCGATTTAAACAAGTCAGTCGTGTTAATATTGTGAAATATTAAAAACAAAAATCGTACTACAATCTCTGAAGTGGGTACCTAAAAAAAAGTCCACGCAATTATAAAAAGAAAAGTTTTACTGTGTCTCCACTGACAAAAATAATACATCCTCAAATATGCACTCAAAACTTAATTATACCTAGCGTTATTGAACTACGGAATTGGATAAAAGCGGGACGAAATCCTGTCTGAACGTAGTTATAATAGAATGCCCGCCACTAGACGACGTAAGCTGAAAGCAATAAGAATAAAAGGACACGAATCGAACTGGCATAGGAAAATAAATAAATAAAATTAGCTGGATTAGGCAACTTAGGGCAATAGCGAATATAAATAATTTAAACAAGTGAGAAGGTTGCAGTTGGGCTTAACAGACTGCGACATACTGTGATGCCAAGAAGTAACACCATCTGATAATAGGTGCCACAGAAAGCTGCACGAGAATTGAACAAATGAAATGAATCACCAACAACCCACCAACCAAATTGGGTGCCTGTTGCCTTAAAACGTGCTTTGATCGATTGGTGATTATTTGTTTTTTTTTTCGGTATCAAAGTATAAAAACGATACGCTGAGGAAATTGCTTGAACGACTTAACTTGGCTACATTTGGGAAACTAACAATAAACGATGCGAGTAGGCGATCTTGAACAACTTATACAGGAACTGAAAAAGTAAGCTATTGCTTCGATGCGGAGTAGAGGTAATGTTTAGTTCAACGACAATACACCCAGGAAGCGCGCATAAATATTGGTAGTGATAAGTTGATCGACAGAACTATTGATAAAAAATATCAGACGGAATTCCTGTCTCATCTGCTACAGGCGTTCGTTATTTTAAATATTATTAATAATATGCCCCACTGACGATTTAGTTATTGCATTCCATAAAAAACAGCAACTGTTCGCCAAACTTGTATACGGAACATGCCGCTATCGCAATAACACTCTGCGAAAGGCTTGGATCATGGGAACCATATCAAATGCTAAGTCTGCACTAATGTCCTAATATAAGTCCCTGTTATTTGCTCGGCAAAATTCTCTAAGTGAGCCCTTCACGAGGGTGCCGACTGCTAATAGCATCACAGTGGTCCGCAAGGTGGCAATACCAGCCTTGAGACCATAATTCCATAATTATGTTCCTGGTTAAGGATCAAGCCATGGTTCGAGGTAATGGGTCGGAATAAGCTAGTCTGGCTGGGAGCCCGAAGCATATCGGATAACTGGCGACATCCGATATTTTCAAGCCTTACCTGCATAGTGCGGTTCTCTGTGTAAGAGGTAATTCAAAAATGTATCACAAAATAAATAAAATAAAACTAAAAGGGTCCCGCACGCGCCCAAGCCAGAAGGAAGAAATCCCAAGCCATCAAAGCGTCATAGCGTGGGCAAAGTGGGTTAAAGTGGCATATTTATTCCGGCATCGCTAAAAGAGCCGGTCCAAGGGCTAACGAAGGTACAAAGGTGTAATACTGTAGTGATGCTAAACAAAGAATCACTTGCTCCCATTGAGGCCGCGAAGGGAGAGCAGCTGGTGACGACTCTATCCAAAAGCCAGTCTAGCAGGATCCCTCTCCAGAGATCGAGGCACCCGACGATCAGTTGGACGAGGACGATTTCTCTCTGTCGGAAGAAGAAAGAAAAACCAGATGAGACTCCACTTGCTTTGCTGGGACTGAATTGTATCGGCAACTCTCTTGAGGTACTTCGACAGAAGAACGCTTTCAAGGGGGCGTCCTGTAATCCCTCCTATGGAACATATCAGTAAATAGACTGCTAAATATCATGCAGGGGGAATCTGCCATACTGTCGCGTATGCTGATGATATTGCGGTTATCTTCAGACCTAATGATGAGTAAACTAAAAATACCATTATCACAAGGGAAATACAAAATTTCCAAATGGCAAAATGCCAATCTGCAGTAATCCATGCTTTAACCGGCCACAGGTTAGTGGGTATTCATGTCAAAAGCTGCGAAGAAGAGAAAGAATTTGCTTCTGTTTATCACTTGCCACGAAAAGACTCCCTACCCTGGGAAGCCACTTTCTACCAAGTCTATCAGAGAGAATGTAGCACCGACCAGAATTACAAAATTTATAAATACAACTGGCTGGTTCGCCTCTTGATTTTATCTGACACGAGTGCTACAGAAATAGAGTGAGAATCCACACCGTATCACAACGGGCCCAGCGTAGCCCATGTGTGTCGACCGTATAATCTAACTTAACTTAACCGGAATGAATTGTGAATGTGAGTTTATTGTATTTTTTAAACAAAATGTTTATACGTGTAACGAGTAGTAACAGTGGGATCACAGACCTTTTGGGTGTCAACGCTGGTTAACAGATGGTTAACAGCAGCATTAGCTTTAATGGAAGAAGCAGAGGCGTACAAGAACAGCAGATCAATAGAGTCGAGTTCGAGAAGCGTAGCCTAAAGATCGTCAAAGTCCCGAGTACCTTGTAAAGTGGTTGGTGCATCGAGGAAATAAGTCGTTGGCTTATAAAGTGGAACATTATGTTGTAATTTCTAATAATAAACAGGACTTTATCAGTCCTTAGTTGTCTCCCTATAAGCTTAGGGAAGTACTGCTTTTAAAATTATTATCAGTACTTGTTCTTCAAATTGTATTCATTCTTTAAGAAAATTGTTCGCACTAATACGTTAATGTTAATAATGTCGATGTATTAACAAGAATTAGAGATGTCTTCCAACAAGACAACGATCCCATAGCAGCAAGAATTGGTTTGGCAAAAAATTAGTAATCGTTGTGGAGTGCCTACACAGTAACCAGAATTGACCCAAATTGAAAATCGGCGGATTGAAGTCTAATAGTCAATTGCTGCTACTAAACCAAAGACCATCATCTTTGGGAAGCCGAACGGGAATCCTGAAGCAACATTACTCCACAAGTATATGAAGACTTAATTTGTTCTTCTTAATTCCGTTAAAACGGGAGAATAAAATTATGTTATTTTCTTCCCCACTTTTTTCATGATTTCCTTGAACTTGTATATGAAATAAAGACACAAAGAAAATATTTCGCAAACTTTCCTTACCAAGGAATTGAGCCAGTAGCATAGCTAAGAAGAAAAATAATACTTGAAGTGAAAATTGCGGCATCATTAAAATCTGCTGCCATTTGGTAACTTTTTGAGCAGCCAGTTGAACATAAGCAATGCTAGCCATTACCTTTGTTACCGCGTTTATTTTACATCTTGCAAATTGAATTGTCTAATGAAATTTTCAAGCGAGATTGATTTTTCCATATCTCCATCCGGCAACGCTGCCGAACCGCCAGGGCTGGATCGCTGAAACGACTAGCAGAGTGTGTCTGAGTCTGCCAAACAATTTTGCACAACGCCATCTATTGTTCATATTTATTCCACTTGTCAATTTTGTAGATTTGCTAGTGAATATTTGCTCCGATAGTTGTTGGCTCGAGTTGTCTCAGACAATCACCAGAAGCAACATTTACATTCCACACTTAACGAAGGCCGTATATTCCTCGTTAACTTATCTTTGTTGCAACTTAGTGGAGACACAATTCAAACGGATCTATTTGAACTCAGTTTTGTCGCCTGGCTTCTTGTCCAATTCTCAATTTTGAAATATTGTTTTTCATTATTGATGCTTTAACCTATAACAATAATAATCAAAAAGTATTCCTAATCGGCCATTTATTATACGATATTCTCCACATAAAATGTAGAAACAAAATTTCAATAAAGTGTTAAATAAAATGTTATACACAAAATTATAAATACAGTTTTCGTTATTTGCAACTTAATTTCATTTTGTGCTCAGCAAGTTTATCAAATTTATTGCTCTCATTAATTGCAGTCAGCGACAAAAATATTGAAAACATAAATAACAAGAATAAATAACTGTCCGTGGCACGTCGAAGATTATATACTCTTCCAGCCCATGGTATACCTGATGAGTGATAACATATCAGTTCAATGATTGATTAAAAAACGTATGCACTGTGTTACCAATGTGGTCTACCAATCATAGTTAAAGCTGTAAATAGCATTATAAAATGGTTAATTTGTTATTTCATGCACATGTCTTGAAAAACCAAAAAGATCCCATTCGATATTTGGCAATCATAGCTTGTAGGATCAAGTCAGCTGTTTGAAATATCTTGATAAATTGTTGAAAGCATTACATTACGAATATATATTAGTCACAGGGTCGCATAAGTTTCCTCTAGTGCATCACACATTTCGAGATACCCTCTACTATCAAAAGGGTATCAAAAGGCAAACCTAATTTTGTATAAGCCGAAACTGGTTTTTATTGATTCGTCTGGATAGCTGTGCTCAGCTGCACAATATATTTATACACATTCAAATATGTACAAAATTGTCTAGGGAAATTATTCTTATTTTATGAGACAACTTCGAGATTGTAACTAATAGAGAGAGTGAGTTCCTCATAGAGAGAGAGAGAGAGAGAGAGAGAGAGAGAGAGAGAGAGAGAGAGAGAGTTCCTCATAGAAAAATGATTCATTAGCACAAAAAGTTGGTAAAATTTGTGACAATTTTCTTATATTTATTTATCTAAATTGCCAATTAAATAATAAAAAATTAAAGTGAATAATTGCATTAAAATGTAAAATATTAAAAGATAAAATCTTAAATGATGCAATAATGTTGCAAGGTTACGGGACACTCAGGAAAATCATCAGACCAAAAATGATTAGACGCTGTCCGCTTTGTAAATTGGAAAGTAAAACGATAAAAGACGCCCGAAACAATCTGATTAATCTTGTAATTTGTACAATATGAGTGATATTATGTTACCCACATTTGATTATATATTATATAGCTATCAACGGAACAATCGGCTTTTTTAATAGAAAGATCTGAAAGAGAAGGCGTGCAAAAATTAAAGTTTTTACCTGCAAAAAAATGGCAACTTTCATTTTTCTTTTTAACATATTTTTTACTCTTGTAGACAATAATATATTTTATTAGTAAATTGTTTACATACATGATGTTTACATACATGATGTAATTATTACATAATACTTGTAGGGCTTTCATTAATTTCACTTATTACTTGACAAAAAAAATGTATTTGTTAGATTTAGAATTATGTCAAAATATTTGCAACCAAAGTTTCAAGTAAGTTTTTGAGAAAAAAATAAGTTTTTTTAAATAAATTTTAAGAGTACATTAGATCATTTTCTGAGATGTTTATAGCACACATAAATATTTTTCATTTGAGTAAAGTTCAATTTGCCAAATTGGTCTGCCGTATTTAGTGCATTCCTAACCACTTTGGGAGGTGGGTCAATAATAAAATAACAAAGAAGAAAAACTCTTTTCAGTTTGAAATAACGATTCTGCTTCTTTCTGGTTTTTCCATACTCGATAACCACTCTCGATGACCCAGATATTGATCTTATATATATATATATATATATATTTATTTAATGTGGACTAAAACCACTTTACATATTTAAAAACCAAAAAAAAAATTAAAAAATATAAATTTAAAATTAAATTTATACAAGACTGTAAACAAACTGTATTTATAAATATATATATGTATATACTTATCGTCAAAATCTATCAGATACGGTGTATCTAATGTGACACCTTCTCCGTCCGGATTGCAGTTTTTTAAGCTGTGTTTTTTAACAGAGCTGACTGGATGACAACGGCCAATCAAGATGTCTGTTTGGGATGTGGGGCGAGTATTTCAGTGTTTTCAATGGGTGAAATAAAAATGATTCAATTGGCGGTTCAGCTGAAATAAAAGCCGTCAGCGGTTGTTGCTTTGCTCGTTGTTGTC
Source organism: Drosophila trichaetosa (assembly GCA_035043205.1). Lineage (NCBI taxonomy): Eukaryota > Metazoa > Arthropoda > Insecta > Diptera > Drosophilidae > Drosophila > Drosophila trichaetosa. The sequence goes on from JAWNNE010000127.1 coordinate 718,629, forward strand.
GTTGTTGTTGTTGGTGCAGCGGTGGTTGTTGTTGCTATATTTGGAGTTCTTCTGGCGCTGGGCTGCTCCGAAAACGAGTTTCGACTTCCAGTTTCCAGTCCAGTCCAGTCGAGCCGTGCAGTTTCTCTTTAAACGCCGACTTATAAGTTAAATGCGCCTTCGATAAAGACGACGATGCGAAAATGTTAAAATAAAACAAATTTATGTTGCAATTAATGCCCCCGATAAAGTCGCTCCTAAGACATGTTGTGGTCCATAAAATCGGTACAATGCACCCCCCCTCGCTCCGAGCGGGGCCCCAATGAGATTAACACATAATCAAGTTAACATGCGCGACATTAACATATAGAATTGAATTGAATTTAATTCGAGTTGAATACGAAATGCGAGCGTGGATTGTGGATTGTGCGCTCCTCCATTCTAATTCAGTTGGAAAAAAGGTTACTTAATTAATCCGAGTGAGGCTAGCAGGAAAAGTGTTCAACGGAACTTGGAAGTGGGCTAAAGCTAAGATAAATTGTATGTATGGCTGCTGCCTCTGGTTGTGGCTGCTGCCTCTGGTTTCTGGTCCGCCTTCGGGCCCAAAGGGGTATTGGTAAATAATCCGAAGCCACAAAGCACTCCAAGATTACATCAGGAGTGCCATCCTGTTTGGGAACTGAGCAGGAACGATGGCAAAAAGTTTTTGTGGCAAAGAAAAAAGCGAGACCCAGAAACAGAAACACAGACGCACTAAGGCCCACGTTGTTGCCGCAGACTCCCAGCCAGCAGTGACACAAAGTTGAGTTTGAGTTTGAGTTTCTGTTGTGGTGCAAGTTTGGGTTTCGGGCTGCGGCCATAAATTATCGCAGACAAAGTCATTCGTTCCATTTCGAGCGAAGCGCTATGCGTGCAGGCAAAGGAGACGGCGATGGAGATGGAGATGGAGAAGGAGAACGGGACGGAGGTGGAGGTGGAGGTGGAGCAGTGGAGCAGGGGCCAAAGCCGCAGGCTGTCAGACAGCAGCAGATGCAACCGCAGAGGAGGGTTCGGTGTACGGTGTTCGGTGTTCGGTGTTCTTCGGCGGGCTTCTACGGTGCGGGCGCAGAGCTGCTTGGGCTTAGTGGCGGTCTCGTATCTTCGGAATCACAATTCCATTTTAAATTAAAACCCAAAGACGAATGCGTGGAGGGGCATACCTAGAAACCGAAGAAGATGAAATCCAAACTGAAACAAAATGAACGCAACCGGGAATTCGAATACGCGTCGATGTTTCTGATTATGAGAATTTCTTGTTGTTGTTGTGCGTGTGGAAATTGTTGTTGTTGTTGTTGCTGCTGCTAAATAACCATACAAAGGGTTCAAGCTGCTAATAACAATAACACAAAGAGCGCACAAAGAGATGGCCCATAAGGCGGGCAACAAAAAAGATAAATTGCATCTGTGGGATCACACGCACGCAGGTACAAAAGCCACTGCCACAGCCACAGCCAAAGGTGGGCACAGAGCTGAGCCATGTGCTTTCCAGCAGATACATAAAAAATGCACAGAATGGCCGTTGGATAATGGTGGGCCTACACACCTGACACTGACACTGACACTGCCCCAAAGAGTGGCATTCAAGTGCGGGTCGATTGTGTTTTAAATTGCAATTGGTTGTATCTGTTCTGAGCGCTGCTTGGCTCGGGCTCATACAAGCGAAAAGAAGATAAAAAAAATAATATATATATATATGTATGTATGTATTATATGATCGCTTAGATCTGATATATATGTCTATCTCACAACTTTGCGTAGACGCCGAAAGAAATTCGAAAAAATCAGACTGAACTTCAGCAATGTTTTCCAAAAACATTTTGAATCTTTACCATTTTTGCAAATTGGGAACAAGACTTAAAGCATTTTATTTAAAAAGCTAATAGATAAGAATTCCAGCTTGTTTTATGATGATGATAACAGATAAAAAGTGGGAGAATTTAAAGAAGTAGAAATGCTGTCAGATGATTTACTAGCAGAGGCAGTCTTCGCAGCTTGTCTAATCACAAAAACTTGATTTGGAGACGCAAGAACATTACGAATCTGTGGAGCTAGCTGCTGAGAATTCCATTATTTGAAACTTGTGGGTCAAGGTGTGCAGGGGACGACAATTTCACTTGCACTCTTTTTAGACACTCGTTTTTGGCATTGGCAACAATTTGATCGTTTCCGTCCAGAGAGCCGTGCACATTTGACAGGTTGTGCGGAATTCTTGGTAAGATTTCTTTTAACTTATTGATAAAAATAAAATGCAGAAATTAGGTAAAGTGAGCACAATGAGGAAAGAATAAGAACTCAATCAAAGAACACAAAAATGTGTTTGAAAGCATAAGTGCTAAATAAAAGTTAAGTTTTTTATTATTACTTGGCTTGATGTTATTTTGCACTAAATCAACAAGATGCTAACAATCTCGGATACAAAGATCGAGTAACACAAAATGCAGAAGTTAGCTAGTTAGCCAGTTAGCACAAAGAGGCCAAAACAAGCACTGAAAATAATTTCTCAAACTACGAATTCTACACAAAAAATGCTTGTGTAAATCGAAGAGCAACAGTCAATTTGAGTGATATTGCAAATAAAAGTATTAACAAATTAATTATAAAATTAATTGGCTTGCGATTTAAGCTGATGTTGCTTTGCAACAAATCAACAATTTGGAATACACAAAAGGCGAATCGCAAACACAAATCAGATTTGCGGAGCACAAAAAAGCCAAATGAGTCACACTCAAACTGAGAACAAACTCAGAAAAGGTAGGATATATACATATGTACATATATATAAACACAATATGTATATGCAGATATAAGTGTATTAATTAGTCGGCAAACAGAGTAAGTTTACTTGCAGTTATCATTCAGCTAAACTGGAACAAAGCTGCTGGAAATAACCTACTTATGCTATCCAGTTAATGTAAGTATTATGGCCAGATTTATGTCTAGTTTTCTTTGTGTTAGGGTTAAGGAAATGAATTCTAACATTTGGGAATTACAGTCATAATTTTCGAAGAGCATTCCACAAATGTAAGTGGTCTTCTCGGGAAACACGCGTCAGTGCTGGCCTCTAGGAGCATATGTTTGCAAGTATTTTATGAACTGTTTACTGCCGTTAAAGTCATTTTTATGTGCCGTCCGCAGTCATAACTGTCGCCGGAGATGGCCTAGCGGAAATTATCGAAGGTGCCGAGAGATCAACGTGCACCGAGAAGATGTGGCAGGATCGAATTCAAAGTACTGCACCTCGAGCCACTGGGAAAGTAGACAGTTTAATGTGTGTTTACAGTCGTAAACGTTGTTCAATTGCAGAGCCAAATCAAAATGAAGCCCGAAAGAGCTCAAGGTGAGTCCGAAAGGTCTGCCTTGGTTTGAATAGATACGGATACAGCAGCACCAGTAGATGCGGCTGTTAGATACTTATGCGATGCGAGTATAAATGAAAAGTGCCCACAGTGAACCGATTATAATTAAAACCAAGTCTCGCAGGAGAAGGAGAAGGGGCCGACGAAAGCAAAAGGGAAAGCCAAGGGGCATGGCCAACTGCCATGTTTGCATCAAATTCAAAACAATGGCCGTATCTCAACTCTAGTTGCTGTTGCCGTTGCTGCTGCTGCTGCTGCTGCTGTTGTCATCCCTGCTCACCACACTTTATGGCCTTTCCTTAATCTGACAGATACGTCACGGTCGCTCAGTGGTAGTCCCAGGTATATATGTATACACTCCACTGTATCTATGTATCTATGTATGTATATATGTGTCTGTGTGTGTGTGCGAGTGTGTGTTCAGAACCAGGACAAAAGAATGCCTTATTAAATATGATTGTATAGTACGAAATTCAAAATTTGGCTGCCATTCTGCGCTAGACATTACATCTGTTCAAGTGGCAGCAAGAAGATAGGTAGATATTTATGGAGGCGGCTGCTCAAAGGTGGTGTGTTCCAGTTATGACTACAGTTGGTTGATTCAACAAACAAATGGATATCCAAGATCTATGCGATTAGATGTATCTCGGGCTGTGCCAAGTCTAACTTGATGTCATAAATTTGTCACAGATCAAAACAATTGTCCTTGCAAAGGACCTCGCACCAGTTGCTGCGTCTTTGGGAGTGGGCGTGTGACATAATGCTTATTGGCTGGCAAATTGTGTAGAGCAGCCTGAATTGCTCACATGGCGCACCTTTGCCAAGATGGCGATATCGGAGTCGTAGTCGAAGTCGTAGTCGAGGCAATTTTCAGCTCGACGTTATTATGCAATATAAATCAGCAAATGGGCTCAGCAGACACACAGATGCAAAGAGCAGAGGGTGGCTTTGGGGATGAGCGGTCAACAGCAAGCAAGCCTCTAGGCCATGTGGTCCAGGCCACACCAGGACTGAGCAAGGGTCCTCAACTACTGCAGTTGCCAAATTTAATTCGAAATGATAACAGAAGTTCCGAAAACGTAATAGGCAACCGTGAAAACGCCGTGCGAGTGACAGCCGACAGTTCCTTACAGTGGTACAAAATTTGGAAATATATTTATTTATTTTTTATATTTTTTTATATTCTTAGACAAGCAATTGTTAAAGTTTTAAAAAGTTAATACACAAATGATTATTGTGTTTTCTGAATTTCCTAATAAAATGATGGATCTAATCGCAATTTATTTATTTTATTTATTTATTATAACTGGGGATAGTTAGCACTGCGACCTATAACGTCTATTGTGCCCCCTTATTGAGCCTACAGCTCTTGCAAGAATGCTAGAATCTTTGTTGGGTTGAGGGTTTCTATGTCCTTGGGCCTCATGACATGCTGCCCTAGGATGTTGCATCTTTTCCTGGTTAAGGCGACGCATTCTGTTAGGATGTGCGTCAAGGATTCCTCCTCGTATCCGCAAAGCCTGCATGCATCGCTACTATAAATACCTAATTTGGTTAGGTGACTTCTCATCTAATCGCAATTAAATTTATTTAAATTCGCTTTTTATTTTATATTTCAGATATTTGTAACAGAAATTATTTTTTATATATTTTTTTTATTTTTTTATATCGCAAATTGTAGTATTGTTAATACAATAATATTAATTTTTATTATAACAATAAAAATAATGATTTTGTTTTATATAACAATTTGCAGATCTTAGCACAGAAAGTATATCAATATTTCAATATATCAATATACCAATATTTCTATGATTTTATTTAAGAAATTTCAAGTAAAATGTTTTATTCATTTTACATTTTGATTAGCTTTTTGCCATTTTTGTTTTTAAATGAAAAATGTGTAATTTTCAAATGTTGCTTCCAAATATGCATTTCTTTTAAGTTTTTAAATGATCTGTAAAAATTGTATTACTTACTTTCTATAAAATCTCAATCGACTTTGTTTTTGCTCCACTGTCCACACGCACCGGCAGTCAAACAATAAGGACATCAGGACCTTACCTGGAAGTGGAACTGAAACTGAAACTGAATTTGGCTGTTTTCGACTGGCAACGTTCCATATGAATTAGTCTCATGGGTGCAATTTTATTAAATCAACAGAATTTTGCAATGTTAGCGGCGTATTTCAGCCCTCCAAATACAGTTTTCGTTTTACGCCCCCTGATTACGGAGGGTGTCGTCCTGGTAATGTCCTAAGTAGCAATAGCGAAACAGGCACAAGTCGCTTGGACACCTTTCACTTCCGGGAGCTCGTTCATATTAAAAATATTGTATATCATTTGTCGGTTGACGTTTATTCTTTTGTTGGGGATTATTATAATATATGGAAAATCGCTTATAGAAAAGCGAACTAGACAGACTACTTGGAAAATTACCTATTTGGTTTTTGAATAATATTTTGCTTAATCTGCCAATCTAAATAATAAGTTAAAAAACTTACTTTTTGACATAAGGAAAAACAGAAATTTGGTGAAAATGCTTTTTGTAACTCAACTTCAAAGTTAAGAATCTTTATCAGACAGTTAAGTAATGGGAATGGAAGCGGTTCCAAGCCATCAATTCTCATTTGGTTTGTACAATTTTTTGCGACTGCTCTCAGATATATTTAAAAGTGAACAATGTGAAATATGTGCGCCATGGGCTTTCAATGACTGTGGCAAGTGTTCCCCACAAAAAAAGGCAAAAAAGGAAAAACTCATTTCATTTTGTTAATAAATTATGATACTCGTACACCAAACGCGGGTTGCGCAATTTCGCAGAAAAAAAAGAAGAGCAACAACAAAAGCCTATTGCTGAGCCAAACAAACACATTCGGGGCGGAACATGAAAAAGTGCCAGGGGATAAAATCAACCTGTGCATTCGCAATGAGCTGTGAGAGACACCCGACGCATCATCGCAGCAGCATCAACAGCATCAACAGCAGCAACAACAACAACAACAGACACAATGGCCACAGGTTGTCATTTGCTGAAAATGGGTGACTGCGGCAAGGTTTGCAATTGGGGCCCTTTATTTGCACATATTGCACACGAACTGGACTGGGAATAGGACTGCGGCAGGAACAGAGGAAGGGGGGGATTCATAGGCTGGGGAGGGAGGTGGGTTGTTTACATTTTAAAAACACCCTTCGCACATTAATGGCGGATGACTGCGAAAGAGAGGGTGAGGGCGCCATTGAACAGGGTGTTTTATGCCTTGTTTTATTTATGCAAAATTATGTTTCAATTAAACGAAACGCGCTTAGTAATTGCCAGTAATTACATTTGCCTAGCATTGCAGTCATTTTGAACCGCTGTTGCCAGGCGAGAGGATTACTCGTGAGCCACATTCCTCACCAGGTGTGGGTAGAGCAGCGTGTAGCGTTGTGGCAACGGCAACATCTGTGGCACGCTGTAATTAGGCCGCCCATATGCCGCAGCAGCAGCAGCAGCAGCATCCAAACATCATCTGAATTTAAAGTAGGATCAGCGCTTGGCTTTTGCGGCTTTGTTGCCTATGTCAATATATTATAATTTATTTTTATTTTTTTAAATGCATCCACCGATCGAAGTCATTTTGGCATTACATTTTTTCAGCAGGCTCGTTGGGGTTGTATCTATGGATGGATGCCTGTAATTGTATATATGAATAGCACTGCTAAAGAAAGTATATACGATTTTGATGTGCCTTACATCCGATTTGGATATGTTGTTAACTTTTTATGCGAACTCAGCTCTTAACTTTGAAACTATCTTCAATAATAATAAAGTGAATTTGCCGAATCGAGTTGTCATAAAATCTATCGATTGTGGGATAAGTTTGTTTATAAACATATATTTAGTTTTTTTGTTTTGTTTTTAATATATTGTAGTTCAAAATTTATCAAAATCAACATTACTAAACACATTTTTTTTTTTAAATTTAGTAAATATCTCTAGGTCAATGAGGAATTCTTAAAATGTTATTGTATTTATTTGAGTTGTATTTAGTTACTCAATTAGTTACTCAACTAAATACAATAATTGCTTTTTAGTATTAACATTAAAACTAATTATTAAGAAATTATTATAATTCAAAGTTTATGATTTTTATTAAAATAGTTTTAATCATCTGATGATTTGCACAATCAATTAAAAGTGCATAATTTGAGCGTAAGATAAGGAAAAACTATTAAATAAATAACTTTTTTATTAGGCTGCCGTGCTCATCCGTACTTATCCTAAGTATAATTAACAAGTGGCATTGAAATACATGCCAAAGGTTAGATACTACAGCATCCCATAAAAATGAACGAGTAATTTCCATAATCAATAAGCGGACAGTTCAGAAAACAGTAAAGAGGAAAAATTCGTATTAGTTTCATTTAATCGAGATAGCAATTTGTAAAATTTGTATTTAGAAATCACTTTTTGCCTCAGGTGAGTTGGTTATGCATTCATGCTTATTGCTATCCATCTGTGTACGCTTGAGATTGAGATTGTTTCTGCTCTCATATTTGATACGCTGCCTTATCGCGTCGATAATCGGCTTCGGGGCCAGTTTATCGCAGAAACTTTTCTAATAACAGCATCCAAATGGGAACTTATGGCAGGCTACGTGACCGGCATGCCAATGTACTACACCCCAAACAGACCCGAAGTCGGCCTGCCTCCGGCCTCCCACTCTGCCGACTCTACCGCCCACTCATCATTAATGGGACAATTTTCGGAACGCCATTTTGGCGTTTTCGAAAGTTTCTTTTATTGCATACATGAGCCATTTGCGTGCTTCTGCTTTCGTTTCCGTTTCCGTCATAGACGCAGCTCGTTGACGCAGCCATTATGCTGTCGTTGCTCCGAAACGGGACAACGTCTGGCCCCTCTCTATCTCCCTCTCTCTCTCTCTCTCTCTCTCTCTCTGTCTCTCTCTTTGTCTCTGATTGGGAACCCTCGTCCTTGTTGGGTTGCCTTGCTGTGCACATGTGTGCCTCGTCATAAAGGCCGCCGTTATGTGTGCTCTTATTATCATAATCCGTTGAGTTGTTGCCGCATTAATTAAATTTAATTAAAGACGTTTTGCAACATTTCTGCTGTACGTGGCAAACGTTGCAAATTGCAAGTCGAGCCCAGAGCACATGGCACCACCCTCAAAGTGTACCCCAAGCACCAGATTTTCTCCGCCTCACACAAATCAATTTCTACATATGAAACTCCTTAATTAATATTAGCAGCATCCACATTAGGCAGTCAGAATTTATGCGTCGTACAAATGCCAATAAGCCATTGATATTAATATTAATATACTAATGATTTGAACTAATTGTAATATATTTATCAGATATCAGTTATTCACAATGGAACTAACTGGAATAGTTATCTTATACGCCCAGGAATAGTTATCTTACACGCCCAGCATGCACAACGGAATTAATCTCCACACATTTTTGTGACTTTGTATCTTAAATACTCGTCAATAATTCCAATCCTAAAACGATGAAAAATGTATTCAAATATTAATTTTTGTGGTGTTTTTTCAAGATGAGCTGCAAGTCAGTTTTTGAATTCGTTTGGTTGTCTTTTCCCTTGCATCAGAGTGTTAAAAAAGTTTTCTAAAATTTAGTCAGCCCATTTTCTACCAGATCCTAAGAATATGTATCTTTATCTTTTTTCAAAAACCGATAGTTTTGCGGGAAAATTTGTTTAATTTTATATTTGTTTCTCAACAGACCATTAATGTCTTGATTAACTTTAAAAGTCGAGTCTATATGGATACATCCATCCGTCTGAACACATCGGTCATCAGAATCAATCTATAAAAGCTGGAGCCACCTAATTTTGAACATAAATTCTTGTAAATCCGACGAAGGTCATAATTTATATTTATCTATTTGTGTAGCATAAATTCAAAATATTTAACTTTTCACAGATATCCACCGATCCCACCTAAACTTAAATGAACTCACTTTTCGATATGATTAAATATATAAATTATTTATGAATTAATTTGCGCTGATTTTGCTCCTTTTGTATATTCACCTAAACATATCTTCTAGTCAAGGACTCTAGACTGAAGCACTATTACTTGTTCAATTTGATTTTTGATTCCGTCAATAAAAGCTCTAATCGATTGTTTGATTGCTTGACATCTCTAAAGACAGATTCCATAGTAATCTTTATTTTCGCCACACTCCAATTTAATTAAAGAACGTCGTTCATGAAAAATGCTCGTCTGCTGGCCGCGCGCTGCTCTTGCCTGGCCCGGAAACGCTCCTATTCGGACGACATGAAGCTGACCTTCACTGCTGCCAACCAGACGTTCTACGATGCGACTTTTGTGCGCCAGATCGATGTGCCCTCGTTCAGCGGCTCCTTCGGTATTCTGGCCAAGCATGTGCCTATACTTGCTGTGCTGAAGCTCGGCGTTGTTCAGGTCATTGATAATGAGGGCAAACTTACAAAGTATTTTGTGTCGAGGAGGCGCACAATGTGGCCGACATTGATGTCACCGAGGCCAGACAGTTGCTCTGCAAATATCAGTCGGCACTCAGCTCCGCTGGCAGCGACAGGGCAAAGGCAGAAGCTGCCATTGCTGTGGAAGTTGCTGAAGCGCTCGTCAAAGCTGCCGAATAATGATCCAAAAAATAAGATATATACAAAAAAAAAAAACCATAAATACAAACTATAATCCGTTAACAACCGTTACAACAACAACATTTAATAATTTAATTTCAGGAACTGAAAACCTATGGACGATTTGCGCTCGGTCTGGCCATGGACATAATACCCATTAGTACATGATCTTCGGAGGATGCACCCGATATGTATTTAAATCACAATGATGACCTTGATGAGGATGTAGGCGCGCCCACATTAAACTTTCCGCCCAACGATCTGTGCCGGCAGAAGATGTCCGAAATTGTAATTGACATGGTCGACAGCAAAAAAAAAAACCACGTTCATTAATAGGTTATGACCACAAGATTTAGGTTAGATTAGACATAAAATACTTTCCCCCAATACCAAGTAATATGTTTACCGTTACGTTTCTCTAGCAGCCAACTTTCAAAGAACGATCTGCGCCTTTTCCATATGAGTTTTAAATTTGATGTGAGTCACAAAATGCTCCTGACACAAATCGCATTTGTAGTAAGTGTTGCCCGTGTGGACACGTTGATGGAGACGCAGAGACTTCTCAAATAATTAAGAACGTCCATGGGTGTCGAAACACCTTTTTCTATATATTTTTTATCTCGTATGATTTCTTAGAAGAGATACTTATATATTTTATATATTCTGCTGAAAACCGACAAATGGTGATAACCCAATTTTAATCGCAGTCCATTGACTCTCTGCGCTATCTGAAACGTATGATTAATGGGGTCTGATGTCGAGCATCGTTGACATTAATGCAACAAAATTGATAATGCTTATGTGAATCACGATAATAATATGCTCTATATAAAGTATGCTTCAGAGGTGCTGTTTCTTCAGTTCTCTGTTGACTGCGCAGCTGACTGTTGAGTACGATGGAAATAATTTTAATAACGCTGCTAATCTCAGTGTCTCCCTTATTGGGTGTCAGTTCTACCTACAAAGAGGAGAATACTTGTGGCATGTACTGCTTTAAGGTAGTGAAGCCCGTTTTGGAGCAAACGGTTGCATTGCAGAAAAAAGTGAACAACCAGGAGGATAAGGAAAAAGCGGATTTGCTATCTAAGGTGGATAATATCGAGAAAGTGCTGAAACAAGTCAAAGATTTTCAATCAGAGCTGGGAACCAAGGAAATGGAGATTGTATTTTTGAAGAAAAAAATTGACGAATACGATAATAAGCTTAAGGATGCCGAACAAAAGTGTAAAGGTCAACCACAATTGTTTGTGAAAATAGGATCCAAACACTACTATATAGAAGAATTCGCAAAGATGTGTTGGCATGCCGCGGCTAACAGATGCCATCAGTTGGGGGCTCACTTGGCTAGCTTCCAAAATAAGACCGAATATGACGCGATAATACCTATGTTAAGCCCACCCAAATCTTATTGGATTGATGTTCATGATCTCAGCGAGGAGGGCAAATATATGTCACATACCACTGGCAATAAAGCAGCTTATTTAAATTGGTATCCAAAATTTAATCCAGACGATTATCAGGGTAAGGAGGATTGTGTACATCTTTGGTACCGAGATCAAAGATACGGGATGAATGATTTTAATTGCGTAATCGAAAATTATTTTATATGTGAAAATAAATAAAAATAGTTTTAAGTCAAATTCTGTTATCAAAGAATATCTATGTAAAATATTCCGTTTACAGAATCAAATATATTTTGAATGCCCTGAAAATTAAATACTTTTTTATTAGAAACTACCTTCCGTTTTTTAAATATACTTTCGAAGTTACGAAAAAAAATATTTGCGATTAAATATAAATAAATTAAATAAATAAATAAATAAATATGAAAACAAATATTTGCATACAGCGATTATTTCATTTTGAAGGTTGTTTCTATTCAAGTTTTTTATATATTGCTCTGAAAAAAAATATATATATAAAAATAAATGATAAAAATGATAAACTCCAAATTTATAAAAATTACTTTAAAGCAGAGCTGATTTTTTGTTCTCGGGGGTGTCAAATCGGTAAACCTGAAAGGAACGTCTTTAAAAATTGTACTCATAATCTTACCTCGAAAGTGTGAATCGATGAAATCAACGCATAATTTTAAAGCTAGTTACACCAAATTTGTAATCTCTACTATCACTCCCAAAGATTGCCTACTACACTTCAGAGATTACTAGTTACCGCCTTTAAATACAGATAAAAATACTGTAAATGTAAAAAGTTGGTGTGATTATTGTGAAAATCAATGAAACCAATATATTTGCAAAAATTGTAAAGCTAGAATTAGCAAATTTGAAATGGAGAACACTGAGAACAACCTTCGAAAATCAATCACCGGAACAAATCTCACACTTCCACAGCTTAAGAGCGAATGTGTTGGAAACAGAATCGGAAAGAGAATGAAAAGATTCTCGTGTTATGATCTTAAAGTAGTATTCCTACTTTAAAAACATTCTTCTTTACGAACCTGAAATTTCAGAAGATATCATTAAGAGTTCCCCCAAAGTAGTTTAAAACCAGCTGAGAGAAATCAATGTTATCCGATTTTGTAATAAATGAAATAATTTTTCATTAGATAAGGCTGAAGAAGAAGAAGCTTTCTTTTTAGTTTTTTTTATTTATTTAATAATTTTTATTGTGTTTTACTTAAGATTAGTTTTGTCATACAGCGCCGTTTTAATGCTTGCTTTAATTCAGTTTTCATTCAATTTTCAACTCACATACTTATCTGTTGTTTGGTTTGCATATTTAAAGGATCGTTTAAAGGACTCTTTTGAAGCGCGAAGAAGTCCGTTCAAATCGTGTAAGTTAATTGTTTACTTTTGTTTTTTGTTTTTTGTTTTTCTTATAACTTATGCATTGCACTGCATTTATTTACAAATATTTGGGCAAGAGTTGCTGCGTTTTAAATATTTGTGAGGCATCACTCTCTCTCTGTATCTCTCTATCTCTGTATCTCTGTATCTCTCTATCTCTGTATCTCTGTATCTCTCTATCTGTAATACACTTGTAAGTCCTTCATAAAGTTTGAATATCATTCAATTACGTATATGTGTGTTTGTTTCGAAAACGTATTTCGATTTCGCATTGTAGTTGATTAAATAAAATTGTGTATCTTTTTTTTGGTTTTTGGTTTTTTTTTAAATTTATTTGTATGTGTGTAGTTGTTAATAAATAGGTTTGTTGACTTCTACGTATATAAGTTGTTAGTTTTTAGGCTAGTCGATTCTCGTAATATTTTGTGACCCTGACAGGCCGGTCAATGTCTTGGATGGGCTCTTGTTATAGTTTTTGTTATTTGTTATTTGTTATAGTTTTGTGGTGTTGCGTGCGAAATAAGAACAACAAGTTTTCTATAGGATTTTAATTATTTTCGTATTCATTTGAAAAGTCGCATTATATCATAATTTACACAATTTGTCACAACTTATACTAAAATTAGCAGTAATCATTTTTGCTTGTAACTAAAACAAAAAGTATGCAAATAACGTAAATATTCTTTTAAGAAAAATGAGCAAATTAGCTAGGCCACATTAAACTAAACTTATTTCAAGTTGAAACTTCCACGAATCCATATAATATTGTATGGCAACCAAAATCGAAATCGAATCATTCAAATTGTAAAACAAAACAAAAGGCAAAAAGTGCTCCAGATTGGGTGTGTGGATGTGGATACTACATAACAAATTACTAAAAAACATAACGTGCCCATTAATTAGTATAATAATATATCACTTGAGCCAATGTCGGAGAAACAAAGCGAAAGCATAAAGAATTTTGGATAGAATTTGACTAAAGATGTTGCAGGGAATTAGTCCTGCACATCTGGAGACAAATGTGCGCGAAATATGACTGCGTTTAATGTTGACAGTACTACATACATATATAAGAATATATAAGTTCATATTTGTATATATATTTGTAATATATATTTTTGTCGTTAAATCGTTACGTTTGTATTTGTAAATATGCATGTGAATGTGTTTGCTTCGCTCCATTTATGATAAATAAATATACTTCATTTTTACCTTTAATTCTTTTAATTACTTTAATTACTTTAAATCATCTTGTAATTCTCTTCTCTCACTGTTTACATTAATTTCATTTTATTTTGGGAAGTTCAAACTCTACGTATATGGGTTCTAGCAGGCTCCTTTTACTTGGCCTGCTCAATGCTTGTAATTTTTCACTTGTTTTTTTTTATGGTAATTTCAGTTATTTTTTATTTCTGTTTCTGTTTTTGTTTTTGTTGTTGTTTTTGTTGTTGTTGCAACCTTAAGCTGATACGTATTTTAAAGTTAAAAATTTGTAATATTTAGCGCATTTCATTTAACGCTTATTACACACCGAAATGTGTTTGAAAACATTTTAGTCACTGGCAAATCGACATCTATTTTTCTTTTTATTTTTCTTTTTTAATTTTTAATTTTCTTTTTTTATAGTTAATAATATTATTACGTATTTTAAATCGTGATTATGCTTTTGGGTATGTTGCATACCGTTTGTTACATATTACAATACACTTATACTTGTACATAGGGAAATGTTTGCGCTTTTTTTTGTTTTTTGTTTTTTGTTTTTAAATTTATTTTTGTTCGTTTTGTTTTTTTATTTTTTTATTTTTGCTTATCATGATTTACATTTAGCTGGTATTATAATTAATATTAATATGGCATTGACGGAACTATTGTACTTAGATTTCGTCTAAGCAAAATTTAAAAGCATTGGCATACAAACAAAGTACTGCAAAACAAACATACAACACAATAAACAAAACGTTTGGAAGAGTTTTTCGATTCAAAACATAAACACAAAAATTTCCAATAAATATATATATGAGTACAAAACGTACATACGATCTATTTCTCTATTAGTAAGTAGGGGTATATAACATATATTTCTATATATATATATCGATTTCCATAATATTCATAAACATAGTTAATCGTGATTCTTTACCATACTATATATGTATATGTATATATATATATACATATATATATATATATATGTATATATATGTAATCCTACAGCAGTCGCAAATAATTTTACAGTTGAACTCGCTATTCGCTTTGTCGTCCTTGGCAATGTGCCACTGGCAACTTCACGGGGTTATCTGACTATCTGACTATTTGACTATAAAATATAGCTCAATTCACATGGTTATCTCCAATCATTTGTTTTTTCTTTTTTTTTTTTTTGTTTCTGCGAACCTCTCAGATTCAGCGTTTTGCTCTCGAAAGCACTACGTAAGCATTTACCGCTATTCTTTATTTCTTTATTTTTTTATAGATCGATGTATTCATTAATTTCACTATGATGTGCACAGGGGGCAGGGATTGATTGTGGCTGCTTGAAATGAAGATGAAAGGGAAATTAAGGAAATTGAAAGTAAACTTGACTTGGCAACACTGTCTATCAAATAGGCAACACTGCCAGGCGAAGCATCGATTCCGGGAAATTATAATCTGACACAAATTAATATCTGCGAATAAAACAAAAAAATTTGTTTTAAAAATAATTAAAGCCTTTGCAGTTGAAAATGTTTTTTGTTTACTTTGAATCAAATCGACAATGACCCACTGTGCACAGTCATGGAAGTTGCATGCGAGTACATACATATGTACAAGTATGTATGTACTGTGTGTTTTCTATATATGTATGTATATCCGTTATATGTAGACTTAAACAACTATTTACTATGTAAAACATTACGTATTTATGTTATCAACTTTTGTTTTGTTTTCTTTTACACAGAAGAGACGAAGAGACGCCAAACTCTAGACAACTCAAGCGACGACGATGACGATGACGATGACGATGACGATGACAATGACGATGACGATAACGATGGCGATGACGGTGGTTGTTGGATTGTGGCGCTGGCGACAATGACGGTAATGATTGTGGCTGACTGATGATCGGCGGCCCATTTAGGAGTTGACCTTACTGACCGCTTTGAGTAGGTCATGACTGTTCTTGTCGAGGGCGCTCATCATTCCCAGATTGCCGCCGAGGCCAGCTCCCAGGCCGGGACCGATGCCAGCGCCGACGCCAACGCCAACGCCAACACCCATGCCCAATCCAAGCTTGAGATCGTTTTGACCGACAACGGAGTGGTGCAAGTGGCCCGGATTGTGTGTGATGATCGAGTGATGATCTTGTTGCTGCTGTTGCTGGTGCTGCTGCTGTTGCTGTTGTTGCTGCTGCTGCTGTTGCTGCTGCTGCTGTTGCTGCTGCACTTGCTTGTTCTGCTGGGCGGATTTCATCGTCTCCTGAGCCTTCATTTTCTCTTGCTCCTCACGATCGCGTCGTGCCTAACAAAGGAACATGAAAAGATTCAAGACAAGAGCACATTAAACGCCTGTTCACAGCGGGGGTTTCTCGTATTCTCAACTCTGATGACTAATTTCAAAATGCCATCGCTATCGGTCCGTTATGCAAATCGGGGCAACTAACCTGTTCGTTGATCTCTTTGACTGCACGCAACTCCTTCTTCAACTTCATGCGCCGGTTCTGGAACCAGATTTTGATCTGGCGCTCAGTCAGGCAGAGGGCGTGCGCAATCTCTATGCGCCGTCGCCGCGTCAAGTAGTGGTTGAAGTGGAACTCCTTCTCCAGCTCCAGTGTCTGGAAGCGGGTGTAAGTCTGGCGGCCGCGGCGACGTGGGCATCCGTTGGGCCCTGCAAACCACAAAGAAAATAAAAAAATAAAAAGGAGTGTTAGTCACGATTGTCAAGTGGCGATGCCGGTCTGATTCCGGTTCTGTTTTTGGACACTCTTAACGAGCTGCGAAGAAGATGTTGCCCGGCCAGAAATGGAATTTCACCTTACGTTAACGGGTTTCAGCATCGTTTGCTTTGTGTGCAAAAGTTTTGCTAACAACTTTGTTTAATTGCAGGTGCAGGCCTAAAGAAAAAGGGAAATGCGATCGAAAGCGGCAACGGGAACAGAATCATCTGCTGCAAATGACGAGCAAAATAAACACTTCTTTCAACCGGGCGAACTCTCTTACGTCAGTCGGCAGCGCCACACAGTGCGAGGCGCGGCAGGACACTATCTCCCAGGGGGTCGATTGTCGGCTGGCCCGGCTCTGATTCCGATTGCTTGGCATGTAAAGGGTGAACCAGAGGCAAAATTCACAACAGTAGCTCCCGCTGGGCTAAGAAAATGTTTTCCAAGCAGTTTTGTCTTACGTTTTCGATTTATTTTTTGTTTTGACTTTTTTTTCAGTTTTTTTTTAGTAATTTTTCACGCTACCTGTGCGAATTTTTTGCTCGACGGTGCGTGGATGATGCAGCAGAGAGAAAGGCAATGGAAATGGGAATGTTGTGCTTCGTGTTTATGTTTCGGAAATCAAAATTTCGCTATCTGCAAATTGCAGGCCACGGCTCACTTTTCCCGCTTGCTGTTTTATGACAGCATCTATCGTTTTTTTTTGGTTTTTTGTTTTATTTTTTGAGTTCTTTTTTTTACACGTCAGCGGCACATTTTTTATGGTTTGGCAAGTTGCGAGTTTGCGACAACAATGCAAGGGACATCTTTTGCGTAATATTTTGAAAGGTGCATTTTCACAGGAGTTGTAAATCATTCCCAGAAAATGTTGTACTTGACGGAACGTATAACATTTATCAAAATCTAAGGAATTTGAGTAATATTCTCAATGGTAAACTTTATGCTAGTCACTGTTAATGAATAAAATAATATTGATTGCATGCGAGTATTTTATCAATTCGATGCATGGAATTCCTGGTGCAGGCAAGGGTCATAAAAATATTGTGGAGCAGCTTTGGCCAGTTGACAACAATTTGAATTCCAATCAGCACCCAGCAAGGAGCGGAGACAGAGCACAAAAATGCAAAACTAATCTAAATTATTTACTCGCTACAATGAGCAGCTACAATTCGTCCCATAAATCACGACTCCCAGGACACACTCGCCCCTAAAAGAGATTTACGACGCCCGCAATGATGGCGCACAGGTGCGAGCGGGATGGCTGCATTGCGCACAGGAGTGCTGGAATACAATATGGCTGCCTTTGCGTACAGGTAGATACACTCACACACACACACACACACACAAACACAAAGCGGGAGCGTCGTCATGGCAACAACTGTTGTTGTTGTTGTTGTTGCTGGCAGAGAGCAGTAAACGTTGCCGTTGTTATTTGGTGGTGACTCTGAGTGGTGGTGAGTCGGCGCACAGCTGAGCGAGCCAAGCGAAACCTGAATTGCTGAGAGCAGAGCAGAGCAGAGCGGAGCAGAGCAGAGCGCACTTTGAGCCAGATGGTGAAGCGGGCCAAAGAGCCAGCACTCAATCTCTGAAACAGTGCGAGACATATTGATTTTTCATTCAAGTCAACGGCAGATTTTTGTAATGGCCGTCAATGGACGACTCTTGTTGAACCCGTCCCCTCACCCTCTCTTGGTGCTGCTCCCTAAGGTATTAACTCAATGCAGTCAGCTTGCAACCTGATCGCACTGCAACATAGATGAACACAATATGCACATTAATATTGATGGCCAAGTAAAATCTCGCTGAAAGCATAAAACATGCAATCTGTAATGGGTCTGCATCAGATATATATGTATATATATATATATATACCGTTATACTGTTGTAATATTAATATTTAAAAAACATTTATTGGAGACATGTTTGATATGAATAATTTGTAATCAATATGCAAAATACGTGTAAAATTTGAAAATAATCTCGATAAAAATATGAATTTAAAAAAATGTGAAATTTATTTTACATTAAAATCAGACTTGAAGTATTCAAAAGCATATTCAGTTAATTGCAAATTTGCTTTTCAATTGATATTGTGTTAGATTTCATTGACTTACATCCCCCGTTGCCGTGATAAAAGTCAATGAATTTATGGCCATTTAATTAGCGGTAACTAGAAATCAAGTTTGAGCCCCGACCGGCGATCCCAGTTTAGCTAACCGGTTAATTGCACAATTCGTGCAAAATCAATTTTCATTTTTTCAATTTAAAATCAATTAGCTTGCCATAAACTTCAGCTGCAATTGACGGGCGATGTGTCTTGATTCTTGGCCGGTAATCACAATCGAGACTTTTGTGCATCTCAAATAAGTTATTGAGCTATTGGAAATCGAAAGGCCAACAGCCAACAGCCAACAGCGAGCCAGACGCCCTGGCGTTGGCCAAGTACCGTCGTGGCTGCAACTGAAATGCATTTGAGAGATTTTTAGGGAATGCCTCGACAACAATTGAAAATATTCATGATATTCAAAGTAATAGTTCCATAAATTGCGACGCGTATAAACAAGTCTCAATCATAAAAGTATACATACTTAAACTTATGATGACATTAAAAACATAAAAACAATTCAATAAACACACAACACACACACACACACACACACATATTGACACAGCAGTCCGACGGGGTGCGTAAAAGCGTTATAAGTATTTGGTATGGCCGAAAGTGTTGGGGAAATATTTGTCTATATATATATATATATATGCATGAATCTGTGTGCAGCAAGCCAAACAGTATCTAAATTTATATACATATGTACATGGAATTGTGTGTGTGTGTGTGTGTGTGTGTGCATTTGAGAATGCTTTCAACGGCTTCGTTTGTTTACCAAGCGACACAAAATTGTTGTTGAGTAAACAGCCATTTTGCTGCTATTTTCTATGCTTTTGTTGTTGTTTGTTGTTACGATGCACAATAAACAAATTTACAATTGTTTGACACAAACTGTGATACATTGTGGCGAGTGTTTCTGTGTCGCTTTATCTGCTTGCAAAGTTGGCAATTAATTGGAATTGCTTCCATAATTTGCATGATTTGCAACTGAATTTCTGGCAATTGCCGAAGTTTTATCAGCAATTGTTTGTTGTCTTTTGCTGCGCAACATTTTTGGCAACCGCAAAGTTTGTTTTCGCAAGTTTGTTTAGGAGCTGCGTACCAAAGATGCTGATGGCATTAGTTTTTCAAAGAAAAACACAAACAGAACTTGAACACTGGCGAAACCCAAGATTTGTGTGTGTTCGACAAGAAATCTACTTTGAAATTCATGTTCAATAAAACAATAGCCGCAAAGAGAACAAGTTTTAAAATGTTTATACTTAACATCGGCAGACTTTATGACTTAAAGTATGATTATTTCCCTACTGAAATAACTCCAAACGGATCAGAATGTTTTTAGGTATTTGAATATCTGAAGCATGAGCAGAATTTGTTTAGGAAACTGAATTCATTTAAATGTTTTCTCAATTTGTTTAATGAATTATTAAATATTAAATTCTCGACCTCCTTCCGAGCATGGATCTTGAAGATCACTCGGACTTGTCTACACTTTCTTTCGGATATTTCACTGCTCAATGTATTTTGTGGAGGGTTTCGTATCTTGTATACTGATTTGTTTGTATTTGGTATGCATTTTCGAAACGAACTTCCCGGATGGCATGTTGAAAGATATATAAATAAACATCAGGCATTCAACAGCGCACTGCGCACACACCCAAAACAGACACACACACACACACACACACACACGCACACACACCCACACAGATGTATCAACAAATACAAAATGAATCGATGTCTTCACAACTGGTTCCAAATTGGCTCCCAGATTTGGGAGTTCGCTTTCGACAAAGCGTTTTGTGACGATCTTTTAAGTATTTAGCACAAATTGCAGTGTTATTCGGTGAATGCACGACACAAAACGGCTTCCCCAGGGACCACCAGGATGTGCCAGGATATGCAAATGCGAGCCAGCAGCGGTGCCAGGACTAATTAAAGTTTCAAAGAAAAGCCGCTCAGAGTCTGTTTCAGCTCCACTGTTTGGGCAACATCTGGCTGCTTTTGTTCGGCTTTTAGCAGAATGCGAGGAGCAGTCAGAATAAAGGCGTTTGCAAATTGGTGGGCGGGGCAGGTAAGCGCCGCCATTTATTTTCAAGCTAAGAGGGTGGCAGTAGTTGATGCTCGCTCCGCTCCGCTCTGTTGCTGGCTGCCGCTGCAAATAATTTATGTTTATTAAATTTATTTAAATTTAATCAGACGCGCAACATTCCGTGCTAAAGGCAAGCCGGCAAAAGACACGGAAATATTTGGGTGGTGTATGGTAGAGGGTGGCGGGTGGAGGGGGCTGTCGGTGTGCGTGTTTCATGAGGGGTGAGTTGCGGCGAGGCCGAACAACCTGGTAGCGACAGGCCAGGAACCGGGGATGCTTTTGTGCAATTTATGTGCAACGCGTTGCCAATGTTGTTATTTTCGTTAGCATTGCTATCCGGCCACGCCCTCATCCTCCACCACATCTCCACCCACATCCACAACACCGTAACAGCCCCAGCACTCCCCTCAATTTACGGAGAGCCAGGCCAGGCCAGGCATAGCCAGCCAGGAGCAGCAGCAGTATCAGTAGCATAAATTGCTAATTGTGTGCTTAATCTTGAAAAATATATGGCAGGGCGTCGCTATCTGTCTGGTTCGGGCCTGTGCCACCAAGTGGCAAGTTTTTGCTGTTGCAAATAATATCAAGCATTAAGTGCTCGCTCCTCAGGGATTAATATATTCCCATCAAATATTTCGCGCCATTATTGGAATTGTACATTTTTGCTGTTGCTGTTGTTGTTGCTGTTGCTGTTGTTGCTGTTAAGGTTGCTGTTGTTGTTGCTGTTGTTGTTGCTGTTAAGGTTGCTTGCTAAACTCAACTGCCAACTGTAAAATAAGTGCTGTGGGCCCCCAATGGATGTTATCTCATGTAACGATATGCAAACACAGAACACAATTTAAGTTAATGCTAATGATGCTCCAAGTTTGGCCAAGGCAATAAATACATTTCATATCTGCAACAAATTTGAAGTCTTATCTTCAACAAGAGTATATATATATATATATATATATACATATATATACAGAATTTAAGCTTAGCTACTCTAGCTGCGAGGCTTAAACTTTAAGATAATTTAAATAAATATATATCTTGGAGGTTATTAAATCAATAAATATATGAACACTATTTGGAATCAATTATATTTGAAAATTATTAAATAAATTACAGTTCTAAGTATTTTTTAAAACCTGTTTAGAATCCTTGTGCTATTATATTGGATATAATTTCAGTTGTTGGCTAATTTTAATTCATTAATTAATATTTTAATAAAAATTAAAGTTTGTTTTTCAAACGTGATTTAACGTGATATAATTAAGCTGTGAGAGAGTGTACAAATATTATTAATATTAAATATATTATATTAATATTATATTAATATTAAATATATTACTTTTCACAGTTATTTCTTCCCTTTTCCCTTAATATTAATCATTAAATGAACTAAAACTTTCTCCGGTTTTCGATCTGTGTAGCTACGCTGATTTGCAAGAATTTAAAAATATATTTAAAATAAATAATGGAGAAACGTGGAAAAGTTTAAATGTAATATATATATATATATATATAGAAAACAGCAAAATACAAAACATGATAGTTTTATGATATTTTTTTATTTTGATTTTTTAGTTGTATTTAAGTACACCGAAGTTTATAGCTACATTTAAACGATCCGATCACAATTGAAATGAGGAGTTATTATGCAGACGATAAGCTTTGAAAATGCCACTATTTGTTTTATGGAGATATGTGGAAAATATATTGTTAATATGCCTGCTCAAGATTTATTCACACTGATTACTGATGCTTCAGTTGCACAGATTTGCGTGCGTAACAATTGTCTGCATATGTTTCTTCGCCGACATTAAAGACAGCCTCTGCACAATGATAATAAAGGCGTACCTCCTTTTAAACAGGGGCTGTTATTTTCTACTTCCAGACCGATGTGTCTATGTATGTGTGTGTGTGTGTGTGTCTGTGTGTGTGTGTGTGTATATATACTTGCACGCATGCATAAAGCCATGACAACAGTAACATTTGAATTGTGCAGAGAACGGGAGCGAAAGGGAGCGAGGATAACAGCGCATAACGACAACAACAACAACAACAAAAGCAGCAACAGCAACAACAGCAACAGTAGCAACAACAGCAGCAACAACGGCTGCCATTAGAGCCATTCACCCTTACTGTCTTTATGGTATTTTTAATCTCGTGGGTGGTTGGCGTTGGCCCCACCGTTGCCACCACATCCACTTGGCAAGCCTCGTGTGCTTAGTTTCAGGAGCAAGGAGTCACAGCAGAGGAGCAGAGAATACGGAGAATACAGACGACGACAAGGATGCGTACGAGGTCGGAAATTTTTTGCACGCACTGCAAAGACGAGGGTGTGATAAGACAAAATACCCGCCATAAATGTGAAAAATATATGGCCAGAAGTAAAAGGGAAAACGGAAGAAAACCGCATAACAACAACAACAACAACAACGACAAACAGCATAAAAATACAACAAAAAAGAGAAAAAAGAGAAAGCAAAAACCTTGCCAAAGCAGGCGAGCAAAATCGGAGGGCTACTTGGCGCTGCACACCCCTCTGCCGAAACTGAATGAAAGTTTCGATAAATTTGTTGGCTTGGCCCCGGGGGGAGTGCGAACTAATTTTGGACAGACGCCGCAAGAAGAAGGCGCAAGCTGGGCAAGGAGGCAAGGCGAACGGATTCCATTCGGGCAGCTGGAACATTTGTAACGATGGCCTATAAATGGCATTAGGCGTCTAGAATTGGTAATCCGCAAGATTTTTGCCAATGACGGTCTGGTCTGGTCTGGCCTGGTCTGTGCTTGACAGCTGTCGTTGCTGTAGCCACAGCTTCCGGCCACGCGTCGCCAACTGACCTCAACTTGAACACACTTTGCTGTGTATGTGTGTGTGCGTATGTGTGTGTATTATTGTGTGTGTTTTTGGCTCCATTTAATTGCAAATGAAAGGCGTTTAATGCGCACCAGTTGCGATTAAAATCGCCGCGAATCGACACAACAATCAACGGCCTCTCAATGATGACAATGAAGTGGTGCCCAACATCTCTGTGTGTGTGTGTGTATGTGTCTGTGAGTGTGCACAGCAAACACATGCGTGTGTAGCCGCCGGGTCGTCAACACTTTTCGACAGAATGTTCACATATGTATGTATAATAATAAAAGAAAAAGGTTCAGCGACGACTGCAATTGGCCTCGTCTTGCCCTTTTGGATGGCTCATTGGCTTTCGGCAAAGGCGAAGAAACTGAATTGAAATTGATTGCCTTCATTGGGTAGCTGTTGCCGAGTTGAGTCTGCATCTGAATCGGAGTCTGATTCTGATTCGGATTCTGAGTCTGTTTTGTTGCCAAGTTCATTTGTGCGTTCCATGAACCTTGGCAACCTTATAGCGACTTCTATTGAAAATTAGACCAACTCTGCTGCTTGCAAGTGAGAAAAGTGCTTCCATTCCGTTTACGGCCCACTGAACACGTCGATATCGATAAGGCAACCGTCAATAGTCAATAGTCAATAGCCAATAGTCAGAGCTGTTTCCACTTGGTAAAAACAAACACGAATTTCGAATTTCTATTTCGACGAACAACTTGAGCAGATGTCGCCCATAACTTAACTTGTGTGGGCTGCGCGACTGCGGCTTGGAACGGTGACGTATTAAATCGCCATTCCAAGAGGGGTGACGTTTCCCCCATCCCCAATCCCACATCCCCCGCCCAACTCCCCCCTTAAATACACTGCGAGTCGCCTGCCCCTGCCCTTCAGAAACGTGACATTTAAATTCGTATAAAAAACATCGATTGATCGACGCATTTGCTGCGGGTTCTATATTTACCTAGCCATGCACATAACTCATGCTTAGCCTCGATTCCCATTCCCAATCCCATTCCCAATCGCATTCCCATTCCTATTACCGAACCCGGATCCACACCGAGGCCTTCGCATAGAAATTTAAATGTGCCCGTTGCCCAATACTTGTAATTTCATATTGTCGTGGCCCTCCTGCCTGCCACTTTGTTTGAGGTGTGGTCCTGTGTGTGTGTGTGTGTGTGTGCGTGTGTGCTCCATGGGCTCACTCACCCACACAAACACACACTCATACACTCATACACTCTCCCTCACTGTCAAAGGTGCCCAAATTGTTGGACGCCTGAATAGCTGCTCAGATGACGACCACAGACCACAAATTCCGCTTCAGCTCACTTTTTCAATTTCCCCCGCGTGTTTTTTGTTAGCCAACAAACTTGATTCATGTTACCCACACATACGCATCTGACATTGTGTGTGTGTGTGTGTGTGTGTGCGTGTCTGCATTTGTGACTGCATTCTTTTGGTTAATGCAGATCCTAAAAATGGCGTCCAAGACCAGGTAACCATTTTTGATGCACTGTTTACCCACATCGATGGTTGACTACCCCCAAAAAATTACTCTCAAGCTCAAATTACATAAACTGGAATTTATGTCTACTGAAAGGTCCACTGAGAGGCCTAAAGGGTATTCAAAATGATGTGTTCATTAGAGGTAGAAAGAAAGTTGATTTACTTCTTGAAGCAACAACAGATTATTATAATTGAAAGTGGGAACAAAAACCAGTTTTAAAAGGCGAATCCAAAAACAAAGAAGCAGCATTAGCCGGTTATTTAATACTTCCTGCACATCATAAAATGTGTCTTTGAAGAATCTGAATTTCCCTTAAATTTGTTCAAAATTGTTAAGTTTTATGTCGATTGATCTATTTTAAATTTAAGCCAATATTAATAGACTTTTTTTTTTACCTAAAGTTAGTACTTGTGTAGATTTTGTGTATTAAGTTTGAACATACTTCTCCAAAATGTTTGAGTTTTCATTTTACTCTTTTTAAATTATTTGTTTAGCAAATATGAAAATGAAATTAAAAGAATATTAAATTAATTATTATTAATTATGATAATTATGATAATGAGACACCAATAATGATGTGTGTGAATGATCGATGCGAACACCAATTTCGATATATAAGTTTTGATACCGATTTTTTTCGTAGTTTATTTACTTTTTTCGAGCACTCCGTCTTTTTCCCTAAAATTTATTTTAAATTGATTTTGCAATAAATTTAGAATTTAGCTATAATAACTTTAGTTTAATCTTGTCTAAATTGTTAATGCAGTGATGGACTTCCGGACGGAGACAGTTAGGTGTATTTGGGGTTTCGCTAATTCCAACTACAGTATTTCAATATGATTTACAAGCTCTTTGGAATAGAGCGTGCAATTTGCCATCTTGATGAAGAATTTGAATTAAAGATTATTCAAAAGTAATCTAAGAAACTTTAAATGTTTCAACAACTTTTGGGCAGAAACATTTTTACATTGTTGCAGTTCCAAACGACTTCAGAAATTTTAGCCTAAAGCCGAAAATACAAGGCTTTACTGTACCCCCTAGATTTTTGTAAAAATTAATTACAAATTAAAAAAGTAGTAATTATAATATTATGGTTATATTAAAAAAAAGGTCAAAGCATCAAAAAGATTTATTTGCACTAATGGGAATTTATTTCTTTTAAACGCACAAAGTGAAAACTTTTATTGATGCAACATTAAATCAACTTTTTCTCGAATTTTCTTTCTTGTGGATAAAATTTTCAAAGCAACTTTCTTTTCCTCTAAGTGCTGCTTTGATTGCCAATCGTCAGACAGGTAAAATTCTTTTATGCATTTGGGTAATAAAAATTCGAATATTGCCCAACTAATTGCTTAGAAGCTTTACAATTTTATTATTATTTTTTAATTTGGCATTTATATTTTAAACATTAATCAAGCTATTAAAAGTTTATACAACTTTAATTTGAAGCATTATTGATTGAATTAAGCAGCCACAAAACGTGATTAATAATTGTTAGAATAGGAATAGAAAAATGTAGAAAAATAACGCATGCCCTGAGCCATCATGAGTGAAATCAGCAATTAGTTTTTTCACGTAATTATTTACATATGTATTGTTTGAATATTTATATGGCTCATATCGCTAACGATAATGGTCGCAATCGCAGCTCAGACACACATAATAAAAGTTAATCAGGCAACAACTGAAAGAACTGCAAAGTGCATTAGCCGGCGTGTATAATAACGCCATCAAATTTATATTAACGACTACTTGCACTAATTAATGGGGGCTGCTGCTCGGAGGCCCAACAGCAATTACAGCAGCGTGAAATCCAAATGGAGACCGTCACGCAGAGTGCGAAATGCGGAAAATGGCTGGGAAACGGGAAAATGGGAGATGGGAAGTGAGGTGGAGCACGCGAGACGTGAAAAACAATTCAACACAAATAACACCTAAAGTAAACCCGGTTGCAGCAACAACAATTTACTTAAACAGCAACTTGAAATAAAAGTTTAGTGCGGCTTTGACTAAATTTAAATTATAATTAAAATTAATGAAAACGCAAAAGTTCGCGTCGAGGATTTGCGACATGTGCGAACGGACGAATAAACCTTAAATTGGAATGACAACGGAGGTGGCTCCACGGCGGGGGAGCGAGCGAGGAGCGAGAAGGGAGGAGGGAGTGGCACCCAGGGGCTATTGTCTGTGGAACGTGTGCGCTTTTAATTTGATTTCGTCTGCAAATTTGCATGTTGTCTGCCTCTCAAGTGTGTGTGTGTGTGTGCGTGTGGCAAGACAAAGCGCCAGCCAGCCTCCGCCTGTCTGTCTGGTTGCCATTTTAAGTCTCAGTTACCCAGCCCAGATCAGGCAGCCCGGTTTGCAGTGCTCTCGTTCTGTGTGTGTGTGTGTGTGTGTGTGTGTGTGTGTAATTCAAACCCTTTTGCCAATTTGCGCCACTTGGGCATTAAAACCGCGATTAATAGCCACACAGGGTAGTTAAAAACTCCATGCTTTTGGCGCAGGGTTACTGGTTTGGTTCTGGCCTCGCTCGCATTCGCAAACGTGTCATTTGAAATATTCCGTTGCCGCGGAGCGGGAGCGGACCAAAAAAAATACGCCACGAAACGTGCCGATAACACGGTGTCGCACATTTACCCCGCCCACTGCGCGCGACACGCCCTCGAGGGGCGTGAGTGCCGCGGCAAAGCAGAGCGAGATGCAAGAGGCCAAATGTAAATACATGCGAGAAAAGAAAGAAAAAAAAAACAAAAAATAAAAATGAAAATGAAAACAAGAAAACAAGAAAACAACAGAAAATCGGAAATTAAACAAAACCGAAACGAAATGGAATTCGCTTATCGCGCCTCATAAATTAACCCTTGCAGCGTCGGACAGACGGACGGACGGACAGACGGACGGAGACGGGACACGAAATTTCAGCTCACTCCTCACTCGGCCCACTCAGCAAGCCAGCCAGGAAAGTACACGGATTGATGCCGAGCGACAGACCGAAGACCCAACTAGGCGTTAAGTGGTTGCTCCGTGGCCTGCAGCAGAGTTTATCTGCGTCGCGCCTGGCCAGGCCGAGGCCGAGGCAGATACAGCTGCGGTCGCGGTTGCGGTTGCATATATACACTCAGCAAAACAAAATTGCTCTGAATCAAGGGTGACTCAGCTTGTTAATCACCACCTTCAGTTTCTTCTAGAAACCCTTTCTTTACATAAATTCAGGGTACATTTTGAAAATAATAAAATAAATTTAAATAGTGAAAAGCTATGTCCGATTTTCATGTTTTTATATATATATATATATATAGATGCACATAAAGAACTCTAATATAAGATTTTCGCTTGCTTATGTTATTAATAAACATGAGTATTTTTAGAATTCGGAAATATAAAAACATTTCAAGTTGAAAAAACTTAAAATTTTCTTAATTTCAGAAAGCGATTTTTCTAGTTTTTAGACATATTTTCAACTATTATAAGAAAATCAATTTATGACAATTTCTAGCATTTTCAAAAAAAACTTTCAATTTCTTAGTTTGAATTTCAATTTAGGGCAATTAACTATAATTCAGTGTGATTTTTTTCTGAGTGTAGAGGCGCTAACATTGACATACGCTGCATCAAAATTGTAATTGAAATTGAGAAGAGCGCTTTGTGCCACCGATTTGAACGATTCGAGAACGAATGGAACTTAAGCTCAAAGTGAATGTGGAACTGTGACTGTTGTCAGTTGAAGTCTGACCCCAAATCCCCAACGCGATCAGTTATCATGAGTTACGATTATAGCATGTTAAATTAATAAAAAATAATGAATATTATTGCTTAGCACGCGATTAAAGCTATCTCAATAAAGGTGAAAAGCCAAGCGAAGCGTTCAGACTGTCTACAGATAGAGCAGGTCCAAGATCATCAGCACCCCCTCATCATATATGTATATATGTCTATATATGCTTGTCTTTTATTATATATTGATGATGTCGGCACGAAACGATTCAATAAGAAATACACGACATAAAAACTGAAATAATGCTGACAAATACAGTCCACAAAACATCTTCTAATTTCATAATATACAAAATTAATTATGGCATTTTATTTGTTGGTATTTATAATAATTAAAATAGTAGCAAGAATGAAAAATGTGATTAACTGAAATGTGCTAATTAAATTAATAATTAAAATGTGCTAATTAAATTAATAATTAAAATTGAAAATGAGAAACAAATACGAGCGGTATTTCAATGAATCAAACACCTGCTTTGCTGAGCAGTAAAATATGTCATTGTAATAACCACAAGCAATTAAGGCCAAAAGCACTGGAGAAGTCAACAAAACGGGCTAACAAAAAGAACATATGTGGGCAAATTGAAAAGAAAATCGAGTTAATTACTTGTCAAACAACGACTGTTACTGCTGTAAACTGCGCAAATGACTTTACCTACACTCCACTCCGGCAACGGCACCCACATTGATTTATTTACAGAGCAAACAAACGACTCAGCTGAACAGCGCTGAGGGGCGGTTGGGGGTTGGGGGTTGGGGCAGGGTTAGCCAACTCTCGAATATCAAACGATCTGTGAAGCTGAAAGCAACGCCCCAGCACGTACGTACAGCAAACCACCGAGTGGTTGCCGGTTGCCTGTTGCCCCGCGCCAGAGCCGACTCCGATTTCAGCTGAATCCGTCAGACTGCCTGGGCCAAAGATTGGTTTTGGAGCGGCACCAATAAAAAGTTCCGCAATTGCATGCCAGCAGCCAAGAGCTGTGGCAGTCACACAAGTGCCACAGTCTCGAATGAGCCAAAGGAGACCGGTTGGAAAATCGTTTGCAACTACTGTGCACTTATGTTGCCAAATGCTCATTCAACTCCAATTAATGGCACCACGGGAAAAATGTGAAAAGCGCTTTTCTCGTTGCACTTCAGGAATATTTTAAACGTTAGTTGAATATGGCTTAGACATAGCAATAATAAATATTAAATTAAGAAGAAAGAGGAGAAAATGATTGATTTATGGTGCACATAATTGTGCACTAAATATGTTCTCAAATTCGATTCGACTTGGTCAATAAAGCAGCTCGCCTGTGTTAACTAATTGAAGCAATCGAGGCAACAAAATTGTTACGTGACGCACATAAACCGAATTGAATTGCGAAGGCAGTCGTTAATCTTTTTATGACTCCCATTGTGGACGATCGTGAGCTGCTGCTACTCGTGTTTTGCTGGTGTTGATGGCTGTGGCTATGCTCTGATGCTCTGATGTTCTGATGCTCCTCAGTCGTCGGTTACTTAATGTTTATGGCCATTATCGATGAACTGAGTAATTAAGGCGAATTGCAAATCGGCCAGCACCTGGCCACATGGCCATGGCCCGACTGGGAACAATCGGGCAACATAATCGAGCCAATTATGCAGTGATCTTTGCGTGCTCAGAACCGTAACGTTGCGGTAGTCGTGGTCACCATCGTTATGCGTGCCGCAAAACCGTCCGTAAAATCGTAAATAGATCATAAAACGCTCGTAAAATCAATTTAACGACAGCAACAGCAACAGCTACAGCTACAGCAACGGGGCCAATTCACGATCGAATTGATCACTCGAAACGGGTTTAGTTTGCTCAAATTGTGTTGAATCGAATTACACTCTCTATTATGGTTTACAACATTTGGCGCCTCGCATTTTGGGGATTGAGTTACGTGCTTTTATTGTTATGCGCAGACAGTTTTTGGGGGGCCTGGGCTTTTGCGACTCGACTTGACTTTAATAAGCGGAGAACGCCGTGCAGACTATCAACGTGATTTACGATCTTGGCAGACACTTGACCCGCATGCCATATTGGCTCCATATATAGATATATAGATATATATATATAGTTTTTGAGTGAAGTCAATTCAGCTACTTTCACAGTTGCACGGACCTGCGATCGAAATGGGAAAAGGAAAAGGCATCGTCTGCCAGTTGCCGGATGTGTCCATTGTCGTGCGTGAAAGAAGCCTGCACGGAAAATGACTTCAATAAACAAACGATCGCACCAGGACTCAAAAGGCTGAGCGCAGGATTTATGATAGGTCGCCATAAAGTCACCGGCGAAGTCAGCAGGAGCGAGCCTTGTGACGAATGCAGCGAGAAGGGTTCAGCTGCTCAGCACGCAGCAGGTACGGCTTCTTCAAGGACATTTCGGCGTAAAAAAAAGAAAATGTTTTGGAAAAGGATAGACGCGGTTGATCCTCTCCATACTCATAATTCATATTTATGCGGATAACCCATTAGCCAATGCCATTCGACGCGTTTTCTCAAGGGTCTTGCTTAACTAGCGGTACTTACCATTAAAATCGCCACAAACGACACGCTCAAAGGGACTTCCCATCCAATCTGCAAAAGAAGTAGAAGTATTTTTTAGTTGTAATCACATTATGAACGAGCGAGGCTTTAATTTGTGTGGCACGGTTTGTTTAGCCTGACTCTCAACTACACATGGCAGTTGCCTTTTTCTATCCATATTCGTATTGACACGACCTCACTAATTATCTGCCACATTTTTTAAACAGTCTTTTTCAACATTCACCAGCAAGCAACTCATTGAAAACATTTTACGCTAAGCTGCCAGTGCTAAGCATACACTGAGAAATAAAATCTGTCTTAAATTTAAAACAATTTTCCTGAGTTTATAAATAATTTCTTAATATTAGAAAAAAAATGTCTTAAAATTAAATTCTTAAAAATCTTAAGATTGGAAAGGTTTGCACTAAATCGAGTATCCCAAAATTGTGGTGCAGTTTTGCTAGTTTTGAGCATTTTTTAATTTTTTATTGTTTTTTTAATTGTTAAAAATGGAATTTTTCTTAGCTGATTTATTAGATTTTAGCTGCTTTTACTTAGCAGTTCTTGCCTGCTTAGTGCTGCTATCTAATTCAAGTTCCGGTTCAGTGAGAAATCAAAATAAAATTATGAGAATTTTTAGAAACTATGTAAAATCCAGAAATGAATTGATGCCAGCCCTGGTTTTCATAGATCTACAATCTACAATTTAATAAATTTGCTTTCTGAATAATTTTGTATTTGTATTTTTGCAGGTGCTTTTTTCGCTGAGTGTTGCAACTGCAGTTCCAATTCGAAGGTTCGGACCACCAACAAAGTAAAGTGGCCAATGACCAGCGGCTCCATCCAATGTGGACCACGGCGTCGTCGTCGTCGACAACGTGACGCCTAATTAATAAGCAGATGAAGCTGCTCGGCTTTTAGCCCGGCGCGTTTTTAATTAAAATACACAAATTTGTGTGCAGTTGCCCTGTCCGCTGTTGGCAGTTTATGGGACAGAACAGACAGACAGACCAGCTCAAATATGAGTGAACAAATTCGCCAGAGAGCAGAGTCGCCTCGCATGCTGCATGATTTTGTCCCATTCAGAATAGCAGCCTTTTTTTCAGTTCTTTCTGTATTTTCTGTATTTATACATAAATTTGTACAAGTTACCAGTTCTTCTACATTCATTCCCCCTCGCCCTCGCCCTCGCTCTGTGCATCAATTTCCCTTGCTCTGCGCTTGCTAATTCAAATTTTTACGAGTCTCCTGCTTGCCTCGCTTTTCCAGATAATTACGAAAAGTTAACGTGCTGCTTTCTTATCAGCATAATCAGAAACTGCAGCTTCAGCGCGATGCATCTCCTGCTCCCTAACCAAGCGCATAGCACAACTTTGTTGTAGTTGTTGTTGCTGTTGTTGTTGTTGTTGTTGTTGTTGTCTGGCTGGTGCAACGATGTGAAAATGAAAATTCATTCAGACGCTTTGGCGTAAAATATTAAAATTCATTAGTTAAATTGCATTTGGCAAGCATTCAGCTGTAAAGCTGCGTCCGGGTCTGGCTGCAGACGCAGAGAGCGAAATACAAATTGAAACAGACAGAGAGAGACAGAGTCAGAGAGAGACAAATAGAGAGAGAGAGAGGGAGCACGAGAGAAGGCCAAAGCTCAATGGCTGCAGTGTGTGTGTGTGTGAGTGTGACATATTTGGGACCTGGAATCGGCTTTGGGGCAAGAATGAGAACGTTGTCCACGACTTGGCATCGATTCTGGCCAAGCACAGCTACAGACCCAAACACACATGCACATCTATATATATACATATATAATTGTGTATGTATGTGTGGCTGACTCGCTCTCTTAAGCAACTACAAATGCATTGTTGTATGTGTGTGGGTTGTGTGTGTGTTGGTTGTGTGTGTGTTGGTTGTGTGTTGGTTGTGTGCTGTGCTCCGACGACGTGTCGCGCACTTGGCTGCCATAATGGCGTCATGCTCATATTTACTTTCATCGCAGCCAGTCTCGTCTATGATCTCGCTGACAATTTTATCGCTGCGAGAGATATGCAAAATATTTCATTGCGCAAAATGCCGTTTGATTTCTGGCAGCAGCCCGTCAGGCGGGTTTTTCGAATATTAGTCGCATTTTCAACAAAGTTGCATATGGAATTAACATATCGAATCTAAGATTTTCATACTTCATCACATTAATTAGACAAATCTATTAGATTAGCTCTATATACTTGGTAATTAAAATACTTATTTAAAATATCTAGTTTCCGGCGCAGAGAACAACTGAGGGATACTCATAGCAACGAGTTATTTTATATATATGTACACGATATTTGTGATACGTGTGATATTTGGATACCTTATAAGTGTGGGCAAATATTGATCTGCCCCGAAATCGAAATCGGGGGTTATTTTTCATATCTTAAATTTTTATTTAAAACTGTTTTTGCAGAGACAAATCTAAACAGAATTTAAACAGTTTCGATAAAAATAATAGCTTCACGACGAGATTCTTTCTATCCATTCATTTTGAATGTTTTTTAAATGTTGCAATTGAATTACTTATAAAATGTTATTCAGTATTCTATCTTTAAATTAAAGCAAGTACTGCTACTTCAATTTTTTTTTATAGAAATCGCTTTTTTAATTCTAAATTTCATAAGTAAAAGTGCGCATTTGATAAAATTATTATTTATTTCTCGTTAATTTCTTCCTTTTCGTAAAATTAAAATTAAAATTAAATGATTTGAAACTACGAATAAAATTATGGGGTTTTCCTTTCCAACTTCAATTTGTTTGAGCATTCTTCCACTTCTAAAAACTTATTCAAAATTGATCTTAACTGACCATCTAAAAAAAGTAACATTTCTTGTTGGAATTATTTTTTTCGAATGGTCCAAACACTGAATCATTTTCAAAATTGTTTAAGTTAATGAATTTGGTTATTTTAAACTTTTTTCTAATCAAGTTGTAAAAGCTCCATATTTAAAGAATACGCACCAGGAGAACATAAGATTCAGATTCAGATCAGAACGCTCCCAGACAACAAAAGTATTTACACATTTTCTCGTGTTTTACTTATCAATTTGGATTTATTCATTCAGCTAACAAAATTATATTTGCAGTTGAATGTATTCAGTTTTAAATATAGACAAAATATTTTTAATTTTATTCTGCTTGCGACGAGGCATTCAACTTTTCGGCTTTGAGACCGAGGTTTTGGTGGCTAAGCTACTAAAGTTAAGCACATTAGCTAATAAAGCAGTTAACTAAAATTAAACACATAAGTTAGTAAAGCAGTTGACTGAGTGTTTTTTCTAGAAAAAACCTCAAAATCTTTTCCAAGAACTTCCTAACTTCAGTTCAAATGTAAGCTTTACAATTTAACTAATTTATTTATGTAGAGAAATGCCCAAAAAAGTTGAAAAGCTATTTTGTGGATTAATTTAAATATCAGATATGCCATATCAGCCAGATGATTAAGTATTTAAGCAGGCGGACAATGCGCCACAATCTCTTTGTGCCTCATGCTACACATGGCGATTGATGGGTAGTTCGTAATTCAGACTAATTGGCAATCCATTCATATTTTGATTGCCATAGCTCTCGACAGAATCGAGACAGCTAAAAAAATGCCGAAAAGTCAGAGCACTCTATGAGCATTATATAGAAGATAGGGAATACTAGATAAATAAATCAGCTGTGCAAAAATGCGATGCGATGCCAAACGAGGTACTCGTAAATTAAACTGACCCACATAAAATGCGCGCGAATATTGTACTACGCTTAAAGCATAACAAGAAACAAGAAATCAACAGCAACAAAACATTGAACAAACAGACAAAAAACATACAAAACAACAACAACAACAACAACAATTGAAAAGCCACTGTTTCGTCTGGCAGCAAAAGCAATATGTATCTGTATCTTTTGCCGAGTATCCGACACTGAGTGATTGCGCGCTTTGTATGCGAGGGGGTACATCTGTGTGCATGTGTGTGTTCTTCATCTCTTCATAGTATGTGTGTGTGTGTGTGTGTGTGCGTGAGTGTGTGTGATTGTTTCAGAGTGAGTGTGTGTGTGTGTATGGCAACCTTGAAGTTATTTAAATTACAAATCGACGAACCGCTTCAACGAAAAAACAACACATTTTTAACCATTTTCATTTTTATACTCTTGCAGGGGGGCATTATAAATGTGTCACGATATGTGTAACATATGTAAAAGAGACATATGTATATATATATATTTATAAATATATTTTTGATAAACACCATTATTTATTTATTTTTGATAACCATGTCCGCCTATCCGTCTTTCTTTCTGATGAACTCTTGTTAAGACTTTGACTAAATCTATCTTTTTTGGTGCAGGCAACATATTTTTAAGAATAAGATCGAAAAATATCTCTCATACGAGAGACATTTGTAATTATACTTTAATATAATATTAATAATACTTAAATATAATCCAAATAAGCCTACTTAATCTCACATATGAGATTAGAGCAAATTGTCTTGAGCAAAAGCGTTTTAACTTCAAATTATCCAAATTTATTTATTTATTTTATTTTTTTATTAGTTTAATGAAGAATAAAAACAGTACACAAATAAATAATAAAAACAAGTTTAAGTAAATAGTAATTAAAGAAAGAAAAATTAATTAATTTATGAATTATAAAATTATAATAATTTAAGCTAATAAATGATTTTTTTCCATTTTAAATTTTATTTTAAATTTATTTTATTTCATTTTTCAATTCTTTTAAATTTGAGTTTTTAAATTTTCGCCAATTTGTGGACTGTTTCAATTCAACTTTAAATAATTAACAATCATATTAATTTGAAAAAAAATAACAAAATAAACTCGTTTTTGTTTAAAATAAATAATTAAAAAAATATGAAAAAGTCTTGGACTGTAAGGGTATCAATTGTTCGGCGTGTCACAACTATTTGGCATTTCTAGCTATTTATTTACTGCCGCCACTTTTTAGCTAGCTGCTCGTCTGTTTGTGAGCTTCAGCGGCATTCCGTCCGCTTGTCCGCTCGTTGTATAGACAAAAAATATTGTAGCTCTTATTTAGCGGAAGACTTATGCGAATCAAACGACTTGGAAATGCCCCACAAAGTGTTCATTATGAATTTGGAATTGGCCCAGAACGAGCGCGTTTATCTATTGTTTATACGCCTCAATGGCCATAAAGGTATAAATTAAATTGCCGGCAATTGTTGTTCCCCCTCCCCCTCGCCGCACCCATTGAGTGGCAATGATTTATGCACAATTTAATCGAACATTTTATGTGCGAAATAAATAGGATTTCGATTGGTTAATCCAATCCTCGACTGAGGCAGTGACTCACCTGTGAGTGTCATCCAGGGATAGCGCGGCAGATCCGCAATGCTTTGTCCTGCGCCACCGGCTCCGGGCACCCCAGAGGAGGGCTGTGTGCAGGCGTTGCCCAGCGAGTCGACACCAATGGCTCCTGCGCTGGCCGCGGATACCGCCGAGGCGGCCGCTGCATGCTGATAGAACTGGGCGAAGCTCGCGGATGCCGAGGCAGGTACGCTCATCGACTGGTAACTGTTCATCATGCTGTCTGTATACCTGCTGGAAAATCGAAAACAAACACGATTAGCATAATTGAGTGTGAGTATTAGTGTATGTGTGTGTTGTGAGTGTGTGTGTGTGTGTGTGACTTAAAAATCACCAGCCTAATGCTAATCTGCCACGCACATTGGGCGAGCTCTGCGCCCTGCCACAACAGCCCACTCAAAGT
This sequence comes from Drosophila trichaetosa, assembly GCA_035043205.1. Lineage (NCBI taxonomy): Eukaryota > Metazoa > Arthropoda > Insecta > Diptera > Drosophilidae > Drosophila > Drosophila trichaetosa. The sequence continues at coordinate 756,001 of JAWNNE010000127.1, forward strand.
GTGGTTGCATCTAATTGCGCTCTAATTTTGTACACGTTACGCCCGCGGCGTGGTTCCAGCTCTCATTTGACCCCGGCCATATGCAAATGGCCTCAGCAGAAGGTCAATGTGCGTGCGAATCTTGTGGCCACCAAAACAGGCAGCAGGCAGCTGGTGAAACCGCAGCGCTACTCTAATTTTCCCAGCGGCCATTTGAGCACAGTTGCTCTTAATGGCCACTAAATGATTGGTCAATGGACGACTCGATAATCGAGTAGAGTCCCTGGCAAATGGATTTGTGGTTAGCCCAAAACGAATTATGGCTAAACACATTTATTTTTATTTTATATATTTTATTATATATATATACAATATGATTCATATCATATGATAGACGATCTCTTTATGATTGATCCATTTCAAGTAGAAGAATTTGGCTTGATTTGACTTCAGGATAATATTACTTAAAGCAGGCTCAATTATCGATATAGATATATATAAAAAAAAACATTTTTCCCTGACTAGATCATAAAAAATCGCACTAAATTTTAGTAAATCGCCTCACTATGGAGCCAATGGGTGGTCCTCATTACAGTCAGAAAGTAAAATTCTAAAATTTATGTTTGGCGTTGTCTGAAAACTGTTGTTTTTAGTTCTAAATTTCAGAGTGTATGCTTCCCAAAATTTAGAAAAAATATGTCTAATTTATAGTTTGTTATTTTCTCTCTGAGTACATTTAATAATTCTGCTACTAACTTGTACTATTCCATAAACCATTGATATATTTAGACCTCACATATACGAAGACATTTTACAGGGTTTCAAAAATATACTTATCTTGAAAGATCTTAAGTGATCAACTAAGCTAAGCTGGCCTATAAGGCATACAAAGGCCAAAAGAGATTTTGTTTCTTAATTTTAAAACAATTTTTTCTGGAAATTATGGCTTGCATCTCAACTTTTTAGAACTGTTTCTTAATAATAGAAAATATTTCTAAAAAAAAAATAGCAAAAGACTAAATGTTTGTTAAGATTGTCAATTTAGTGCAAGTCTTTGTAAATTGTACTGTTTTCTAAATGTTTATAAACTATTTTTTCTAGAAACAAGAAAATTTAAAGCGATTTTTTTTCTGAGTTTGTGATTATTATTTTGGGGTGAAATATATTGAAGAATGAAAGGAAGGACAAAATGCAGTTTAAGTTTGAAGTAAAACTTCTTCTTCTTTCAGATGTGGCTGTGAAATATGTAACCAGTTTTCTAGGAAACTATTTGAATATCAGTTTGTAAAGCTATTTTCTAACATATATGTCGATTTCAATTTGTGCACCTATATATACAAACAGTCTATCGATGAGTTAAGATTTCTTAGGTTTACCAATTGACGGATTGAGCTAGAGAAATGAGCTATTAATTCTGATTTGGCAAATATTTTGTATATATACTTTTTCAATATTCTGTCTAAGTGTTGAAGAGCGTATTTTGAGTGGACTCACCTGCAGGATTTATCTTCTAGGCCCGAGAAGCCCGGCATGCCGGAGAGGCCACCATGGCTGGTGGGATGATTTGACACGTAAGGATACATCTTGCTGGTGGGGATGGCGAAGGAGGAACTGGCCGCTGGTGAGGGCGAGGAGCTGCTGTCTCCGGTCTGCGAGTTGCCCGCCGACGGAGGCGTCAGCAGTAACTGCTGGTGGGCGTGGCTCAGCGACTGATGGCCACCAAGCCCGGATACGCTGCCCTGTGAACTGACCGCAGCGGCAGCGGCGGCTAACTTGTTGATGTGCTGCTGTTGCTGCAGCTGCAGAGCGGCCGAGAGGGACGAGTACTGCGACTGTTGTTGCTGCTGCTGCTGTTGCTGCTGTTGTTGTTGCTGTAGTTGCTGCTGTTGCTGGGCAGACGAGGAGGGCGACGAGGAGGAGACGGGCGAGTTGGAGGACTGGCTGAGATGATGCTGGCCAAGCTGGAGGCCACTGGAGCTGGGCGAGAGCGAGGCGCTGATGTGGCTGCTGCTGGTGCTGCTTCCCGGATGGATGCCAGGCGTCGACGCTGAGACTGTTGTGGCTGAGACGGCTGCTGCGGCTAGGGCGGCGGCAACTGCTGCTGATGACGAATTGGGGGCTGTTGTGGTTAAGTGCGAACTTATAAATGGCTGAAACTGTGGGTACTTTGGCAGCATACTATCGAAAACAAATTTTGACATTGCACATATCTTTTTGCTCTGGCCCAGAAATGCCGAATTGCCTCGGAGTCGATTTTGTTATTGGTTTAGTGCATTTAGTTGATGTGGTCGATGTTGTTAATCTTTGGGTTTGCAGCTCTCTTATCTGAATCGATACATATATACATATATATATAGCTTGATGTATGTGTGTTTTTGTGTGTATGTATGTGCTCTTTAACAAATTTGGTTCGATTTCTGATGACTTATATACTCTACCATTATTATGCGAACCTACATCTTGAAACAGGACAGCAATAGCATCCTTATGGAAAACACTGCGGGGTAGAGCGAGAGAGAAATACAATTCAAAAACTCAAATCGAACACATTTGCCTTCTCTCTCTCACTCCAATCTCTGCCTGGAAGCCAATAGATTTGCCGATAATTTAAATGGGTGGAGCATTTGAAAATCAACGATACCCGAAAGAAACTACGCTAAGAGGAATATCATTGATATAATGACTATCTAATCAGAGTCTGATGGGAAGAGTGCAACTTGTGCATATGCAACAAAACAGGCGGCAATTCTTAGGTTCAAAGATGGGAACATTTTTAGGGACACTCAACTATGTGGCATGATTAAATGATTAAATGTAAATGGAATTATGTTTAGGTATTTACATACACACAGATCTACTCCCTGCTCTCCACTAAGTGAGCTCCTACAGAATGAAGATTTGACTCCTAAGAACTGAGATGACTTCTACAGAATGAAGATTTGACTCCTAAGAATTGAGTTGACTTTTGTATTTTGAATTCCCTGTGTTGAAGTTTACACATAAAGTTAATTATATTTAAAATATCTGTAACTTCCATAAAGTAATATTCAGTTTTCAGTTTTATGAACTGATCTGATTTTAGATTTCTCACAACAAAGTAGCATTTAGCATGTATGCCAAATTTTTTACATCATTTAGTAAATTGAAACTGTTTATATTATGTGGCAATCTCATGTGAATAATCAGTTTCCCATTCAAGTGGCTTATATTTTAACCAGCTGCTAAATACTTCAATTTCGTTAAAAATTGTGTCTTCATTAACATAACTTAAGTCAAACAAATAAAAACATAAATCAAAGACGTGAGCTCTGTGAAAATGGGGGAAAATTCTTTAAAAAACACACATAAGAAGCACATAAACTAAACTAAACATATATTCAGAGGCGATATAAATCTCATTTTCAACTTAAAAAAATCTTAAGAAAAAGACTTTTTTTTTGATATGGCGCATTTCCAAAACTAAAATTTTACTTTGCACAATGCCAAAGGGTTAGTGGAAGATTGGACAAAGTTATGGGGGCACCACTTAGTATAGATGAGGATAGAGTTAATAATAAGATAGTTTTGAGGTCTGTGTTAAAAAGATGCTCGAAGAGTTAGCTTGCCAAGTGATCAAGTGTACCATTTAAGCCGAATTTGTTTGAGCATTGCGAGAATTAAATGAGGCAAATTGTTAAGTTGTGTTTTACCTTGCGATTAGCGGCGCTCAGCTTGCGCTTTAGCTAACTTGAAATTGTGTGTGGTTGGCGCAGTTTGTGCAACGCGTTTCTGTTGAAAATGTTGCACAATGTGAATTCGCAACGAAATTTGTTAAATTCTGCACATGTATTCAGATGCACTTGCAGCTGTTCCTCCGCTTGTTGATGTGTGTTGAGTGTGCGTGTGTGTTGAGTGTGTGTGCTGAGTGTGTGCTGAGTGTGTGCGACGTTTATTTGTTGTAAAAGTAATTAAACTGCGGCCATCAATTACACGGAAAATGTTTGAGGGCGAGGTCTGTCTGCCGTCGCTTGATTTATAGGCGCGCGATTTTTAATGGCTGCGACGGCACTTGGCACTTGGCACTTGTCTCAAGATTCCCGATTCGAGGGATCGGGTCAACTGGGGCGATATATTTTTAATGGCATTCGAATTTCACACACAGTCCACGCTTTCACAGTCTAGGTGCTGCTAGAAAGTCCCGACGCGTTTTTCTCTTTTTTACGACCTTTCGAGTGCGTGTGGCAAGCAGATATGTCGCCGGATAGCTGCTGGGGTATTGGCTTTAATTACTTGGTTTTAAATGCCATAAAATAACTTTTTTTCCGGGCTCGCACAGGTAGGTAAAAAACTATCGAGCTGTGCGTCAGCTTTATGACTTTTTTTTAATATTTATTTATGCGCGCAGCAGCACTTATTGTTGGACAATTTTGTATTTGTTTTTGTTCACGCACTGATTTGCGATTAACGATCCCCGATAACTGATTACGGCAGTTTAAGTGTGTAGTTTTGCTTGTTGATTGACCGTTAATTCACTCGACAGTGTGTGTGTGTGAGTGTGTGTGTGCAAATATGTGTACTCATGTATTTGTTTGTTTCGCTTGTTTTGTTTTGTTTTGTTTTGTTTGGTTTTTGTGACTGCTGCCGGTGAGTTTTACGCGAGCTTCGTGCCACTATAAACCACACTATAAAGCCATAAGCAGCAACAGTAAAACGACAATAAGAATGCCACAAAATAATAAACACACTGCGGATGCGACTGCGAATGCGAATGCGAACGCGAGGCGAGTCCAATCGAATCGAATCGGATCGAATCGGAGATCGGAGATCGGCCAAGTCAAGCCAAGCCAAGTCGAGCTGAGCTGAGCTGAGCTAAACTGAGCAGAGCGGAGCGGAGCTGAGCTGAGCAGAGCTGAGTTGAATTGAGTTGAGTTTTGGGCGGCGAGCGCTGTTCCGCAGACACTACTGCGCGCAACGATAATAAATATTATAATAAAACGAAATTTTTAAAAGAGTATAAAAATTTCGTGTAATTGGTAATTTTTGCTGCCGACGCTGGCATCGGCGCGAGCAGCGCAGCAGTGCGACGACGACGACGTTGCGACGACGTTGTGGAGAGTTTTTTGGGTTTGGGTCTGACTCTGTCTGTCTATCTGCCTGTCTGTCTGTCTGTCACGTATGTAGTAGTACATACGTCTGACTGGGGGCTCTCTGCCACCGTTGGATCGCTGTCTCCGCTGTCTCGATGCCGGGTACGAGTGGGTGCGGAATTTTTGGTGCTGGCTGGCTGGCTGGCTAACTGGCTGGCTGGCTGGCGTACTGGCGCTGTGTCCGCGTCGGCCGTTGTGGCGTTACGAGCAGCGAAACGTTTATGGCGCAATACAAAAGCCATGCGAGGCTAAGGCCGCAGCTTTGGCCATGCAGAGACAGTGCCGTCGTCGTCGTCGTCGTCGCCGTCGCCCAGTCAGCAGCAATTCATTTCAAGCGCTGCGCTTAGTCTCTCACACACACACACACACTGGCACACTCATACGTATAGCAGGCACGCACACAGGCACACGCGCATAACACGCAAATATGCAGTCAATATAGTCTCATGTCTCTCAGTCGACGCTGGCGGCGCAGCGATGGCAATAAGAAATACGGATCTCCAATAGCTGTTTGTCTCGCTCGCACTCGCCGATTCGCAATAAAACGTTAACAGCAGCAGTTGCCATTGCTTGTTTGAGTTCGTGTGCGTTCGCCTCTTCGTCTGTGCATGTGTTGTGTGTGTGTATGTGTGTATATGCATGTGTGTGTGTGTTAGGCATGATGGCCGTTCACAGTTCGAGTCGGAGACAATGGCAACAACTGAGCGCAATGGCAATTTTTTGAGTGCAAGAGCGAGTTTGAGTGCGTTTTTGGAGTCGGTTTTGTGTGGGGCATTTTCTTATATGATTTCTGGTTTTTTAGAGCGCACCCAATGGATGCTTAATTTTGATGTTTATAACGTGAGAATGCGAATGCGTATGCGCCAAGCATCCACACACAGCCACACACCAATTGCCACAACAACAACAACAAACAACAGCAACAGCAACTGATGAGCGAAACTATCGTTTGGAGTGCAAGTGCTTAAGCTATGAGCGAAAGAGTGACAGAGAGAGAGAGAGAGCGCGTGAGTGAGTGGGAGAGAGCGAGCGAGTGAGCGAGTAAAATGCCTTCTTAAATGTTTTATGCTTTGTTTGGCAAAATGTTATTGTTGCTTAAATTATTTTGTATTATTCATGTTGTTTATACCAATTTCTTATGCACGATGCGCGCCACATGCGACAAAAGCGCGCCAAAAAAATGTGGCAAAAACATTGTTGTCGGTTTGTTTCTTATTTACATGCACGCATTTTGATATATACATTTCACATTTCACATTGCGTTGCGCTGCGTTTTCTAATAAAAATTAGTGCAAAATTTAGTCACTACAAATTTTTATTGTCATTTTTTATTGTACGCATAAAAAATTCGCAAGTCTGCAGAGCTCCTCTCCCTCGCTCGCTCTATCACTCACGCGCTCTCGCTCTCGCTCACCCTCAAGCGAACCAGTCTTTGGATGTTGTTTTACCCTTAAGCGAAAGTACGAAAAATCCATAAATTTGGGAGATGAAAAACGCCGACACAGTCAAACTTAGTTGTTGTAGTTGCCGTTGTCGTGTTGCTGTTGTTGCCGTTGTTGCCGTTGTTGCTGTTGTTGCTGTTGTTTCTGTATTCTGCCATTGTCGCTGAAATTGCTGTTATGACATTTTTATGAAAAATTTCAAATTTACGATTGAACACGAAGAAGACATTTCTCTCTGGGAATTTTTTGCCAGCCTGAAATTTATTGGGAAATGCAACGAATTCGCATTTTCTCAACTAGACAGTTTTTGGACTTAGACATAATCGAATCTTAATGGGTTTTGTTGGCAAACTACTCAGTTCCAAGAAGCACAAACTAATGTCATTCTAATTTTTTTAATGCCAGTCTTCAAACTTTGTCCAAATGAGTAAGCATGGATTAAAACGTATTTATTTATTTATTTATTGCTGAAAAATACTAAAAGTAAGAAATAAATTAAGTTTAATAAAAATATTAGTAGGACTTAGCTGATATTAAATATTGTTTTATGTTATCTTCTGATTGATAGAATGTAACAAAAAAAATAATTAAAATACTTTTTCTTACATTTTGTCATTTGATTTGAAAATATATGTAAATTGTAAATACAAAAATATATTTATATGAAAACAAATTACATTCATGGTTACATGGTTTCTAGAAGTTGTTCTATTTTCAAATACTATTATTATTATTGTTACTCAAACATCAAACGCAGCTCAAAAGTTGTAATTATCAATGAGCGTTGATTTCCGACCGATTATAAGAGGTAAAGCGACAAAATGATCACACGGCAACTTATCAATAACAATAATATTTCACTATTGAATAACTTTTCCAATGTGCATCGGACTACATGCTGAGAAGTTATTTGAGAATAGATTTTCCACTGTGTAGGGATTAAAAAAACAAAAACAGAGGCGCTGTCTAAGGCCTACACACACAAGAGGGTATCTATGTTTCTTATCCATATCTATATCTAGCTATAAAATGACTAAAAAGGGTTTTAAACTATTATTAATTATTCGTTTTAATAAATGATTACATTTCTAGCTATTAAACCTTGTGTTAAAAATGTATAAAGAGGGTTTTATACTATTATTAATTATTATTAATAAATAATTATATTTCAATGACGACTTTTATTTTTGTAGACAACTTGGGTGACTCTCGACGTCAATTTTCCACTCCATGTTTTGAGATTGAACAAACTTATATAAAAACATATATTTTCTTCACAAACCTTCTCAGAAGTTTGTTCTTGGATCTGATAGCCACAAATCTAAATAACTAGATTAAAGTATGGCTTGTAGTTTAGCCAAGGGGTCATCTTTATCCGTTTTAACTTAAGCTAGTTTTATCTGGGTGCGACTTTTGTTCAACTGTTATAGCAAAAGGGAAGTTTAGTCTTCTACTTATATGGACTAAGTTATCTGCAATATCGGCAATATTTTATAGCTGCACTAAGATTTATAAGGCTGAATATTATTACTTTATTTAAGAGCATTTCAACTTATATCCCAGAAATGGGTACTTGCTACCATTTCTATTTCCACCTTGGCGATAGTATTACAATTGTAGAACATTTAACTGTTTACTTATCCATATATTGTATTATTATTAAAAGCCGAGTTATTTAATTTATTTCATTAGATTTATTGATCTTTGCATTATATTATATTATTATATTTATTTTTATCTTCAAGACTGAGAATTATAAATTACAGCGCTATTGTGACTAGAGCTAAATATCATTGGCCTAAAAATAAAAGTGAACATAAAAATACAAATATATCCTTAAATCTAATTAGTCTAAAATTAATTGTTAATAATATCAAGAAGTTAATTTAAATGATTTGTTCAGTGTTGTCTCTGTTGTGCTGCAAATTAATGTTAAAAGTTTTAATTCAGTTTATGTCATATCCGTTTTTCATGTTTCAGGAGTCGTAAATTTTTTTCTGCAAGCTAATTTATTGAAATATTTCAGTAGTTAGCCTGTTATTATTATTATAATTATTATTATTATTATTATTATTATTATTATAATTATTATTATTATTATTATTTTTATTATTATTATAATTATTAATATTATTAGTATTATTATTATTGTTTCGTTTTCAAAATTAATAATTTAATTTTGTGGGTAAGCGCTGTCATGTCATTCTCGGCGTGTCAAAGATTGATTGTCTCCTTTCTTTGAGCTATCATTTAAAGGGTCTCCCAAATCCTAAAGAGATTTAAATAAAAAAATGCCATAATCATTTGCACTCAGTAGCATTTACATCATCTAAACCATTCCGGCGTTTGATTTTTGGGAAATATTTATTTTATTTATTGATCCAATTTTATTGTGACTTTGTTGCCTTATAAAACTCCGCTTTGTTACAGGCTCTTTTTACTAAACATTTTTATAACCCTACTCATTCAATCTGGCGAACCGCAAAAAGTTATTTTCATATCGAATTGATATTCATTTAAAAAATGTACAAATAATTACATATTTTTTAAAAGCGTTTCTTTATTTATTCAAAATATGAAATGGTTTTCTGTAACTACATTTTTAAACATATATATTTATATACGTATGTTACATGGTTTTACCTTATGCATAATTTTAAAATTGTTTAATTTACTTATTTAATAATTATTTACTTTTAAAAAGGCTTTTTTTTAGCAAGATGAAAGCGCAGCCTTTAAATATTATCGAAATAAAAGTCCTTTTTCAAATAAGTTATATTTTAAGCTATTAATTTGTATTTTAAATTTTGTTTATGAAATTTTATTAAGATGGATCGAATAAGTTTGCTGGCTTCAGCTATATATTTGTAGTTATATATATATATTATAAATTTAAAATTAAATTATGTAATTAAAAAATAAGCAAACAATCAGGAACTATTTTTGAATGTTATTTGCCAATGAAGCATACACAAGTGCTTCGGAAGCACGTATTAAAAATGAATTTATTATTATGATTGCAAATTAAATATATATCGCGGCACTTGATGGTCAGGCGACACAGACGAGGCACGAGGCACGAGTCACGAGTCGAACCATGCGATTGCCGCTTTGAGTGCATTCAGATGTCTCCTGGTGATTGCCACCTGCGTAGCGCAGCAACGGGGAGGGGTGGAGCAGGATGGAGCGGGGCGGAGCGGGGCGCCTAACGACCGGAAAATGTAAGCCGGCCATTTTGATAATCAAAACAAATAATAAAACAACTTCACACTTTATTGCGGAACAACTGGCCATGCGAACAACAGCAGCAACAACAGCAACAACAACAACAGCAGCAACAGCAACAACAACAGCAACAACAACAACAACAACAGTAACAACAACAACAACAACGTCAACTACTCGACTGTGATGTGTATGAAAATACGAGAGCAACAACAATTTGGAACGTTGTCAGCGGCGGCGCTCGCGAGCATCATTAAAAGATAATAACCGTAATAAACTAATAAAATTGAAAGTGGGTGAGCGAGAGGAGAGCAGCACATAATAATAAAAATGAGCAAAATCACAATAAAACACTACTCGACGAGGACAGCGTCATGCGTCGTCAAACGGGAGGTGTTGCTGGTATCGTAAATTGTATATGTGTGTATAAGTGTGCGTGTGTGTGTGTGTGTTGCTGCAATGTCGTGTCTCGTATCTCGTAAGCGGAGAAGAAAAGCGGAAGCGTAAATATCGTAAAATGCAAGCAAAATGGATCCAGCTAAAATGCACTCGACAGGTTGAATCTAAGAAATAAAATGAAAAATACGAAAAAGCAAGGAAAACATGCAATGAAAAACGACTTGTAAATCCATTACGTTAATCGGCCCTATATATATATATATATATATATATATATATATTATGTAGCACACAGCAGGAAACGTTGCAGAAACCATGAAGAGTAAATATATCGAGCCTTAACCACCACAATAATTTTAATCTTGTTGAGATCTCTGCCTTGGATTTAATTTATATTTATGTCAAAATTTGCATTCAATTTAATTTTGTCATAATTTTGATATATTTTTGATTAATAATAACTGCCGATTGGACGAGATTCCATTTAACTATTTTTTAATTATTTTAATTATTTAATTACATAATTTCATTTTTCATTTCTCCTCAAGCACTGAAAGATTTTGCAAAACTATTTTTGAGCGCTTTTCCTGCGAATCGCCGTAAAATCTGTATATTTCTTTAAATTACATTATATGATTTTATAAACTATCTAAAATGATTATATTTGTGAAACATAAAAAACTATTGCTTAAGAATGCTCAACATATATGTATGTACATATAGATAGGCTCTACCTAGCCTGCCACTGATTATGCCTAGTTCAGATGTAGACAGATATAGATATCTATCTATATCTAGTATAATTATAAACAATCTTTTGTTTAAGAAATATAGTTTCATCAAGTTAAGAAGTGATTTACCCTTGGATATTTTTTAAAATTCAGCACGAGTGTATAGAAAGGAAAAATATAATTTTACAAGTAGTATGAAGATGTGAAATATTTAACTTGTTGGATGGCTCATTCCGAGTCAACCTTAATTACCAAAATGTCACTTTCAACTTGAATATGACTTTGTGTGAGATTTTACATATATTTATATTAATTTAGTTATTATAATTAATTAAAGGAACCCTTCTGAGCCTATAGCTCTTTCATCAACCCTGTTTCTTTCCCTTCCTTAAGACATGGTTTTCTGGGATAAAACATCTTCTGGCAAAGACGATGCAGTCTGTTCTGATGACTTACTTATCACTCTCTCAAAATCGGCAGATTCCGTTACTAATTAGAAATAGTTTAGTTAGGTAATACATGAAGCTAACTATTATTATAAGTTGCATTCATAGATAGCTGTATTTATCTATATCTAAACTAGGCATAATCAGTGGCAGGCTAGGTAGAGCCTATCTATATGTATATGTTGAGCATTCTTAACCCAAATATTCTTACTTGTTTTCATTCATTTCAGTTTTATTTCATTTTTATTTGATAAACACATATTTTTTATGGTTTATTTAAACTTATTTGGTTACAGTGTGCTTAGTACTTTTAAGGCAATGCGAAAATAATCTGTGTATTTATTCTGGCAAACAAACAATGAATAAATAATAAAATGAACGGAAAATAATTGAACTCATTCTGGGTGCAGACTGCTTTTAGAGGAAGTAACTAAAGACAATTACTTGAATTCAGAAACACAGATTGCAAGCACTTCAAATCGATAATGTCGGAGTGAAACCGAACCGAACCGAACTGAGTGAAACGGATGTAATCTTCTGCTCAATGGCAGCTGAGTGGAAACCTCTGAATCACTCGCGACACAGTTGTAAAAGAAAGAAGAAGAAGAAGGTCGCTTCTGGTTGTGTTGCACATCAAATTCATTCCTTAATTTGATACACTTTTATTGCGGCAGTTTATGGCTTGTTTGGCCCTTGCGGTTCGCCTAAGCCCAATCCGGATCGCACCCCGGCTCTGACTCCGACTCCGACTCCGACTGACATCAACTCACGGGCTGCGCATAAGTCGGCAGCGACGATGGATGTGTTTTTAAGTGATTCAGATGATGATTATAAAATGCCTTGTCACGCAATCATTTTTTAATCCTTCGACGTTGTCGCACAAAGCTGTGTTTTATGGCACCAACTCCCCGCTCCCTCGCTCTCGTTCCGCATCTTGCTCCGTGCTGGACGAGCACCAGCCCCCGCCCAGGAATGTGGGCTTGTGTGTCACTCTGCCTCTGCCTCTGCCTCCGCCCCTGGCTCGTCTGTGCACCTACTCAGTGCATTCCTCAGAACGACTCAATAAAATGTATACGAGTGGCAGGCAAGTGTCTTTACGTCTGGTTGGGGCTCCGCTCGTCCACATTTATTGCATTTTAATTGCACCAATGATGTACCGTTTTGTAAATTACGCAAATGAAAAATATAAATCACAAATCTAATTAAAAGCGGAACAAAACACTCGTAAAACTCAATACCATGCCGAGTACTTAGCATTCTCACTTACCATCCACAAATACATACATATAACAATGTATTTCAGGCTCAAATCTCCACGTGCATCTGCAAATAGAAAAAAAGTGTACAAAAATTTAATAAACAATCGCTTTTCATTTATTAGTGGTTTTCCCACCAGTCAAAGAAAATCATTTTCACATTTTATGTACTTTTAATTGTTGAAAGATGGCTTTCAAAAATCAGCTAAAAATATTTTATTATTTTTTCAAATTATCAAAGCATTTTTTCAATTGATAATAAAAAGAAAAAAAAAGTTAATAAAATAAAATCATAAAAAAATATAGTTGTAAATAAGTTGCAACAATTCTGCATTATTTTATATTTTTAAATCAATGTTTATTTTATGTGTTGCTCAATATTTCCAATATACCAAAAAAGACGAAATAAATTTGATTTTCATATTGAGCAAAAGAGTGGAAAATCCTTTGCTTAAAGAGTCCAGCTTGCACTGCATGTGTTTATTTCCGAGTAGTTTTTGTTTACGTGTAAAATGTAAAAAACGAAGGTGTTTTTTATGTTAAGGTCATATTTTTTACCCACTTTTTATGAGCACAGCGTATTGCTCTTTTTTCGGTCAATTTTAAACCTTAGAGATGATAGGTCAATACTTGGCGTGATTTTTAAAGGTAAGCTCAAAAACTGAAAGAGACGCAGGTCTTTGTGGAGGAGGCAGCGTGGGCGGGGCTTTGACTGGGGCAGAGCCAGATCTTGACAGGAAGTTGGTGGCAAACTCAATGCCAAACTTTATGACTACAATTTAAAAGTTGTAGCAAAGAATTATGTTTATCGATTGACCAAAACTATCAGTGGGTCTGGCTCTGTCTGAGCCAGGGCGTCAAACTGAACCTAATTTTGGTTCCGATTCCGTTTCCGATTCTATTACGTAAAGTATAAAAAAAAAAAAATTTTTACGGTATTCGGTTACGGTTACGGTTAAAAATGTGGGAATGTTTCAGTCGTGCTTAACTAATTATCAAAATCGGACAAATTGATATATATGCATATATATATATAGGTCGGTCGGAGTCTTAAATTCATATTGAAATTTAGGTGTCAGCACGTAGACTGAGGTCTGCGAGGGAATGTTATCTTGGGCGTGCTTAGAATTGGTAAGTCTCCATCCTCATTCGGTATATATATTCTTGAACAGGATAAACAGCTGAGTCGATCTAGCCACGTTTTGATTCAGATGAGGGACAAATATCTGATATTATTTGTATATCTTATTCCGATTCAGATGCTGAAATTCTGTCTCCAAAAATGCAGTTTCGATTCGGATTTCTATTCCGGCTTAGCACCCTGACTAAAACTTTGTCTGCTGCAGTCTTTTACAGATATATATTTCTACAGAATTCTACATGATATAGCGGTACAATCCTACCGTTTAAAACATGTTAACTGCCTGCATTCCAAGTTACCGCAAAATAACATTAAATTGGCCTAGATAATAACTCATTTAACTTTCGCAATTAAATATGGACTTGTCTGGTCACTCGCTCTAAATTTTCTTAAGTGAATCCAAACTTTCATTGAGGCTGTCGTCCCTCTGTCTACACGATGAGCGAAAAGACGTTAACATATTTAGCAGCAGTGCGGCGACGAGTGTATTTTATAGTCCCCGGCAGAAAGATATTAAAATACGCACACGCCCCCTTTGCAAGTGCATATAACGGATGGTTTTGTGGCTCGTGGCGAAAAAGGAGGACTTGGTATGTACCTGGAGCGGCTTTTCAGTTTTCCCCCGAGTTGGGGAAAATGAGTTTGGGCAAAGTGCAAGGCAAATCAGCGAAAACTGTTGGGCCTCAGATGTTTTTCTGGTTGCTGAAGACGACGAGGCCGATGCTGCTGCTGCTGATGCTGCTGCTGCTGCTGCTGCTGATGGGCTGGTATACTGGCGAGAGGAGATTTCAATATCATAAAAAATCATATTAAGAGAATCTCATATTGGGAATCGTAAAATTTTTACGAGCGTTTAATGGACTCTTGCAGTAAGCGTGAGTATTTACGCGCTGCTTAAAAGCGGTAAAATATGGCCAAGTGGTGCCAGGGGACACGCACACTCCGATTCACGGACTCCGGGCCCTCTAATATGTATAGTAAACATGTTTTTCAGACCAAGCAACGGGGCTGGCATTATATGCCAGGCGAGATATGCCAGAGCCGTATAAGTCCACCGGAAAACAGTTCTATATAAATATTATAAACTTTGTACGATTCTCTCGGAGAAATTGTCAATTACAAGAAGGTGACAGCAGCGCCATCTAGCTGCGATATGCCGCAACAGCAGGCCCTGCACAGTCGGCCAAGCAGTTGAGGCAAAGCAGTGCAAATGCGTCCTTGCTATTACATTGAGCGGGAGGAGGAGTGAAGTGACGGAACTATCCCAAGTTGGCAAAGCCATAAAAATGATGGCAATAAAATCCAAACAGTTCGAGTTGGACATGTTCTTCAATGTTTAGTTAAATGCGACGTTGAAGTAAGCCTCAGCTAAGGCAACAGTTGTAAATAATGCTGTTCGCAATGTCCACTTAATGATATCCAATTACGATTACACGTTGAGCAACACTGCGGACCAGTGTGACCAAACATTGCAATTATACTCAATGCTATTGCCAAAATCAGCTGTTCCTATTCCCCACACCCATATTTAGTATTATATTTAATTTAATGATATCTTTTGATCACTTGCTGTTATCAAATCGGAATTAGAATTAAAATAAAAGTTTTGCATTTGAAGTTCAACTTTATGGAAGTTATAATTGGCCAGCGAACACTGCAAAAATATATATATGATCTGGGAATAAGTGTAATGAGTAAATAGCGTTAAATTATGACAAACTAACTTAAGCCCCGCTCCAACTTTCATTTTTATCCCTCTTATAGCCGACAAAACACGCCAACTGCTAAATATATATATATATATATATATATATATATATGTATTTTTTTTTTTTTTTATTTGGACGTAGAAGTACTAACGAGCAGCACATTCAAGTGGCCCAACGATACCAAGCACGGGCTTGTTAACGCACGGACCCAAGCAAAACTGCAACCCACCTCCCACCCAACCGACCGAGGGGTGCGCCGCATAACGCGCGGTTACGAAGATCGCGAATTGAAAGAAAGATAGGACAAGACAGCTATTTTAATAGAATAAATGGACGAAGTACAACATATTACCGGAAAAAGCATATTATAATTAGTACACAAAATTCTAAATGGGTTATGAGCAGCAAAATTGGAACTACATGTTTTAAGAACAAGAGGTAGAAAATTCCTTGTATTTCTGATCGGGACTGTAAAATTTAGTTGGCTGATTAGCTCCGAAGAATCAATCTCACCGTTAATAAGCTTGTGTAAAAAAATAACACCAAGCATTGTTCTACGATCAGAAAGAGAAGGAAGATTTATTAACAAAAGTCTACTATGGTAAGAGGGTAAGCTAATGTTAGTATTCCAAAGAAAACCCCTAAGGGCAAATAATAGAAATTGTTTTTGTACGGATTCTATTCTATCCTGATGAACCTTGTAATTGGGTGACCATATACATGATCCATATTCCAGAATAGGACGCACAAGTGAAATGTAAAGAGTTTTAGTAATGTAGGGATCGTCAAATTCCTTAGACCAGCGCTTAATGAAACCCAAAACCCCAAATGCTCGATTAACAGAGGAAGAAACATGCTTGTCGAACTTAAGCTTGGGATCCAAAAGTATTCCCAAATCATCAACACATTCAATGCGTTTTAATGGCTTGCCATGAAGAAAATATGTATTTAAATAGGGCAATCGCCTATAGAAGGACATAAATTTGCATTTTTCACAATTTAGATTTAAAAAATTTACACGACACCAGGCTTCAAAACTATCCAAGTCAGCCTGAAGCCTCTGTCCTGCAAACGAATCCGTAGACGACAGACACAGTTTTACATCATCGGCATACATTAGTACCCGAGAATGACTTATAACGGCCGGAAGATCATTTATGAATAAAGTGAAAAGCAAAGGGCCAAGGTGACTTCCTTGTGGTACTCCGGAAGTAACCCGAACAGACTTTGAGATAGAACCTCTAAAGTAAACTTTCTGTGTCCTACGCGTTAAGTAGTTTGAGATCCAACAAATTAAGTTTTTTGGGAATCCCAGAAGATTAAGTTTGTGAATAAGCAATGCATGATTAACGGAATCAAAGGCCTTACTAAAGTCAGTGTAAATAACCTCCGTTTGCATCTTGGTTTGAAAACCCTTAATAACAAAAGAAGTGAATTCTAATAGGTTAGTTGTAGTAGACCTATATTTCATAAACCCGTGCTGGCAGGGAGAAATAATGGATCTGCAAAGATGTTGTAGTTGAGAAGTTACCAATTTCTCAAAAATCTTTGGAACAGCAGACAGCTTAGATATACCTCTATAATTTTGAACATTAGATTTGTTTCCTTTTTTTAGGAGAGGAATAATGAATGATTCTTTCCAAATGTCTGGAAAAGAGCATAACTCCACAGATAATTCAAACAGTCTAAACAAAGGCTTCAAAAGACCGTCAGCGCAGTACCTAAGCACACAGCCAGGTACACCATCGGGTCCCGGTAAAAATACCGGCTTAATGACATTTAGTTCATTAAGCAAAGATTTCTCCGTTATCACAGGACCAAAAATGCAATTAGAGCCACTAACCAGGTAAGGATATGGCAAGACCAATTGATGATTATGGGAACTATATGTAGTTTGAAAAAATTCGGCAAATAAATCGGCAATGGCCAGATCTGAGTCTGCAGTCTTGTTTTCAAAAAATACGGTAGAAGGAAGTATTGTTGAGCCTCTCTTAGCATTAACAAAATCATAAAAACGTTTAGGATCCCGCTGAAACTGTAAACTACAGCTTCTTAGGTAATCCTTATAACATTTGTTATTCATAGTGGAGAACCTGGATCGTGCAATCAAGTAACGAGAGTAATCCAAGGAAGAGCCAGTTTCCCTGAATTTCTTATACATTCTTGACTTATTATTCTTTAACCTGATCAACTCCCGCGTAAACCACAAAGGTTTGGTAGACCTACATGGCTCACGAACAGGAACACACAAGTCAAATAAATCGTCCAACGTATTATAAAAGACCCCGATTGCAACATCCATGTCAACACAATTATAAAGCCGGGACCAGTCAGTCTGCGATAAGAGACGATTTAACATAGCAAAGTCGGTTTTCCGAAATTGACGCACTCGCCCTGAAAGCTTGTTATCCTGACTAGGTACCGTAGTAGGCAATTCAAACAACACCTCCAACGTTGGGTGATAATTGGCTATTGGCTTAATATGATACTAGAATAAAGTTGTGCCTATGATCTCGACAACTTTTTCGATACAATCTAAAAATTAAATATTTTTTAAATACGTATTCATATCAAATATCGTTTCTCTAAGTTTGGTAGCCTTTGAGAAAACATTGTTAAGAAATCGACAAAATCGATAATCGCAAATCGATAAAGCCACATATCTCACACACTTTTAAGGCTACTATCACCTAATTTGATTGGTCAAAGATATGCATATGCCACGCCCACCCCGCGTCTAGAAATATGAAATGGCTATATCTTCTTATCTTAATAACTTGAAAGTAAGATTACTAGGAACATTCTCCATAATTCTTTTCAGCCACGCCCATATTTGTGTTATTTTCCCGGCGCTACTAGCTTAACTTTTATATTTGTAAATCGGGTTTAAATTGACATCATTTTAATTATACTATACATTTAAGATGTATACATAAAGAGACCGATTTCTATGAAAGATATGTGATATGAGAGTCAGATGCTGATCACATTTTGTCAAGGTGTGAGAAACTTAGTTGAAACTGTTTATCACAAAATTTTCTTTAACAAATGATTTATGATTCATGATAAGTATTACGATTAGAATATTATATATCATCCATTATTTTAAATGGTATATTCATTTGGTTTGATTTGTTTTGATTTTTCTCTTTTTTTAACATTTGTGTGTTCGTTCAGATTTGATATTAATTTATTTTTAAATTTAATTTAAATTAAGAAGAAATTGGTTTCAGATGAGAACAGCATAATTGATAAAATGTTTTTAGGATTTTTTAAAAGTTTTGGTGTTTAAATTTAATCAATTCTAGAAAGTTGAAATCAGCTAATCGGTTGACTTAGTTTGTAAAGCGCTATTTTTTGTAATTATTAATTAATAATTATAAGTATGTAATATGGATCGAGAAAAGCATTTTCTTTTAGGTAATTTTGTTTTGTGGAAAACGCTTGTTGGCAACTGAAAATCAGTATATCATCAGGCATAAACAAAGTATATCTTTTAGAAGGTATTATAATCTGAAAACTTGGTATATATCGGTCTTAATGCTGCAGGCAGTACGTATGTCGGAGACGATCGGTTTGGATCATTATGTCCTATAGCTTTCAACAACACAAACTCTCGAATGATGTTCATATTCGAACAACTTCTTTGTTTAACACATTATTCAAACAAATAAATTTTGATTAATAATAGAATTTTTTATACGAACTAAATCTTTAATTATTTGAATTTGTAAGCGATCCAAAATAGTTGTATATGAAAACCCTTAAAACATGGAATGGAAGAGTTTTTTTGCGAGCACTTATAAAAAATCCATTAATTTTGACAAATGTTTTCTCAATTTTAATAAAATGTAACCTAGATTTAAGAGAAGTGAAAATCTAGCCTTTAAGAGGAGACAATCTTTCGTTTTAAAGATATACTTTCTGCAGTTGCTTTTACTGAAAAAAAGCATGAAATGCACATGTGTATAGAATGTTACAAATTGAAAATGAAATCTCAATTATATCTGTTATTAATATATATTATATAGTTCTATAATATAACTTAGCTGCAATAGGAACAGCTGATTATATTAATTTAAAAACTATCTTAAATACATTAGATAAGTAAGTGTTACTTTGAGAAATCAACGGCTTACTTGGAATACTTATTCTAATTTTTATGAATGCCAGCCCATATGCAGTCGCAGACAGAGTTTATTGATTTGTATTCGCATTAGTAAGACCTCCGCAACTACTTACTTTGAGAATAGATGGGAAACTAGCTGGGGCGAGTGTGGTCACTCGGATGCACTTGCTCATTGGGTGCAATTCGTAGGTGAAGTCACGTAGAACGACAGTTTTCAACGCGAACAAATAGCATATGTCTGGTGACAACGACCCGACGTCTTCATTAGACGCGGACATATATCAGCAATGTGTCGGACTAACGACTGACCAGAGTTATGTGACTTGTCGAAAGGATTTCCTATACTCTATAGTCTGGCCTAGCCCTGGTGTACCCGGGATGAGAGTGTAGACGTGACTTCCCCACGTCCTCGCCACTGGTCTGCAGTTGCTGCTTGCTGCTTGCTGCTTGCCCCATGGTCGAATAAATCAAAGGCAGTGCCGAGTGGAGTGGATAGCGCACTGGCACAGATCGTAAAACAAATTTCACCGATTCGACGAATGTTTGTTAATTATGGTTTTGCGTAACATTCTCTCCCAGCCAGGCCCATCTGGCAGGCCACTCGAGAGTAATTTGTGTTTGAACTCGTTAAAGTGTCGAACGATATAATGAGGAAATGCCCAGATACTTATTCGCATATGCAGCGGCACGACTCTGTTCGAGATTTGTGTCTTTGCCTGCCTGTCTGCCCGCCCCCAGCTCCACATTTGTGTGGCGTGCATCTTCTAAAATGGCACGTCCGGCAGAGTGTTCCTCGCAATCAAATACAATTTGCAACAATTTAAAGATTCTCGCTGCGGTAGCGCCCCATTAAAGTTAAACGCCAGCTCGGATAGCCAGCACAAGAACGATATTCGAGCGAAACTGCCTAGATGCAAACTGGAACAGTTGCTCTGCCGTGTTTGATGTGCCCATAAACTGCCATTGCTCCTGGGACGCCACGCAGCCCCACCATCATCATCCTCAATGGGGGCGCATCGCTCGTATGGTGTCTGCTGCCTCCCCCAAACCACAAACACCAATCCCCAAACAAACAAAGAATGCGCTGGGATGCAATTTAAGTTTGGCCCGCAAACGCTTATAATTCTGATGAAAAATGATATCGGCGCACGCCGGCGTTTGCCTGCTTGGGGATCCAATTCGGATGAGCCGCAACAATTCGACATCGAATCGTGCTCCCATGCCACCATAGAGCATCTCCAAATGGAGTTAGATATGATAATTTCATCATTTGAATATATCAAGATGAAGTTTTAGGGCTATAAGTTTACTCTTTGGCATATTCACTTATTATAAAATATTGTCTATAGCTTTTCGCATGCATTGGTAGGGTTTGACTAATTATTACTAATTATACTCATTTTTTTTTGTCTGATTGGGTTTTTTCTAGGTTTTCCCAATTCAAACAACAAATGTTGTACCATTTTACCCCCAGAAAGACTGACTTTTATTATATTATTTTTTTTATTATTATAATTGGGGAAAAGTTAGCACTGCGACCTATAAGATCTATTGTACCCCCTTACTGAGCCCACAGCTCTTCCATCAATCCCAACTCCAGCACGAATGCTAGAATCTTTGTTGGGTTGAGGGTTTCTATGTCCCTTGGCCTCATGATATGCTGCGCTAGGATGTTGCTGACTGACTTTAGTTAGCATTAAATAAATAAATAAAAAATACACATTAAAAAATATATTTCCCAGTATTTCCTAGTTCATCTCGATTAGAGCACTCATGATTTAATTCGCTCATCAACACATTTTTGGTATCTGGCAACCCTATAAGAGAAGCACTGAGTCCTTATCAACAAACAGCTGACTCATTTGCTAATTCGGAAACATCTCAGAAAAATTTAATATATTTTAGTTATATGTCGAATGATATTCTATATCATTATATCATTGATTATTATTTTTACATAAATTTTGTGCCGAAAAGATTTATTTTATTGTTTTATACGCAGATAGACTAAAAGTTCGATGCACATCGGTCATTTGAGTGCTATGTTTGAAATTTGTTAATTATTATTAATATTAATAAATTTGAAAGATTATATTGAAAAAATCAAACAACATAATGGATATATGTGTATTTATGGCGTAAAGAAAACATAATTAAATAAGCCGTCTAAAATAAGTAGGAATCTAAAACGAGAGAAGTCTGGAATCAGAAACTGCAATATGTATTGCAAAAATATATATATATTTTTTTTTAGAATTTAATTTTTGAAAAACATAAAATAATATTAAACCTACAAGATTTGTTTTCGTCATAATTTAAAGAAATTAAAACTTTTTTTTATGTTTTTTTTATAGCCAAAAACAATATTTGTTAAATTAAATAATGTAAAATTCCGTGTTAAGTTTTTATTCAATAGAGCAAGTAAATATAAAATGAGTAAATAATTTTTGATCTAAACCAAATTTATATGTATAGAGCGAAATATAAATATATAATATGATAAAATATATATTATATATAATTATATACAAATTATTTCAGCATCTAAAGTCGTCCTACATTAAAAAGCAAACGAAATTTGCAAATTCTCGAATTAAAAATTCAGGTATTTTCCGCTGAGCTCCGTCTAAATCTATTTCTGACCAACGGCTTCGAACAAATTTGTATGCTAATTTCTCGCAAATTACATTTTCTACTTTTCTGAGGGTGACGTGTAGTATTTAATTAATTTAAAAAAAGAGTATGAAAATAGGCAAACAATTTTATACTTTACTTGGCTTAAGGAAATTTAAATTTATCCCACATCTGATACCGAAAAGCAGAGTAATTATTTTATTTACACTGTTTTTAAGTACTAAATTATAAATTATAATATATCGGAATAATAATATTCTTTAACTTTTTTTTTAAATTAAATATATAACAAATAAACAATAATTGTTTTGAAGTAGTTAAGTACGTGTTATAAATAATTAACCCTTATAGTTTGTAATTATATTTTGTTCTTCTAAGTAGCGTAAAAAGCGTGTCTCATTAAGTGAACATGCAATGTAAATTAAATGTAACTATAACGAACTGAATTCACTAATTCTAATTAGCGAGTTAATTGGGAGTCAATTGGAATTTTCGATGGTATTTGATTAGCATAATAACAAATTGTGGGACCCATTTCGGTTTAACGATGCCAATTTGCCGCAACTAAGTACTCATGCATAATGAACAAATGTCACTCGAGTGTGCAGCGCGACAATTGGAATTCATTGAATTTATTATGCAATGACCGGGCTCAGGTGCGTATCTCGACTTAGAAGACCGAGAGACCGAGAGACCAAAAGACCTTCGCACACTCCCCGAAGACCCACAAGCGAGCGGTTTAAAGAGCAATGAGCCAAGCAACACGCTGTCAACTCGGCTAGGCGGATAGGCGGCTAGGCGGCCGGGGGGACCGTAAACCGGATCAACCACTTTGAATGTGGTTCATCGGTGGCATCGCATGGCGGCAACAATGGCTGTGGATGGAATCAGCAAATCGCAATGGCTGTGATAACAGAAGCTGCATAGGAATGGCCTGGACTCTTGGCTCTGCTTTGCCACTTTCAATGTAAATAAATAGATTCAAACGAGACTTGGCCGCACTTCATCCCCCATGCGCACATCTCGCCGCTCTCCGCTCTCCGCTCGTGCTCTCTCCCGCAACACACATTGCTTCAGTTGAGCTGAGTTCCTTGCCTGCCTCGACGGCCATGCGGTTGAGTCAGGGATGTTTGGAAAGGCGCAGGGCAGCCATGATGACAGCGTGCTCAGCATGGCGTGAAACTTGTTTCGAGCTATTGACTCATCGTGCGGTCATCTTGGGGCAAACTCTTTCGCTGCGTACTCAAATTTAATGCTCTCCTTTTGTCTCCTACGATAGAGGTTGGAGTCAAAATTCATAAATCAAGAATTCCATTCCCTTAGAATACACTCGGCATGCAGGTCAGAGACTAAACACAGATTAGTTCATTGTCAAAGAATGAAACTCAAATATCATTGTCATAAGCATCAAAGAAGAATTCAAAATTTTAGAATCTTGTCAAAAAAAATTATTTATACACCAAAGCAGCAATGAAAAAACTATTTTTTCTTACTTAATTCACAATCAGATGAATTTTAATTTTATAAATTAAATTTGAACATTGTTTGAAAGCAATTTAAAATGAGGAAAATTTATATGAAATTGAAACTGAAATTGGTCAAACCGAGTATTCGGCTTTATTGTACGATTGGGTAAATTAATCTTTCTGTTGTTAATTTAATTAAGTAATTTATATATATCTGTATATATATACATAATCGTTCAGATCTGATATATCTTGAAGTAAAAGTCGGTTAAGTCTCTCGGCAGTTGCTAGTCAACTTTTGAAATCACTCCTGACAGGGACAATCATTAAATTCTCTGTCTAACTTTCAATACTACCACTTTTGAAGTTATATTTCAAGTATGCTCCTTTAATAATGTAAAAACCAATTTCCTGCCACGCCCTTGTGTATCGCGAATCGATTTATGCGGCAGACTTTGAGCTTGCCATTAAATTCGAACCTGCTCTTAACCTTCTTCGAAGGTCGACTCAAGTCCACACCCATATTTATATGGAATATAGATATGTACATATATTCCAAATATATTTGAGAGCAAGCAATACTCAATGCTCAATTCTTAAATTCGTCGAAGTTGCTGCTATTTTTCTCTTTAAGCAATGATCTGCTAAATAATACACAAGTTTCAATGGCCGCTAATTAATGTAATTCCAACCCACTTCTGATAGCAGAGTCACAGAATTTAGTAGCTTTGTAATGCTTGGGAAAGTAGTCTGTGGAGAGACAACTGCGAACTGGTGTTTGCGAATATACGAAATACGTGACGCTGACACTTGCTATCTGGAGCCATAAAATAGCCGGGCTTATCATCGCTGCCGGCCATTAAAAGTCAATTTTTAGTACTGGGATAGACGCTCCAGCAGCAGTCAACTTTTAAGCGAACCTCCGCCAATTATGCGCACAGTGGACAGTCGGACGGTCGGACAGTCGGCCAGTCTGACAGTCGGACATTGCGTGTCCCGTCTCTCTGCTCACTCCGACGTGGGCAGGTCCCGCCGTGAGCATTGGCCGTGGCGGAACTGTGGATACGGCAAGCCAATATTTACGAGTTCTTCGAAGTCGGTTGCGAGTCACTCAGCAAAAAAGTTCGTCTTCAATTTAGAGAATTCCCATTATTTTGGCGCCTTTTGTCAGAATATAGATTTCAAAACTGAATTTTGTGGGTTTCTATAAGACAGTATCTGTTTTTTTGAGTGTAGGCGTGATTTATAACCTGCTTTTAGTCTGTTACTACAACTAATAGTTCCAAATAAGCTAAGTTGGCTTACATATTCTAAAACTGTGGCATTTCAATTTATCATACTTTTCAAAAATGTATAACTACATAGATATATAGATATATATATACAATTAAATTGAAAAGTTATTCGCAAAATGAATCATATTCTCTAGAATCCAGAAAAAACTTTCTGCTTTCAGATCGATTTTAATTTGAGGATGATTTTAGACAGATGTTCCACTTTTCTCTGAGTGTATGTCCATCAGCAAGCATTGTGGCTCTGAGGAGGTCTAGCACTCAGTTGGACGGCCCACTAATTCGTAGCACTGCAGCATGCCCAAATTATGCGAGGCAAGACTATAATAGATGCACGCTGAACTCGCAACCAAGTATTTGTTGCATACACAGTGGCATTGCCGCTTGGCGTGGCAGCAACTCTCGTGCCTGCAGGCCACGACATGAGCGTGAGCAATGCAATGAGATTAGGCCAAGTGATTAGCGCTAATGATCAGAGTGAGTGAGTGCAGTTGTGGTAATAAATTTAGCTAGTTGGTCTTTAGATTGGATTAGATTAGGCCATTATGTTCGAGGATGGCAGGTGATAGTCTCGGTCCACTTTAGATAGACTTCCATATTTCAGAGCCAGCAACTTATGTTGGCAATATGAAGCCAATTCTGCCACGTTTTCGAACCGCAAAGAGTTGTCGCAAATTAACTTTCCGGTTAATTCCGGTTTTTTATGCTCATAAATCACGAAATGTGCTGAAGAAATGTTTTGTCTTTTTGTGTGTTGACCGGTCAAAATGCCAGATGGACTTGCAGGAAGCAAGACACAAGTTTCCAGTTTCCAGTTTTCAGTTTTCGGTTTGCTGTCACTTTTCACGCCATGAAGCTGAATGACATCGTCCATTGAAGGGTTAAACTGTCCAATTCTTATGCAGGGCCATAAAACATGGGATTCTCGTTTTTAAAATGCATTGGAAATCCTTTGGCGTAACAATAAAATGCCAAACAAAAGTCAGCCAACCAGCCAACCAGCCAGGCTGCCAGGCTGCCAGGCTGTCCGTGTCCGTTCTCATATTGATGCCTCACACCCCTTGCCCACGTAATCGACGAGCAAAAATATGGAAGCAGCAACTCCGCCGATGCCCCGACAACAAAAATATTTAACGATATATATATATATATGTATATGCGTGTGTGTGTGTATGTGTGTGTGTGTGAGGTATATCTGGAAAATGTCACACCATGTTGCCGCGTTTTACGACCGCCGCTCACCTTTTGTTCGAGGAGTTTATGGCCAAGCGGGACTCACTCCCGAACCACGCTCCGCTCAGCTCCCTGGCTGCGTTTTAACTGCTTCACTTTCGTTGATAAACTGGCGGCAACTGCAGCTGAGCATTGCTCAAATGGCGAATGGCGATGGGCGAATGGCGAATGGCGAATGTCGTCGAATGGCTCTTAAAAATCGCTTCGCCAAATTAACAGTTTTTTAATATATCGCTTGGCGAAGCAGGCAACAAGTTTGCCTTTAATTCGTTGAATTTGTCCAAATGCCTAAAAAACAATCGAGTAATTTCAAGGACGTAACGAAAGGTGAAAGGCTGACAGGTAGTTTGAGCGGCTGCTGTAAAAAACATATTTCGGGGCATAACTGCACACGGTTCAAGGACTCAGGATGACATACACAACAGGACCTGACGCGATTGCCACAACAGTCCGTGAATACATAACCATAACCCTTAATGTAACCCAGTCTGAAACCCAGTCGATGTCCTTGAGTGGCATTTTCTTTTTTCCGGAGACAAGAATCGTTCCGCCCATAAAAAAAATGATGTAAAAAAACAAATGAAAAAAGTTCATGCTGAAATTAATGATTCCAACTGTTGGGAACTGAAAAACATTTCATATTTGAAAATGCTTTACACAACACACAAAATGTTAGTTTCAATTCAATTTGTTGTTAAACTCAATAAGTGCATATAGAAAAAAACAAAGCAATAAATCACTTTAAATTCACTTGGCATCAGATAAAGTCCAAGAAATTTATTCATTATAGCATGAATAATCGAAATATTCACTCTTTTTTTCAAATTCCAATTATGGCTTATTATAATTTATATTTTTGAGCCAACTGGTTTGGTAATGTGTAGTGATCTTATTAAGGGTTGCTTCTGCCTACATATAAGCCTAAGTATGCCATAGTAAACATAACATAATAACAACATCAACAACAACAACAACAACACTCCACAATGTGGATTGTCATGATAATGTCTGTCTGTGGGTCTGTGGATTCACATGCCAATTCATTCATAATTCATTTTGACTGAGTCATAAAATGTTTTTACTATCAATAAAAATACGATTAAATTCACATTCAACTTTTTTTTGCTTGGCATCTTGCGCTCCAAAATACAACTAAATATTTTTTAAATATTTATATATATTTTTTAGTATTTCAGTTCTTATATCACCGTTTTTTATTTGGTCTGCTCTACTCTTTTGGTAATTAATTTAAAATTGTTGCACATAAATTATTTTCTCGTGAATTGAAATATTTTAATTTTTCGCTTCCGCAATTTACCAAATTTACTGAAAGTGCACGACTGGAAAATATCCTGTAGACTAATTTGAATTTAAATATAAACAAAAAAGCATAATTAAGATCTTAAATAACTTTTTAATTAATCCTGCATAATCATATCACAACAACAATTCGGATGATGGTGCTGGAGATGGGCATATTATTACTATAAAATACTTTTCGCCATTGGTGTCTGTCTGACATGCTCAAGACGTGAGTCGGATATTTATGTATTAACTTATTTATTTCCTGCGCATTATTCGCACAAATTAACATTATTAATTATCAAATATTTATTATCGTTAGCCATTTTTGTATAACTTTCAAAAGCGGAAATTAAATGCAATTAACAATTTTTGATCTGATTGCTTTTTACTGGATTTTCCCAATCATTTAAATAAATATATATATTAATTTTTTAATTTGCATTATTTTACTTATTTTTGAATTAATTTTTAATATATATTTTTTTTTTTTGCCTTTTTTTTATTTTAAATAATTCGTAATTTTACTTTTCAATTGTTTTTTAAAACGTTTTTTAACTGCTTTTAATCCATATTTAAAATAAATAAATAATAAATAAATAAATTTTAATTTATATTCTGGCAATATCTTAATCTTAATCTTAAGTGTATACACACTCCAATTTCAAGAACTTTATCTCAAAGTACAAATAAGATGTATAAAGATTTTTGGTTAATGTTTTTAACTGTTTATCTTAGCCAATTAAAATGGCTTTCACAGCTTACTCAAACGCAGCAGTTTCCAATTATAAATCGATTGAAATTGAAATTGTAATTGAAATTGCGTCTGCAGGTAATTAGTACTTAGAGAGTGACACACACACAGCTAGGTTGAAGCAGGAAAACACAACACAATTGATTTGATGACCGAGTGGATG
The DNA here is from genome assembly GCA_035043205.1 of Drosophila trichaetosa. Lineage (NCBI taxonomy): Eukaryota > Metazoa > Arthropoda > Insecta > Diptera > Drosophilidae > Drosophila > Drosophila trichaetosa. Next base: position 784,428 of record JAWNNE010000127.1, read on the forward strand.
GAGCACATGTGGCATTGGCTGGGCTGCTTGTTACTGGTTGCAGTAGCCCATGTGCCACATACCTTTTGGGGCAATGACAAGCACGCTGGCAAACTAGCCACTTGAGCCAGTTGCTCATTACACTCGGCTGAATAATTATTTCAATAAACAACAATCGGGCTCTCGAAGTTGGCTCGGGGCTCGGGGCTCGATTATGAACTGTGCTGGAACGACGCGCACATAATACAATATTTCAAATTTCAATTAAGTCCAAGTGCTGAGAGAGCTGCCCCTTCCCCGCAGCTACTCCCTGTTTCCCCATTGAACTGCCAATTGCAGCACTGCATTTCTACACATATCGGGGCACTGTTGATCTTTTACGATTCGTGTTTGACTTTTGACTTTTCGAAATATAAACATTTCATTTTATGGCATTCAATTGGTTTGCCTTACATGCCCCTAAAAGGAACTCAAGTGCATAGTCGGCCAATGTTCTGCAAAACATTTCCAAGCCTGCCCCACTTGGGGCAATGCGTTGGCAAATCTTTTGGCTCAAGTGCGCAAAGCAACACAAAAACAAGTCAAAGTAATGCCGATTAGCGATAAGGTGGCCCCCTCAGCTAAGAAACAAAATTTGTTTTAAATTAAAAACAAGTTTATGCTTTGCATTTACAAAAACAAATACACTCTATAAAGTCTAATAAACAGGTAGTCGAGAGTTCTGACTTGCAAATACCCTGTAGCTGTGCATGTATAAAAATTAGACAAATTTATGGAATAATCGCGGAAAGTAAGCAAAAATAGATGATTCCCATTTATAATAAAATTATAAGAAAAAGGAATCGATAATTATCGATAATTGTATGAGGGGGAGCTATTCCATCTGATAACGTCTGATAGATGGACGGACATACCAGCTTATACTGAATATACAAATTTAGTTACATTCGACACCTTTGTTTCTCCCATTAAGAATTCAATTTTAGATCTTTTGTCTTGGGAATAATATAATAGTCTGCTGTTGTTTCTGGGGAACTTAAGTATATCTTTTATCTCTTTTTAGAGTTCATGTCATGGGAAAAATATTATCGTTTGCTGTTGTCTTTGTGCATCTTAACTAATTAATACTAAGTCTTTTTTTGTCTGAGTTTGCCACAATCCATGCAACAAATCTTGAACCAATTTGGAAACTAAATGCACACAGAAATTTTATAAATTGTTTCTCATTTTTCTTTAATTTAAAAATTACATTTTAATTTAAATTTCATTTATTTTTTTAATAATAAAATTGAATAATAAGGTTTCTTGGGCTCTCTTCGCGGCTTACTTTCGCACAACTTCAAGATACCTTTTGAAGCCACTATTAATGGGTATAGCGTTTAAAAAATCGAACGCCGGCCATCGCATATCGATGAAATAATGTATGTAAATAAACATTTTTAATGTGTCACACTAAGAGTTTGGGCTGTCAAATAAATGTCCGTGCTCGAAACAAATTCCAACGATTAAGCTCAGCAGAAGGCAATGGACTCGGTCTGGTCAAACTCGCTCAAACTGGATAGAGCCTGAGTGGTTTTAGATACAGATACTGTTACAATATTTGTTTTAAACGGGAAAGATAAAATCATTTGAAAGTTGAGCAGCCAAAAAGATTCAAAGAACTTGCTGACCCTTCTGCGTTTGCATTTCATTCCCCAGTGCCAACAACAATAAGACAAAGAAAAACTTGGCTCCAAATTAACATTTACTTAGCCATCCCAGCCGGCAAAGAGTTACACCTTGGAGGATGCTCTTGTTACTAATCTTTCTGTCGATCTGGTACAAAGTCTGTTGACTTAGGCGAATCCCAACTTCTAGCTGTGGCAGAGTCTGAGGCTGAGGCTGAGGCTCCACTGTTGCTGACTAAATATCCAAACAATATTTTGCATAATCCATTGAATTCTCGGCTCAAAAATGAGTGCGCGCATAATCAGGGCGCGAGCGAGACAAATTCACACCGTCCTAACCATGGACTCCACGCAAAAGACAGAGAGAGCGTGAGAGCGAGAGAGAGAGAGAGACAGCGCTGCTTAAGCTATGCTGGGTGTGTCTACACTCAGAAAAACATTGCTGCAAAACAAGTTCTGTCTTTCGCAAACCAAAGCAAATTTTTTAAAATTTAATTGTACATCCAAAAATTAGCTGCTTTTTTTGTTTATTAATAATTAAACATTAATAATTTTAAGATTTCAGATTAAGATTAGTGAGTTCTCACTGAGTTCAGTAGCATCAAGAATGGCTAATAGCTAAACTCAAACATAGCAGTTGAGAGATCAAATTTAATTACTACTTTTAAATTTCAGACATAATTTTTAGTCATTTCTGAATTTTTTTGAAAAATATTTTCTATTAAAAAAAATGTTTTTATATAATTTGAATAAATAGTTTTTATTAGCAGTTGAGAGCGCCAATCCTTACTAAATCCCGAATTTCAGCAAGTAATTTTTTTTTTTGAGTCAGGGTTGCCATTTCTACTTTATTTTTTCTATATTTTCTATTTATAAGTCGAAAAGAAGCTTTTCTAATTTGCATAAATTGTTTTTCTAATATTTAGAAATTCTTAGCAGTCGAGAGCGCAAATCATTACTAGAATTTTCTCAATGAGCCAGGGCTGCCATTTCTACTTTTTTTTTAAATATTTTCTATTATTAAAATATATATATCTATAAAGTAGAAAAGAGGTTTTTCGAATTTTAATAAATTGTTCTTCAATTATGTCTAGGTCTCAGTGCAATTTGCTAAAATTCTGATCTATCTTTTTTCTCAGTGTAGTAGTCGTAGCGTAGTCGCAGTCGCAGTCGCAGTCGTGTAGGAAATGTGTCGCCAAAGAGGCTAATTTATTATCGATTTGCTATCATGTTATGCTTCATGCGCTCCAAAGTCGCCGTCATAGCAGCAACTCTATTTTGCATTCCATTGTGCCCTTTTCTAAGCGCTGTCGGCTATTGCATAAATCTCGATAATTTATGTTGGATGCGTGCGAAATGCTAACAAATTAAGGCTGGAGTCGCCAACGCCCCCACAACCTGACGTGACGCGACTCCTTCTGCCTCCCCCATCCCCATCCCCTTTCAAATGAATGTTGTAAATGTCAAATGCAAATCTATAAATGTGAGCGACAAAATGCAGAATGCAAAATGCAGAATGCAAAATGTGAAAACATGTCCCACAGACAGTTGTCGCATTTGAGTTGCTTTGTTGCTTTGTTGCTGTCGCTGTCGTCATTCTGACAACTCTCCAATTCTATTTAATTGTCAATTTGTGTCGCACTTCAGCTAACGATTTTCTGGGCAAGTTCATGTTTTGCGCTTAATTTATGACACTTCTTGGATGTCATTTTGATATTGATATATCTGAAGATTATTGCAAATATTGGCAATATCCACTTCGCATGCACAACTGACCTGCACTTTACAGAATTTGCTTGGATATATACATTTTTTATGATTTTCAAGGGCAGTAAAATACATATTACACAAAACCAAACCCAAATCTTGTTCTTTTGTGAGACGAGTAAAGTAAAGTAAAGTTTTAAATGGGGCTGGGCAGAAGCACCAGGACTCCGACAAGCCAGAAGTCTTTTGGGTGGCTATAATCAAAAACAATTTATGCAAGTAATACCCATGGGAAAGAACAGGCTCAGGATACTCACCGGTCAATTGACGGGACACTGTAGACTGAGAAGTCACCTACCCAAATTAGGTATTTATAGTAGCGATGCAAGCATGTTTTGTGGACATGAGGAGGAATCGTCAACGCACATCCTAACAGAATGCGTCGCCTTAATCAGGAAAAGATGCAACATCCTAGGGCAGCATGTCATCAGGCCCATGGACATAGAAACCCTCAACTCAACAAAGATCCTGGCATTCGTGCAGGAGTTGGGATTGATGAAAGAGCTGTAGGCTCAGTAAGGAGGCACAATAGACCTTATAGGTCGCAGTGCTAGCCTTTCCCCCAATTATAATAATAATAAAGTAAAGTTTGAAGTGCATCGAAAATGTATCTTTTGATCAAGGTGTCGATCAGAGCAACCCTCGGAATTGTTGCATCGAAATTGGGCTCTTATGTCTATGTATATAATATTATACATTGATGTAAATCATATATATATATATATATATATATATATATATATATGCTTAAATTAATAGGAGACCAACGTAAGTAAGCACCAAAAATTAAATTAAAATAAATAAAATCAAACTAAATTGAACATGTCTAATATTAAGTATAACATAGAAAAACGATTAAAAAAAACATTAAATTATAATCGTCAAAGTCTGATGTCTATATACAATTTTAATATAATTTATTTAAAGTTTATAAAACGGATTATTCATTAGTGATTAGTGCCTCAAATAATAAGCTTCAGTTTGTAGAACTGGGATAGAAAAATATAGTAAATATCAATCAATGAGCAAGGAGCTTAGAAAATGTAGAACAATTGCAAAATATGTGGAGAAACTATTAAATAAAATATGTCTTTTTTTTGTGCAAGCTCAAAATCCCTGTGATCCATCAAATGGTTACTCATATAGTAATATTGTATTCCGGATTAATCTGAGAAAAATTATAAGAATAAATCCCCGCAAATTTATTTTAATTTATGTTCATCTATCAGAAACTGTTTGAAGAACACATATTTGCATGCTCTAACTTAGTTAGATCTTAGTTTAATTTGCTGTTTATTGGGTGTTATGGGTATTACTGAGTACCAAGTTAAGCACCTATGTTTCATGTTTATACAAATTTTATGCATAGCATTGATACAACTTGTTTGTCTCGCATTCATTCCCTTTGAATGAAAAACATTCGCAGTGATTTCAGTCTGAGTTATTTATAATTAAGTAGTATATATATATCTAAATATATGTATATATATTGATATACCTATATATATATATATATATATATACACATCAAACGTGGGCGACAACTAATTTTGTGTATGCTAAAATTATACTTCTATGTAAGAAGAGTGACAACTTTTTCAACTCACAATTCACATTTGTACTCCATGAGATGAATTACAACGACGTTCTAAATACCCTTATTGTCTTGCTAAATAATAATATAAATAATATAAAATTGAGTTGTCTGTGAACTATATTCTGTGATGCTTTTACATACATGTACATATAAATATTTATTTATATTTATGAAGAGGTTAGAGACCTTTCGAGCAGAATTGTTGAGAGCAGCTGATTTCAAATATTATGTCTTATTTAAAAACCAATGTTTTTGACACTGAATAAAATTCTGAAAACATGAAATAAAAAACAAATATATATATATATATATATATATATATATATACATATATTATATTCTATTATCTATTTTATATGCTGTATTCCATTTCATATTAAAATAAGTTAACCAAATTACTTAAACTGCGCACAGACAAACAATTGAACAGGGGAAGAAGAAGAAGAACAGGAACAGGAAATAGCAATTTCCGAGTGCAACTTTCTTGATTGTTTGATTTTTTGGGTTAAAGGCTAAGCACAAATTAATAAACCTACTCACAGAGCCATGTCTGATTAGCTGATGGCTTGCAATGTGGAATTTGTAATTGTTTCAATTGAGTTGTGTGCAACTATTATTAATCTGTCGACAGTCAGTTCCGTATGGTAAATACTTACTGATTGTTTATTATGAAAATGATTTCTTAATCGCTGGCAGAGACTGGAAGTGGGACTAGCAGATAAAGAGCCCAGAGGACAGAGTGCCACGAGCTGTTGGCAAGGTGTCCCCAAGCAGCTGTCAGCTGTCAACTGGCAGCACTGGCCGGGGGCACAATAAATGAAGTAATCAAATAATTTAAATCTGTGTTTAATTGACAATTAAGCTCATTATACTCATCGCATGATAAGCGGCCATTGTCCATGCTCGAGTACACAGAAAACAACAATAGTTGCAATAAATATTATTATATATATATTTATATTAAAATAAACTTTTATTATGACAATAGCAGCTGAGAATTATGCAGATTGTGTCATGCGGAATGCAATTTCTAAATATACTTTACTTTGTTTTTCAATTTACTTTTTAATATTCTTGTAGTGCAATTAGAAATTCGCCATAATTTTGGTGCCATTATATCATTGTTATTCTTATTTTTTTTTAAATACTTCTAAAACTGAATGTTTTGGCTTGCTAAAGAACAAAGGTTTGCATTTCCTAATTTCAGGGTGGATTCTTCTCAAATTTAGAAAAAAGTGGGTTTTCTATGTGTGTACTTAAAATAATTCCTATTTTAGATTTTAAGTTACTTGCACTATTAAAATAACATTAATAATTTATAAAGATTAATTTAACTTAATTTGGAAAACATTACGACTTTACTGGGATTCATTCGCGAGTAAAAAATAACTTTAACACAGCTGTCAAGAGGCCAAATAATTAATAATATTAATATTTTCTGAATTTCAGAAAGTTTTGCTTCTAAGAAATTACGATATAAAAATGCATTTTGCAATAATAGAAAATATTTCTAAGAAATAAAAACAAAATCATTAATATAATGAGATATTCATTTAGGACAAGCCTATTTAGTTTCAAGAAAAATGTTGTCTTATATTTAGCAATTATTTCTTCCTTTTTAATGTCAAAGTTGCAGTGCATTGAAGGAGACGTCTCTGACCACATAGGACTTTTGATAAGTATCAATAACCATTTCCACATAGCCTTGGCTTAAATGCGCCCAATCTCTTAGTATAAGTGCAGTATTCATAAAACTTGATATATAGATCTGCCTCCTTGTTAAAGACTGCACATAGCTCGGATATTATCTAATGGGACTATTATTTAATATAGATTAAATCAGTCAAATTTTGAGTGTTAAGTGACATTTATGTCGACGCATTAGTTGAGCCAGAAAAAAGGAATGTCTTAGGTCGAAATTTGCATACCCTCGTTGACCAGAGTTAACCAACTGTCATCTAATTTTTGCATAATATATATATATATATATATATATATATATATTATGTATATAATATATAATATATATATACTTGTTTACGTATACCAATGTGAAGTATTCAGTTCAAAGCCAGCCAAACTGGAATCATTTGAAAAATGTTTTTGTAAAAAAAAATGTTTTATGTTAAACATATTTGTGCAAAAAGAAAACATTTTTTTTTAATATTTGTTACGAAAATCTGAAATATAGACTGCGCTGCAGGGCGTGTCTAAGACCTACAAACATATAATTAAATCTTAACTCCCTTTGAACAAAAGTGTGAATGCAGATTTTTCGGGGGTTTCCCAAATCGTTGCCATAAATATTCGACCATTTTGCATTTGAATGCACTCAGATTTGATTACATTTTATATACTCTATTTTATTATTTTTTCAATTTAAAACTTAATTTAATTTCTCACTGTAAGTTTTTAAATAATTTTAATTTAAATTTTTGATTTCATTAAAGATTTTTATATATTTTAGAAACTTTTGAAAGACTGTCCAAATGAACTTTGCCTCACAAGAATATGCAATCTTCAATGATGTCTAAGTTAAATAACGATTGTTAAAATTGTTTTTGCATTGTGTAAAAAAAATAGAGAAAAGCATTTTCAATTTTGAAATTTAAAAATGAAAAATGAAACTTATCAAAAATGAGACTGAATAAAATGCATTTGGAGTATATGGGGAATGGTGACCAAGTGTAACGACTTATCGCGATAAGGTTGAAGATATGTTTGTTGTTTGTTGTTTGTTTGTGGCTTAATAAAAAGGCCTTATTACGAGCATTCAGTGCAATATATTAATTGCTCCACCTCCAGCTACAGATATAGATACAGATACAAAGCATTACCGGGCCCCACCTTCAGCAAATGATCGGATTTAAAACTGGAATAACGCCCTCAGGCCCCCCTCTCTCTCTCTCGCTCGGCATGTTCCTGGTTAGCAGCTAGCAGCATTGGGCCAGTTGCCAATTGCCAGTTGCCCGTTGCCAGATGCCAGTTGCCGGTTGGAGGGGATCTGTGGCATGACGGTTCGGATTCGCGGCGGCTGCGCCAATGACGCTATTGAACTTTGTGTTGCATGGCTGAACGGGGAGCGGTGCGGTGCCGATTGCGGCGAGATTGTGTCACATTCATTTCCCAATTTACGGTCGACTAATGGCAATAATGAACGAATTTTATAGGACCATCCATAATGTCGCGAGACAATCGAAATACGGCGATAATTACACAAAACGTGCAATTTTTTTGTGCGGCGCACATTTTGGCCCCCAAATCACTATCATTTCAATGAATCAGCCAAACGGGTAACTTAAATTAAATAGCAAAAGGTCAAATTGCCAAAAGAGTCCATAAAACGATTGCATGTTTTTTGAAGAATTCTTTTTTAACGTCTCTTTTCGGCCTGAGTTCAGAATCAAATTCGATACCACGAATCTGAGCCAAGCTGGAATCAAGCATCGGCTCCGATTTCGGACATTATTTTACGACCATTTTAATGTGTTTTTAAAGCGCTTAGGCAAGAAATTAGTTCGGAAAGTACGTGAGTCCGACGTGCTTATGGCAACCGCTTCGCAGACCCGTAAAATTTGTAGATCGATTCATGCGCAACGCTCGCCGGTCGGGATTATATCTTTATGCAATTATATTTTATGCTGATTTATACTTGAATAGATTCAAAATGCGTCTTGATTTATCCGCTTTGTTATTTGGCTTTGTTATTTCTTATTACGATGCTAATAATAATGCTAATAAAAATGTGCGCATTTATACGTATATCATATAAATTTGAATACTAACCCTTTAACGTAGTGAAGTGCGTGTTTTTTATAGACCTAATCCGCAAATTTTATGAACTTAATCCGTCAATTTTGTAAAACAAAAGCAACCAAAAAAAAAAATAGAAGAAATTCTGAAAAGAGAAGATTAAAATTACGTTTATTAGTTATGAGTCGTGATTTACAGTCCAATATAAATTCAAACGATGTATGCTAACTGAATTTTTGTGACACTCTAAAATAGATTTATAGATTTTTTCCATAATATTAAAAATTGCATAAAGTAAGTCGCTTGCCAGCCGGCGGCACAACATAAAAAATGAACTAGGAAATTGCTCAAGTTTGGCTAGAATGAAAACATTTCAAGTAAAACAACAATTTTATATTGATAATTTTGTTGGGAAAATATGCAACGTTTATAGGGATTTTCGTTAATAAGCTGTGGCACTTAGTGGTGCCACAAATGCCACACCCGATGCTCTTATTGCCAGCCATTGGGTTGAATCTAAACTATTCGAGTGTCAGGTGTCTCAAACGATAATGTCAAGCTATTTGGGAGTTGATTTTTTTTTTTTAATATAATGCCCAAAAATCAAGCTGGGCAAAATCAATTTCAGCCCGAATTTTATAAGAAGCGATCCGAACTTTAAGTTTGGGCCATGAGTGAAGCTGAATGGAGCCTTTCCCCAACTTTTCTCACTCAAAGCATTTCGCTCGAGCAGCGCGAGATTCTCAAGAATGGAGCCACAGCCGCCAAATTCCAAAGCACATATTCTTGTATATGTATGTGCGTGTGTACGTACGTGTGTGCGTGTTGCTATGTACGCTCTGGGCTCGCTGAGCAGCCAAAGTCTCCAAAGACAGGGCCGCTGACCAGCTGCAGTTGCGGCCGCTGTCGACGTTGACGCGAGCGTCTCGCTCGCTGTCGACGCCAGCGTTAACGTTAACGTCGTCTCTGCTCGTTCAGTACGTCGCTCTCGCTCCCACCAAAATGGCCGCAGCAGTCACACTTACCTCGCTCACTCTCTCCCTCTCTCTCTCTCTCTTGCACTCGAGTGTGAGCAGCATTGCGCTGATTGTCTACCTCGCTCGCTCGCTCGCATTGTTATGGATTTTCGGTGCGGTACGACTAGCTGCTGCTGCTGCTGCCGCTTATCCGTTGGCGCAACAGGGCGCACTATAGTGCCACAGCAGCTGCCACGCCCACGCCCGAACACTGGCCGCCCCACCGGCAGCAGCAGCTCCAGCTTTTGCAGTCGAGAGTCGCGAGGCCGCGGGCCGCTTGCGCCGCTTATCGCCCGTCGGTTGCTGCTGCTGCTGTTGTTGTTGCTGTTGTTGCACTGTATCTGTTATCAATTCAGCTGTGCGTTGCTGCTGCTGCTGTTGCTGCTGTTGCTGCTGCTGCTGGGCACTTAACTCAACGCTTGGCAATTTCCAGTTGATTGGCAGCACTCCTCGAGATTTTCTGATATCGTCTGCGAGAAATTTGCATCTAGCCAACGGCAGGACACAGTTTGCTTATTGCAATTGCAAACTGCCACAAGCAGCTGCTGCAGCTTCTGCTGCATTTGCCACACGCTACTTGACTCGCATCATTCGCATCCATTTGGCCATTCAACCATTCCAGCATATTCATATTCCTCTCCCTTTCCATCTTTCTCAGCAAATCTCCTTTGTCAACATTGAACATGCTGCAACGCATAATTTGATGCTTGCCATAACTGGTTGCCCTTTTTGCAGCTAGTGCTTCTACTGCTGATAATGGCCAGAGACCTCATTGTCTGCTCTTCCTTTTCCTTAGCCAGCCGAGTGTCTGCTCTAACGACAATGCCACGTTGCAAGCGCAATCATTGTTGAATGCAACAGCAATTGCCAAGAGTCTCTTTCAGCTCTTTCAGCAAGCTCTGCTCTCCCCTTTGCCTTGCTCGACTCAGTGGTTGTCCTTCGTTTAAATTGCAGTTTTTTATGGCATTGCAATTAGGGGTAAGCTCTTCAAGGTACACACACACACACACACACACACACACAGCCACAGACACAGAGTAGGTAACGCGCTCACTTACACAGTTGCATTTGTGTGTGTGAACTGTAAGGGTGCAAATGTTTAGTTAAGGGTAGTTCATTATCTGTGCATGCAGGTGAGGGGTTGACACCAATACACATGCATTCACACACACACACACACATACACATGCACATTCAGCATTATCTCGACTAAATGTTATTGCAGAGATTCTATAGTTAAATTTCAACTGGAAACTGAGTTTGTTTGGAATAACAAACAATTTTCTTTGTTCAATTTAAGTGGAATCAAAATCAATGAAGATCGCTTAAGTCAATGGAAATTTGAAAGACAAAGACAATTATCTATCTATAACTATATTTGTCAATGCTATTGTTATTTATTTTAAATGTTAACTGTTACTATTAATGAAGGATTTAATTATAACTAATCTACATCTACAATCTGTGAGTGTTTCTTATTCCTGTTTGAGGATTCTTTCCCACCATCACAAAATCGGTGGAGTTTGCTACTGACTATATACTATACTATATAAAATCGAGCGATATATATATTGTATAAGAAAGAAATAAAAAAATTTATTAAAAAATCTTTATGCAACATTTTTTAATAATTTTAAATTCCTTTCGTGTTCGAGTTTTCGCAGTTTCATTGCTCCAAATCAAAATTCAGCTTACTAGCCATTCCAATTATAATCAGTCAGCCGCAAGTCATAAGTTCTTATAAATATACATGTACAAAACTTGATTCGGATCCATTGTTAAGCGTAAGATAAATAATTGCTTAATCTAAGATCCACAATTTGAAAACGAGACAACGTTAAACAAATACAAATAAATAAATAAAAATTGAGGCAACGCTGACCTTATTTATTAAACTCTAGTTCTAGTTTACCTGTCGCTTAATATTTGATTGAAATAAATAAATACAGCTTTTAATTTCAGACTTGCTTTCCTTATAACAAACAAAAAAGAACAAACAAATAGCACTTCAAGTTTTTAATAAAAGCCGAGTGCAAAATTTATTATCAACAAACGATTTATTAAATTAGAAAAACCCACAGTAAAATGCTTGACGCAGCCAACGGTAAATGGGTCCAAGTTCTGACCGGATCCCGGGTGGATGCCACTGAGGAGGGGCAGGGACAGCAGCAGAGGCAAGGGCAGGGTTGCGGTTGTGGATGGGTTGGTTGGGCGTTGGTTGGTCCATTGTCGACGTATTTGCGCATTGTGCGGAAAAGTCGTAAAAATTTCTGCTGTCTACGTACGATGTGAATGGGAAAACTGGATTTTGTGGAAAAGCAGCCGCTCGCCAGTTCGCCAGTTTGCCTGTTCAGCCGTTCAGCGGATGAGAGTGCAAACGAAATGCCAGCAAACAATTCTTGTAAATTTTACGATCGCAAATATAATTCAAATGGCCATTAATTGCAACAAAAACTACAACAATAAGCAGAGGGGCAGGACGGGGGCAGCCAAGGGAACTAAACTTAAAATGGGTCGCAGACAGCCCTTAAAGTGCCTCATAAATGAATTGAAGACGATGACAATGGGCACAAAACAAGCTCTCCAACAACAACAGCAACAGCAACAACAACAACAACAACAACATTATTATAAGCAACGTGGGCGTTGGGTTGGGTTATGTACAGCAAAAGACAAAGCTAAAAGCTCACGAGAAAAAGCACAAAAACAACGGAACAAAACAAAGTCAAAGCAATAACAATTTGAGTGCAGAGCACGTGGTGAGGGAAATTTGGCAGCCGTTGCCGGCTGCACACACACACACCCGCTAAACTCTAGCCGAAAAATTTCCCAATTTCGAATTTGCAATGCAAGTAAAGTACGGCGCTAACTGTAAACGTTCGCTAGTGTAAAGCGAGCCAAAAAAAAAATATCTGCCATGGGACATTTGCTGAGTCGCTGCGCGCATGGATAGCATAGATACTCACACACACAGCTAGTAGTGGCACACAGATACACACAGATACTCGGTCTGTGGCTATGGGGCGATATCTGTGAGATACGCACAGATACACATACAGATACAGATACACAACACGTCGCTGCTGCAGTCGTCGGCGTCGTCGCCGGCAGAGGCAGCGACTAAGCGGCGCACAAGAAATTGTCGGGCGACGGCTTCAAATGAACGCAAAACGTTGAAAAGCAAACATCCGCCAAAAAAATAAACGTCCCAAAAATTGCGGCATCTAAAAATAAACTTCAAGTACTCACTATTTGCCACAGCTGTAAATGTAACTGTTGATAACGATCAAGTTTTAAATGTGTGTTTTTCAATTGATAAGTTCCCAAAAAATTCCTAAAAATGTGCTTTACGTGTCAAATTTATGTGTGATATATTTTTAAGTTTCTGCTTGTTATTGTTTACCGTTTAAGAAAAAAAAAAACGGGTTACAGTTGTATTTGTAAATGTATGTGTGTAAGCGGGAGGGCGAATGTGTGTGTGCGAGTGTATGTGTGTGTGTGTAGCGTGTAAGTGTGAGCAGCGTCATATGTAAACTTGTTCTGTGAATGCTTTGATAGGAGTGTTTTATTAAGGCGCTCACTTAAGCTGAATATTAACTTAAACATTCTGATATCTGATTTGTGATAACTAATAACTGATTATTGACTATCAAACATTCATTCGCATTTCATTCTCTTTTATAGATGACAGCGTGGCCTAAACGCCTCCCATAAACACCAAATAACCAATTTCTACTCGTTTTCATTTTCCGTTTTGCGTTTCAGTTTCAGTCTTTTCGAATTCGAATGCGAATGCGTTGCATGTCAAGGTCTTATTAAATTTGGAAACACTTTCAAAGCACAGCCCCCAAAAAAAAGTGCTCTGTTGTGTGTGTGTGTGTGTGTGTCGTTTGTCTGTCTGCGTGCCATTGACATTGACTTATGACACTCGTCGTGAAAAGGGGGGAGGGGGCTGGCGTCTAACGACTAACGACGAACGAAGGGCGGGGCGGGGCTCGAGGTCGACCCTTTGACGAATACACTGTGGGTGACTTTTTTGCTTTATGCTTATCGCTTCGTTCCTTGTTTTCGTTTTCATTTTCGTCTTCGCATGCATACGTATGTGTGTGTGTGTGTGTATACATTGGCGATGGCTACGCACGTTTATGGTTTGTTTTGCTTTTGGCCGCCAATTCGCAGCAGCGTCGCGACATTACACAAACACGCACACACACACAAGCATAGAATGCACGCACACAGCAACATTTAAAAAGGCCCGAAAAATGCCTACGTGTAACGCTCACAGCGTGCACGAGGAAGATGGATAGCAAGCAAGAGCGAGAGGGAGATGGCGATAGAGGAAAGAAGAATGACGAACAGAATCCCATCTGTCTGGGATGATAAGTAGGAGCTTTAGGCATTGTGGCGAGCCAATGATGTCTGCATAAATGACTGACTGACTGACGGACAGAATGACAGACTGACTGACAGACTGGCTGTCTGGCGGGGGTACGGTAAACAATAAGCGAACTCCAACTATGAGCACACTCCATTCCATTCCGTTCCATTCCATTCCACTTTCGCATTTCATTTCGTTTTATTTATATTGCTGCACATTTCTAGTCTTCGCTACGTCTAAATTTGTCGGCCTCATTTTCTTTTCTCAGATTTTCCGTTTCTGCTTTTGTATTGGGGAAGGTTATTTCGGGTATTTTATATGAGGGCTTCTTTCTTGTTTTCAGACCTCTTCAGACGTGCTGGAACAGTCCTCACAAAATGGTAAGATAAACTTGGTGAGTTAAGCTTTAAATTATGAAAACTCGATAAATATGTACAAATTTAATTTAACGATTTTTATAATATAAAATTTATATTTATATATACATAACTTTGCATGCTTTTAAAATCTAACTTTATATTTACTTTAATGTATTTATGCTCATGTAAATTACTATTTGCTTGCATTAGCTTTAACTGCACATGTTTTAATAATTACATACATAAATATGTACGCATGTTCATGCATACTCCACCACACACCCCCTTGAAGATAACGGCCAATGGGGCGTATGCGCGCCAAATATGCGCATTCGCTTAGTTTATGAATATCCCATTTTTATTGTTAGCTTTCGTTCAAATAACATATTAATAATTTCTTAAAGATATTGTTGACTTCTTTTGAACTATTATCGGCCACATCTTCAACTGGCTCTTATCCCATAATTAAATCACATTCAAGTCAATGAGAAGCAGTTATTTAGTTTATAATCATTCAGCTCGCTTCGCTTGATTTTCACACACGTATAAATCTATCAAATGACAGTTGATGCGGGGGAAGGGGATGGGGGGGGGGGAAGTCAATCATGACTATCTTCGACAGCCATAAAGTTTAGTTTTACGACAGCGAACGCATAATTACGCACACTCGCACCTACAAGGGAGCACAGGGGCGGATTTACTCCCCTCGCCGTGCGACATTTATTTTTTTTTTGTTGCCATTTTATTGGTGTTTCCCTTGTCGCGCCGCATTTAAGACATAAAACATGATGCGACAGATGCAGGCGTGAATTGTGAGCATCATGTGTGTGTGTGTGTGTATGTATGATGCACATATGTGTGTGTGTATATAGCATAGCTCGGACACAATGTCTGTCTGCCTGTCTGTCGCATTTTTCGCAAATTATCAAATGACAGTTTTGTGTGCGCTTCTCTCTGATTTATGCATCTGGTCTGAGGCTGCTGGTGGTGGGTTCATAATGAAGCTGTTTGAATGCTTTGACCAAGCCACAGAATTTACATTTGCTAGCTGCCACACATGTATGCCTGCCACATGCCGCATTAATGCCACGCGCTCGACGAAGCACAATGGAAAGCTTGGCTTCAAATTGCCGAGCTGCGAGCATCAACCTTGCACTTGTCCAAGTATATATATATGTATGTATATATCTGAATATCTGTGGGTGTTTGCTTTAAATGCGAAAATTGCTCGCAGACAATAGCAAAATGAGATGGGCAGCCAGTAAGGCAACAAAGGCGTGGCTACACTCAGAAAAAATGACTTAGGAATTTGCAAGGGTTTCTCAGCTTATTATTAAGCAACTAAATTTCTACATGCATTTTTTAATAATAGAAAATCTTTCTTTAATTTTCGGTAAGCCTTTCTAATTTTATGAAAAATTTTTTCCTATATTTAGAAATTATTTCGTAACGAGAAAAACTTTACCATTTTAAAGGCGATTTTCTAAATTTGAAGGCTTTTTTTTGTCTGAGTGTATTTATCATAAGCGGAGCGCCATCCAATTTGGTCATTGGAATTGCAGGACACAGACAAGGCACAATCATATAGACGTCAAATGACAGTGGGTTGTTGCTGCTGCTGCTGCTTGATGGGGCATAAATTGCACACTAATTGTGCACATTTCAGAGTTGCCACTTGAAGTTTAGCGCAGCTGTCGCTTATGCCACCAAACCACTGAGCAAACTCTGTGCGCAATTGCCGGGGCAGTGGCTCTGGGGCCACTTCAGTTTTCAGCTGCGTATCAGTCTCAGTCTCAGTCTGAGGACCAAGGACCAAGGACCAAGCAAGCAAAGGACCAACGCCTTGTGTTTAGTTTTGGTGTGAAATCTAATTTGAAAACTTTTTGTGTAGCCATTTTGATGCCGGCGCGCACTCAGCAGCATATGCTACCCACCGCATGGGTTTTCTTTTCTAATTTTGTTTGCAAGTAGTTGACGCAATATTGCCCAGCAACCATTTTCCACCTCCTCAGCTCCTCACATGGGTTTGCTGCTCAAAATTTAAATTACTCCTGATATTAAATAGTTTTGATTTGGGGAATCTGATACCAGGCGAGTTGATGCCAGCAATGCCAGCTGTACTCAGTTGAGGGTGATATTATTGCTGAATCGACTACACTCAGCACAAAAATCGCTAACCTTATTATTCAGAAAGTAGATTTCTAAAATTAGGGTTTTCTTTTATTAATTTCAGCTTCTTCTTTAGTTTCTCAAGAAAGTTATTTTTATTAGTAAGAATCGAGTAACAATTGTCGATTTATGTCAAGTCTTTCTAACTTTTAGAAATCTTTTTCCCATATTTACAAATTACTTTGAAAAGCAAAGTAAATTTTCTAGTTTTAAGTCGATTTTCATTTCTAAAATTCAGCACGGGTTTTTTTGCTGCGTCACTTTCCTTGCTATTCAAAACTTTTTTGCAGCAAAAGTCTGTGCGAGTTGAAACTAATTTAAAAAAACTAAATTAAACTTCAATTTTCAAGATCTAATCCCCAATGAGTGCTAAGAGAAAAATGTGCGCGCAGAGAACGAAGACAGCAAAATTCGAATGCAGGAAAATAATTGGGTAGCCAAACTAGAGAGAAAGAGAGGAAAAAACTCATTTGGGAGCTACGCCCCCAAAAGACGCTGAACGGAGGTAACAAATGCAGAAAACTTTACAATTGATTCGGGATGGGTGGGTTGGGTGTGATGGGTGGTTGGGTGGGTTTGTGGCTGCGGTTGGTTGCGTACCCCCGCAATCAACTCAAAGGTAGGAAGTGCGAGCACATCAACAGAGGGTTGCACACGGAATGAAAGAATGGAGTAGGTGCTGTGGCTGTGGTTGTTCTTATGCGTCTGCTGCCAACAATGGCGCAATGGTGTCTGTAATTTCAAGCAATTGTTTTTTCTCGCTTATGACGTCTTGCTGTCTGTCTGTCCGTCCGTCTGCCCTTCCTTCTGTTGGTCTGTTTCAGTTAGTGCTTGGCCAAACGGAGCGTGCAAATTTCAATCGCACTCATGAGTAGCGTTTAGCACCTTGGCAAAAAACATCGGCCAACCATTCGCTCTAAAGTCACGTAGCATTGCGCTGTGCGATTCCGGATACCCGATTCCGTACAGTTGGCAAAACGGATTCCGTTCGCAGTCCCAACTGGTTATTTTAGTGATGGCTTCGCACGGCTCGTTGCGTTTGCAAATTGTCGCACATTCTAAAGGTGGGCGTAGCAGCAACAGCCGTATATCAAGAGACCCCCAATCCCGAAATGAAACCCCAAACATGCTCAGGATTAAACAGCCCTTGGCGCTCGTTATGCGGGCTCGTCTGCTCCGCTGTTTGTCCATTTGTCCACTTGTCCCTCCGCTCCGCTAAGTTTTGCATCGGAATTTGCTTTGCCAAATGCCGCCATTTAGGGTTGTGCCAATAAAAAAATGATATTTATGGCTGTAACGGCCGTTTTGCGTGTACACCCCCCTCCACCTCCACCTCCATCAACCCCAACTCCAACCCTGGCTGGGGTGCTCCTTGCCAGGGAAAATCATACAAATAGTCTCATGTACTTTGATGCTCTTGCACAATGGGCCAACATTCAAGTTTGTCTCATCTCTTTACCTTGTGTAATCAGCGACTACCAATTATTGTCATTAATATTATTTTACAAATCTATTTAAGTATAATCCTTGCAACAAATGTTGATCCATTCAACATTTAAATTGCCACAAGTAACCATATAAACAAAAATTTTTTTTTTAAATTTAAATTAAAGTATTAAATTTTATTCTGAATTTATTACTTATATATTTATTTATTCTTTATTTATTATTTATTATTTATTTATTATTTATTTATTATTTATTTATTATTTATTTATTATTTATATATTATTTATTTATTATTTATTTATATATTATTTATTGATTTAGTTTTGATTTAGTATTACGTATTTTTTATTTTTTTATTTAACTTTTACTTCTTGTAGTTTAAATGGCATTATGTAAATTTATTTATTTGGTATTTATTTATTTAGTACTTATTTTATTAATTATTTATTATTTATTTATTATTAATTTAACATTTATTAATTATTTACTATTTATTTATTAGTTACTATTTATTTATTTATTTTTGATTTATTATTTATTATTTATTTATTTATTTGTTTTTTTATTTATCTATTTTTCTGTCTCAACTCATATTAGTCGACATTACATTTTAATTTCCAAGTAGACTCATCGCTGACTTTTCTTAATTTTTTTTGTAATCTCTTTTTAATATATTTAATACTAAATGTATGCACTTTTTGTAGTTGTTGCATAATAGTGTTATCTACTGTATTTATCTGTTGGTTTTTAACTGCTTTTTTCCTGTTGATTCTCCACAGTGCTTTGGGGGTTGGACGCTTTTGCTGCACAACACAAATGAAATCTCACAAGCATAACGAGCTCGTGACTCTGTGCTGGCAAGGGTTGGGCATGGCTCGACTCGCACACACACACACTAGCACACACACAGCAATGGGTGTGTGGCACATACACATATACATAGAAAAATATGGCACGTACTCCTCCAGAGCCATAAGTTTACGTTTTATATCGGGCAAACTGTGCAATATTATAAATTTTGAATTTTATCTTAGGCATTAGATTGCCAGAGAGTTTGGCAGGCTGGCAGCCTGGCTGGCTGGCTGTCTGTGTGTGTGAGTGTGTGTGTGTTTGCCATTTTGGATTAAATGACAGGACGTGCGCGGCAGTCGGGACCTGGCCTCGGGTACAGTGTTCTGCTTGCTTTGCCAGTGCCAGCAACAAAGGGTGATTATCGCGATTGGCAAAACGCTGAGCGAGAAGGAAGCCCAAATTCGCAACATTCTGGCAGTAACTTGGTAAACTTACTGTTGATGCGGCTAATCTGTTGCCCTCTTTTGCTACCACCTGCTTTCAGGACCAAGTCACTACAAGTGCCGGCTGCTTATCTAAATCATATTCCAGATGACTCTCGCCGAGCAACCACCAAAGTGCAGCGCATCGCAGACCGGAAGCGTTGCGTTTTGTTTGCCGTTTCCTGCTCGGAGGGGGGAAAACGCTTATTAAATGAAAATGAACAACAGGCACGAACACGGCACGGAACGACACGACACGGCAAGACACGAGGCGGCGCGACACGACACGGACACGAGCCTGCACGAAGAAGGAAACGACAATTACGGACGATTCGCCGGTTAGTTTTTCCTACCGGCAACTCAGTTGCGGCCGGGCAATCGTCGGGTCAACAACAGCCCCGAGCGCAGTTATCGAGCGGTGAGAACTCAGTTTACACCGGCACCAGGCGAAAGGAACACTCTTGTAGAACCTGTGCAACTTCGTATACGTATACTGAATGTATCCTGAGTGTATCCTATCCGGTATACCTTCAGTATACGTAACACGAGGAAACACCAGCAACGCGGGATGTGTTAAAAATGCTAAATTACTTAAATTACTTAAAATAAGACACCAAAAAACACTTTGTCACACTTGAGCAATCTGTTGCACTTGCTGCCATTCCACAGCAGTTAATATTGATAATTAAATTGTACTTAAAAATTATTCAAACGTGTTTTTTATTCATTCTCTCGCCTCATTTGCAATAAGCGAACACTTTCATGCCACCTGTTGCTGCGCCATTTGATTGACGGCTCGCTCAGAGAACAATGATGAAACAGCTGACTTGATGCTGCCCCCGCTCCATGCATTTCAAAATATGTATATATCTCTGAGGCAACCTAACTGATACTGATAAGCATAGCTCACTTTCAGCTGGTTCCTTTTTTACAGTAACTAATTTAAGCACTTTCTAAAAATAATCAGGTCAATTTATTTATTATTTTATTTATTATTTTTTATTTATTATTTATTATATATTTAATTATTTCGCATCACGATTTACAAGTAACGATTTTGAGCACTTCTTAAATGATAAATAAATAATAAATAGGCCCAAAAACCGGTTAGCTAAAACCAGATCAACTTTGTTTATATGCTTTTTTCCAGTTTATAATTATTAATTTTTATTTTATAAATATAAATAATGAATTTAAATATTTGATTTAATTTACGATTATTTTTAATGTATTTTTGAAAGCATTGCGAAATGTTGGCATTTAAGATTTTCGTAGATTAGGCGAAAGACAATCATTTAAAGTGCGCCAATTGAAATGAATTTAATGAATTTATTTAGCTGCGTGTAGGGTATTTGCTAGTCTGATATTAGAATATATATATACATATTTATAGATATTTATACATATGTACATATGTATATATAAATTTAAGGCTTCAAATCAATACTCTTGCGAATTTTTGCGAACACAGTTTAATGTATCAATAAAAATAACGTAAAATTGATATAGATAGACCTTATAGGGTATTAATGCTGGTCAGTTATATTTATGGTTTATGGAGTCGGAGATGCTCTCTTTATGAGATTATAATATCACTTACACTTATATTTAATGGGTGCTTAAAATCGACCTTAAAGTTTTATCACATGACAAAACACCTTTTTGTGAATAAAATGAGGATTGAAATTAAAGTCAAATTTTATAGTTATTTTGGTTAAAAAATGATAAAAATTATACTATATTATATAAAATGGTACAAAGTATGAACACAATTTCAGAAGAGATAGGAAAATATTTTGCCACCTTGAAGTTGTTGCACACTTTATGACACCATGAATATACACAGCATAGGGTTAGAAGGTTTGTTTCAGTTCATTTGTCAAGTGGCACAAAAGAACAAACATTTTTCGCTATAATTGGGTATGAATGGGAAGGAAATTTTTGTTGTTGTTAGCCGGAAACAACAGTTCAGTCTAAAAACCCCTGCTCTTTTATTAGATCTGGGAGAAACTTCGCTTCAGTTTAAGGCCTAAAGGATACGGAAATATTGGAATACAGTTGTATGCATATGCCAAACCAAGTCGCAGTTTGTTTTATATATATTTTACTTATTTAATGTGAATTTAATACAGTTTTTAAATAGGTTTTAATAAATAAAAATTAATATTAAACTCAAAATTAAATTATATAAAATCAAAAGAGAAAAACGAACTTAAAATTAAAATTAAATAAAATAATAATTAAAGTAAGGGAAATAATAAATAAATAATGAACTACTCAAAGTGTGCGTGACATCATTTAAAATATTTTGAAAATATTTATCTGTGCTGGAGGCTGAAAAAGGAATCTGCCCATATTAAGATTCTTGATCTGTCTTTACGTTTGTATGTTGCTAAAGACAACAAATTATATTTATAGACTCTAACTATCATATTTTATTGATTAGCGCTTATTTTCAGAGTTTGTTGAAGGTGATGTCTAGTAAAAATAAACTCATTTCTTATACAGAAATCATTCTATAATGCAGCTTTTAAATAAATACTTTCCTTACACTACTGATAATCAGGCCTAATACTGAGGCTTAGCGCTGTGGGCGAGAGTTTCTGCAAGCTGTTTAGCGCCATCTATTGTTAAAGAGTCGCAACCTAACTTGAATGCATTCCATTGAGTGCGCAAAATCTTGTGTTCGTCTGCGAAGATAAGGGATGAAAACCCATTCTTATCAGAGCAGAGAAAAAATAAACCAGTTTTATGTATTATTTATGAATGATGACTGTTAAATGTTTGACTCTAAGTACAAACTTAAAATTCTTGAATACTTTGTGTAAATAGCTAAATTTTGGTATAGGCATATTTGTAGACGCGCTTAGTTAGCTTGAGCCAAGAGCTCAAAGGCAATTGCCTTAGTCGATCATATTGTCAACTGAGAAATTATTGAACTTCAGCAACTGAACGCATTTCCAATGTGCCCCCACTGAGGAGGGAAGCAGTAAAAGAAACAGACAACCGCAGAGAGAGATGAGATAACAAAAAGAGAACGAGAAACTGTCTTGAGAACGACAACAGCGACAACAACAACAGCAACAACAACAACAACAGCAAACAAACAACGCCTAATGAATTTATGAACATGCGGCGCTTCAGTCTCGTTTGCCAGGCACGCACATCAACGTTGCCGTACCCCGTCCCCTGCCCCATTCAACACTCTCCCTCAGTCCAACTCCTCCTCCTCCTCCTGCTCTTGTTGCTCAAGCGAATGCAGCCGGTTGCCATGGCAACAATGGCCGCTGCGAAGGAGCGCACAAAGCGCAGAGCAAGAACATTTTATTCGGCCATATTTGATTTTGGAAATACTGAAATTGTTGTTGCTGTCATTGCTTGACTGCTTGTCTTCCACATTCTTGTTTTTGTTCTCGTTCTTGTTCTCGTTCTCCCCTCCTCTCCTCTCCCCTGCCTGCTCTCTATTTTCATTTTTCCTGTTTGTGCTCTCGTTTCGGTCTTGCCGGGGTGGTTTTTGCTCCGTTCGTCATTTGCCCGGGCCACTTTGAGATGTTTCGTATCTGTTTTCCATTTTCCATTATTGGCATTCAATTAAAACTTTCTTCACCACAAGAATGGAGAACAAGAAAGAATTTACAGAAATAAAAACACAAAACACATATGTAGATAAGTAAGTTCGTTGCCAAACACTTTGAATTAGTCTCCCCGCCGCATACACAGCTTCTATGTGTGTGTGTGTGTGTGTGTGTGTGTATGCATGGATAGCCCCACAACAAAATCCACAGAAATCTTACGTGATTTTATGATGATCGTCAGTCAGATTTACGATTGGGCAATTAAGGAACTGTGCGCTAAACACGTCTTTAAAAACAAATAAATCACCTCGGGATTGTCTGTCACGCGTTAAGATTCATATCAAACTCACATATATATACATATATATATCCATACATTTGTCTGTAAGTTTCTATATATAGTTAATATGCAGTGGACGCTTATACGCATTATTTGCTATCGATTAACTATAAAATTGACAATTTACGATTGCCGTAATGCTATGCGGATTGCCAGCTCGCAAGTTTTGTCTTTGGGTTAGGTCGCAAATTTATAAGGAATTAAACTATTCGACAAAAAAATGATTTATGTTCGTAGCGTGCGATGGCAGTTATCAACAATGAGATGTACATAATCAGCAAGTTATTATCTAATAAATCTACGAAGTAGTCAATATATAGATTAATCACAGATTAGTCAGTTTCTTTCTAATGCTTTTATTACAAGCTGCGAAAATGGCAAAATTGCAAATGTCTATATTATATTTGTAAATTTAAGGAACTTATGAATACGTGTTTAGAAGTGGAAGACTCTATTATAAATATGAAAGAAACAAAGCATTCATTATATTTACCCTTTTCCACATATTATGTCTATATCTATGTATATCTACATCTATATATATATATCTATATCTATATCTATATCTTTATCTATATCTATATCTATATCTATATCTATATCTATATCTATATCTATATCTATATCTATATCTATATCTATATCTATATCTATATCTATATCTATATCTATATCTATATCTATATCTATATCTATATCTATATCTATATCTATATATATCAGTAGATCTACATATAAGTCGATATCCACACCTATATTTATATCTGTCTCTAAATAAAAGATTTTTACTTTTTTACTGGATAATGTTTATGTTTGACTTGAAAGGCCAAGTGACATTTTGAAAATTCGATCACTAATCTTGGAAAATGTGGAAACATCTTCTATTTTTAATCTCCGTTTTATTGGCAGATCAAATTATATGAGTTAAAGTATAATTTTCAAATTAACTTTTCGACAACTTTCAACGGCCGGAAAACATTGAGCCAGTGCGAAATGAGGAAGTAACTTCTGATTCTAGGATTAAACTATTGATTAAACGGTTTTATCTATATCTCAACATGTAAATTAATAGTTTCTATGCCGTTTAAGACTTTTCTTGAAAATAAATAAATTGTATGTTTGCAAATACTCTTATACTTTTTTGAAGATCGACACGAATCTTAAATTTATAATTTTAAATTCGCAGATACAAAAGTACTAAAATAAGTAGTTACTTTACTTTAAATAAATTTAAATTACCCCGATTTAGTAATTTGTATGTATTACTCTGAAGATTAAGTTTGTATCTATAAAAAGTTATTATAAAAAAATATATCTACTTACAAATGCTTAAAGTATCCATCCGCCAGTCTCGAAAAAAAAACCTGCAATGACAAAATGAAGGAAATTATTTTTAATTACATAAGAAGTGAATTTAAGATGATTTGAATTGTATTAATTGTAAATATTATTATTATGTGTTATTAAATAAATATAAACAAGTTTAATTATCAGCTGAGGGGCATTGAACCCAACGAGGCAGGCCGAGCAATTGGATGACCAAGTCAAGCCAATTGAGTAAAGGAATCTTTATTTCAATGAGTCAAAGACAGTGATTTTTCAGGCGATTCGAACTGAAGCGGGGAAGGCGAGGGGTAAGCCAAAATCATGGCAATCAAGTCTGCTGAAGCAATTTATGCATTCTTTGTTCTGTCTCATTGTCTACATGGCTTTCGTATTAATTCTTAAAACAAAAAACAAAACACACATAATGCTGAGGGAAATATGTATGTGGATAAATGTATGTGCTTTGTTAACGATTGGAATTGAATATTTAAATGCATTTGCCGACTGGAGACGGACAGGGACTGGACTGGCAAGTGGTCAGATAGCCACGCCGAATCAATTCCCAGGTCCCCCGGTCCCCAGACCCAACTCCGGGAGGGAGTCGCATGTCGCATGCAAGTGCAATAAATAAGAATCCAACTGACAGGCATCATTTTGAATTCCTGCCTGTCACACGACATCAGCTCGAGTGCGTCACGAATGATTTACGATGTAGACATGAGCATGAAAGCATGCATACAATGATGTACTTATGTATGTACATATGGACGACATTTGAGAGCTGAACTGTGATAGTTTGTAAGATCTTGAGGATCTATCAATAGGCCACATCACACGTCATGTTGCGGATAAAAGCGACCTCGAAATCATAATTCACCGTTTAATGTTTCTTTAAAGGCCATTAAGACAACTCTCTTGCCCGGGGTTGGGTCCAGGGACAACCACTTTCGTTTTTCGTATTTCGTTTTTCGTTTTTCCACTTAAAATGTATAATTGCAACTCTTTGACGAGCGCCGAGTGAAAAAGATTCGTAAGTCAACGAAACCGTACGCAAAATCCCACCCAGCCCATAAAATTGTGTGCGCTCCACGACTCTTTTGGGTTTTTCGATTTCTTAAATTTTCACTCTATTTGCTTTCCGCAACGTGAGGCAAGCAAGCATGACTAAAAAAAAAGAGGAAGGCAAACGGTCATTAAAACTATTTTACGATCTCTAAAAACGAAAGCGAGAGTTCCGCATGCAGCCAGTGGACAAGTTTGTGTTTGTGTTCTGGTCGGAGACGGAGTCGGGGACTGGCTGGATGTTGAGGAAACTGGTGGAAGGATTAATATTTTAATGGGCCAATTTTCTGGGCGTTTGCTGAAATTTGCAACAATTTCTTTTACGATCGCTCAACGTGCAAGCGACTGTCTAAATCATGTGCCACGCATCGAAACATGCAAACTGAATCGTTTTCATATTTCTGCATTCATCTTAATTCAATCGTAAATTCGGCTAACGGGCTTTCCAGCTTATTAAAGAACCGATTAAAACGGTTAAATAGAAAAGTTGAAAACACACAAGTGTCAAATATCATAATCCAATACATTTATGCACGATCTTATCTATTCAACAGCGGAGACCACAGTGATGGGCCCAAAAATAACTTGAGGCAAGTTGAGTGTGTGAAATAAACTTATGTCATATGATTTGTATTCAGAGATAATAAATAAAATGCAAAAGAAGCTCATCAAAATTGTATAACAATAATGCAAATTAGATTATCCGCATAAAAAGGTGATTCCGACACACATCTAAAAGCAAACGATTAAATTTGATGTTTTTTGGTTGTATTTTTGAGCTGGAAAAGTTATATCGAAATGCAAGAACCTACAACTTGAAGAAAGTGCTTTCGCTCATAAATAAAAATAATAATATAATATAAAATAAATATATATATATAAACATTAAATCAATTCAAAGTGAATTAAATACCAATCGATAACACAATTTTGGAAAACTAATTGCTTGATTCCATGTGGCTTGGTAAATATGAATTTTCGATTTCTTTGACTACATTTTTGATTCCATTTTGCAGTTGCTTAATTAAAATTTAATTATTTTGTTATTTGCGATTTTGTGCTTTGCTTTTGATACAAGTGTTTGAAGTAGATCATAAGCAATACGCAAAAATTGTTTTTTTTTCTTATTTATTGTACGATTTGGGCATTTTATTAGGGTGTCTATTTTCCAAGTAGAATGCCAGTTTAGGTGCCGATTCCGATTCTGTTAAGTTAAGTGAAAAAATGGCTGTAAAAATTCGGGTATTGTTCCAACTTTTTATACGTATTGGTACCTTGTCTTAACGGTACCCTTCTTTATGAAATAGAGGTGTCAGCAGGTAAAGGGTATGATATCTTCTGCCTGCCTAACCTGAACCTGAACAGACGGAAATCGCTAGGTTGACTAGGCTGTCAGACTTACCAAACTTGTTGTAACTTGAACCTATCAAAGATTGGCAAGTCTACAGCGGAGTCAACCTAACCATTTAGATCTGTATGAACAAACGGATCTCCGAGACTATCAGAGCTAAAGAGTTCGATTTTGGAATAGGTGCTCTCGTATACCAGTAAAAGTAAAAAGACTGATCATTATGATATTATACTATGATGTTTAGGATCCCATACTGTTTTCTCGGATCAAAAAATTATGAAATGTAGCACATAATTTGAAACCGATTTCGATTCTAAATTTCAATCGGGAATAAGGCGATTCCGAATGCAATTCCCATGCCAAATAATGAGTCTCTAGTTTCACGAGACTGACATTGCAAAACTTGTATTGCACACAATTTGTTGTTCTGTAAACAGAATACTTAAAAAGCCCTTGGCACAAATACTTACAACAAAGTGTAAATACAAACATTTCAACAATGCTTTCTTTTTTTTGGTGTGCAACGCGGCTGCATTTGATAAGAGCTAGAGGCACCTCCGACCGTTGGTAGGAGAGCTCCCCCAGAGACTGTCTGCCATTTATGTGCGGACTGAAAGCGCCTAAAGTAAACATTTAATTGCGCCATTAATTGCGCGGTAAGTGTGCCAGATGCACATGCTCTGCGGTTGCAAGAGACTGAGCGACTCTGCCACATACACAGCCACAAGGTGCAACCGAGACGCCGACTGCCCCTCGCCACGCCTCTGCCATGGCCAACATGAAATGAAAAAAAACAAACAAATTCCATTATTTAAGTGCTGCTCAGTGGTGCATTCGCTGCCTTCTCGATTCCCATTTCGATCTCCCTCTGCCCTAACCCACTGGCTTTTACGAGCGCTCCTCCATTAAAGAGCTCTGGCTTGGATTTTTGCTCCTCGATAGCTTCCCCTCTGACGTCCACCTACCATCCAAATCCAAGTCACAGCTGAAACTTTCGGTGCATTAACTTTGTGTGTTAATGCGAAAATTTATTGGCAATACAATCGACGTTTTACGATTCTTAAGTTGACAGTTTTCTTCTTTACTTGATGCCTAATTGTTGCCGTTGTTTTTTTCAGTGCCCTGCCTTTTCTTCCTCTAGCTAATTTTAATTTTTTAATTTTACAAACATTTAAATTTATTTATGGATATTTTAAAATTCAATAAAATAAGAGCAAAGTCAAACATGTAAATAAATGAATCTCTGAATATGAATAAATAAATATATAGAGGGAGGCTAGGAGACTGAGAATTTCTCAGAATTTCTGAGCTTACTCTTAAATAAAATCTATTAGAAACTTAATTGAAGACTGCTTAGACATTTTTTAACAATTCGCTGCTTCATTTAAATAGAAAACAAAATGGGAATAATTTAGATCTCGATCGGTTGTATTTTAGATTATTTATCATAGCGTTATTTTATATATATATATACCTTTCTCTTATTATTCAGTTAGTAAATACTAATATATATCTAAGCAATATATATATTCTAATACATCTTTTTCTTATTATTTAGTTAGTATATATCTCAAAAATATACGACTTCAAATGATTTCAACGGAAATTTTAACTACTCAAAGAAATAAAAGCCTGAACGAATGGCAAATCAATTTTGTTGGTAGTTTTCTCCTTAGTTGAATGTTTCACTTTTTTTAATTGTTAATTTTGCTGGCGAGTCAAAACATTAAGGCATACACATAATAACGCAATTGTTTAAACTCTAAATGACTAGCGATTCCATCCTAACTGGAAAAAAAACACCCTCAACAATATTACAATCATGGAAGATGCCCATCTTTGCATTCATACTTATGTGTCCAATTGATGACACTTGTAAAATGATGTATACAATTTTTCCCACATTTTCTAGTTATATAAGTATTATTGCAAAAAAAAAGCAATATATAATAACATAATATTGAAACTTCGATTGATTATTTTATAAATCGGGTTAAGCCTGGTCAATTCAGAGCGTGAAAAACATTTTCGCATGCTTTTGGAGTTGGGTATCTTAACTAATTCAAACTATATATATATCATACCATCTACTATACTATACAATATACATCCTAACTAATTCATACTATATATACTATGCTATCTACTATACTATATACTATACCATATAGTTTACTATACCATACAACATTTTTAATCTGGTTGGATTTTGTTAGTCTCTTCCCAATCCTTGCAACTAATGTTGGACCAGTTTGCACTTAAATTCCCCAAAAATGATAGATTTGTTTATACTTTTAAATTTAAATATAACATTTTATTAATAATTTAGTTTAATTTGTTTTTTACTATTAGTATTTTTTGTTTTGTGAGCATTAAAAATAAATAAATAATAATGAAGCCAGTCTATATATTTATTAACTTAAGTTTAGTCTTAAGTTAGCAACCTTTGTGTAAGCTTCAAGTTTTGAACTGTTATTTTGAATGCCATCGAATAATATATTCAAACTTGTTCTTTAGTGATGCTAAATACAAAACCGTTTTCAAAGATTGCATTTATTCTTAAACGAATCGGCGGGTTGAAGGTGGGAAAGGCAGTGCCTGGACAAGGCAGCCCATCAGCTGGGCAATGCCTGAGTCCATTTAGTTAATCGAATGGAAAACCAAACAAAGGCCGCAATTAACATTAAGTCCTTCGCGAGGTAATTTCTCGGTCTCCTGGGTTCGGTCTGGCTGTGGATGCGGAAATGTGAGGATGTAAGGACGAGGGGAGTGTGCCGTGCCACGGTGTGCTCGCACACACACATATGTGTGCTAATTTAGAATTTTGGTGTTGTATGCAACAAAGAGGCGAAGTAGCCTCACTTTCAGCAGCAGCAGCACAAATGCCAAACATTGTTGGGTTACATTTGAGAAAAGCATGTTGGTTGGCAAACAATTTCACATAAATTTGCCTCAAAATACCACCGACAAAGTGTGCGAATGCAACAAAAAGCGAGCAGCGGGCAAGGTGGTGTGGCAGCAGCAGCAGCAGGAGTGAGAGTTGGAGTGGGTGTTGTGCCACAAGCCGTGCCCAAAAGTTTTGCTTAGCACTCATTTCGTTTTGGCAAACATGAAAATGTATTCCAGACACGCATTGCTGCCATTTTGCAAACGTGCCATCGAATGAGTCTCGACTCAGGGACAAAAACTCAAGAGTCGGTTGGAGGCAGTTGTGGTGGTGGTGGTGCTGGTGGTGGTGGGGGTGGTGCTGGCAGAGGACGCGCCCAACCACTGACACTCGCATCCGCCCACACAGTCAGCGAGCAGGTTGAAATTTTCCGCCTGAGTTTGCGCCCCTGCACCAAGGAAAACTTCGCAGGGCAAACTTATTTTGCGAAAATAAGTAAAGTTTGAATTTCGGCGAACATAAATTATTTGGGGAAATGGGAAATTGCGAGGCCTGTGTGAGAACTGTGAGTTGTGAATGATTCCCCACGGCCTTGCCATAGTTTTTCATTTTGCGCATACACTTTATAATCGCTGGCGAAAATGTATGAAATAAATAAATAAATATAATACAGTTGCAGCCTGGCATCCTTGTATCTGCGCCCTGCCATTAGGCACAGCCAACGCCAGAGTCAGAGCATCCTCAAGGAGCAGCCATTTGCCTGTCTCCCGTCTCAGTTTTTGCTTGCTGCCACTTTTTTCTCGCAGCTTGCCGAAACTTTTGCTGTTATTGCATTTGTTGATGTTGCCGTTGCTTTTCCTGTCGGACTACAGATACTTTGCGCTTGTAACTTATGGATACGACCCCAGCCGCAGCAGCCGCAGCAGCAGGAGCAGCCGCAGCCAGAGCTGGAGTTGATGCGCCAGCAAGGTGCGCAAATTGCCAGGGTAACGGCAAGCGCGACGACACACTCAGAAAAAAGTAGCATTAAAAACGAAAAACTTTTTCCTGTTTATAGATAATTTCTAGATGATAATGTGTGTAAAATAGAAGAAGAACACACTAGAAAAATTTGACATAGGTTTTCCTCCAACTATTAGAAAAACCTTCTCTGAAATTGGGAAATGAAAATCCTGAATATTTAGAAATTGACAAACTTTAATTTACTTTCTGAACAATATGGTCTCCAAAAGTATGGCGAATTTCTAAAATTCCGTCTGATTTTTTTCTGAGTGCAGGGTGAGAGGCAAGGAGGAGGACTACCTTGAAAGCTGTGGTGTAATTTGTATCTAATCTTGCCTCATGTTTATATAAAAGCAACGACGACCCGGAACGAGGCAAAACTACATAGGCACACACACTCAGACACACACACACACACACGCACACAGAGACACACCAATAGAGTTTTTCTTTTTTGCAATATGGCGCTGTCAAGGGTGCTCTCATCCTTTTGGTTGTGCGTCGTTCTGTTTCCTGCTGTCCTTGCTCCTGTGGCAATTGTCCAAGTCAAAACTACATCTATGCGAGCATGTTGCTACCTATACATGCATACCATTCATACTATACACATGCATACATACATCCATTTGTATATGTATTTATATATATATATCTTGTATTTATATGGACTGCTGAGCAGTGCTGTGTTTGGGGCGGTGCCTTTTTGCTGCTTTTGGAATTTTAATAAAATTGCACAATTCCCAACTAAAGATAGATACTTCTCGTGTAATTTACGATGATGGAAGACAGCAGCGATGGCAAACGGAGCACACAGCTGAGGGGGAACTGTGTGCTCTCCACCAATTTGCCTGCATTAATGGAAAACACAGCGTTGCCAGATTGACGCCAATGAACGCAGCTTGAGGTCGAAGTTTACCGTTGAATGCGCCTTAAATTGTTAATGTTTATAAAATAATTGAAACTCTGACTGTCATTTTTAAGCAATTAACATTTTCACTTAAGTAAGTAAGATGATTTTTATTTGCAGAAAACTGTCAAAAAGAGGTAGAAACTAAAAACAATTCAATTATTTGAATGTGCTAGGAATATTTTTGGAATAATAATAATAATTGTGTTGTAAGCCTGCTCAAAGATGATTTTATACTGTAATTATTTAAATTTATTTTTATGTCTTTGCGAAAAAGATCTGCAAGCACTTAAAACATTTATATTTTATTACTTTTCTACATTTTTTTAACAACTCTGCGATCTTTAATCAATGTTTTGCATGCCACTTATGAATTTTTGGTGTAGAGATGTTAAAAGATAATTTTCGAGTGTATTTATTTAAATTAATAAAATATAAAAAATAAATGTTAGTAAATAAATTATAGATATTTTTAAAAGAATTGTCTTAGACTTTTTAAATAAATTTTTTTATTTTCCAAATTTTATGTCATGTAGTAGTCTATGATTTTTTTTATGAAGAGACGCTGCAGGATAATTTTCTACTGTTAATATTATAATTATTTATATTTTTATTTTTCTTTTAACTCTTTTGTATATTTTTTCTACAACCCTGCGGAAAATAACAAAATTCCTGCACGCCACTTCTCAATTTGTTGTGTAGAGATCATCACAGATAATTTATTATTGTATGAAATGACATTCTCTTTATTTGCATAAAAAACTTTAAAGGATTAAATTGTTTATATTTTTATAATTTTTTTCAGTTTTTGTATAATTTTTTCTATGAAAAGAACATATTTTTTGTGTATATTTTTTTAAAGATAATATTTTACTATTTAATTCAATTTAATTAAACATCATTTTCTTTACTTTGATACTGTGAAGAAGATCCATTTCTCTCAGCTGCTGGTCACAATTCTGTTTACATGCCTCGAAAATCAAACTGGCCTTCTGGCAACGCTGCTCTGGTGTTGGGAAAAAGCTAAAGGCCAGGTAAGAAGTGTCCAGGTCTTGGCTTATTTATTGATGAAATCAACTACAATTTGACACGAATCTGCCGAGTGAGGGCAGGAGTAGGAATTGCCAGAGAGTGCCAGCTTAATTTTACCCAATTGATCAATTTGCCCTTATGACCTTCTGCGCCCATCTTCGTGTTGGTTACATATGCAGATGGACGTTGCTGCTACCGTTGATTGTGCCACAAAATCGAAAGCCCATATAATGTAATAGTAATGATGGCAATCATCAGGCAAGCGGACATCAGCAGGAGCGACAGACTCGTGAACTTAATGTAATTACGGAGCGGTCATGCCCAACCGCGGCCATGCCCTAATT
Organism: Drosophila trichaetosa; assembly: GCA_035043205.1. NCBI lineage: Eukaryota > Metazoa > Arthropoda > Insecta > Diptera > Drosophilidae > Drosophila > Drosophila trichaetosa. The sequence goes on from JAWNNE010000127.1 coordinate 817,662, forward strand.
GGCCATTGAGGCCTCGCTGGCGCTTAATTGGAATACCATTAATTAAACCTAGAGCGACCTCCCGCGCTTCTAATTACCACACAGAAATTGTTAATCAAACTAAGTTGGGAGTACGTAACTTTTGCTGAGCGTCCTTTATATTTGCCTAGGATTACAGCTCGCTCTCGAACTTGTCTCAAAGTGAAAGTTGTCTGCACAAATTGATGGGATTACCTGCAATGTTGACAAAGCCCCGGCATCAGGTGCCCAGCCGCGAAGGGGTTAGGGTTAGAGTTAGGTTTAGGGACACGTATCCCTGCGAGCGTAAAATTCGTGTAGCGAAAACACAAAATTTTCATGGTACGTCAAAAAATGCGCATCTTTTTATGATTTGCGGCATAAATGGATTTTTAACTCCTGCCAAACAGGCAGCTGAGACGCATTGTCAGAGCCAGAGACAGAGCCAGAGACAGAACCTTATCCCTTCAGTGGTTATTGCGATTTAAAGGGAACTGAAACTGCGTCGCGTCCACGTCTAGTCAGGTTGCACAAAGGGTTGTACGGTTTGCGATGACAATTGTTGCAATTCCCTGAGACGGAATCATAAAAAACACACACACACACACACACAAACACAGAGGCTCTGCCTGCCTCGGCAAGGATACGGCAGTAAATCAAAGTTGGTTCTGCGGAAGGAAAAGTGAAAGTGAAAACGGCAAAAAGGCCGCTTCGCATTCCCGAAGAGTATCCCGCCCAGTTTGATTTGAATGCTCGCCTGATTTGCTTTATTTTATGGTTGCCATAATGGAAATTGCAAGAAAACACCCCGTTTTTTTTCAGGTGCACTCGGCAAAACTTTTTAAGGGTTGTTCTTGCCTTTGGTCGCTTCAGCTGCTTCCACCATTTAAATGTTCACTTTAATCCATGTAATGACAACATTTACAATATCAACCATTCAAATTGGATGGCTCCTCCTTCCGCTATTATTACTTTTTTATGAATCAACCGCAACTGCAGCAACAATAACAATGGAGTTGCCTTTTTTAGCCTTCCTATTTTTGAATTGCCTTTTATTTTCTTACTTTTATGCCAGCTAATCGCAGATCATAATTTGCTTTCACAATTTTGTAATCCTTTTTTAAGGCAGCGTGTTATCTCTGCGATTCATTTTGTTTAGAACTGCGAATTATTTTTAAGAGAACCTATAAGAATGTCAAATTAAACTTAGAAGTATTTCAGATAAAGGACTGGAAATATTGTGTCCGTATTCTCAATATTCCCAATATTTCCAGTCCACTATTTTAAGTTTTATTTGACACTTGATGACAGCGTCAGCTGCTGAAGAGCATGCATCTGTAAGCTATGATTATTCTGGACTTGGATAAGAAAGTGGATTATGATATTTTAAAAACTAAAATCGGCATTTGAGAAAACGGAAAATCATTTCGTTTCCATTTTCTAAGGGAACTCAAATGAAAATTATATTTTGCGTAATTTAGAGCATTGAAAAAAGCAACCTGAATATTTTTGTTAACAAAGGAAACGGAAAAATTAGTTGTTAATTGGAGCACGTTTGAATAAGGGCAGAAAGAATTCGGAATAAACCTTAAATAGAATATCTTAAATTAGTGCGCATTCAAATCGAGTAATCATAAGAATTAATTAAGTTGGGAACTAATTAACCTAAGACCTTATCCATGTTGACTAAGTCTCTCTTGTATTCATATCTTCTGCTTTTTTATAATTTAATTACTCATTTTTAAATTTATACTATTTAATATAATATTTTTATTTTAGCTTTTAAAACTAATTTGAAATTGATATTTATAAAACATTTTCTTTAAATAAATTAAATTAACATTTAAAATCTTTTTTATTTAACATTTTTAAACTTTCATTCAATTTGAATTTTGCACAATTTAATATGTAACTTTTACTTGATCTTTTAAAGTAAATTTTACATTTTTTTTAATTTGTTTAGACAACAATAAATGAAATAAAAATTTAAATTCCATTTTTTATAGTCAGCTTCGAAGCAGTCTGCTGAAAAGTGCATAGCAACCAGTAACAATTAGGAATTTTATTGAGAGTCTTTATATATACACAAATAGAAAAATAATAATAAAATGTTTCAAATTTCAATTTAAAATGCATATGTATTAAATTTTGTTTGATTCGGTTAATTTATGTATATTTTTTGTCTTCTTTTCTGTGTCGATTGATGTTGGTCGACATTGCATAAATAAATAAATAAATCAAGAAAAAAATGTTAAACAAAATTGTCTCCACTTTGGAATGTCATTTGAATTTCAAATGATTTGAACTTTTTGGGCGGGTTTCAAATCCATTATGGAGACAATGTGAGATTATGCTAAAGAACTGGAAATATCCTTGACTGATTTAGTGTGGCGACCAAAATATCAAGAAGATAAGATTGCGGCTCGGATAAATATTGAAAGGCAATAAGAAAAGACTCCAACTCCCAAGAGATCTGCCAGATATGGGGCAGCAATCTGTTAACGTTAACGGAACATGTGTTAATTCAGGATCGTAAAAATTGTGTGGTGTCTGCGCTAAGCAGAGTGAAATAAATATTTACTGCATTCCAAATTAAAAATAAAACAAAACACCAGACGAAAAGGCACAACCAGAGCTGGGCACGCAAAGTAATTTATTTATTTCGAAGTTTTCAACGCATAGAAATGGACAAGATAAGACATGGGTCAACTCAAACAATGGACTGAGATTTGAACTGGGTTTGGGACACGCTGGTGACTTATGTTTCAGCGGCGGCGTTGAATTATGTTGATAAAATACGAGCGGGAAATATGAAAACAACGTAAAAAAAAAGAGACATGACAAAAATGCATTTCAAAATATTGAAAACAAGTTTCCATTGAAATGCCATTTCAGGTTTGGCTTGCCCACGAGCATGGCGACGACCGCCACTTGAGTGTCAAGTGCCAAGATCTGAATTTGGATTTGTTTTTGGATTTGGATTTGGTGCACGCCTGCAATTGCCAGATCGGAGACATTGCTCATTTTGAAGTGGCTTTTACGCGCGTTGGGAAAACAGACATTAAACTGTTTCGAAAATGAAAAATTGTGCTATATGAGCGGCATATACAAGTATCCGTATCAGTATCAGTATCAGAGCCAAGGAGCTGATCGATGCAGCAAGTTTGCGCTTTGAATTTCAATGGCGGCCGCATCTCCAACCCCAACTCCAACTCCATCTCCATTTCCATCTTCCGCAATGGGTGCCGACGACGAGTCCCATCGAGTCCCACATCGTTCTCCGATGTACTTATAACAAGAGTCAAGTGCGGGGCAGCAGCAGATAGCCAGCAATGGCTGTGTGACTGTGAATAGTGCACTGGGGCACAGTGAGTTATGGCGCGGGCGGGGTTAGCCCACTATTGATAGCCGGCAAGAGCCGAGCCGAGCTGGGCTGCGCTGAGCTGAGCTGAGCTGAGCAGCGCAGCGCAGCGTGTTGCGTCGCCCATTTTAATGCGTTTCTCTGACACGCCATCAAAATATGCCTTGTGATTTTTAAAATGCTTTAATTGAGGCCCCGAGAAGGCCGAACTCGAATCTGGGCGGCAGACAAAATGTCTGTTTTTCGTTCTTCAGATGCAAAAGTGGCAACTCAATTAAAATTCTCAAAGCATTCACTTTACTTGAACATCATTTCGACTGCCTGCTGCGTGTTATTCACTTGTCGAGTAAAAACACGAAAAAGGCGTCGGCAATCCCAGAATCTTGTGTTTATCATTTCTACATTTAACTTGCATATTTCTCAAGCTTATTAGTTAAATTGGAGAGCAGGAAACAATGTAGTTGGCAGATAAAAGTATTAACAGATTTATTTACAAACAAACATCAGCCCAAAAAATATCCGTAATGAAATTGTTTGCCCAATAGCTGAGTCGTAAACTCGAAAGCAGTAAAAACTTGAATGGTTTATTATCCCAATGAATTTGAATAGTAAACTGGGCACCATATAGGCTGAAAATATTTGTTCTAAGCTTGAATAGACTTATGCTTCCGTTCCCAACGTTTTAGTTTCTCAGATGCCCAAGATAACAGAGTCGATTTAAGATCGGATTAAAGTCGAGTTTCTTTGACTGGTTTTAAGTTGAAACACATGAACCCAAATATTTTTGAATGAGCAGATCTACAAATAACACAACAATCAGAGAGAAAAGGTAAATTAAATTCGATTTTGTAATAATTTGCTTAATTTTCTAAGAAACAGGTGATTTTAAATCCGATTAAAGTCAAGTTTGTTTGACTTTTTCCATTTCAAACAAATGAAACTTAATTTGTTTAATGAACAAATTTATATATAGTGCAGGAAAAGCAATTAAAAATGAAATTAAATCTTATATTGTAATATTACTAATTGGCTTCAAGACAGATTGATTGAAACAGGAAACAAATTTAATTTTTTGAATGAGCGACATTTAATTTAATAATAACATTTTAATTTTCGACCGATTGGCACAGGTAATTTTAAATCTGATTAAAGTCATGTTTATTTGAAATATGAAAAAAAAAGAATCTTAATTTTCAGAAAGATCAAATATTAAATTGATAGAACAAAAGAAAAAAGAAAAATTATAAATGAAATTCTATTTTGTAATATCAACATCTGAGTGAGTGATTTATCCGACATGAAGACAAATATGATTTTAAACCCGATCAAAGTCAAAATTATTTGATTGTTTGATTTGAGTTGAATCAAATAATTCTTAAGAAAATGCTTTATAAAATATGTAAAGAGAAAGAAAAAATAAATAAAATTCAATATTATAATAATAACATTTTTATTTTCCTGCTTTCCAGCATTTTTTAAATTTAATATTTAAGTAAAATACTTGCAACGCACAAATGCAGTTAATAACTGCTGTTCACAGTTAGTGAGTATTTTGCATTAAAATTGCATAAAATATTGCTGCACTTAAAATAAAAATGAGGCACTTAAGCGAAATGAATTTTGAATTACAAAAGCCGCAAAAGTGCAATTTTAATGTTTATTCGACTAATTTGAGTGCTCAAAAATACATATTAAAGCAATTTATGAACACTTTAAGCGCAAAGTCACATTTTGTGTTATTGCTTATGCGAAGTGTAATTAGATAATTTGTAATTTGTTGGGATTGAATAACAAATAAGCCGCAAATTTATGGCCTGAGTCAGGTACCAAAATAAATTGAGGAGCAAAACTGTCCTTTTGCGGACTGCGATAAGGCAAAGTGCAGTTTTTTTTAAGAAGCAATCGAGAAAACTCTTCCGCCGAGTTGCATAAGAAAATTGAAATTAATTGCAAGTAACGGAAACGTACACTTGCTTAAGATTATAGATATATATAATAACTGGGTGTGGCAGCTGGATGAATGTCGAAATTGATTTGAAGCTGTGCTCTTTCTGCCAGCAGACCACTTGGTATGTAAATTGGACCGTGGTCGCTGGTTGCTCGTTGCTCGTTTTATTGCCAATATTAAATTAAATTAATTAAATTTTCTGCAGCATAATCCTTTGCAAAACGCATAAATTTGTTCATTAAGTGTGTGCGCAAATTCTGTATACAATGTTACAAGTACATACACATACATATATATATGTGTATATAAATATATAGAATTCAAGCTGCTTGATGTACATATGTACAAGTGTGTATTTATGTTTGTTTGTATGTACCTACTTCTATTGATTTTTATCTCGCCGGCATCACAGCACGAGGGATGTTGGTATCCTTTGTCCGTGCACAGAGCCAGTCCCTAAGAGTTTTACATAACCATGGTTTCCTCGCTTTCCCTTGTTTTGCTTGCCACACAAACAAACAGTTATACAAACGTGCACATAAGTATATAACACACCAAAGCTCCGTGTACATAAGCGACGCCCAATATGAAAAAGCTCTGTGTTTGCTTTTTTTCGAAATGAAACAAACACAAAAGCCGGCTACAAAATTGCGATGTGCACATAATATATGGGCGAAATTTATTGACTTCTCTTATGCGATTTATGGTAGCTTAAAATATTTAAAAATATTTGTATATTTATTATTATTATTTATCTATTAGTTTTCATTCTCTCTGAGTTTGTTTTCAATTGACTGAGAAAAATGCCCAATTTGAAGAGCTGCACGTGGAGTAAGCCAATACCCGAACCATCACTGCTTGCGCCCTCTGGCGCACTGCAAGCGCACACACAGCTTTATGGCATGCACGGCAGAGGGCGCCCATTAGGTGTGCCTGTCGCACGCACACAAGCATAACTCAAAGCTATGCATGTGTTGGTGACAGCGTGCGAGCGAAACGGCTACAGAGAGACAGACAGATGTGAAGAGAGAGACAGAGATAGAGTGATGGTTGCTCTGCGCACAAATCAAACATGGCTGCCGTTAGTTAGCAGTGTGTGTGTGTGTGTGTTTGTGCGTTGGGCATATTTATCTGGCGCTGTTCAGTCGCCTGGCTCGTTTCATCCCCCCTTGCAGAGGAATCGCATATATGAGACACATGCGCAAACAAAGTCGGCGTCAAAGTCGACGTCGAAGTCGTTTTGGGTGCAGCTGCTTATACGCTTTGTCCTCATCTATATATATTTATATATACATATATATAAAATTACTTTTTTCTTCATTTTTTTTGCTGTTGTCTCGACTGCAGTTAGGATTCTCGACTGCAAGCGTGGAATGCAAACTTTTGAAAAAGTTTCGAGCACTGCTTGCAGTACGCCGATAAGCCTGGATATCTCGTTCAGCTTTCGTCAAATGCGGGATTAGCTCATTTTTTATATATAACACATTTGGCTAGATCCAAAGACGAGTGTTCATTAAATTCTTGTCTCCCCGTGGCATGGCCAAAACAACTTAATTCCAAATGCGTGGCACGTCCGCATAAATGCTGTCGAAAATTGTCAAATAAATCACTCATATTTATACAAATGCCCCTGATATCCGAGCCATTGCCGCAGGTTGACTCCAGACGTCACTAGCCGTAGCCAATATGCAAATTAATATACCACCAGACCAACACACCGCCTCGCCGCATAGTTTTTTAGTCTACGTCAGCCAGATAAGCGCGTTCGCTCCAAACGTGTTTCCGCATAAATTATTACTAGCCAGCCGACAGCCAGCTGGAGATGACAAAAGACAAACGACAACAGACAGCAGACAGCAGAGAGTCCAACATGGCAGGCAGTATGGCAACTAAGTGGCATGGCTGCTGTGTGTCACATATGTGTTTCACTCCACATCGCTGCTGCTGCTTAAAACGAGCACAAACAAAAAACAAATCGCATCTCTCTAATTGAGGTCAGCTCGAAATTATTTTGAATTTGTTCAATGTTGTCTTAGAAAATCATAATTAAAATTAAAAATGTTCAACTTCAGTTATTCTATAAATATAAATTGAAATTCCACTTCAGCATTTTAATTGTTATAAATGCATTCCGCAAAAAAATAAATCAGCAAGCAAAAATTAATTTGTTTTGGGAGATATGCATTATGAATTTTTGAGTGCGATCTTGCGTAGTAATATAACTCGTTTTTAGGAGATATTATCTCGGAATCTGTAAAGAACTGACCGAAGCTAAGTATACAAATATTGTCGGCTGCATCAATCGACAAGCCAAAAAGGTGTTGGCTCATTGGATTATCGATAAATTGGATAAGGTTCGATGGCAGTGATGCTGAAGAAGCTCACCAGCAATCTACCTTAAACTCGGAGCACAAGAAACACTCAGCTCCTCAATGATGATCACATTTGTTGCCAGAACAGCGATAGGATTAAAGTGCGTGAATTCCATTATAAAAAAATAAAATTGTAATAAAAATAATTTTAATGTTTTCATCGATTTCTACTTAATGATGTTATAGATTTCTCAGTCACCACAATCTTATCACCTTGATGCTGACAAGAGTGAACATATTTAAAAAAATTAATCTTCTGTATTAAAATCTATGTTAAAAATTATATTATTTTTATTTTGGAGAACATAAAATATATATCTCTGTGCGAATGCATAAAGGTTTTATTTTGTCCAATCATCTTGAAACTCATTACTGCAGCTGCTCATACACCCTCTGAAATTCAATTGAGACCACCTGCATTTTTCCTGATCAAATCAAATATAATATTCTTTAGATATAATATAATAATAATAATATATTATAATAATATATATATATTTAATAATAATATTATTAATTATTAGTAATATTAATATTTAATATTTGTAAACATTCACTCGTCGCAACACGACGGTCAGAAAATGCCTGCACAATTATTAGATGTAAATTGATTGATTTAATTAGAATTAAAATGAATAATTCATAATTCATTTGTTATCATTGCTGAATATTACCCTCATGGGTTGACAATATTTATTAAGCCTTAATAGCTATAGAAAATGTGTTCAGTAACGAAATGATTACTTGATTAGCCAACTGCATAGATATGAACATAAGCTGGCTGAAATATGAATACCCGATGAAGAATTGAATATGTATGCAGAACATATCATATCGATAACAATAAAACAAAGATCAAGAGTATTTAAATCTGTTTGCAAACATTCAAAAATATATATTTTTAGAGAAATGACCCCTTACATTATTTTTCATTACTATTGCTATTGTTAAGAGTTATACTTCCATTTCTATGTGTATTTTGTTCAACTCTCTTGTGACTTGCGCAATAATTTAAACAAAATAAATAATAAAATTAAATATCTATATTTAAGAGACAGCACAGAGTATCCCCGAGTCGCCTATATCTACACAGCTCGTCAAACGATCAGTAATAAAACAAAAGAATTTGCATTTCCAAAGAGTTGCCACAGCATTTAAATTCGCTGCTTTCTTGCCACTCAGCGCCATTGTTGTTCCCGAGCACTTGCTGCCCATAATGCGACACACTAAGGCCAATAAAATGCCACTAAAAAACAACAAGAAACAGCTAAAAAAAAGAGACTACTCGAGGCAAAGCAGTTTCATTCATAAAACTGCAGCCGCAAGACGTTGCACAGTCTCTGCGACTATTAGAGAGGCTCAACGACCAGGGGATGAGGAGGAGGTTGAGGATGTGGATGAGCAGTGGAGCCTTGTGTACTTCAGTCAAGTCGCGCGCTTCGCTTTTACGACCGGGAGAGAGTCATATGACATGGCCAAGACCACTTGGGTTGAGTCTATGGCCGCTTTCAGCTACAGCTACAGCTTCAGCTTCCGTCAACGTCTTGGGCGGCACTTAACGTCGCTTAATGGTTGTCATAATAATGCTTTATTTAACTATCGAATGTGCTCTCTCTCTCTCTCTCTCTCTGTCTGTCAGTTGCTGTCTCTTTCACTCTTTGGTTTATCTATGTATGAGTGTACATTTGCGGTGTCTGGCGAACGTCTGCCGTTGACCGTAAAATTTTAATATCCCCGTCATTTTGGTGCGTGCTTCTTCAGCGCAGAGCAGAGAAGCCGAAATCAATTGGCAGCCAATCTGCAACACCTTTATGGCCATTTTATGTGGCATACTTTTAACCTTGACATTGTCAATTTGACAGTGGCGCCGCCAGCCTTAATGACCATGTCCACAACCACAACCACAGCCACAAGTACAAGTACTGCTCAACAGCACTGTACTCTGCAACCTGCCTCAACGTGTCCCACATCGAAAGTGTCATAAAACACACAAGTGGCTGCCAGAATGCTCTGCTCGTCTTCGCTACCCGCTGCTGGATGAGGTAAGGGGGAAGCGGGAAGCGGGGGGGCGGCCAAGCGAGCATAATCCATCATAAACATTTTTATGGTTGCTCGCATTTGGCCCACTGCCCCTCCCCGCTCCCTCCGCTCTCCCCCGGCGGCGGCGGCTGACTTTGTTATTCTTGTTACTGACGGCAGTAAAATTCGTTAAACGTTCAACAAATTGTTTATTATAGCAATTTGGCAATAAATGCGGCCATTAGCTCATTGTAGGTGTTGCCACCGCACACTTATCCATCACTTATCGCGCCCCCTCCCCACACCGCCCCTCTTGACTTCCCTCATTTTGCATATATGTACACACGGAATAGGGAATAGAGCTCGTAGATTTGTTTACGGTTCGATTTGAAACGTGTCAGCATTTTTAGCGATTGGCTAATCACATTGGGGCCTACACTGCGACGAGTACCTGCACTTATCCGATATGGGCTTAGACAGATTAATATATATTCATATTTGTCATCATAAATCAAAGTATCAATTTGCATGCATTATTATTTTATTGCTATTCGCGCAAAAGGGGTATATTGAAGTGGAGCAAGTGTGTGCAACAGGCAGAAAGATCCAGCTGCGTTTACACTCATTATTAATCAATTTATTATAATAATTATTATTCACAGACTAATTATTATTTTAAACTATTCCACTAAATATGCAGATTCATTTAATGAAATCAAATCTTTCCGTATTCATTGCATTAACTTATTCTCAACTATGCTTCTCATATCGCTTACTTCTACTATCTAAGATGTGTTCTACTTTTGATGGGTAGCAAGTAGTGCTTAATAATTATTTTACATTGATTAATTATTATTTTAATTATTATTTCCACTAAATACGCCGTATTTACAGATATCTCTTCTGAAGAAACTCAACATTCTCTCGAGCAGTCGCCAAAAATCACTTAATTCGTATAAATTATGAACATAAAATTGCAGAAAAATAAAATTTTTGTTTTATTTGTGAGCAAACTTGAATTTGAAATCATGGTTTCATGTACTTCTTATATCGCTTACTTCTACTATCTAAGATGTGTTCTACTTAAGATAAATATTAAGTAGTGCTTAGGGTATTTAATAGTCAAGCCATCGCGACTATAACAATCTTACTTGTCGACACTGATCGATTAGGTCATATTCCAGATTGTTTACCTAATACTTCTTTCAAATAAATGTTTTTAGTTTATTCATTTATTTAGGTAGTCAAAGTTCCATTGCTGATTTCAGAACCGGTTTTGCATGATCTACAAATAGACACAGCTGAAACTTTTCTAATATTAGAATATAAGTTTGTAGATGTTAAGGAAGTGTATTTAAATGCCACCAATTGCAAAATGCTGTTGGGAGTGAATATGCTCACTGAACACATGCTAAAGGGTATCATAATTTGTGATACCCATTCACTTATCTGTACATGTATTTGTAGGTGTATGTTTGTGAATCGCTCAGTCGCTGTTGATGAGTCCCAGCGGAGACCATTTCGAGCGAAATCTGCTCCCGTCATCGGAACTTATAAGAGAAGCTGACAAAAATTAAACGATTTTCGCATGCGGTGCTCGGATGAAGGCAACGAATAAATAGTCTCAGTCATAAGTATGCCAGGGCTCTGATGCGGCGCCCATCTTAAGGAAGTTTGAATGTGGCCATTTGTATATGGATTCCATAAGTGAACACACACACACAAACAAGTTGACCTGTGTGTCGCCACACACACCCACACCCACACACGCACACGCACAGTCTCCCAGGGATTGCGATGCGATTTATAAATATCTTTCCTGTTATGCGCAGAGCGATGTGTCACTGCGAATGAGCAGCCTTCTTCTTCAACTGCCCCAGTCTGTCCCAGTCTGTCGTCTGTCGTCTGTCCTCTGTTCGCACACTGATTCCCTGGCCGTCCTAATGTCTTTGACCTACTTCCACTGGTTGACTGCTTGACGCCTCAATGTGCGTGTAGCCATGTGGATAAATAGTTGTACGAAATGTATCTGTATCTGTATCTGTATCTGTTGTATCCGAGTTGTTTATGAAGCGGAATAAAAATATAATTGCGTCGTCGAAAATTTCGAATATATTTTGTAATTAATTCTATTGGCTCTGATTGGACTTAATTAAAACGGTCTGTGCGGCGGCTAACACAGCACAAGACACACACATATATCTATATAAACATATGTAGATATATATATATATACTTATTTATATATATATATGCTTAACATATGCATGCATGCAGTCTCGAGTATATCTGCTTGCCAACCAGTTACTCAAAAGTTATTTTTATTTATAATCAGCATTTAAGTCGACAGTTTACAAAATATATAGAAATAATATTTAATTTATTTTCTTTTTGCGTAATTAGAGATCATTTTTATTTAGATTTGAACCCAAACATATTTTCTTATTTATAATATTATTTTTTTTACATCTCACTTGCGACAGACTTGACGACTCCGAGTCTTTAATTAAAATAGTGTTCTTAATTATACATGTATGTATATAAAGATGTTAGCTGTGACTTAATTCGTGTGTATATGCATATGAATAGATATGCATAGGCACAGTGTGTATAGATATGCATATGCACAGTGTGTATAGATATGCATATGCACAGTGTGCCTAAATTACCAACTGGTGTATATTTCACTCAACCCAAATCAAATGGCATGTTCGGTCCAATTTGACGTTGCCACTGCGTCCCAATCTTGGCTATTTTATCACACGTCTTTCTAATGGCACTTGTTTGGTTTTTATACTCTTCCCTAGGGTATTACAGTTTTGTTGTGAAGTTGTTTGGAGCAGACGACAGCGAGGAATGCCTACACTCAGAAAATACATCGACCTCAATTCTAAAGATTGGCTTTTATTGTTCAGAAAGTGCATTTCTTAAAATAGTGCTGATGTTTTCTAAATAGCGAATAGTTTTCTATAATTCAGTAAAAAAAATGTCCAATATCCAGAGTTTTTCACATGACTATAAAGAATCTAATATATGTTTTTTTTGTTGCTAATATTACTTAAAATTATTAATGCTTGAAGATTTCTCATATTTTGTTAATAAATTCATATTTGACAAAGCCATTTTTAGCTGCCTGAACTTTGCTATGCGATGTAGTCGCTCAGTCTGAAGCCTATAAAGTCCACTTTTTGATACAGAAAGTGCATATAGCCGTATCCGATTACTATAGCATATAGGAAAGACCAACTGAAAGATAAGATCTCTCATAAAAAACTTTTGTTTAGCAACGCAGCCTAAAGTTCCCATTGGAACGCTGGGTTCTTTTTTTTGATTTATTTATAAAATCGAGTTACATGTGGACTACACTTGGAGAGTGTATTTGATATTCGTCCTGCCTAAGATAGTTGTTAATTTTTTTTCTTTTGATTACCCCGCCCTTTGTTTTGCTCCACTGTGAGTGCGTGTCTTCGGCAAAGTCAAGCACAAAACTCATTTAAATTCAATTCGAATGTTGCGTTTTGTGCTATATTTTTGGTTATTTTCTTCGGGGCTGGTACATATTTTGGGCCTTTGATATGTTTGTTCGTGTGTATGTGTGTATGTGTATGTGTCACAAGGCTGCGGGGGATGGGGGCGGCAAAGTCACTGAACGTTTAAATCGATTTGGGTTCGAATTCGAATTCCACCTTTGCAGTCTTCATGATTGTTTTGTTTTGTTTTGTTTTGTTTTGTCTTGTTTTTTTCCTGGCTGCTGTTGTTTTTGTGTTGTTTTTGTTGTTGTCTTTGTTGTTGCTGTGTGCTTTGTTAACTTCCATTCTTATCCAAAATGGCTGCATTATTTGTACACACACTTTTTGTATTTTTCTTACATGTTGTTCTGGAATTTGTACTGAGCCGCAGCGACTCAAAACGTGATTCATGCGAGTGTTGTGGCCATTGTTGTTGTTCTTGTTGCTGTTATTGTCTTTTATATTGATAGGGTGTATTTTATTTTATCGTCCTATGTATGTGTGTGTGTGTGTGTGTGTGTCTGCTTGGAGCATTCTTAAACAGTAGTCGACATTATGTAAAAGCTGTCGTCTTGAATTGCAGTCCCGGTTATGGTTTCTGTCTGATTGTTGGCAATTTTCATAAACGCACTAAATAAAATTTATTTGTTTTTCGCTTATGATGCACCATAGCTCAATGTTAAATAAACAGCACATTGAATTCAACGATGAACAGCTGCAAATACTAAGCAATAGTAAAATAGTCTACCTGCAATTGTAAATATTATATATAATTGTCATTCATCTTTAAAGTTGCTTGTTGATTTACTTTTGCATCGCTTCAAAAATACTTTAACTTGAGAGATAATGTATTCCACATAATTTTACGCTTAGCTGCTGGCATTATTATGATTCCGAAATGCAAATGCATCTGCTGCCTCACTAAACTCGACAGTCAGCAATCCAGACATGGAATTAGCACGCACCCTCTGAATATTTTGAATTTTGTCTGCTCAATTGCAAAGTATGCTTGTCGCATACAAATATTTACATTTTCTGAGCAAGAAAAAATTATAATATATTTATTTCGTTCCGGTTCAAATTTAAAATCCGCATCAAAACATTTGAAGCTCGAAAAATTTGGTGGGCTTTCGCTCGGAAATTAAGATGTTTACAAATGGCAATCGAAGATTGTTCTCTACACAGTTTTAACCAGATTGTTGGATTAAGGGATTATTAAATAAGTAAGAATGCTCGAGTCAATAGAGCTCGATTGCGAGATAAACTGAAGCCTACTTGTTATCCATCATTAATCAAATATGTATTCGATATTCAAATTCATTAATAAATAAATAGTATTTAATAGAAAAAAGAATAATCTGTTTAAAAATAAAAATTTGTATTTATGCAGATTGAAATTATTTTTGTTTTTTCTTTTTTAAATATTTTATTTTTGTATGTGTCCACTTGTATGCAAAAAATGATTCCGCTGCTTGCTGCTCTTGTGTTGGGAAATATTTAAATTTGTACAGTTGATAAATATTATGTCAATGTATATAAATAGCTGATTGGAAAGCTATTTCATTAAAATATTCGATATTTTTGCATTCAGAAATTGGTTTTATGAAAGAATATTATCTCTATGTGGCATGCTGCGATAACTTTCATTTGAAATTGGGAACCTTTAGCTCGAACAGAGTCTGAGATCATCTTGCTCATACTGTTGAAAATTCCAGATGATTTCTTTTGCCTGTTGAATACTTTTGAACGACTTCATTATGCCGCCTTTACCCATTTCAATGAATATGAAATATGAAATATTCATTGAATAAACTGCTTAAGAGTTTACTTTGCTATCTTCATTCCACAATAATAAAATGCTTAGCCCCTTTTAAATGTAAAGGAAATGGTAAAAAGTCACGCAAGTTTTTAGCTTTTTATTATAAATATAATTTATATTTTATTTTCTTTTTACTTGAGCGGATAGTTCAGGCTGAGTGCCTGCAGTGGACGGGAATGACTAAAATTTAAGTTTGGGTTAATTTATTTAAACGAGATTTTCTCGGACTTTTAACTTGGCTAATATTAAGGAAATACTGGGTTAAGCTTGAAGAGAGTACATGGATTAGATGAATATCCAAATCAAGCTGTCCCTTTAACCATTTTTAGTGGTTTGGCCCCACCTGTGCCTGGCCGGGACACATACGTTCAAACAATGTTAATAATGTTTAAAAGTAATGTGCTTCATTTCACCTTCCGAGCAGACCGAGAAAGATAAAAACTACAATGACAATGCGAACGAGAAATGTGAAAGAGTCAACAAAAAAAATATATTTATATGTATGTGGCAATAAGGTTGCAAGCAGCAAGCAGCAAGCAGACACTCGAAATGAGACAGACTCAGATAGAAAAACAACAAAAAGACAAAAACATAAAGAAAAGAGAAGAAAAGCCAGACAAATTTTATATAAATAATTCACTGTTGTAACGTGCAAAGCTTTTCGAGACCATTTCAGTTAATTAATGAAACACAACCCAAACCAAACCAAACCAAACCAAACCAAAGACAAAACCCAAAGACGCAATTGGTGCTAAACTGCCCCGAACGAAGCCAGCAGCAGCCAGGAGACAGGAGTTAGGAGGAGGTGAAGGATGCGACTAAAGGACACCAAATGAGACTCTGTCAGAGTTGTGCGAAAATTAATAACAGACGCACACAGCTCCGACTCAGACTCAACTCCGCAGGCAACGCTCCAAATTTGAACAAATGGCGCAGCAAGGCGCTTGCTAAAGGCGTGGCAGGGGGCAAAGAGTTCTGGCTCTAACCAAGGTGGATGGATGCAGGGCAAAGTGCAAATAACGGCGACACCAACGTGCGCGCCTCTCTACGAACTGGAGTTGTACGTCAGGTCGGGGTGGTGGTTGCAACATCTTTCCACCACCAATAAACATGCCACACACACATACACACACACACACACATACGCAAGCATGCTGAGTGTACGCTGTACGTGTGCATGGAAATGGCCATGATTCCCAAATGAATTTGGGTGGTGGTTGCTGCCTGGCTGGGCAGATGCTGCCCAAAAAACACAAACCAGCCAAACGATATTCAAATTTTCTGCACAAAACTGACGAAGCGCATCGGGCGGAGTGTGAGCATGGCATTAGCCAAGTTTAGGCTAACCTGAAAGGCGCCCAACTCCACGCCACACTGTGCTGTGTTCATTACACAAAATTTGCATTTAAGGCCAGGCATTAGAACAGGGAAAGAGAGAGAGTGGGGAGGAGAGAGAGAGAGAGGAGGAGTGGTCGTGGTACATGTTGGGAAAAAGTGCACTTAACCATAACTCAAGCTCGTGACACCGACACAAAAGTCGTTTTGCATAGTTGTGCCACCAACGCAAAGCTAACTAAGACCTGAGCAGCTGAGTTGCATGCACAAAAAAAATTGGCCGCAAGTTATAATCGCTGTGGCAACAGCGACGCGTCATGAGTGCCACGTTATCTTCAACATCAGCATCAGCATCGATAATCGGGAATGGGAACGTATCGAGCTGGGGATTTAAGTGCTTGTTGCCACCGTCTCCGTCCCCAGCCGGAGAACACATTTCGATTTATGAGCCAAAGGAAGAATGAGGCGGCAGACTGGGCTAATAAACTCATCGCTTGTCAACTTTTTATTGATTGTCAGAGTTTCGCTGGGCTTTGGCAAATAATTTGGCCATTCTTTGAACCCAAATGCATCGTTTAACGAAATGAATTTCCATCTAAACGTAGCTAATTTAAATAAGTTTTAACTGTCATTGATTTCATTAAATTATTACTCTTGCATAAGTTCAGAAAACCAGTTTCATTTCCATGTGTTAAGCAGATAGAAGCAGAAACAGCTGGCTCACCTGAGTCACCCTGTGCCGGCACCCATCCTCCAATTTGACATTAAGAGAGCGAAGGCGCTCTCTTCAGCAGCGTGCGCTGCTCGACTCTCTTGATTTGGGGTTGGCTTCTGCTGAAGCAATGGTGGCACATACATCATTAAATACTTATTGCTGCACATTACATACATTATTCCGAAGCTCACAAATCGTTTTTAATGAGAAATATTTGCTGAAATATTTGTATAATTATTATTCTTTATGAGGTGAGTTCAAAACTATCCACAAAATAATAATAACAATAAAAATAACTAAGAGTAGTTGGATAATATAGATCAAACGACTTTGGAAACTAATCTGTGTTGAGTGTTATCGAAATATTAATAACCAAAATAGACTTTTGCTTTGCTGTTTTATTTTATTTTCATATAAAGTTGATTTTTGGAATATTGTTATTTAGTTCTCCCACAAGTTCCAGTTTAATCGTGTATAAACACCGGTTTTAAGATCACAGGTGTGTTCAACATTATTCATAATTTGGCCTAGACCTGCCTAGAGAGTAATTAATATTAGTTCGGATCAATATATACACTTATGACTGATAATATATCACTAGATCCAACTCGATATTGGAACAAATCTACTATAAGGTGCTTCGAAATATCAATAGTCAAAGTAGGAAAAATGTATGTAAATTAATCTAATGTAAAATCTACATAAATTTTACATATTTGAAAAATCCGACATTATGATTTAATGCGTCAACATCGAACTGATAATTATAAATATAAATTTGAATATTTATATAATCCTCTTATAAGATAAGTTTCTTATTTATCTGAATAATTTTATTGCATATTATTTGGTTATCTATAAAAATTATATTTCTTGGGCCTGTGTTTTAATATTTCAAATCACATTGTTTATATAAATATTGTATTAATCTAAACTTGTATACAAATTTAACTTTCTAGCCATTTTCTTCTTATTCGTCTACAAACGTAGAGTTCGTGGCCAAGATGCGAATGGCTTTTATGGTCCGAAGTCATTTTTCGTTTCAATTATTCTCAATGGCTACCAATGCAGGAAAATACGAGTGCTACAAATTTAAAATTCACAAGCTTACCAAATCCAGACGCATGCTCAAACCCCCTCCTACTCCCACCCAAATATTCCACCCCCTCTTCTTGGCCCTTGCAGCACCTTAGCTTCCCATCCTAACGTGAAATTGGCCGAGGAATTTGATACTTTTCATCCCCTTTGCCTGCTCTGGCCATTTCAAACATGTTCAGTATACCCTGCAGATATTCCTTACAACTTTTTTAAGTAAATAAATAATTATAAATGTATACAAAAATATATGAAAAATATATATATAAATATAATAACAACTGCACAAATTTATTTTAGTTTTATTTTTATTTTGAGACTACAACTAAATCAGTTAAGAGCTGAGAAGAGGGTGTCTGCTAGTCGGTCAGTCTCGCCAATAGATTTCCTATTTATTTTATTTTTGTTTTTTTTCTTCTTGTAAACTGCACAAAACGTCTGAAAACTAAAATCCTTGTAATCAAAGTTGCTTAAGTTGGTCTCGGCTCGCTCTGTGCAGAAGGTGTGGATATTTTTGTGTGTGGCGTGTGGGAAACGTGGTTGCAGCCGAGGCTGAGTGCGTTGGCCCCACTGGACGCAGAGGAGCAGAGCTTAAGTGCAGCCCACTTTCCCAGAGAAACTCAGTTCAATTGAACTTAATTCGAGTGAATGCTGGGACTGCAGCTGAACGGAGCTCCGCTCGACCAGAGACGCTGGAACGTGTCCAATTTGCGCTCATGAATGTTTTACCATGCAGTTATTGGATTTAGTTTCGGCACTTGCTACTAAGCATTTTTGTCGTATTTTTTGAATATTTCTCTCCTTTTTTTTTGACTGCCATCGAAGCGTGCACAAAATTGGCAAATAAGCCAAGACTTTTTATACATATCTATATGTATATGTAAAAGTGCGAATATACAGATTGAGATTGAGAAAGTAAGCTGAACACATGCGATGAGAATTCCGTTCAGAGTGCTCGACAAAGGCAGGCAATATTTCAAATAATATTTGAAATTTATCAAATACAAATAAAAAAGACTTTCCTAACAATGACAAATATATTGAGATATTCAAGTGCTAGTTTCCAAGGGAACATAAATTAAAATAAATGTAAACAAGAGTTACGTCAATTAATGCATAAAGTAGCTCATGAGAATATTTGGGCCAGTTGACGACTCCGGAGAGCCGTCAGCCAGCACACGTTGACAGCCGTTTGCTCGCGCCATAAACAGCAACATAAAATTCACGCAGACGACCTTGAGAAGCAGTAAAATTTTTTAATGGCTCTCACTTTTTACTGCCATCTCTCGCAGACCAAACAGTTCCGAGCTGGAAGGCGGCATCGTAAAGAGCCAGTAGAGCAGACCGAACCAACTGTTCCAGAACCGGCCGGGCCAGCACCAGCCTCGACCTGGGCTCACTTCTCGCTGATCGGCCGCTAGCCGCAAATAGTCAATGGGCCCACTGTGCGGCCATAATGCGGCGATTTAAACTGGTATCACTTTGCCATAGACACACACACACATATGTATCTGACCAGGTATCCCGTTCCGTTGCTGTTCAGTTCAGCTAAAAACTAAATACTCTTCCTGTCTCTTGACTGTCCTTGTACGGTTTTCACTTTTACTCGATGGCTTTTCCTTGGCTCAGCATTCGCCTTAGCCCTTCTAGTTTTTTATGGCTTCGCTGGTGTTGGGCTCATTTTATTATTTTATGATGGCCGATTCCCAGTTAAACAAACGCTGCACATTGACATTGAGCACATCTCTCTAACAATAAGTTCAAGAACATCAACCCTTCCGCTGGCTTGGCTTGCTTCTCAACATCTTAACGCAACCCTTTGCGATACATCAAGGAAAACTAACGATAATTACATACAGGTTGTGCCTAATTTGCTTTCAAGGTCCGTTGTTTTTTGCAACGACTTGGAAACTCATAAATATTCTCCGACCTCCGCGCATGGCATTATGCCATATTTTCTAGCAGCATTTTGCCATTAGCGTTGGAAAGTGTAAATAATGACGGCCAAGGTAATTAGCTTAATGCAAGCCAGCAAAAAGAAATGATCTTACAGAAGTACAAGCTTGGAAATATTAAGGCCACATTGCGAGATAAGAATTTTACATTAATCCATTAATATATACTGTACACATTGGAACTGGTTGGAGTGTGTCTCTTAACTAACATAGATTTGTGTCTGTATTCGAAGCGGAGGAGATATCAATGTGATGAATTTAAATATATGACACAACTATTTCAAAAATAAACAATTATTATTTTATAATTGATATATAATATATAATAATTAGAGAATGAGAAAGCTAAATAAAAGAAAATCTACGCTAAGCAGAAAGAACATTTTCTATTTTTGGAATGTAGAAGTTATTCTTTCACTGGCGATTAACATTTTTATCAAAATAATCCCTTTAATCTTAACTTTAACTATTCGCCATACTATATATGTACACGCATATATATTACATTGTTCAAATGTCCAGCTTTAGCTGATATATTCATTTATAGTATGCTTGCGAATATGCACAAATAATTTAGCAAATTTGTAAATCAATAAATGGTTCATAAGTCGAAATTAAAGTTTAAACTCGGGTTAAGAAATTGAAGCACTCGATAAGCATACATTTCAAATAGTTTTTTATGATTTTAATTTAAAATAGATAGAGAAAATGCGAATGAAATGTTGGAATTTGTCGCAAAAACATTCAACAATCGCTTCCAGAAGAAATGGACATAGAAATGCATTTAAAACTTTAACCAAAACCCATTAAAAATATAATTAATACATCGACATGCCTAAAAAAAATGAAGACGATATGCAAATATAGAAAAAATGTTATATCGATAATCGATAACAAAAAAAAAAAATGTTTTTTTTAATATATATCCATTATGTATAATTTATTTATATTATATTGCATAATCGATGTAACGTTATCTTTAGAAAAGAATATTATTTCCCCAGACAAGCTTATTATATATGCTCTGATATGCTAAAGATGATTTGTTCCATAGCTACAAAAACAAGGCTGCCTGGGAGTAATGTGGCAAACTAGACTGCACTTTGCTTGCAACATAATTCAGTTTAAATGCCTCAAAGGAGAGTTGGCAACTTGCAGCTTAAAAACGCTTATTAAAATAAAACCATGAATATTGCATCGATAAACTTGAAGCAATAGTTTATTAAAAGGACAGGTCTCAATACGAACTATTCTTATATTAATTTATATTTATTTATATATATAATATATAATTATATTGTTTATTCATTATATTATTTATTATTCACTCAGTTGCTAATACAAACTGGCAGATCGAAGTGCACTCACACCTGTTTATGCCAGAGTTGAGGCAATTGCAATCACAATGCGGCGCATGGCAACATCTAATTTTGCATTCTGCACCACTCTGTGGATCTATTATTATGATGGCTTTTGTCTGCTGATAAGGACGCTTGTTGGGGCCAACAAACACCGAAACTTTTAATGAGAAATGGCGCCAGTGCATGCGCTTCCAATTTTGTCGTCGCTGCCTTTTGTTCTATCCCAGGGGCGCTTGGCAAGTCGACAATTTTCGTTACGAGCGAGCATTTTGACAAAATGAGAAAACTTCTGTCGATGTCGAAGTCGACATTTTCGGAGCTGGAGCTGAAGCTGAAGCTAAAGCTGGAGTTGGAGTCGGAGGCGAAATGCTGCTCATAAAGCTTACCAGGCAGGAGCCATAAGTTGCCGAGAGTAAATCTGTTTCAAGTGGCAGTCACTCGCCGAATTGGCTGCTGACTGTTGGCTGTTGGCTGTTGCCAGTTGACTTCCTTTGAACGTGGCCCGGCAAACAGCGTAGGTGTCCGTATTGGTGTCCACCTAATGGGTTGGCGTAAAGCCGTCCTCATGCCTTTTGTCTGGACCGAGCCAAAACGTTTTCTTTCCCATTATTGGCACAGCGGCTGCAACGAGTCGTCTGAGGTGATAGAGAACAGAGCAGCCACGTTCTCTGCCCCACACTTCCCTCACTTGCAACACTTGCCTCACTTGCCTCACTTGCGACTTTTGGTTTATTTGTACATAAGGCAACGACTCGGAAGAACAGCTCCGTTTCACTTTATTGAGGCTTTATCCAAGCCCACGATTCTGTAGCTCACTTTTCGTCGTTTGGCATTTGTAGGACTTGCAAAAGTGTTGATGCAGGTGTCCTTTAAAGAAATACACTGGCAGAAATTGAAGTAACACAGACTGAGTATTTTTACTGCAACGCATATATTTATTTAATTTACTTGCGTGTTTCTTAACCGATCTTGATGAAATTTGTCCAGTTGATCAATAAAGTGCATATGCGTATCGGAAATCGAAGTGTATCGATATTCCAGCAACGGAACCACTTATCGATCAAATAAGCACACTCGATCTCGATATATTCCGAATTGAAAGTCTCCAGCTCTTATAGTTTCTGAGATTCATGCGTTCAGACAGACTTGGCTATATCGATTCCACTGTTGATCCTGATAAAGAATATATATACTTTATGTGGTTGAAAATGCTTCCTTCTGCATTTTACATACATTTTCACAAAACCATCATTAAGTTCAGGTTACAAAAATTCAATTCTTTGAATATAGAGAGACACATAGATACCCTCGACTAGTGATACTAATCCACAACACATATACTTTAAGGTGTCAAGGACGATGAATTTAATTAATCTTTAACACATTATTACTCTCTGCAAGTATGTAATAAAATAAAATTAAATTCAAAACATTCAAAATCAACAGCTGAACGAATGCCGTGAATATTTCCCAGTAGATGAATCTCGGCGGAATCCGATATATATATTGGAGTCTATGCATATACATAAAAAAAACGCTTAGCCTAGAGCCAGAAAAACATATATAAATGATAAAAAGAGCTCCCCAAACAATAAACTATAAAAATAATATTATTTATGATTTATTTGGTATATTAATTAAAAAAAAATTAAAATATTTTAAATTTCTCTTCACATAATTTGATAAAAATAGCCAAACAAAATATTCAATTTGTTTAATTTTATTTAATTTTCTTTAAACATAATTTGAGAAAATAACTAAATAAAATAATCTGCGTGTTTCAGTTGTTGAATCAACATGTTTTCTTACAGTGTATGTCGCAGCTAAGGCCAACTAGACTGAGAATTTAAATTTGTGTCTCGCTGATGTGGCTGGTTGCGGCTTCCGCATGGAGCACACGGTGTTCGACACATGGCACACAAGGTGGACTCGGAGGACCACGCCTAGATGTACACAGAAATGGAAGCAAACAAACAATCATCGGGCCAACCTAAAAGACCCAAATGAAAATGATTATATTTTGCTCAAGCGTTGTCTGTTTGCCTTCATATTTTGATGATTGCCCCTGCGACTAGGCCAAAAATATAAATTGGCCATGGGTATGGGTATGGGTATGGGTATGGGTCTGGTAATGGCATGGAAACGAAATAAACAGGGCATGTCAATGTGCGCCAGACTGCGAGAGACAAGCATGTCTTAAAGCTACTTGGCAACTAGTTCTCGTAGCTGTCATTTCTATTTAATTTTGGCGACAAAAGTGTTGGCTAATATTTTTTGGAAAACATTTTATGGCCACAACAGATTTTTCTCGTTGTCAGTCTGCTTGGTGTCGGGTGTCTAATGAAATTCGCCACCTTCTCGCAGCCATTTGCGTGCCGCAAGCTTCGCACATATTGCGCCAACTTTGCCTCAGGAAACTTTCGCAAAAATCGGTCTTCACGACACTCGCTTAATTGCTACCGTTTGTACTGTGCGTGGCAGCTGGCAACGGACATGGGCAAAACTTTGATTTATTTGACCGTAAATCTCAGGAGCAGTCTACCCATGAGCGGGGATATGCCGGCCATTTATATCCGACAATTCCAATGGGGAGCGGGGGGACACAAGTAGGACCCGCCACATGGCGTTCATAAATAAGCGGGCATTCCGCTGCTGTCGGCATCAGTATAAATCTAACAGTTAATGGACTTACCTGCATGCCACAAACCTGGGCAGCCGGCGCAGTCGATTATCGCTTTCGTCTTTCCAATAAATTTGCTTGCCTTATGCACACAAAATAAGTTAAGAACTTTATTCCAGAATTAAGCATAAGTGAATTAACGTGACTAAAATAGTAATCATGGGCCGAAGGGCCAACCACATTGGTTCGCACAGGTTGTACACGATTCCAACTAGTTTTAGAACTTGCCACAAAATCCACCCGTTTCCTTCGATATGCTCTTTGCTGCCGTTGCCTGTTCATCGTTGAGTAATGCGAAATACTCATGCACATAAAAAGCGAGTTTTATGCAATGCTTATATTAAATAAATATCTGCATTCCAGTTATGCAAATTGAGTGTTGTTTATCTTAAATGGTATCTTAAGACTAGCCACAGCCACTTACCCATAGACGGAAACTTAAATTAAACAAATAAATAAAATAGAAAAACTTTTAAATGAGAAATAAAAAAATGGAGTACAAATATTTTCAGGTATTACAGTTGATTTATATATATTGTTCAATGTATAATGTATGAATAAATTGAAAATAAAAATAAAGAAACATTTTTGCTTATTCATTTAAATAGTTTTCTGAAATGTTTCGTACACAACAAATGCTCAAATAAATCAATGAATCGTTCAGTTAAAACAATTCATTCATGAAATGAATTAAATATGCTCTCCATTAGGCAATGCAATCAGCTCGTCTTCAAAACAAATGAGCCGGAATATAAAAGTAGACTCTTAGACCCATAGACTCGTAGACCCCACAAGTTGTAATTAGGAGTCGCCCATCAATTGGCGATTAGTTTGAAGGCTTGCGACTGTAGACCGGGAATTAGCATAAAATTAAAGACGATGTTAAGTGCCGACGGCAATCGACAGACATTGATTGGAATCAGTGAAGTACGCGAATTAAATGCAATATGCCAGACTATCTATATATATGTATATATATATATCTGTCTATATTATTAGACATATACATATATATATATATATTTTTGATTTGCTGCAATCTTTGTCGCAACTTGAATACCTTTGACATAAGCAACCATGGAGTTAATAGTTGGTCGGTTCAGCTGGAACCGATGATGCACTGGTGCCTGTCCGTGCCCGGTGCTCGGGCCATCCCGAAGAGCTTCCATGGCAACGGAGCCGCAAATAATGGAAGTCACGCGCCTTGGTCAATGGCCGCGGGCAGGGACGAGAACACCACCGGTCGGCGAGGAGAGCGGGGCTGTCTGTGGCGGAGAGAGCTGGTTTTGTGTGCGCTTGTATTTGTGGCCTGCATTGGTGTGTGTGCGCGCCGAATTGTGCGTGTATTGGTGACGGCACTCTGCCGCTGCCGACGTCGCGAAGTCGGCGCAGACTGGCTGGCCGGTTGAGTATTTGCCACGCCTGCAGCTGAGGCGAGTCGCGGCGCATGTGCGAGAAAGGAAGGCAACGCGTTGCGCTGCCCTCAGATACATTCGACAGCCAGATAAATTCAACATGGCCGACAGCCAGATAAACCTGATTAGCCGCCCTCCCCCTCCACGTTGGCACAGCAGCGACACAGCGACATCTAGCGGCGATAATTGCAGCAGTTACCGCACTCTATCTTTATCTACTATTCATGGCACTCGGGAGGCGGTTGCCAGGTAGAGCAGCAGCCACTCGGGTGGAAGGATGCCAGCGCACACAGCTAGCGGCTGAGTTTCACATTTTAGCCGCTAGGCTTCTGCTTCTACTTCTGAGAGATTGCCAAGATAAGTCCAAGTGGAATGGGAACTGATTGGAGATACCCACGACAATCTTGTCTCATTCCGGCAACTATGCGAAGTGCTCTGTTCCCAAGTACTCCTCATATGCGTAGATATTCAAACACAATTCAAGCAGACATAAATGCCAGATATTAAATTGTCGTGAGATCACCTGGGAACAACAGCATCTTGAAGAACAAATTGCGTTAATTGAAAAAAATAAAATACTGTACAAAAAGTACCCATCTGAGTATGTAAATAGAACTTTTGCAGTTAATAGCTAGTAGACTAAGATGAATTAATGAAGAGATTCCATAAATAAAACTATTCTAGATCATTTATGAGCAGGAGGTGTATTAAAAGTTGTGGTCTTTATTGCAGCGTGATTAATGATATGATATGATATGCTCCATAAGCGTATTATAATTGAGACCTTTATTCAAATCTTATGCCTTTTTACAGAAAAACGAAAAAAGGGAAAGACAGAAGAGCCACTAAATTATCGATTAAACTTATGTTTAGATATATATATTATTAATTAAACAGTTTGCAGCATAATTATTCATATTATTGAAATATATATATAGAAAAACTAGAATACTTAGGGGTATATTAATAACAAGAACAACTATACTATAAAATGTGTAATGAATTAGGCTCACTGAGAAGAATAAGTATATATATATATTATTATATACCAACTGTATTATGTACTAACTTTGTTACGTATTCAGAGTAGAAATAGCCATGTCTGCCTGTCTCTAAGTTAGTTTCGTAGCTTAACAGCCATACAGAATACACTTTGCATAAGTCCGTTTCATAAACATAAACATAAACAAATCTTGACCACATATTTTATTTTTATTGCAGCTGAATCTCCTAATCAATTTCATTAGCCCAGTTATAAGCTGTCAGCTTTTTATACCCTTGTCGAGTGTATATAAATGTTGATCTCAAGTTTGCAGGCTATTCAAGGATATTTACATATTCAATCGATCAAAGGATAAGTTATCCACACACTTACATGATACCCTTTCTGCAGAAATGTAGAGCATTTAAATGATATTTATATATTAATTTGTATTGTTCGGGAAATCTGCATGTTTGGCGGTTTACCAGTAATTTAATAAACATAATATAAAACTGTTTGAGTGTAAGAAACGGACAGGTGATCAAATTACCAGATATCTATGCCAAGTGGAAAAAAACTAAAAACACGTTTGGCATGTAAAACACGAAACTGAAAATATAGTTTGCTACATTTGGGCAAATTAATTTAAATATAAAAAATAAACATTAACACATTTGTATAAACTGGCGCATATAAACAACAACATTTGAAGCCAAGTCTGATTTACATAAAATGAAATCGCTTACGGCTAACAAGCTGTCGCCAGAACTGTCTTGAATAAGTACACTCAATGAAGGAGGATTATTTTTTTGTGGACAATCAGAGATGGACTTTGGAGCCATGTCCTTGAAGGGAGTTACTGCGCAGCTTCTAGGTGACATAAGCAATTTGTAATCAGTGGTGTTAACAATGCGGCCCATAAATTTCTATTGACCTCTATACCCTCTTGAGATTTCCAGCCCCAACTCAACTCTGGCACCCCGGAGCGAGTGAATTATGCAAGTGGCGCGATAAAAGCAAAGCCCTGCGAACTAAATTTATTGGATGTCATGCACTCATTAGCGTCCAAATGCGAAGACCGCCAGATCGATGTCGAAGACGGAGCTTTGCTCTGACAACGAACTCATTAATAGCACCAGACTCAGACCCGGGAACAGCCTCAGCCTCCACCTCAGCCTCTGCCTCAGCCAGTTAGTCCACAATTGACAGCTCGCTCAATGGGCGGGCCGCCATGGCGCTGAATAAATAACAAAGTGACAACCACAAAAAACAACCGCGCCGGTGATGGGACAGCGCCGATGGCGATGGCGAGGAAAGAGCCAAATAGAAATGGAAATGGAAAGCAGCAAGACGAGAAAATGTACAATAATTGAGCTCACAAATCACAGGACGGAGCAGAGCTAAAGCAGCCGGCGCACCAATGAACACGAACCATGTAAATTGAGATTCTTTAAATTTGTGCACATATTTTTTCTATAACAGCAGCAAGCGAGTCTCCAACTTTCAAGTATATACAGTGTATATATATATATATACTCATATATATAAATATATATATACATGTAGCCACTTAATCTCCTCGCCGACTTGGTCCCACTTTGCGCCCACCCACTTCCCGAATGGAGCCAACACGAAAACAGGCGCCTCCAGTTGGTTTACTCAAACTGATGCCTGCTGGTGGCTGGTGGCTGGTGCCCGGCCATTGAGTTGGGCAGACAGATGGATGTCGATGGGGACGTGTGTGGCGTAGCATATTGATGAACCGCAGCAAATTGGCTCCATGGTGGCAACAGATCATCGTGGAACAAAAACCGAAATTGTAGCCAATATAAAATATAATTCCATGACAATATATTAACCAAAGAAATACTCCCCGAAAACTACTATTCTATGGAATTACTAATATTACTTGAAAAAATATATTTAATATATATTTATGTGTTCTGGAATGCGATTAATCTAGTACGCCTAAACAGACAAATCCTTTTCCATATAAGACATAATTTTCTTTTAGTTAAATATACAAAAAAAGATTAATGACTATTCAAAAAGATCTTTTGCACTTATTAACTTTTGCGTTAATATTTATTTTATGATCAACAATATTTTTATTTATATATATATATATATATTTTTATTGGTGTACTTCATTTAAAGTCTTCTCATATATCGAATTTCTCATTATATTTCAAATAATAATGATTACAAGCTGATTACAACATTCATTTGCTGGTTTTAAATCGAATCCGGAATACTCTGAATCCGCCTGATGGTCCAAAAAAGAGACTCACTTTTTACCCAATCTTCTTCCACTGTTCAATCTTCTACATGTCTGGCATAACTTTTTCTATCCGTTATACTCGAGAACGAATTGTAAAAAAACAACATGTACAAAAATGAGAGAAATAAAATAAGCGAATCAACTATGAGTGTGCCAGACGAGAGTGGGCCACTGTGAGCTACCCTGTAAAATACACAGTAGTTCCCCAAATATATACAATGTATTTAGTTTATGTTGCAAATGTCTGCTTCAGCCTGTTACATACACAGCACAGCATCAAGCCTCCCTTCTGATTAATTTTTGATGGGTACTGGGTATGTAGCAGCAAGAGCAGCATCCAGCTACATCTGTAGTTGGTGGTTTGCAGTTGCAGCTTGGCAATCTGCCAGCAGTTGGCATAAATCTCCCATGATAAAACCCACGATTGCTCCCCATAGTTCATGCCGGTCTCTAAGCCACGCAATTTCAGACTAGGCTAAGACGGGACTCTGTGGGCTGGGCTCAGAATGATAGTGAGCACTTCTCGTTCCAAAAATCGTAATATAAATTTTTTAAAAATATTGCGCTGCCCTCTGGAGCCAGGAGAAGTTTTGGCCATAATCAACGCCAAGTTGGCTGCCATCGCAATTGGCCATTCCTATGCCAAATGGATGGACGGATGCATCTCATTTCGCGCTCGGTTCACACTCAAAGGCGAGTTCAATGCACGGCTTCTGCTCGCAACTCACAATGCAAATCCGCTTCAGTTCTAATATCCACCACTATCTGAGTGCCCCATTAAGTGTTGCAAACTTAATTGGACTCTTAACAAACGTCATCATTCATATTTAATGCCCAGCTCTGAAGTTTCCCCTTCGCCCCACTGTGCTTATCTGCAGCATTTCGTTTTGCCAAAGTGCAGAGAATAATCCATGAATTGTGCGGGCTTCGTTTCATTTTATTTGCTCTGCTTCTGTTGGCTAGCAAATATGAAAATGAAATAAAAAAAAAAAAAATGAATTCAATTTAAGTTTTTGCCCACCTAAAAATAAAATATAAAAATAGTTTTTGTATGTTAAATGGGTGCATTTGAAACGTAAATATATGTTCCGACCCTGTTCTTGGCGTGTTTCCCTTGTTAACACACACACACACGCACACCCAGACACACACGCACACACATCCAAACAAACAAACAAAAATTTCGTTTTACTTTTATGCGTCCGCAATATTGTTGGCCTAGAATATAAATTAAATATCAGAGCATCGGCCAAGAATTTGTACAATAACAAGAAGCATCAACATGACTTTTGAGCCTTGTCTGTCTCTCTGTCTGTCCGTCTCTCTGTCTCTCTGTCTGTCTGTCTGTCCAAACAATTTTGCTCTGCACTGATACGATGCGATAATTTGAGTTTGGACTGGACTGGACTGGGCTGGCTTGGCCTGGGCCTGAGTCTGGGCCTGGGCCTTGTGCAGCCCGGGCAGGGCGGGGGTAATGGCCTCTTGGCAGCCTTTTTCAATGGCCGACGCATTCCGCGCAAGTGCTGTGCTCTCCCTCTCGCCAACAGCGCGTGTGCGAGTGCGAGCGAGTGGGCTGCACAGTCTGCGCGCGGCCAACAACACATACACATGCAGCTGGAGGAGATGCCTTAACAGACTACAGTGGTTGTTGATTACAAACCCATTTTGCGTATCTCACTGTTAAGGCTAAAGTTTTGATACTCAAAAATAAACTAAAAAGTTTAGTAAACAGCGCTCAAAACTAGAAAGTTTTTCTTGTTTTTGCAAATAATTTCCAAATATAAGAAACAAAAGATTTAAAATTGACAATCCCGAAAATAGGTTTATTTTTAGTTATTAGAAACATATTTTGTTACCAGAAATGCAAACACTATTTTTTGGAATAAATCATTTCTAAAATTCAGAAACAAGTAATTACATTTTAAAGTAATTTAATCTAATTTAAATTAGAGTTTAGCTGTCGCCTTAGAGGTCGAGTTATGCCCAAAAGTATGTAAAAACTCTAAAATTAAGAGCGACTTTTTGTTGGTGAGTGTGCAGTGCGGCCTTCAAAAAGATGGTAAGAAATAAATCAATTTTTGGCTGAAGTTTAAGCAGTCAGCCAGCAAATATTTGTTTGCTGCTGCTGCCAGTTATATAATATTTCATGTTTACGATAGCTCAGCTTGAAATCCACAGCTCGGACTCGGACTCTTGGGGTGCAGATAAACAGGTAAGAGGGTAATTGGCAACACCTTCTGTGCCTTAATGAACTAAAGCTTATTGGGCCTCCCTCCACGCAACTAGGCAAATAAGCAGAAAAGCAACCCTTCGCCCCCGCTGCGTCTGCTTGTGTCTCATTGATGAAATTCGCCGGGCCTCTAATTGCGCATCTCTAATGTAATTAGGCCGTTCCGATTGTCCTCCCGAGGGGGTGCACTTGGCTCATGCAAATTGTGCTGCGAAATTAGTAAAATTAATTCAGCTTCAGCTTTGCAATTGGCTGCTCGAGTTGCTGATTAAAATTTCAAATGAACTCGACGAGTAAAACGAAAAACCCGAAAATATTTATATCTTGGCAATGTCGACGATTACATACTCTTGCAGGGCGCATAATAAATAGCTATAATTAATTATGGTAATATAATAATATATATAATAATATATAATAATAATTATATTGATTAAATAAAATACTATAAGTTCAGTAAAGTAAAGTCTGACAGAAAAGAGGAAATTGTTTAGGCATAAGAAAACTTTTTAATTTAAAATATTCCAATATCAGTTTCGTTTTCAACTTGTTCAACTTGTAAAGCCAGAAACTCTATATATATAAATATATATGTATATGTTAGCTTGTGCACACTCCAGGTTCAAGTTCTCTGCTGTCTGTGATACATTTTTATGTATGCTTGTATGAAATGATGTACATATTTACATAATTACCTCAGTTTATCATTGTTTAACAAAACTTTCGCAGAATTGCGGGCGCTGTGGTCGCTTCGAGTCGCATAAACAAAAACTATTCGGCAATTGTATACAAAAATCGATTTGAATGAATTTGGATGCCTTTGACCTCAATTTGCAAACAATTTGTAAGCCTTGAGCAGAAAGAAATTAAATGTTTATGTTTTAAACTAGACTAGACAAACTCAAATGGGAAAAAATAAATTGGATTGAAATTATGATCAAGCGATTGTTGCCTGAATATATTTATAATATTGGAAATGCCTGTTTCCAATTGTCTGTTAAAAATTAGATACAAATTAAAAATATTATAAATAATAAACTAACAAATCGAGAAAAAAAAGGGAGAACGAGCAAGTTTCCTCAATTTTAAACAAATACAAATTTATGTCAATAAATTAACTCAAATAATTAATTAACTAATTTATGTAAATTAATATAAACCAATTAAGATAAAGAGTTTATTTGCAATATATTAGTTGACTCTCTGGAGTAGAATAAATAAATAAATACAAATTTCAAAAATGTTGATTTGCAACAAGAAGAAGCAAAATACTCGAAAGTGCGGCATTCTTTTGTTTCCCAATAAATGTTTCGATTTTTGCTTTAGCTAAGGAAAATGTGGCTGACGATTTAATTGGAGTGTAAAATGACTTTGAACTGTAATCAAATTGAGTTTGAAATTAAAACGATTTAAGCCCGCACTTGAGTTTGGTTAAATTAATAGATATTTGCAGTGAGCAGATAGCTAACAATAACAATATGCACAAAGAAGTTAGCCGCCTGAACAACCTGAGGCATATTTAATGTTAGTTTTATCCGCGACGAAAACGGGGAAAATGTTTAATTAAAAGCAAAAACACTGGCAAATTGCGACCTCAAATAAAGCAACCAATTGAAGCGAGTGTGGAAAACGCTTGGTGGCAACACAAGAAACAAGAAGACACGCACAGCTCAGGCAAGCAAATAAACGAGGTATTTATGTAGCTTCTAAAGACGTCAGCCATCCATCCACATTGAGACACACTTGCAACGTGGTGAGGCGGAGGCAGAGGCAGCATACATAATAGACTGACGGGATAATATACTTCCGTGTACTGGCGTGCTTATTAAATTTCTGGGGTTGTCTCTGGGCATTGATTCAGCAAACGAAACACAAACCGTAGCTGGAGTCGGAGCTAGATTCGGAGAAGAGTGACAATGGCATTGGCAATGCCAATAGCAATGAGCGGGGCAGAGCAAAACGTTTATATTACGTAACCACATGTAACCACATGTAACCACATCTAATTACACATATTCTTCATTAGTTGCCCTGCTCGAAATCGTGACGGGCTTTGGCTGCAAGTTCAATTTAAATGTCGACTCACAATGGAAACAAATGAGGAAAAATTAAGTTGATTTTTGTCAAGCTGAATTCGACTTGAAGTCTTCAAGTAAAGTAAAAACGAACTTAAATGATACATTGATCTGATCAATTAGTCTTTAATTAAAAATGTTCTTAATGGGATGTGATATTTATGGTTTTCTATATATACATTTCTGTGAATACTTTAAGATAACTTTCATTTAAGTTCAGCAAAAATATACTTTAGAATCACAGAATATTTTTAATTTAAGTAAGAATAAAATTGAGATAAAAATTCGCATTTTGTCTGCTTGACACTGAACAGATTCCATTGTGCTACGCATATTGCCACAACTGCTACCTTGAGTTAGCTGGATGGAGGCATAAGATGCCCTTATTGAACCAAGGGCGCTGCGAGTCACGTTCGTCAGCCAACCCATTTACTTAGCTAAGCGATGGGGGTTGTACCTGCCGCCATCGTTATGCTCATACGGGGATGAGGCAGCGACGGGGCAACAAGCGGCGCCATGCTACATGCAACACTTGTGGCAGCAACCACCCTAAGCGAAGATTCGCACAACTTGTTACTTGGCCAGGCTGGGCTGCTGTGCTGATGGGCTGCTGGGCTGCCGGGCTGCTCGGCTATCCCCGATTGATGGAAATCTTTGGGCTAAGCAGCATACGAGTACACGTTCCTGTGCTTATCGCCGAAATATGGAAATTTCGCCATTTATTTGATCAACTTTTGCCTTTTTTTCATATCGGGTCCGCATATGGGCGGGCCAATGTGAAAAATAAATGGCAAAAGGTACAAAAACAGGGGCCAACTATTTCATATGCCACACGCATTGCTATTGCCTCGATTGCAATTTAGCAAAAAAAAATCATGTTGGAAAATAAAAACGAAACGAATAAGAAAATAAGAATATTCTGCGACTTTCGAGCAGCGATGAGGCCCAGACGGGATCTGGTTTGTGTCTGCTAGATGCACCTGCGCCACAGCTCAAATTGATAGTTCGCCCGTTGCCATTTATTGTTTTATTTTGCTTATGTATACGTACATACATACACACATACATATATAGATATATACATATTTTAGCATTCACATTTATTTACTGGCATGTGCCATTGACTCACCTGCAACACATGTCGTGTAACGTCTCGTCTCTTCGGGGGGTCCCTGTAAAAAATAATCCACCTGAAATCGAATGGAGACCAAGTCAATTAATTAAGATCTTTATTTGGGTTGTAAATTAATAAACTTATTGATATACCATTTAAAAAAATAAAATAAAAAAAATCTAAATATTTTCAGTTTTAATTTGTTTGTTCTTCGTGTTATTTGAAATCAAAATTTAAAAAAAATTTGGAAAAATAATGTAAACGATTTAAGTTTTTCTATTCTCCATCAATCGATTCAATAATAGTTACATCATATAAAAATAAAAGTTGCTAACTTTTCTTAACTGTCATTTAATATTTAATAAATGTGACATATTTAAAATTTACTGAAAACAAAATCAATATCGAAATATTTCTTTAAACATTTTTCAATTATCTTCTGCATATAAGCCAATTTTGAAATATTTATTTATTCACAAAAAATATGGAAAGTAAAAAAATCAAATTAAATTTAATATAAAACTTAACATAATGCATAAATTAAAAAAAAAAAAAAAATATTTATTAAATTTTCTGGGTATATTTAAATGTAAAATGGTGCAACATTTGTTGCATGAATTGGGAAAACTCAGAAAAAAAACAATCAGACCAAACAAAAATCAGTATGAATAACTACTTAATTATGATTATATAAATAAAATATAATAAATATAATATAATATTTAAAAATATAATATAATTCAAATTATATAATAATTCTCATTGTTTAATACGTGTTAAACGTTTAAAATCTGCAGCTTTTGTTTCAGTGACATGTTTAAATATTGCTCCCCAAGCAATAAGGATGAAAGTGATGAACTGAGGAAATGAACGCAGGACACTTTGCTGAAATTTATGAAAGTGAATCCCTCGAAACAGTGTTTCGCACATGGTAATCCAACCTTGAATGTGAGACATATTTACAGACGGATATGTGGGCTACAAATTGTTGTATTCAATCGCCCACTACTCCACAAAAAAAGAGAAGAAACCCTTTCATTCAATTGGCACGCATGGTCTGCGGCGAAATCGCCATTAAATTTAAATATATTCGGAACATAGAGCAAAGACCCAATCCGATTTATGCCGGAACACGCTCCTCATTATAATTTCACGCTTATCATTTTATTTAAATATTTCACAACCATTGCTCGCGCCTCTCTCTCTCGGCGAAGTGAGCTTTCTTGTTTGCGAATAGCAAAAGTATCGTGGCATCAATTTATAGTTGTGCCACTCCAGCGCCAGCATAGACAAGAGGAAAGAATATTTATATTGATGTGGGCCAAATGTGGCAGAGTGCGTCGCTGATGCATTCATATCCCATTGGGTCCAGTTGCGTGTGTGTGTGTGTGTGCCACACTCATGCCCTTCCGTGCGCTTCATTACTTGCCGCTTACTCGATTATGTCGCCGGGATGTGTTGCGATGGCCGCACACTTGTCGACCCACACCCTGCCACACATGCTCGTGCGTTCTTTTATGGGTCGTGTGGTGGCCCTTTGGCTTCGAGATGCCTCCATCACCCTTTCCAAGTCATTGTCCGCCCAGTAGCCATCGCCCAGCCCCATCCCCCGCCCATCTCCTTCCCGTTGAGTGCTCGTTTGTTTGTCTATGTTTTTTGTGTTTTTTTTTTGTTTTTTGTTTATCCACCTAACCATCCGACCCTGGTGCACAACAAACGCGAACAACCCATTGAAGAAGCTCGAGGCTGCAAAAGCATTCATCCATCTAGATATGTATGTACATCCCCCATCCCCCTCCTCTACCTCCATTGTTATTCAACGACGTCATCATTTTTATGCCATGTACCCATTAAAACTGGCTAAAAAGGGTATCATGAAGATGTGCAAATGTATGTTACGGGCACAAGGCATGCATATATATTTGATCAGACCGGAACAAATGTTTTATTTTAGCCACGTCGCTGATCTCAGACCCTATTAGCGCTAAGGCACTGAAAGTGAGTTTTGATGTATGCAAAACTTACTCATAGCATATTAATTATATATTCCTAATTGTTTGCATAGCTTAGCACTATATCGATATATACTTTTTGAGGGTTATAAGAGGCTCTCGAATATCATACACGTGTCAATAATGAATCACTTTTTAGAAACTACCTACGTATCCCATAAGGCATTAGTTATGGTCCAGGTTTGGGCTTGATCAAGAATTATAAACAATTTGGAGGAGGTCTCATTGTGCAGTTTCTACAGCAATCAAAATAATAAATAAGTTACAGGGTATCTTATAGCTGGAGCAGCGACTGTTACTTGATGAAATGCGAGTAATCATCTATCTCCCAATATCTCCGATACCATAAACTGTATACACGTTCCTGATCAGCAGCAATAATCAAGATATATTAATACATAATCTGTTCAAATATGAAAACCTTTTTTCTGTCGTTTATCCGAAACTTAACTCAATTACAAGTTGCATTAAAATCTTGACAAAATTAGTGTTTAAAAAATTAGAAAAATTTAAATTTTTAAATCAATTACTATTCATATTAAATTGCATATTCAAAGTGACTGTTCTGCAAGAGTATTTAATCTTCGATGTGCTGTTGTCTCTTAATAGTTGTGTTATTCTGGTTGTTTGTCAGTAGTCCATACATATAGATAGATATATAGATGCGCGTCTCAGCTCGGTGGCAGCCTCATATTCCCCAGTGGAATATGCTCGTGTGCATAAATTCTGGCTAAGCATTTTCAGACTGAGCCGGGCCAAAAGCTTTTTCCGTTATACCCGAATAACTACTTCATGACTAGTCGAACATGATTGTGCCGAGTTTGGTCTGCTCCTGTGTGCGGACCCCTGCCCCAGCCCAGCTCCAGCTCCAGCTCCAGCTCCAGCCTGAGCACTTAGTAGTTTCGCGTCTCTGTCTGGCTCCCAAATTTGTTCCATCTTCATAATGAGGCAAAGCAGCCTTGGAGGAAGACAACCATTTACGTATCGGGCCGGAGACCGACTTATTCCGTTTGTCTTTGGCTTGTGGCTGTATAGAAATGCCATAAAATCTCTTTAAGCGCCGCCAAACTTTTTCTCATTAATATTTTCCATTTTCAGAAGATTAGCAGGCAAAGAAAAAGTTTTTCTCTACTCACTTTGCCTTGGCGCTGATTTCTTGAATTTACTAATGCGCAGACAAACTAATGAACGTTGCTATCCAAATGGAGGTCCCAAATAGATTATTTTTATGAAAAATATCTAGTGAGTATTGAGAGTTGTATTTGGGTCGCAATGCCCATGAAAACAAATTAAATAAAAAACGCTTCCTTTTAATGTAAAAGGAAATTTGATAAAAACAAATATGGATATGCATATCGCAGCTTCTTCAAAAATATTTTGCAGATTTTAGTCAATTTTAATGTTTTAAACAGTTGACTAAAATCTTAGTAATCATCAGCAAATTTGTACAGCAAAGAAATCCGACTTAATACTTTTCTTAAACTAGTCTCAGAAGAAGGCACAATAGACCTTATAGGTCCCAGTAATAATATAATTATGATAATAGTAATAAACATAGGGAAAATCAAGGGTTTCTTAACAAAGTACTGCACACTAGGAAGTCACCTAACGAGACCAATTCTTCAGTCATTAGCGAATTCTGCCAATTTTGTGTTAATTACGAAGAATCCTCTAAGCACATCAGAGCAGATTGTGTCGCCTTAGCCAGCAAAAACTGCAGTATCATATTTTAAGCTAAGAAATCAAGCTTAATGGATGAGCTACATGGTCAGAAAGGAGACACATTAATTTGAACAGGTTGCATGCAGCCCAGTAATAATAACTGGTTGAGATACTTTTGAAAACCAGAAAGCCTTTTCACAGCAAAACATTTCTCGAATGTTAAAATTTATGATATGTAACATATAAATAATATTTTTTTTCTATCTTCAATCTATTTATTTATTTATTTACTTAACTTACTTGATTTCCTTTATTATAAACGACTTTTTAGAATGAGATAATAAAATAAAACCGGTATCAACAGTATCACTTAAGTCTTTTCACTTTACCTAATGCCTTTCTGTTTGTGCTAAAGTGTTGTAAATAATCCAGCTAACAGAGAGTAAGACCCATACTAAATTATAAAATTTAAATCGCAGCTCGTTCAAGGCATGTTTAAAATTTCTCTGACATGTCAGGGAGCATGGCATATTGGTTTTCAACACATTCCTCGACTCCCCCGCTGCGGAAGTAGAACTTCGAGGCAGACTCTGGCGGCGCACAGCAGTCGCAAAAGGGTTTCTGGTGTGGAATGCGATTGCCTGCGAGGCTGTGTCGCTCCAAATACAATTTCGAACAAAGAACAGAAGAAAACCTAGAATTTTTGGCAAAAAAATGAAGCGTTTCTAATGTTCCAGGAACCACGACGACGCCGTCCTCCGTCGTCCGCTTTTGTTTGTCGTGATGGAAAAGTGAAAGTACGAACCGCGTTTATGACAGCCATAAAAATGCAATTTGCTAGCTGCAATTGCTACTCGAAAGGGTTAAGAGAGTGGCCTGTGATCTGCCTGCCTGCCTGCCTGCCTGCCTGCCGGCCGGCACCACATGCTGCTGGACAGCACAAATATTTGCAGTCGCCAGCTGCATTCGAATGTGTCTCCTTTTTTTAGCAGACAGACTCTTTGTTATGACAATTTACTGCCGTCTATTTGCCAAATGCATTCTGCTGACCAATTGCCGCTGACAACCAACTCCTTCCCCAGATCGGACGCCTGCCAAAGCGTAATCGTAAAAGTTATGGAATCCAACAGAGCAACAAGCCCCAAGCTCAAAAGGATGCGCGACTTGCAACACAAATGGAGAAGAGCTGCCGCAACAAGCTGCAATAATAAACGGAATAAGCTGCTAAACGGGAGCTAAACGGGTTATGCGAATAAAATAAGTAATCGAGATGACAGCACCACGCCCACAGTCTGCTAATACACACAGTCTGCTAATACATACATGTATGTGTTTGCTTGAGACTGCAGTAATTTAAGTAATTTTTTTTAAAATTAAGATTGTATCGATTAATAATGGCTTAATGGAACGCTCAAGTTAAAAAGCCGGCATTATAACTTATAAAATATAATGCGCTGAATACGTCGCAAAAATTATATTATAATCTTTATTAGTTTCAGTTACTTTTAAATTCGCACTGAGCTGCTCAAAGTACTAAAGTATATTGTGGATGCCATTAGAACAGTCAGTAAACAGATTACTTTAGACAGAGACAAATTTAACTCTGGTTATTATAACTTTGACTCTTAAGTTTTCTGCTTGATTAAAGTTTATTTTCAAGCAGAACACTTCAACAAGTTCCACATTAATCTTTGAAAATGAAATTGCAACCCATAAATAAAGACCAAAAAAAGTTTACAAAAAATAAAATCAGGCTTAAATTATTTTGTATTATGAAGTGCTCAGTCAAATTTGAGTTCCTTACTTGGGCATAGACTATTAGTCAATTATTTTATTTATTCAGGTAAATGATATTTATAGGAAATATTTATCGTTTATCTCGTCTTTACATACTTTGCGCAATGTGTTTATTTATTTTATTCAATTAATTATATATTTTTATAAGCAAAACGTACTTTTGCTCAAAGCAGAAGATTGCCATTGAGAAGCACCTTTAACTAAAATATTAATTATATTTATTGCAGAAAATGTTTATAATTTATTTTATTTAACTAAAATATTATTAATATTCATTGTAGAATTTTTATAATTTATCTCTTATTTACATACTTTGTTTATTTATTTTATTCATTTACTTTTATTATTAATTATACTCATTGCATGCACACCTTAATACGCTTCATCAATCCAATCGAATACATACATTAAGTATCACATATGTTTATACATTTAAAAGTCATTTCGTTGTGCCTAAAAAAACTACCTCAAACTGCTCTCCTTTTTTCTACCCAAACACTTCAACTATAATTGGACTGGGAGTGCGCATGAGCGAGTTCTCGCACTGCCATTTTTTGTTAGTCTGGAAAACTCATATACATTCACACACAGTACACAAATATTATATTTCGAATAGTGCTTAGGTCAAAAGATAAAAAAGTGGTTCAACAACATTTCAATTGATATTGTCAATCGGGCTGGAGACTGCTGCAATTTATTAGTTTATATTGAAAACATATTATATATATTGAAATATTAAAAATTATATTCATAAACCATATTATAAACTGTATTATACCAAAAATAGAATTTTTGTTATTTTGGTAATAATATTATTGGCTTTACTATGTAATATATATAATATCTATATCTATATAAACTTTATTTTATTTATTTTTTATTTTTTTTTTTAATTTAATTTAAGTTGTTTACTTTTTGTATTTTTCTGTTGCGACTGATATTACTCATTATATATATTAGATAAATAAAATATAAAATAACTAACGCCATGTTTGTGTATGTGTATCTGTGTATTTGTGTCTGTGTGTATTTGTGTGTGTTTGTGTGTGTGTGTGTTGTCACGACGACTACCACAACTGGAATAAACCAAAATGCATCTCTGCATTTCGTTAAATGTTCCCATGCGGCATTTATGTATACACACACACACACACATGCATAGAAACGAGTGTTAGAGTGAGACGGCATTACTAAACTGCGTTGCAAGCAACGCCGCCAGCATCGGCCATGGCTGCCACTGAAATGTTGCTGCCTCACTTGGTTTTATGCACTTCTCATGTCTCCAGAGCTGCGACTCTGCAGTTTTTATGTCATTTAGATATTCGTCCTTTCTCCCTCTCCCTCTGCCTCTCTCGCTCTAGTTCTGCTTCAGTCCTTGGCAGCAGCCAGAATCGGCTGCAGATAAAACTGTCCCTTCATTTAACCAAGAGTCTCTGAACGGTCGAAGCCAGCTGCTCCATTTGTGCAATAATTAGTTTGGGAATTAACTCATTCAAATTGCGGTCAGAGTACAAACTTTGCCAATAATTTTCTATTACATTTTTATCGCTTTGCGAGTGGCTGCTGTTTTTGAGTTGTTTTGGTATGTCTTTAATATATTTGATGTTGATTTAAATACTTTTGGCACACTCAAATCTGTCAAAATATTTACAGCGTACATCAATAAATAAATGAGCGCTTTTTAAATTTCATTTTGCCAACGGTCATAAAAACGATTCATGCAAACGAGAATAGGGAAAATCTACTCGTAATCAAATAGCCATAAAATGTCTATATGTACATACATACACATACATATATACACACATATGTATATATATAAGCAGAGTTTAAATTTCTGGGAAAATGGCAACAGTTTTAGTCTGACATATTTTTGTAGCCGTGAGAAAAATAAGCAAAATGTTTTTTAATACTTTTTTTTTTTACATATTTCTATAAATTTTTATATGTTTGCATAATATTTAAGGAAAATAATGTTTAAATAATTTCGGCTATAAATTATTGATTGCAATAAAAAATATGTATTTTTTATAGTTTGCATTTGTTTACATTATTGATTGCAATTTTCACATTAAAACAGTTTTCGACTTTGAAACTCTTTGAGCTAACTTAGAGCAAAGTGTTTTATCATATTTTAAATAAATAATATAAAAGTTAAAATTAAATATATTTATTATAAATAAAATATATAAATTCATTTGACATCGTTCTGAGCAAAAGTGAATAAAGATATATTTTATAATAATTAATACAACATTTATTTAGTTTATCATTTGCACTTTTATCAACCTCATAAATGAATAACTAATAAAATATATGTAAATTCGATATTATTTATACCATCAGAGGTGTTTGCATGTACAGCTACTTCGGAATTTGAATATTCAGTGCAGAGTTTGACTAAATTTAAACACAATCCGAAACGTAAACTGAAAGTTTAGCAAAGCAGCGAATTAATCGTATTTGCAGATTTAAAATGCATTGGGTGAAGCGCTATAAAAGACACAGCCTACTTGAACCTAATTGCCCAGAGGTAGATAGTTGAGTTTCAGGTGCTGCCTGCCACTTGCCCCTTTCATTATCTGCCCCCTTATTGGAGTACGTTTGAAAAGTGCGGGCCCGGCACAAACTTAGAACCGACTCTGTGGGCGTTCTGGGTGGTTGGGTTCTACGTTGGCACGTCTGCAGTTGAAGTGATTGGCACTAGCACTGGGAATCTGTTATGACTTTTAGTATTATTACTATTTATTTTTGTTATTTTTGTTATTTTTTTTCTGTTTTTTCTGTGTTTTTGTTCGACCCATGTGGAATTCGGGGAACGTGATTTTCGGCATTGTTGTTGAACGCAAAATTATGATGCGAAACGAAAAATACGAGTCGAGTACGAGCCGTGAATGAATGAGAAGTTGAACTACACAAATAAGAAATACTATATATACCTTTACATATATATATATGTACATCCACATGAAAGTAGTATATATATATATATATCTGTTCAAGCCAGAATACGTGTCTGATACTTACAGCATTGGATTGATTAGGGTGTGGGGAAGGGTCAGGACTGAATGACAACAACAAAGGCATTGGCAAAAATAGCGAGCAAAATATCAACAACAACAATGGGGCAAGCTCGTGATGATAATGGAATGGTGATGATAGCTTTGCCTTTGTTGTTGTTGTAGTTGTTGTTGCTACTGGCAATGAGCAAAATGGAAACTCAACGAAAATAAAATCTAAAAGGAAAAAACCAACAAGAAAAAAGAGAAAAAAAAGAAA
Organism: Drosophila trichaetosa; assembly: GCA_035043205.1. Classification (NCBI taxonomy): domain Eukaryota; kingdom Metazoa; phylum Arthropoda; class Insecta; order Diptera; family Drosophilidae; genus Drosophila; species Drosophila trichaetosa. The sequence continues at coordinate 860,675 of JAWNNE010000127.1, forward strand.
AACGTCGGCAGGCAGAACGCCAGAAACCGAAATGGAAACTAAAGTAAATCGCTTTTAGACATTTCTCAGATACACACGCATTCCCATTCCATTCCACCACAGATATATGCTTACATATGTGTATCACATACACATACATATGTATATGAATATGTATACTTTTGGTGTACGCCGGGTCGCGTCAAATATATTTTAAGTTTTCCGATTCTCGTTTACATTCCCCAACCCCCCACCCTCCCCCGCACTTTCTTCAACTTTGAGTCTCGTAAAAATATTTAATTTTATCAAAGCAAATGAGAAATAGAGAATGCAGCTCGCATAAGAATCATTCACGGCGAACTTCAAAAGCTTTTAACAAAATTACATTATTTATTTTTTGTTCTTTTCATTTCAGCAGCAAATGGGAACCAATCCAAGAGCAAAACTAAAACCGAACAAGGATCAACGACAACAATTGGAAAAGTTATAAAATGCATGAAAAAAGCACAAACAATTGTTATCAAAATACGATAAGTTGAAAATTAATATTGTTTTTCGTTGGGACTTTTTTAATTGTTTACTTTTTCAGTGGAAAGTGGAAATAAATCTAGGAGAAAAACTAAAAATAAGCAGGACAAGTAATTAAATTAGAAAAAGTAATGCATGAAATAAGCACAAGCTCAATAAAATAGGCAAAATATTTTTGGTATGACAACTCTGGTTATATGTAGATGAAATGTTAACAAAATTAAATTTTTTAGTTTTTGTTCTTTTGATTTCTAAAATAAAAACTAGAAATAAGCAGGATGAAGGACAAAAATTCGCCAAGTAATTAAATGAGCAAAAGTAATGCATGAAAAAAGCACAGACACAATTAAATAGATAAACAGCGCTATAGTTTTTCGTTGTGGGAACCCTGGGTTTGTGTTCATGAAATGTTTACAAAATTAAATTATTTACTTTTTGTTCTTTTGATTTCAGCAGCAACTGGGAAAAGCAGACAATAATTTGACAAGCAATAAAAATAAGAAAAAAGTAATTCATGAAAAAAGCACCGGCTATTCACAAAAAGAAGAACTGTGGCAGCCCTGGACATATGTTGCTGGAATGTTAACCAGATATAGTATGGTATATGGTATATGGTATCTGCTGCACATAACAAATGCCTTCGAGTCGCGGCTGAATATCATGTTGACAGCACAAATGAAATATGGCCGCAGCGGAAATGCTAAATGGAAATCCATTCCCCGATTACCGATTACCATTCTGGCTGTCTGCCATGCAAGTCTCTGTCTCTCTGTCTGTGCGAGGAGGAGTCAGGAGTGAGGAGTGCGGAGGGGGAGTCGGTGCGTTGGCACCGGATAATATCAATCAGCGGACATTTCTCATTTTTGTTTACTCACTTCACCTGGCTGGGGCCCTTTTAGCTTTCTTGTTCTTCTTGTTGCTGTTGTTGCATTTGTTGTTGCTTTTTGTTTGCTTGTTTGTTGCACATTCACATTGCGTCTGGCAAGCCATTTTATTTATTCCACGAGAGCACGAGGGTTCTGCCCGTTAGGCAAGTCACAAGCTCGCGGCAATGTTGTCAAGTGGTTGCCTGCGCTGGCAGTCGGTGCCTCATCATAGTTGCCAATTGGTCACGCTTTGCTTAATTAGATTGCCCATCGAGTATCGGCTCCATGGCGGGCTCCTCAATCGATTGCAATTGCAATTCAAATTGATCGCAAGTGCGCCGTGACTATTGCAATTGCCGGAGTCAAAGTCGCAACCAATTATGGCCAGAACCAACCCATATTTATTAGCATATTTATTAGAAATACTGAACTGACTTATTACGTGTACATTCGCATAAATGAGTATGCAAGAATGCAATTACACTGGGAGAAAAATCACACTGTATTTTAGAAATTGCCTAAAGTTTTGGCGCATTTTTGCGTATTTTGAGACTTACTTTTTAAACATAGAAATAGAAAAAAAAACAGAATATTTTTGGGATTGTGAATTTAAAGAAGCCTTTCTATTTTTGAGATAAAAGTTTTCTTACACTTGGAAATTACTCTTAAAACCAAGAAACATTTTCTTAAAGTTTATTTTAGCCGGATTTTCATTTAAAGGCTTCCTTCTCAATTCCATTGTGATTTTTCTACTGTTTGCGAGATAAGATTTAATGTATCAAAACTATTGCAGAACATTAAGATTGGATTGCAATTGACAGATTTTCCAAATCGATTTGCGTTTAGGTTAATTCTATCTATCAGTTTCAATTTACATATATTTTTTAGCTGCAGCTTATTTATGTGTGAGATAAAATAATGAAAACATAATTGTTAATTTTTTCATTGCTTTTTTGCCATTGTACACGATGAGCTCCCATTGACAAACAGAAGCAACAGTTGACATGGTGATTTACAGCAACAACAACAACAACAACAACAACAATAACAACGACAACAGAATTATTTCAATGCAGAGAGAAGCAGGCATATTCAGTATTTGTTTGTCCACACACCTCCAGCGATGAGAGCCACCTGTACAGTGGAGACCGCAGGCGACGCCGCGTCGCAATGTCATAAAAAATAAAACGAAATTGTCATCATTTTTATGACCCGCTGCTGCTGCTGTTGCTGCTGCTGCTGCTGTTCTCCCGTTAAGACTCTCACTTGGACTGGCTGTGGGTGTGGATCGGGATGGGAATCGGAATGGGCATGGGGATGGGAATGGGGATGGGCAATGGGCTCGTGCTTGTTGCGTGTGTCGGAAAAGTCGTATATTAGGCAGCTCCTTAAAAAGCCACTTGAGCGGAAAACGCAATGTGGGGAGTCATGGAGTCATGTGCTTGTAACTGCCACACTTTGCCAGCCGAGCCCAAAATGAAATTGCCACTGGAATTTAGTGGCGGGGGCCTCAATACTTTTAATGAGCTGTCAAAATGATCATAAAACAATTAAATGCACTTCTCACAAGAACTCAATTCACAACCGGCGAGTGGCAGTGGCAGTGGCAGTGGCAGCTATGTCCCATTGCCACTTGCCTCTTCCCCTGTCCGCCCCCCCTGTCACCCTTCCGGTTGTCGGACCAATCCGAATGCAATGGCATTGTCCAATGCCTTCCCCGCTGCCTCCCCTCACGGTGGGCTCGTCTTCGGTTTTGCCTTCTCTTGACTGACACTAATTGGCTGCTTTATAGCCCAGTTAAATCGTAAAACTCAAATTTTATGCTTTGTCACTGAAACGATTATGACGTCCGTTCAGTCCACACAAACCAGTCGACAAAATCCCAGTCCAGATCAAGGGGAAGTACCAGGAGTCCCATTGCGCTTACGGTAGCTTAGCACTGCAAGGATTTATGTCTTCACTCACAATATTTTAGCGACAACAATTTACAGTTTGATTTTGGTGTAAGGTTCTAATTCTGCTTATTTAACGCACATTTTTCCCTATTTTATGACCAGAGTCAACTCGGGCTGGGCTCAAGTGTAAATAAAGTCAGATCAACATTAAATAGAACTAAAACAATATTTATTCATTTATAATTTATTTTATGACCAAAGTCAATTGCAACTGGGCTCAAGTCTGAGGTGCATAAAATTTACATAGATCTAATAATTTATTTATATAATTATTTATTTTGACTTAACTTTGCTCTTATGCACAAAGTCAATTTGTTACTGGACACCATAAAGAACTAATAATTCATTTATTTTTTATTTCTTTTTAATTATTTTCACACTTAAGATTGCTACGGGGTCTAGTGTAAATCTAGTCAGAGTAGTCTAGTCTAGATACATGAACTATAATTAATAATTTCCTTATTTATTTATAATTTATTTTAAATTATTTTAACATTTTACTAGCTCATCTGAAAGTCCCAAGTTTTGTTTTTCTCATTTAAATAATAATAAATAAAATTAGACAAACAAACAATAACAAATCCAAATCCAAATACAATCAAATATTGTAAATACTTCAAAGTTCAACATGCATCATTAATTTTTCTCGCCTTTGTTAGAGTTTTCTCTCTAAAATCGCATCTTTGTATTTCTGTGTTTAGTACTTGGTATTTATTTTAGTTGTAGTTGCAACTGAGAAGTCTCAAATGGAACACTTACTCAAATGTGCAAAGTAAACAAACTATTTTTAATAAAACAAACAAAAAACGCATTGTTTCCATAACAAACATGCAGTGTAAAAATACTTATGTAATTGTGTAAATAAATATGTATTTACATCTGTAGATGTATGTGGCTATGAACAAACGTATAATCTCAGCCAATGGAGTTGATGCGCACTGCTCGAAACTCAAATTATCACAGATTTTGAGTCTAGTAGGAAAACACTTTAATTTTTCAATATCAATCGACTTAGCGCAGACTCAAACCATTGAGAAGTTGGAACCCAATTAGATTCAATGGGAAAAATGCATTTGCTTTCAGCCAGCTGCTCTCAACTTATTGCTCAAAAGCATTGGTGAATATTTTGCAGTTGTTGTTGTTGCTGCTGCTGCTGTTGTTGCAATTGCGCCAATCATTCTTATCAGCACTGGCAGTGGCAGTGCCAGTAGCAGCAGCAGCAGCAGGGCATTGTTCCCAATCACCCACACAGCAGCAGCAGCAACAAAAATTGCATCGGCTGTCAACAATGTTGCCAAAAGTGGGGGGGAGAAAAGCGCATTATATTTCCCTGTGCAAGAAACAAGGACCACTCTAAGTATTGTGGGCGAGTCGAGAGGGGAAGGCGGGGTGGGGGGGACGTGGGAAAAGTTGTGAAAGCGAACCGAAGCGAAAAGAATGCAATGAATGCGAGGCAAATCGTAAAAAAAGGAAATTGCATCTACCCAAAGCCGAGAAACTTGCGCAGGACTTTGAGATTCTCATAAATTCTAACAAGATTTCAAGCTGCGCCGCGGCTTCCCATCGGAGAGTGGGGGTGGGGGGAATACAAGTCAGACCAACTGCGTCCAATAAGCAAATAGCGGCAGCAGTCATAAAAAAAAAACACACACAAAATACAACAAAGAGAAAAGAGCGTGGCAACAACCAAAACAAACAGAGACGTTGCTAAGAGAGAGCTGAACAGGTGCAACGGGTGCAGAGAGCGACACTTAAGAGCGCCAAAGAGCGTCGCACTAATACTAATGCAAGTCGGCTCTCTGAAGAGAGCGCACCTTAAGAGAGCGCACTTTAAGAGAGCGCGTACGCACACATGCACAATTGGTTGGCAAAGAGAGCCAGCACTAATACACAAGCGGTGTTTGAATGTATTGGTGAGCGAGCGCATTTCGATTTTAAAAACGATTCGAAAAACAAAGTGAAACAAAAATAAATAAAATTACTGAACACATGTATATATATATACATAAATATACTTATATTCATATATATACCATAATTAACAAAAGAAAAAAGTAAAATATTTGTTGTCGATAAATAAAAAACAAAATAAAAATTTTGAACAGAGGTTAACTAGCTTCTAATTGAGAGTATTGGTTTCAAATCGTATTGGAATGCCTATGCACTTAGCAGAGACAACACCAAACTGGTTTGTGTACTCGATAGCAACCCTAGTTAAATACACACATACATATTTGTATATACATGTATCCCTTTCTAACTTACACGCACACTTACACCGATCATTTTAACCCCCGACAGATGCAACTGGCAGAGGACAGAGCAGAGCAGAGCACTTCTTACCACAAACTATTTCTTCTCATTCTGTTACACACACACACACACGCACATGCAAGCATACATACCTTACATAGTCGCTTCGCTGCCGCCGCCGCTGCCGCGGTCGCAGCTTCCAACCGACGAGGTCGCGGTCCGGGCGCAACGCACGCGCATTCGTTAAGCGGTCGCCGCGAACATCGTTACTGCGGCACTGCGGCAGCAAACAAGAAACAACGGCTTTACCTGCTGCGATATTTCAGTCACGTCACAGAACTTCACAATAGCCGCCGCAGCGTGTGAGTGTCGCTGGCCAACAGCATGGCCGCTGCATGGCGGCTCTCTCTCTCTCATATCCAAGATGGCTGCCGCCGCAACCGTTGCCATGACAACCAGCCCGCTCTCTCTCTCTCACTCTCTTCCATTTGTTGCGTCGGCGCTCTCACTTGCCGTCGTCTCCGCTCTCACTTTCAGCGTGGAGCTGTTTCGCACTTTGCCATTGGTCTCTTCCGACGGCATTTTGTAGCTGCTTGCTAAAACAAGAAAAACATTTTATTTGCAATTGTAATTAACAAAAACCGCAAAACTTAAAAGCAAAAACGTTTTGAGAATATATCTTATACATTATTCATGAAATAAGTAAGCAAATTTTGGATTGAGTCTTATATATTGTAAGTATAAAAAAAATAAATCAAAGCAATGAGGTGATGAGTTGAAATATAAATAAATATATAATAAAGCCGAAATATATATATATAGATGAAAACAAGTGTGACAGTGTCAGTCTATCTTTATCTTATATAAATAAATGCCTAACCACAATTCCCAAACAATGTTCAATTTCAAATATTTGTTTATGCACAATGTCTATCATATTAAAGCTAGCAGTTGTAGAGAATGACTCATGCCTTGAACAAGGTAGATTACGGACTACCTACTTTAAATGCGGAGCTACGCCCACATGTTATAAAATACTTCACACGTTCAATACTTCATTAATAAGCAAACACAAAAAATAAACCCGCAGACCGAAGTTCAACAGCTCAAATGCAAACTTCAATACAAATTTGAACAAGATAACACATACATTTAAGTCACGACCGACTGCACCTGCTCTCATCTAAATTTATTTATAAATTAACAAAAAAATAAATGCTTGTTCCCACGGGATTCCGATGCTGTTCATTTCATTGCTAAAATGTCAAGAGCTGAAACATCGCTTATATATTGCGTTCTTTCTTTATTTCTGATAAACATGTTTACCGATTGCAGACTTATTTGTATACTGAGTAAATACTTTGCATATAAGAGGTAGATTCAATAGTTGATGTTGTTCAAGAATATATAATTTATAGAATCCGAAGATGTATTCAATTCCTTACACATTTTATAAGAAAATACAATGCACAAAGGTATAGAAACCTTATTAGCATTGGAGCTGATCAATCTGAACTGTAATTGAATTTCAAATGAGAGAATTACGAAGTATAATCATACACATTGTTTGGGGTGTTGCATTGTGCGCTTTGTTATTTTTCTCCACACTCGTTTTGTCATGTGTTTTTTATACAACGTAAATATCTATAGAAAAAATATCAATTGTTATACCCTTTCAGAGAGCATTATAATTTTGCTATGAATTTTGTAATACATTGAAGCAGGGTTCTTCACGACCCCATAAAAAATATATAAGTGTATTCTTGACCAGCATCACAGTTACTTCTGTCTCTCCGTCTGTCTGCCTGTCTGAACTTGTCCCTCTGTTTTAAAGCTATCTTTATATATACATATAACAATCATTTTCTATATTGGAGACTCCCGGATCGGATCATCATATCATAAGATAGATCGTAGTTCTTGTTGTAACAGAATGCATGCAATTATGCTTCTCACATTTTTCCAACTATCTCATATATAGCTTCCATAGGAAGCATCGGATTTTTATAAAAATATTCTAACTTACATAAAATGTGTGCTATTTTGCTCCTCATATGAACTAACAAAAATATCAATATCCGATTACCATATATAGATTTAATAGAAACAAAGTAGGTAATCTTCTGCCTGCCTAAGATAGCCGTTCTCATTGAATTCCAATTTCGATACTTTTTAAAATACCATTTATTTAATTTAAACGAAACTCGAAATATATGCATGAACTGTGCTTAAGTGTAGACAAACTATGCTCTTAAAATAAACATTAATTTAAAGACTGTTCGTGAGCGAAACGAAACGAACGAAAATGAAAATGGAAACTTTCAATTCGATTTTCATTTGGGATACGAACGCAATCGCCAAGGCAAACTCAATTCCTGATATATCTCAGAGATGCTGATGCTGATGTTGATGCTGACGAACGAACAAAGAAAGAATTGCCTCGTTGACATTTGGCAATAAAAATAAATAAAATACCGTTTGCTCTGGCACCACCTACGAGAAAAGTCACCTCCCCAGAGTCACACACCCCACACACCACACACACACACACACACACATACACACACACACAGAGAAAAGCACACACCGTTGGCAAGCAGAGAATGAGCTACAAATAAATGCCGCCGCTTAGGCAAAGTCAAGGCAGTCAAAGTTTTGCAGCCGCCTGGGAGCATTATAAGTAAGTCCCGCACGAGGTGGAGCAATGGAGGAGGGATGGAGGGATGGAGGCGTGCGCTTGTGCGTTGCGCATTTTAATACAATTTAATGCCTCATCGAGCGCCATCCCCTCCAACCCCTCCATCCCATCCCATTCCCATCCCATGCCCATCCCATCCACCCACCGTGCGACACAGCACAAACCGGGCCAGGAGAGATCCGGATAACATCGCGGCCCAACTGACTGCCCAACAATGTTGGTTATGGGAGCCGACAAGATTCGTACGGAGCCCAACCAAAAGCCGTGCGAAAAGGTGGGAGGAATAGTGTTTCCGGCTCACTGGCAGTGTTGTGTTTTATTGGTAATCGTTTATCTCATCGGCTAATGCTGGGCCCAGTAGCAAAAACGTGACCAAAGTTAAGCCACGTTGCACAGTGGAGCCAGCTGCACATTTATAAACTTATATTTCTCACAGAAATTAAATATGATATATATATATTCCCAATTCCGATAAATACTTTGTTTAATTCTGCTTAGAGATTTGATAAAAGTGCTGGTAGGTAAATCAAATGTTAGCCACGGTGGGAAGACTTTGTAAAAGTCATCTCAAACACTCAGAAAAAAATCATTCTGAATTTTAGAAATGCGGCATACTTCTGGCAATATTATGTATATATATATATATATATATATATATATATATATATGGGATTATTCAGAAAGTCAATTTATAAAATTGTAGCATTTTCAAAACGCTTGCTTGCATTTCTTAATTTCAGGTTGGATTTTTCTAAAACGTGGCAAAAAATATGTCTAATTTATTTTCTATGTATTATATTATATTTATTAGTTTATAGAAACATTTTCTATTATAATAAAATATATAGAAATACAGCTTCTTTTTATGGGATTGCAAGTTCAGGGCAAGCCTTTCCTATCTTAAAAGAAATGTTTTCTTTTATATAGAAATTAATACTAATAAATTAAAAGAAATGTTTTCTCATAGATAGAAAATCTTTCTAAAAACAAAAAATGCTTTTAAGGAAGACTTTTAAAATTGCATGTTGATTTTTTTGAAGTGTAATATGAAACTCACAAACGACGAATTAGTTTTTCGTTTCAAAGTGTTGATGTCTTTGCCCTGTAAGCAGGTCGCAGTGCTTTTTCTGTGGATTTTTGTATTTCATTGATACGTATTATCGGCGCTGCTCTATGGCTGTGATGGGTTTCTGGGCTCGTGTTAAATTGGTCTACTTTAGTTGCGTGTCTCTGCCTTGTTTTATGATGATGAGTTCGAAGTTCAAGACTGTTCAGACTGTTCATGAATACACGTTGGCTATTTAGATAAGGCATGAAACACACAAACAAATATCCAATATTGAACAAGGACACTCCAAAGAGTTCGAATTTCATGGAAAATGTGAAAAGGGCTGTCAGTCGTCAATTGCAGGCGGCAACGATAATTATATTTCATAATTCATATTTCAAGGCTTTCATAGTGTCGATTGTAAAAAGCAGAACTGGTGCGTTTCACATGAAAACGAGAGCAGTCTGATAAAATTTAGTGCTGCCGAGTGACCTTCGGCTGATTGTGCGAGATTCAAATGTAATATTTCTTAATGCCCACACATCCATAACTGGAGCGACCTCTGAGAGTGAAAAGGATTTCTCTGCTCGCCCAATAAAACTATTAATGACCAGAACAAACTGCCTTTGTGCCGCTGCGGCTGCCTCTGCCTCTGCCTCCGCCTCATCGACACATCGAGGTCGTTCCCGCTGCGTATTTGGTGCGATGCCTTCCAGTCGTGTACACAAAAAGAGAAAACAACAAAAAACAACAGAAAAACAACAGAAAAATAAACCCATTTGCCAGCCGCATGTGCTCGTGCCTGCTTTTTAATGTTGTTGCCTTGCCGATTGTTCGATGGGCACATTATAATTGTAGTCTCTGCTTTTTAAAGAGATTTCGTTTGGCATTTGCAAGTGTATCTTTTGGGAGGCTGATAAACCCCTTTTATTCTCTATTCAAATCGAGTTCGCGCCTTATCCCAATTAATCCACGAAATGGGAATGCGTTAAGCCAGCCCTGCTTTAAGTAATGCTAGAAATTCTATTTTATGCTCCGATTCGCATCACCTCATCACCCCAGCGACAAACAACAACATCAGACAGCCAAATTGCGATGGCATCTTGCCATGCAATGTGGCCCCAGTTGGATATGGATTCCTCCCTCAGCTCGACGGCTTTCTACGTATTTCTTTTTTTGGCTGACTAAAACTGGCGGCAAGCAAACATATAATAAGGCAAAATCACGCAAGTTTCGGCTAATTGTTTCTACAACTTCAAAGAAAAATATCAAAGTTAAAGTTCACTCGAAATTCAGTTCAGTCCCAAATGGCTGACTGACGAGTCTCGGCCTTTTCGCTCAGTGCGAGTGTAATTTTCAGCAAAGAGCAAAATGTGAAAAACTGAAAAAAAGCAAAAAATAAAGTAAGCAAAATATACGAGGCAAAAAATAAAAGCTGCTGCCACTGCCGCTGCTGCTGCTCGTGCACATAAAACTTGCAAAATAAGTTTCGCATGTTTCCGCAAAACTCAGGTACGAGAATTTTCGGTCCTGAATTTCGTTGACGAGTTTAGTAAGTCGTGGAGAGCCCCGCCCCCGTCAGCTTGCCGCTTGAATATGCAGCAAATATTCTTCAAACAGCAGACCCTTCCCCTGCGGACCGTCTCTGTTTTATATGCTCGAATCGGGAGCTGGGAAGTGGGAGCTGGGAGCTGGGAGCCGCCCACCTGAACAGCCACCGTGCTAGGTAAATGAGAGGCGTCGTTGGTCGTAAGCCGCCATTGCTAAAGCTGGGTCAGGATTGGCAGCGTGGGGTGGGCAGAAACACGAAATGTACTCCAATTTAATCAAGAATTCTATTCTGTGAATGACTTGCACAAAAACACGAAGCAGCCTTCAGTTTGGGGCAGAACCCGAGAGCAGGGGCAGAAACTGCTTTTCCCTGCTGCTGCTGCTGCTGTTCGCCAAGAATTTTCATTTCGCGTTATAAAAAAAAATTGCAGGGCCATGTCAACGCTGTACCTGAATAAGGGCTAAAAAGGTTATTAAGCAGGGGGGAGGGGCAGGGGGGGGGCAGAGATGGCGACTTTGTTGTTATTAGTCTCCCATACTGCGATGGAATTTTAAAAGGCAAACGCTGATTCTTTTTTTCTCTCTTTTTTGCGTCTTAATCTGAATATTTGAAGGCATATTCATGCCAAATTATTGCCACTAATGCGAGCAACGAATAATTTGCGAATATTTAATCGAACTGAAAGCACATGACTCACTCACATATTTATTATTAATTTATTTTTATATATAGTTCTATGGTCTTATCAATCTTTACCCAATTAGTGTTCATATTTGATCTATCTGAAGCAAACAAAAAAATTAAATATAAGTTTTCGCAAAATATGTAGTCTGAAATGATAAGATTTATTCGTCATTTGATGATGACTGAGCAAGAATATATATATATATTCGGAAATTCTTATTTTGTCTGTCCTGTATCAAAACTTCTCTAAAACTATGCCAGAACTTGGTTGTTCCAATGCCAAAAAATGCTTCGTAATCATTAATGAAATTAAAAGCAACGAAACTAAATACAAAATTTATAAAATATTCGTAACTTTAATAGGCATCAAGGTGTAATTAATGAATTAATTAATTACTTTTAATTTGCATAGTAAACCAATCAGTACATTTAAAAACTGATGCTATTATTTTTTCGCTTATTTTCTTAATTTATCAAATTGAAAATGATGAACGAATTTAAAAGTTGAATCTTATTAAGGATCTTCCACTTCTACGAACATATTCCTAAGTTCATTAAGCTTACTGGTTTAAAAAGTGTGAAAAGATAGATATATTTTATGTATAGATATATTATATATCTTATATTATAAATATGTATATTATATATAAATATATTATTTCTTTCACAGCTATTCATTAAATAAGGCAAAAGCATTCTAAACTAACCAAAATCAGAGTTCAATATTTATGTAGTCAGTCGAGCTGCGTTCTGCTAGGGTATCTAATCTTCGGCCTGACGAGGAGAGTAGTTCTCTCTGGTTTCAAATGCCAAACAATCAAGTGTATCTCGGCTTCTAAAGACCACTTGGAAGTGCTCTCTTGGAAACTGCGTTATTGTGTGTAGAAATATGCATTCGAGCCGAACAAAGATCTAAAAACACTTTCCCCCCAATAAAAGAATTGAATAAAATGAAACAATCGAGAGAAAATGTTAAATTATGCCGGTCCCCAAATACTCGAGTTTTCCCCATAAATTGATATTCGAATATTTATGCAGTCGCTCAGCGACAGCAAAAACTGTACAAATATTTGAAATGCCAGTTGATGGAGAGAAACAACAACGAAACAAGAACTGCTCAGATATGGGAAGGGAATGGAGTTGAGAAGGGGACTGAGAATGGGACTGGGACTGGGGATGAGGCTGAACTGAGTTGGAGTTGGAGCTGGAGATGAATGGCTGTCGTTGTTATTGAAATAAATTATTATAAATAAATACGCAAGCCGAATTTATGATGGCATGTTGTTTTCTGCTCGACGTTGTTCAACTGCCCTGCCCGTTGAGGAGCAGAGCGAGCCGGGCTCTGGCTGCTCTGACTGCTCTGGCTGCTCTGAGTCATTATTTTTGTTTATGCGTCGAAACGGCTAGAGTTGAGTCCAGCGACGAGCGCCGTTAAAACAAACAGCTTATTACGCCAATGACATTTGTGATGGCACTGACGCCTTGCCCATGGCCTGGCTGTGGATGGGGAACGTGGATTGGGGATTGGGGGAACGGTGCGCCAATGACTACCATTGATAACTAAAGAAGTCGCAGGTCGAAGATGGCTTTGGGCACTTGGAGTGGATGTCAAGTTGTCTGAATTTGTTTGCTTTTCGCTTGTCAACAGCCTGTTCTTATCCGTATTCATGTCCGGGCTCGTTTGCCAGCCTGTTTATTTGTTTTTGTATTTGTGTCTTTGACGTGGGTTCCTCGTTTCACTTGTAAACATTCCGCTGCCAATTGAATTCGTCTCAATTTATTTACTGCTGGGAATATTGTTTGTGCTATGCGGCCAATAACAACATGGAGCTACATTTTATGGCTCCCAGCGTTGCTTCAATTAGAAAAGAAAATCATTTCTGTTTTCTCTTTTCCTTTTCGTTGTGGAAATTCTTAAATTCTTCGTTTTCAATTTATGCAAAAAGACATTCGATTGATTTGACAGCCAACTGCTGTCTGCAGCCGAAGTTGGCTTAATTATGACCAGACCCCTCTTCACTTGTAGGTTCGGCTTATTATGTGGAATACTTGCTGGGAATAAATTCGTTGGTTTCTCCTTTTTTGTGGGGGGAGTGGGGGTTGGTGGTGGTTTTATTGCCGGGTCGGCGTACAGATTCAAATAGTTTTGAACTTTTTGTTGGCTTGTCGTTCGCTCCGAATTCCTCTCCAAGGATTCTTGACGTTAAGCAAACAACTAGAAACTCACATAAGAAAGTTTACGATACGAGGAGGAGTGCCCGGCAAGAATGCGCACATGCAAATACACAGAGACAAACGCGGCTGACACACGATTATTGTATTATTGTGCAGGAGGCATCAATTAAAGAACTCTTAAGTGTTTCCCGCACCCGAAAACTTTGCCAAGTCGCTCGTTTTATTGTTTCGGCAAAGTTACTCACAGAATTTAATCAGCAATGACAAAGTTCAGGCTGAGTTTTGGGCCGAGACACCAGATTGGCAGTAATTTGACATTTCTCTGGCATTCTTATAATTGTGTTCATTGCAAAATATTTTGCAGTGCAACATCTTGAGGTCTAATTTTTGTTTTCGCTGCTGCTGTTGCTGCTGCTGCTGCTGCTGCTTGTTGTTGTCAGTATTTCGCCATGGTTGCTTGGCAGCTGGAATGGCTTTGCCCAATAACGCGAAACAAACCAAAATTCTGCTTGGCTCCAGCAGCGCGGACAGCGATCTTAGCTTTTTACGACGGCCCTCGTCCGCGCCTTAAGCGTCCTGGCTACAAAACTGGAAATGCAACCAGCGCGAAATTGCAGCACTGACAACAGGAGCTGAGCTGTGTGTGGGGCTGAGTCAGTGCTGTGGCTGTGCTGGACTGGCTGTGGGGCAGGGCCGGAGGCGCCACTTGGCTAAGCGCATATAAAAAAGTTTAGTTAAATTTAGGTGGGGCACGAATGAAATCATTTTCAGCTGTATCCAATGCTCAAATCACTTTGCCATTCAACACTCCACAGCAAACCAAAAGTTTACTTTCAAAACGGAATACGGCAATAACATTATAAATATTTTAAGCAATCTTTTTTAAGTTTTGTTTATCTATTTTACATGTTTATTTAAAGTGGCTAAAAGCCTGTGCACAGTTTATAAAAAGATGGTTTAATAAATAAACAACAAAAGTTACGAATTAAACTAAAAATTGAAAAAATAAAGTATGGGGATATCTGTGACATTTGGGGCAACTCAGATAACCCAATAAGATCAGAGATTGTTAAACGTTAGTTAAACAGGTAATAAGGAAAGTAAAAAACGTTTTAATGAAAGAAAAAGAGAAAGAGAAAAAGAGACAAAGAGTGAGACATAAAATAAAGAAACTGTGGAATATAATAAGTTTATCACAGCTCAGCACGCGCAGAGTTTTCCCGGAGATATATTAGTATTCATAATTTAAGTAAAGGATACTTTAATTGTATATAACATAATAATCTCAATTTCTTGCACCATAAATAAATCGAGTTCAAAATATTTGTAATCCTGATAATCCTTAGCATATTTGTCTCTCAATTTCCCCTTTATACCAAGAACAGATTGGCTAAGCTGAGCATTTCTGACAACAGCATTGTCATGTGTTGTCTAATACATAACTAAATCTACAATAGTTTCTGATGCTTTTGTTTAATTCAAGCTTACACTTGCTGGAAAGAAATATTTAACTTAAAATGAGATACATTTAATATCATAAGACAGTGAAAATGAACTTGTGAGAAAAATGCTCGATGAACAAATGAATAGTTTAGCTTAGATGTATTTGTCAAATCAATCTGGGAAGACGCTGCGCAGTGCAAGCAAAAAGTTGAAAAACAACTCACATCGAATGAGGGAGCAGAGATAGAGAGGGAATGATTGAACGAGAGTGAGATGGAGAGTGAGAGGGAGTCGTGACTCGGTGACTTATTACTTTTCATGCTCCTGCTGCTCCTACTACTCCTGCTCCTGCTCCTGCTCCTACTCCTACTCCTACTCCTACTTGTGCTCATTCCGTTGGCAGCACTGTCAACTATCAACTGGCAAATGAAGTCGTAAAAAGATTGGCCAAAAGTTTTTGTGTGCTGCGCACAGAAGTACATGCATATAAAAATGGCGAAGTTGGGATTAGTTTCATCAAGGATAAGCCAAATGGCTGGACACGCTGGCTGCCTGGCTGCCTGGCAGCCTGACTGGCAGCAGCGCATATAAACAAGGCGTGGATTGCTGCAGCTCCACACGAGACTGGCTGCCACACTATTTGAAACTCGGTTGGCTGGCCAGCCATATCTATTTCGCTATTTCGCTATTTGTGCCAGAAACTTTTTAAGCAGTTGCCTGTTGGCTGTTTTACACATGTGTGTCTTGCCAAGTAGAGTTACATAAACGGCGCAAACGTTTTTAGCAACAATTTTATACGTTTCACGTAGACACACACAGCATACACACAATATGTGTGTGTACACTCAGAAAAAATGAAACTGAAAACGAGAACGTTTCTCTGGTTTGAGAAATACTTTCTAAACATTTACTTATGATTTATTTGTTCAACTAAACACAGTCGAAACAAGAAATACAAGAAGTAATAAAAATTAAATTAAATAAAATTAAAAATTAATCACAAATTAAAAATAAGAAATATTTGTAAGATTTTTGGCTGATTATTTAAATGCAAAATTGTCTAAAAATTGTTTCATGAATTGCGGAAAACACACGGAAAAAACACAATCAGACCCAACAAAAAAAGAATAATAATAAATAATAATATAAGTAATGATAAATATTAATAATAATAAATAATAATAATAAATAATTAGGATAAATTAGTTTAAAGTTATTCATGAGATTAGACGTCTAAAATTGAGTTCTTAGTACTAGAATCATAAAATATTTCCAACCTAAAAAAATTTAAAAAAAAATCCAATAATTGGAAAAGCCTGCCCCAAATGGACAATATCAAAAAAAAAATTTATTAAATATTTCTTATGGACATATCTATTAATTAATAAAAAAGTAGAAACACTCAAACACTCGTCAATCTTGGAAGCCGAGTAGCTCAGTGGGAAGTCCTTCAACTCACCAAACCCCAAAAATCTTAAGTATTTCCAAATTAAAATTACATAAATTAAAAAAACATGTGAAATATTTGTTTATGCTGAAATCTAATATAAGAATTCAAATTCATTCACTGCATATTAGGCATACATATTTTTTCTAAATCTTAGAAAAATCTGCCCTGGTATTATGTAAAGCAAACCCTGGAGGAGCCTTTGTCGTCAAAATGGCGAATTTCTAAAATTGAGGGTTTCTTTTTTTCAGAGTGCACACACAGCTTATACAGCATATATAGCATGTGTGTGTGTGCGTGTGTGTGTGTGCTCATATATAGACACATATGCAAACAGACACACACACATATGTGGATGTGTATTACCCTTGTGGAAGGGGGAAGCCACCTCAAGAAAAATGTCATCTAAGCACGTTTGCAGGATCTGCATAATTTATGTTTGCCTGCAGGGGGCGGAGGGGGGCGTTGGCGGAGGGATGGACCAGAACCCAGTGTCATTCGGTAAGTGAACCTTGGCTTTTTGCTGCCTGGGATTACCATAGAAAATTAGGTTTCCAGTTTCATGGACGCGGACGCAGTACATCGTATAAAAACGGCACGACCTGGTGGCCATCCTCATAACTGTACAACTGAGGTGTGTTGCTAGCGGCAGGGGGCGGACGGGGGGGCGCGGCACGTTCAAATGAATTTATATATATTTGTGTGCTCGTTTTATGACTAATATCTTGGAATATCTCAGGGCATGCGAAACGACAGCAACGCCCCAGCAACTGGCAACTGGCAACTGGCGCACTATCAGAGCCCCACACCCCCCAACGACATGCCACAGCCCACAGCCCACATCCCACACACAGTCGCATATTTTGCAGCGCTGTGAAAAATAAAACACAAATATAAGCCCGGCCAAAAACAAGTATAAAAATTTGTTTTTTTCAACATTTGCGAACGATGATGTTGACGTTGACGTTGCCACGAGCTGCCACGAGCTGCCACTCACCCACTAGAGACAGCAGCAACCAGCACCCATGATACCCATCCCGATTTCAATCCAACAGACTACCCCAGTCATAAGGCATGTTATTGTCGTTGTTTACATGTAACGAACTCTCGAAATGTTCATAGCTATTTTCTTCTTCTTCTTCTGCCGAATCCATCCCTCCCCCCACCCAACCAACACATGAATTGGACTGGGCACATTTCTTATATATGTATAGATATGGAGAGCTGCTTGCTTTTGCCCAATGCAATATCATTCTGCGTAGGTTGTCTACTTAAGACTGCTCACAATTATTCATAAATATTCGCAATTAGCCAAAGATATCGTGACTAAAATATATTGCCCGGGCCTGGCCAAGAAATAATTAACGAACATCTAATTGCCACATTTTGTATTCACGTCTCTTAATTACGTTATTAACAAATGCCAAAAAAGAAAAAACGCTTTAAGTGAAAATACAAATAATAAAAAAAATTGAAGTCTTTATAATCTTAACGAAAGATATATATATTCTTGGCAATTCTTTCAGCTTAATAATTGCAATCAGCAAGTTAATAAAATTAGTTGCACAGCTTCTATGAAATTTCGAAAGCATATTGGGGCAGGCATAACCGACTGCGACATACACTGTAAACCAGCTTATAACAGGTGGCAAAGATCAGGTTTATTCAATCTTCGAAGTAAGCTGGAATTAATCGACTCTCCGAGTTTGGTTTGAACTTTAGTCATTTTTTTTTGTGGTTGAGGGTGGGCATAAAATAAAAAATTTATTTATTTATTTAATGTCAACAAAGGTCAGTCGAATCAAAAAATACACAAAGTAAAAAGTTGATTTAAATTAAATGCAAAATAAAATTTAAAATTATAAATTGATTTAAAATTAAATTGATGAAATATTTATAAGATTTCTGTGGGTATGCAAAATGGACCAAAATTTTTTGCATGAATTGGGGAAAACCCCGAAAAAAACATAAACAGACCAAGAAAAATTAGTTGGAGTTATTCACGAGATGTTTAAAATTGATTTCTTAACAATATAAATGGAGGACTCTTAATTGAATAAAATTAATTTGGCTCATCAAAGCTGCCGAATCGATAACACATTTCAGTAATTTAACTGCCAACTAACTAATCAGATGTAATCTCAGATTTTGTGAGGCAAATTAACATTTGAACTACTTTAAATTGTAAAATTATTTATATTTAATATGCAATAAACAATAATTAAAAATGTGAATATGAATTTATAAATATTTGTGCAATGATAGATGGATTATGGATATATCTATTTGTCAGGCTGTCAGTTGGTTACAGAAATTCATTAATGCAAAAATTGCATTTTTGTTGAATTATAGTTGAAAAATTGGAATTAAAATGAAAAGCTTCTCAATTGGGAAATGTGTCAGCTCGGCCAGTTTATTGATGGACAGCTGTGTTAATGTCAGACAGTAAAATGTAAGCAGCAAGCTTAAAGTATATACTCTATATGTATGTATATATCTGTATTTTTCAGTTTCGATCTCTTCTTAATTCTTATGCATGTCGCATGTGCAATAACAATATTTCTCAGCTCCGACTCTGCTGATTCCTTGGATTTGCCATTTGCTCATTCGGGAAGCAATTTAATTCTGGCTGTGCTGGAAAGTGAAAAAACTGAATTCGAAATTTATACAGATACTTGGCATGTATGAATGTATGCAGATACATATACACATATTATGTATTATGTACATTTGGGTTTTTTATTTGCGAGCACATGTGTGCATTCCCACTTACAATCTGAGCACCTTGTATCTTGTATCTAGGCTGGGGCTCTCTCATACTTGTGTACAGATGCATCCATAACTTTCAGTTGGGTTCTGTTTCTCATAAATAAAATGCGCGAGACACGTTCGCTGCTCGAGGTTCGACGATGTAAATTGAAAAAAGCGAACTTATTGAAATTTCTGCTGTGCGCTGAATATCGAATTGATTCCTCCCGAATTCAGCCCTAGCTCTGCTTTATGTATATCAATAACACAATATTACGGATTACAGTCAGATGTGCTAATGCGAGGCGCGACCGTCGAGTGCTGTAAAGTTTCCTTTGTCTCCGCCTAAGTGTATCCGGAGGCAGAGAGCGCTGAGTAAAATGGCGCCAATGAAAGCCGAAAGCACGATTACCAAGTCGTTAAACTTTATGTTTTCAACAAACATATTGCGAACAAGTGAGTACCCCCTAGTCCAGAGAGTTCGACTTGCAGATACCCTAGCATATCTTCACTTAAGCCATTCACAGCTTAGCTACTCAAATCGACACGTTGAAGAAGGCTCTCAAAATAATGGCAGTGTATGAATTAGCTATCAAAATTATCCAAAGTTTTTAGAATATAGATTTATTAGGCTCCATTAGACTATTTTGAATACTTTGTTTTGAGTCTTTGCATTGCAAACCAGTTGCGCAAATTTAAATATCTTTGTGCAAGTTTAAACTTCAAAGAACGCCTAATTACTCCCCAAAGTTGACAACAAAATGGATTCTTCATTTATAATATGCATATATGCATAACAGAGTATATATGATTATATATACAGAAACTTTTTGCGCTCTTTGATTAGTGCTTTGATTAACATTATCATATATAAATTATGGATTTTATTGCAATCAATACTTTAAATATACTTTAAATCCAAATGTTGTCTTTTAGTGATTGACATCGATTAGTTCAGCTATTCGTCGATGATGCGGATCACGAATATATATTCTCTATGGGGTTGGCGAAGCCTTCTTCCGCATGTTACATACTTTCGCACAAATTCGTTATATCCTTTTCCATGTTAAGTTTACGAGTGGAGTGCACAACTAAAATATTCCTCAAAATTAACATAACATAAATTCTTAGTAAACATTCACAAAAAAAGTAATAACAAATAATCTTGGATAAGTCAGAGATTCCACTCCATTCATTCCATTACTCTGCTCATATCAAAACTTAATACAAATTCAAAAAGTCTTCAGCCCAGTGGAACTATAAATACAACTATAAACTCATTGCTGGTAAGTCTGGTTAAATAATATCTCAACCATTAAACAATTCATCAAAAATTGTTTTCGTAAGAACTTATAAGAACTTGCAAGAGATAGTAAGATACTTTTTCGAATAACTGAAAGTTCAAAAGCTCATCAACTGCGAGTGTTGTACAATTTTATAAATTTTTAAATTCAATTGAAAACGTCTTAGCTTTAGCTTGATTGTGAAATCAGAAACTTCAATTAGCTAATCAAAGAATAATTCTGCAGTTCTGAGTCAATATTTCAGGTGCATGAGCTTCAATTTGAAACTGTCGCTTTGCAACTGCTGTGCCGCAGAGCTGCAAGTTATACAGTTCGTGCCTCATTTTGTTATTCGTGAGTTGAGGTAGTTTAGATAACCCTCGATCGAGGGGCCGAGTAATTAACGTGAGGCTCTTGAAGTAACCGAACTAAAGGGGGAACGCCTTCCGTAATAGAGCGCTTAGGGGCAATCGCATTGATGATTGCATTAAACCTTTATTAAGAGTCCCTCGACAGACTTGTCGAATGCAGTCGAGCATTCAAATTAAGATTGAATCATTATTGAAATTCGTTTAGGAGCGCGCTCGATTTCCAGTCGACTACCTCATTAAAATGGATGATGGCGGCAGAAGTGAATCCCCCTCTCTCTCACTCTATATATCTGTCTCTATCTGTCTCTATCTGTCTGTATATTTGGGTATGTTTGTGTATTTGCATTTGCAAAATGTAAAAATTTAATTCGCATATCATGCGCGATAATCAGCGGCATGCATTATAAAACCATAAAAATCGCAAAAGCGCGTTCAACGCATAAACCGCAACTGAGGCAGCTGAATTGTGCGGCGTTTGGCAGGGGACGGGACGGGACGGACAATTGTCGCATGCAGTGCCAATAAATATCCGATTATATGGTAATTGTGTATGTGCAAGTGTGTGTGTGTGTGTGCGAACTCTGCGGTAGAGGAAAATGCGAGTTTGGTTTAGTTGCTGGCCGCAAAAATTTGCATTTGCCTTTGTCGCAATTTTTTTCGCACAGATGCAAATTGCAAATTGAATGCGAAATTGAATAAAAGTTAACTTTAAGCGTTGCCCAACTAATGGAGTCTCCCCAGCTCTTTAAAACGTGCAACAAAATGGCGTCGTGCTGGCTGTTGAAGGTGCACAAAGTGCGGGGTTCAATTTTCGTGTTCATTAACCAAACAAAATGGATATTGACAGGCAACGAGCGAAAGGATAAGCGGAGCGATACATGCCATGAATACCGCCTAGAATTTGAAATTTGAGCTCGAGCTGGAGCTGGAGCTGGAGCTGGAGCATAAATTCAAAATAAAGTTTAACGAAGCTAATCTGTCGAGGGGACGCAGATTGATGGAGCCAGCCAGCAATCGCTGTTGAATGTTGAACGAATGCTGCTGGCCAAAGGGACGAGGATGAGGACGAGGGCGAGGATGAGGGTTGGCGCACCAGGAGCAGTAGGCGGCTGGCTATGGCCCATGAAAGTTATCAAAGCGTGTTATTACGAGCAACGAAGCGAAACGCGGACCGAAGCGGAGCTGCAATCTCAAGTGGATGCTTGGCTGGCTCGCTGCCTGGTTGCCAGGATGCCTGGTGGCATGGCTGGTCGGGCTGGTCGGGCTGGCCTGGAGCCACTTGTGGTTGCTTGGCATGAAATGGGTTTTTGTTTTTGGTATGCTCCTCGCTCCCAGCACGCACGCAAAATAATCAAATGAAACGCATCAAATTCGTGAAAGGGATAAAAGCCAGCAAAATGGCTGTCGTTTTTTTTTTTTGATTTTTTGTTTTCTGTTTTTTTTTTTTTTTAAAACACTGCTACGTGCATGCCCCCAAACGGATGGGTTGTTTTTGTTTTTGTTGACGCAGCTACTTTGGCCAAAAAGGGCCGGGGTGCATCAGCATAATCAGAATAGCCCAACCCAGCCAGCTACTCAGGTTATTTCAGCCGTAAATTTGTGGCTACGAATGGTTATTCAATAAAATTTAAATCGCAATGCCAAGTTTCACAGTGGGACAACTAAGAAGCGCTGCACACAAATTGTTGCTAAATTAAAATAAATTAAGTATAGATAATTATAAATGTAAAATGTGCCCAAAAGGCTGCTGATAAAACGGAAGTAGCTCAAAGAGTGGAGTGGAGTAGAGTAAAGTGTTGCTGAGCATAATGAATCTACTTTCACTTATGTTGTCATACATAACTATTATTTAAACAAATTTATAAACTATCATACACAACTATTATTTAAACATATGCATATACTATCTTACATATCTTTTAGGAATGTATAACAGAATGTCTGCTGTAAAAGCTTCAAACATTAGTCATAAGCTAAGCTTGGAATAAACTTGAATTCAGTTGATATCCTTTGGAATAAATATGTTAAATTCTGCAAAGATTTATATTCATTTGCAGCAATAAGTTGTTAATGAATTGATAAATAAATTAGCAATTAAAAACACATTTGCAGCAACAACTAAACTCGATTTGTATATCAGAGATTCGCCATACCTTTGGCGCCAAGTGTAACTCCCCTTATTAATCAGAAAGTATATATCTAAAAATCATAGCTTTAAATTTTTCTTAATTCGAGGGTTTATTTTATAAATAAAATATATTAAAATAAATAATAAAAATTAAAAATAAAAATAATAAGAAGAAAAAACAAAAAATGTCTCATTTCCAGCATGTTTTTATTTTACACACAGAATTTTAATATCAGTTTTTTTTGGCAATTCAGTTGCAAGTTGAATTGCTTCCAGCTGATCTACCTGCCTCATTATAGTTGAGATCTGATTTTCAGAAAGGTTTTCATTTATAATCCTAAGTAATTTTTTCTATTATTAAGAAATAAATTCCTAACAAAATTGAAATAAGTCTTCTCAATATTACGATTTTTTTCGGTTGACTTTTATTTTAGGCCGATATTTCTGAAGTTATGCATATGAAAATATGTTAATTTAATATGAGAAATGTTGAATTCACAAATTACATAATGTCAAATCAAAGTACTTTGTCGATTTTGAAATAACTAAAAATACTTAAGCGGATGTTGGGTTTTTATGTACATGCCTATGCTGGATTATTAAATGAAATGTTCCACAGTAATCTGATGCTTAGTTTTACTTTTTTCTGTTATTATTTTTCTTCTTTTAAGCTATATGCATTTGCCCTGATTGGGCGGAACAAACGGCGACATCGTGCAGGTCACCAGCGAGTGAAGAAAGGCAGCCCTCGAATCTGTACTCGAGATTCAGGTTGAGGCTGAGGCTGAGGCACTCGGTGTTCATTTGTGTGTGAGTTTTGAGTTGTTCACGTGCGAGTGCAGGAGGAGAGGGGGTGAGAGAGGGGGAGCGGCTTGGGTTGGATTTCAATTTATGGTCGACGGGCGCACGTGAAATCCTGTGAACGGTTTTACGGATTTTTAAAAAATAAAATTTACGGATTAAGTTATTGTGCGGCGTATGTGCGTGTGTGTGTGTGTGTGTGGGAGAGGATTTGCTTTGGAGCTAGACAGGCAACAAGCAGAGGAGACGGTGCGGGGCGGGGCGGGGCCGCTTGGGTCGATTACGTTTTACAACGCAAGCATAAAAGTTGATTGAAAATGCTTATTAGATGCAAGATTAGATGCGATGTGCAGCAGGCCAGCGACCATTTTTGAATCAAAGTCACAAGTCCCAGCATAAAAATTCAGCGGAGCCGCGACGTGAGCAAATTTGGCTTCCACTTTTGAGACGGCCAACGAGAGAGAGAGAGAGAGAGAGAGGGAGAGCCAAGTTGGCTCTTCGAACTTAATTGAAATGTCGTCCCAGACAATGTAAAGTTTCAAATGTAGAGTGGCGAAAGCGAAATAGGTGCGAAAGCAAAAATTAAGTTCAAAGGAATTTACTGCCGTCATCAGGTAATCTCATTTAGTCGGGATTAAATTCCCTCTGCTGCAAATTGAACTTTTGCGTAAGGCTCAACGTTCGCTTTGGGCCACAGCCGAACACAAAAATTATATATTGGTCTGCCACGATAGACACCAAAAAGTTACTTTGATAACAGTGCTCATCAAAATTTCAGTAACAAGAAAAAACTTTTATACAACGTTTCAATGAGCAAAAAACCAACAACAAAAAACAAAAAACAAAAAAAGCAAAACCACATACTGCGTTGGAATCGTTAGGCTGCCTACCACTACCCTAAGGCTCGAGCCCAGACAAAGCACATTTTTTAATAACTAAAAGTAAAAAAACAAAAAAAAAACACCGAAGCTTGGTTGCCCTTTTCAATAAATAAAAACTATAAAAGTATTTTAAGAAATATGTTGAATATAATAAATGGTAAATTGAAATTGAAAAATTGAAAAATATTTGATAAATTTTTATGCTCAATTCTGAGAGTATTTTTGACTGTTATTTGAGAGTATACAGCAGCAAGATATATAAATTCCGACACAACATTGAGTGCCAAAATCGTGTAATGCGAATTTCATGAAACATTCATGACATGCAACACAAAGCCATGAGCAACAACGGCCAGAATAACAACACACAACAACACACAACAACAACAACAACGTCGCCTCATCTTAGAGCAACGAAATTAAACAGATTCAAAAAACAAGCAACAACAAGCGATGAAAGATACTTTCCCGCACATAGTTGGCGGGCAGCATTTTAGGCTCGAGTCCGCAGTCCGCAGTCCACCGTCCGCCGTCCGCAGCCTAATAGCCATCAGCAGTACATAAAAAACGAAAAGAAGAAAGAAAAAAAAAACGAGTGGACCAAAAGTTAAATGAGAAAAGTTCTGGCCCCAATTTTGGCCCTAACTAAAAGTGTATGTTTATTAACCGCAAGCAATTTCGAGGGATTTCCTTGTAGCCTTGATTCCAGCAGAGTACAGCTACATAATTTATAGCCTTAACTAACTTGAAAGCAAATAACATGATATATACAATAGCTATATCCAAAATATTGAAATCAAAAACAGTCTGTCAAAAAATATAATGTTTATCATGTGAATCCATATTTATTTTTATAATTATTATAATAATGACTGAAACTTGAAAAAAAGCTTAAAAAATACGTATAAAAATATGTTAATAAAGTAAAATTTAATTTTTTGTTGCTTGGCTATATAATTAAAAATCAATATTTCAAACTTTCACATATATAAATATTTCAATTAATTTATGAGAATTCATATAAATTAAATTGAAAAATCGAGCAAGAAACTTCCAAAAACCTTTTCACATCTAGTTATTAGAAATAATTTCTTTTATTAAGAAACAAATAAGAAAGTTGAAAAAGAAGACATTCAAATTTGCAGAATTGGTTTTTTTATATTTAGAATTTATTTCTAAACACAAGAAAAACTTTCTAGTTTTCAGGTCGAGACCATTTAAAAAGACAAATCATTAATTAAGGTATCAGTAATAAATTATTTGACACGAATAAAAACTATTTATAAAAAAAACTATTTATATCGCAGAGACTATTTTAAGGGCAACACCATTTTTTCAAAGTGTATTTCATGGCTGCAGAACCCACCCCTGAAGCGCACAGCATTTGTTGCTGGCTCGTTTCTGTGAAAAGGTCGTTTGCCCCCTGCCACACCCTCTGTTGCCCTGCGCAGGGCATTGATGGCTGCCGAGGCAGCAGCAGCAGCAGCAGCAGCGGCCATGCCACGATGAGCCGTCGGTATTCGAAATGGCCAAGCGATAGATACACAACCAGCAGTTGGATAACGCATGCGACCATCTCTGTCTAGGGCGTGGCACCTGGGGAGTCGGGGTGTGTATTTATATGTCGATTGATGCTGGATTCCAGAGCATCGTTCGGAGATCTTTGTAATGCTGTAGGAATCCAACATTGATTTGGTCGCCTTTGGCTGGCTCTGGAGACTGAAAGTGGAAAGCTGAGCGCAGGCAAATTGCTGACGGAGTCTCGAGGCGCATTTGACTATTTTGTTGTTGTAATGCGTGTTCCGGCGTAATTTACGAGCAGCCCGCCGTATGTTGCGCTGCGGAGGTGCGCGCTCAGATTTATGGGCGCATCATAAAACAATTAACAAGCCCAAACTCGTGCCACATAAGTCGCTGCAGCTCCGTTTTTTTCTTTCTCACTTTGCGCGACTTGTGTTATATTTCACACCGTTTTATTATTACAACCAGTGGCAGAAGGGGATTTCAGGCTGGCTGTGAGATTGCCACCAAATTGGCTTGTCAACTGTTCTTCTTCTTCTTCTTCATCTTCTGCTGCTGCTTCTTTTGCTGCTGCTGGTTCTGGTTCTGGTTGTTTTTAATTAACCACACAAGATTTCTACTCATTTTCATATCGTAAACGTTTATCCAACTTAATAAGTCGTAAACGCCCCGACTCCGCCGGTTTCTAACTAAGTTTCATTGCCCTGCCCCAACTGCTGCATGCGTGTGGGATTTACTGGCATCGCAGGTGAAAGTGTCCGCATGCGGCATGTGGCCACATCTACCTAATATATATGCATATGTACATATGGACATTGACATCCTGTTCCCCGACTCGTGCCCCGCTTAAAAGACAACTCCAGCAACAGCAATAATTAAAATACAGAGGTCGACACGTATTTCACCCATCGAGTTTGATTAGAAGCAAACAACACTATTTCCATGTATAAAACAAATACTTATTTAAAATTAAACAAACAAATAAAATTATATAAAAGTAAAATAGACTTAATAAAAGTATTAAAACTGGGTATTATTTTCTTGCAGAAACCTTTAAATTCGATTGATTATTTTGCATTTGTGTCAATTAAATGTAAGCCTGAATTCAATTAAATGAAAAAATAATATTAAATTAAGAATAATAGTTAAATAATAAAATAAAATAAATAAATAATCAGCATATTTGATTAATTTTGTAATTAATAAGCCAACTGCCGTAATTGCGATAATATTGGAAAATCCAATAATTGTAAACATATTTTTGGACTGCTTGTTTTTATCCATTTTCACTTGAATGCAGCCTGGTAAATCTCTTATTAATATTTTTATTTTAAATTTAAATCTAATTATTCACTTTAAATTTGATATAAATTTATTTTTAATTGTAATTTATTATTCTTAGTTTTCAAAGTTTAAAGATTATGATCTGCTGTTAAATAGAATAGATAAAAATAAATAAAAACAAAAATTAAAAAATACTAAAATAGAAAAAATAAAAATAATTAAAAACAAAATTAAAAAATATACATATAATTTTACATAATAAAACATTTAAACTGAAGACTTAAAAAATACGAAATCAGCGAATTATTTTAGATGGTGCAGTGTAATATTTGATGCAAATGTTTGGGCTGCTTTTACCACTGTGCAGCTGCTTGGGGTTCACTTAATTTTATAATTCTCGAGCGCTCAGCATCAAAATATATTTAAAAAACGAAGCTGAGACCTTCTCCGACTGCTGCTGCTGCTGCTGCTGCTGCTACTGCTGACACGGAGTCATTTGGCCGACAGGTGCTCGAGAAGCTTTTTGTTTCAGCGCCCGACAATATTCTTTTAATGACGGCGATTAACACAACGCCAGCGGTGCAGCCCTGCCTCCAGCCCAGCTCCAGCTCCTGAAAGGGGCAAGTCGCCTGATTTAATTAAGTCGTCGCTGCTGCCATCCGACCCCAGAGCAACCCATCCCGCCCATTCCGCTCGGAGGTAAGCATTTTTTGCTGAATCCATTGTTTGACTAATCTCTGCTTGTGCAGCGACCCCCCAGCTAACTGTGTGTGTGCACCGTCAGCAGGAGAAGCTTTGAGTGTGCTGAGCCCTTCGTTGCTGGGGTTGAGCACACACACACACACATACCACACACACAAACGCACACACATGCAAAGTGCCATAAAGCTACCCACACATTTCTGGCTGATACTGTCAGCATGTTTGTTAATGCCATTTTGAAATTAACAAGTTTTTCAGATAAACTTTGAATTTAATTTCAGCGCACCTCGCTCCTCCCATTGCCATTGGTCACCTAGGCTCTTTCCCCACCACTCCACTCCACTCCACTTTAGTCGACTCCATATCCCCTATCATTTCCATAAATAACAAAAGTTATGTGACGCTCAGGTTCGCTTTCGTCTTTTGCGATCCACATACGAACACACATTGATTATTAAACAGGCAAGAATGCTCTGGTCGAGTGAGCTCGACTGCGATATACCCTGAAATCAGCTCTTAAATATATGAGCTCCACTTCGGTATACTCTGAAACTAGCTCTTAAATATATTAGCTCGACTTCGGTATACCCTGAAATCAGCTGTTAAATATATGAGCTCCACTACGATATACCCTGAAACCAGCATTTGAATATTTGAGCTTGACTATGATATAGCCTGAAATCAGCTGTTAAATATTTAACCTCGATTACGATATACCCTGAAACCCTGTTAAATATATTTTTGTTTGTCATTTCAAGATCAATTTGAGCATAAGTTGAGTGTTTCTAATCCGATATTGATCAAATTGTTTGCAGTCGAATCGAAAGAGTCTACCTTTAAAATTGTGATCAGACATCGAAATGTATCGATATCCGCAAAGTTATCGACAAAATGTAGTAAACTTGATCTGCGCGAGTTATACGAGAACTTATATTCCAAATTTGAATTCTCCAGCTCTTACGGTCTCTCTTCTGCACTAGCAGACAGACGGACGTACCTATATCGACTCGACTACGGATAATGATTAAGAATAGATCAATCGAAAATGCTAGCTTCTGCCTGTTACATACCTTTGCCCAACACGAAAATGCCCTTTTACCCTCTGCGTACAGAGTATAATAAGAAGCATTTGGTTCGCTTAACCCTTGCTGAGCTGAGTAAACTGGCCGCGTCTGAGAAGATGGCCAAATCGACTGACTGTTTTCACGAAGATCGTCGCTGATTCTTTAAATTTGGTTCGGTTCGGTTGGGCTGGGTTGGGTTTGTTGTGTTGCGTTGTTGTTTCGCCTGCGCTTCAAGTTAAAAGCCATTAAATTATTTATGAGCCCATTAAATCATCATTATTGTCTTGGCGACCTTGAGCCATTAGTTGGCCAGTGTTTAAGCGCTCCCATTTTGGGAGACATTCGCTTTCTTTCGCATTTCTTTTATTTTCGACTTTTATTGTTTGCCGCCTTTTAATGATACGTTTTCCATTTAAGCCTTTACTCATTTCTTTCTCTCTCTTTCTTTCCTGTTTTATTGTGATTTGTTCTCTCTTTCCCTTTTTGTTTTATTAATTGGGTCAGCAATGTTGTGCCTTGACTCAGAGCACAACTCGAAGGTTAAGGTTAAAAGTATCATTGCTAAGCACACATGAATGACATAAGTGTTTACCTTAACTACCTAACTGCCTAACTACTTAAGAACTTCATATCTATCAAGAAGTAGCAAAAGTTAGTGCAGCAATATATTATGAATTCATTAAATGTGCCCGTGGCTCACATTTCAAATTCTCAACTTTTGCACTCTCAAATTGAACTTTATTTTGCTTCTTACTCGAGAGTGCGAACTTTTAGACATTTTTGCACAGATCTCTGAAAATGTTACATATATATAATATATATTTATATTCCAGAATTGCACTTATAGAAATGTTTAATAATGTTTATTTCGCTTATACAAACATGATCCTATTCTTAACCTAAACTTTTCGTTGAGGAAAATCACTTAATTTCAAATTCAAATTATTTTAAGTATCTAAAATGCTTAGAAAATGACTTAATCGAAGAATATGTACAAAAGTTATTCAAATACATTTTCAAGTGTGCGGCCAATAAAAAGATAAGAAATGTATTTTTAAAGATTTCTTTTCGTTTTTATTAAATAAAGTCAATTTTAGTCTTGCTACAATTGTCTTTCAACTCATTTTCAAAGGTCTCCAACCAAAAGAATTTATATATATTTATTATTTAGATCAATTTATATATATAATTAGGGTTTTACTATATTCAAAGAACTAAATGAAAAATAAACTAAACAAATATCTTAATTTAAGTTTTTTATGTAGCGGAAAAAGCCGGAATACCTACAGCAGATTTGATTTTTTTTATTTATTTATTTAATGTCAACTAAAGTCAGTCGACACAAAAAATAACAACGTAAAAAATTGAATTAAGATTTAAATTATATATAAATTGAAAAAGATGAGATATTTATAAGATATTAAATTGTTTTGCATAATAATCAAATAAGGAAAACCATGAAATAATGTGAGTAGTTAAGATTAACAATTACTTATTTCGCTTGCGTTTGATTAGATGTCATTTATTGGACGTTGCCTACAACAGGTTAACTACTAAAATTCACTTTTCCAGCTGAATGTTTTTTTTTCTTATTATTATTAATTAAGGCAAAATGAAATGAATTTTGTTCAGATAAAAATTGTGGTCGCAGCGCTTACCATAAATAATTACATATTATTGCCCGACTTGAAGGAAGACTTAATTAATAAGTTGGGCCAAAGCAAGTCGAGCGATCTGAAGCATTTAATTTTCGTACCGTTTTTGCTGACCCCTCCCCAAAGGGACTGAGCAGGGGAGAGGGTTGGTTAAGAGGGAGGGGCAGGGTGGGGTTCTGCGCCTCGTTTGGTTTTAGTGCGACTCGATTTTTGCGAAATTTCTGGCTGATAAAGCAATGGCGACGGCAATGATGCGCACGAGTAAATTTCTTTTTCGGTTTCTTATTTTTTTGTTGTTTTGTTGCTTGCCACGGCTTGTTTCCATTTGTCTTCGCTGTTGGTGTAAGTTTTCCATTTGGATAATGGAAAAAGGCCATTTCGTGCCATTACTTGGCTATGCCCGCCGACCGGGGGCAATTTGAGGCGCACTATTGTAAGAGCGGCGACGTGGCAGTGGCAGTTGCCAGTGGCAGTGGCAGTGGCAGTTGGCAGTCGGCAATGGGCACGGCGCCATTGGAGCAGCCACCTCCTCCGACAGTGCTAGGACCAGCTCCAATGGACACACAAATGTACTTCAAGATACGACTCTACTTGTGTGTCTCGTCTGTGTTTGTGTTTGTGTTTGTAGTTGTGTGTATTTGTTGGCTTCGTGCTTAGGTTTTGCTTTTAGCTTATTTCAACTTTTTACATTTGCAAAATGAATTGTAATGAAATGGAATGGGGGCGTGGCAGCAGCGACTTGTGACGCGGCACGCCCCGACCTTAACCCCAACCCCAACCCCAAACCCCATCCCCGAGCTGCCCTCAAGCCAGCAATGGCCACCGCCCGTTGAGCAAAAGCGACGGCAATAAAATCATATTCGCCGGGCGCCAGCCAGCTCTGAAATATAATTTTTGCACAAAAAGTCGTTTGCAGTATCTTTTCTTTGTAATGTCAGAGTTGGGGTTGGGTTGGGGGAGCTGCTTTTATTGGTGTTATTAGGTTGAGAGCACTGCAATGATGGGCGACTTCTGAAGCTGCCGGATGTGGGACAGTTAATGCCCTAATGGGTTTCAGGTCGGCAATCTCCTAATGCGAATCACAGAAACACAGAATCACAGCAACACTCAATAATATCCAATTGAGACAGGATCGTTTCTAGCCAGTTCAGTTGGAGTTCATTAGGGAGTTTCGAGCACTGTGTTTGGATTTTTATGTTTTCCATAATATATGCTAAAAATACGTTTCGCTGTCATTCAAGGCACGCCAACAGAATGTTTAAATTAATGCAAGTTATTGCTCGAAACAAGTTTTTTTGCTGGACTGAACTTCGCATAAGGCATTGACTGTAAACATGAACCCTAACAAAGGGGCAATAAGACATATATTTGATTAGGAAATTAAAAAAAAAAACAATCGTATTTTTTCTATACAATAAAGTTTGTCTACCTGCAA
Organism: Drosophila trichaetosa; assembly: GCA_035043205.1. Classification (NCBI taxonomy): domain Eukaryota; kingdom Metazoa; phylum Arthropoda; class Insecta; order Diptera; family Drosophilidae; genus Drosophila; species Drosophila trichaetosa. The sequence continues at coordinate 893,176 of JAWNNE010000127.1, forward strand.
AAAGCAAAAGTGGAATAAATGTAGGTTAGTAAAACAATTAATGAGAGCCCCAAAAATAGTGTTCTATTGGAAATTTTAAATAATCTTTCACATTTTTTCTTTAAAAAACTGGATAACTTTCATGTAATATAAGAAAAATGTTTGGTATGATTAATTGATGAGGTCTTTAATTAACTAGATATTTTTGCTGTAATATTGGCCTAGGGTTATTGTTATCATATCAAATGTGAAAACATGGATTATATAGTTGATTTATTATACAATTTTTAGTCACTCGACTACGATTTATGTCTTATATATATATATATCTTTAATCTATATAAATATTTCTATTTAAATATTTACATTCATTTAATACAAACTGCATCGAATAATTAGATGACTTTCCGATAACATTCTTGTTTGTTTGAGTCCACTAACACCCTGATTCCACTATCTACATTTCTTACATCCTCGAATGTCTATGTCTGTCCCATATGGGACAACATTCTGTATATTCAACACTCGTAAAATATGTTGCACATTTTAGAAATTAAAGAATTTCGCATCTATAAAGAGTTTCACAATATCAATGTCGCAAATATATGATCTTTCAGGAAAGCTAAGAGTTCACATAAATTACAATCAAAATATATTTTTTTATTAATAGTTTACTATAATTTAATGCTGAAAGCTAAATATAAATGAGAACCTTTTAAATCTGAAATTGGTTTCTTCTGCATTGGGTTATTAGCAGAAGATTTTAATATTCATATCGCAAAGACAAGTAAGAAAAAATCGTGTGTTTTATTTAAATGAAGTGTTACTTTTGCCACTATCCCATTAACGACAACGAAAAAGGGAATCTCGAAATGCAAAGAATGTTCGAAATGTTGTCGAATCCGATCATAAAACTATTTTTGTTATTATTATTTATTTATTTTTTGATACTTTTCTTGGCCAGCGCTACAAGCTTGGGCTTATTATTCAAGGCACTAGCCATTAATGAAAAATCAATTGAAAACAAGTCAAAATAGATGGTGTTAATATTATAACGATTTTAAATGTTGCTGATTAGAATTTATAATTAGTCAATCATTTTCATATGTTACACTTAATGAGAGAAATGTTTAATGTTGCTTTAGTTCGATTTAATTCTAGTTTCACATATTTTTTTCTGAGAAATGTTTCCACTGCAGAAAAGGCGAGCGAGTGTTAATTAATTGGTCATCAGGTTCAAAAGAGAAACCTAAATGCATAATGACTCCATTTGCCAAAGGGCAGATCGAAATACATATTGAAATGTTTTCCTGATCAAAATCAGATGTAAGTTTTTTATTCTTGGTTCAACAATGCAATCACAAAATGTAAAATGTAAATTTAGTTAGCACTTTTATTTATGATTTCCTCTTGACTATTTTGACAGCCGCAATGATGACGGTTCCAAAACATTACACATATCCTTCTGCCTCGCCCGCCGTGTTGCGTGTGTGGCAGCTGCCACATGCACTTGAACAATCGGATATCAATTGTGGCCATTTGTCAAAGACATAAGCATCGCATCGATAGGGACAGGCATGCATCATGGCGTATTTAGTTATGATAAGTACACATTTTCCATTTTCCATTTTCCATTTTCGATTTATAAATTTCAATTAGCTCCGCTTTTCAATTGGTATACGAAATAATCTCGCTGGGAACGCCAAGTGCAGCACTTAAAACTCAGAGGCATTCTCATTTGTAATCTGTTGGGTTTTCGTTTTCCTATTCTGAACTCGTAGCCAATTCAAATTTATTGTATACTTGAGTTTTTTGGGCAGAGACTAACGTCTCTATCAGGGATCGGGGCCAATATCTTTCCATTTTATTTCGCAGCCTTCCTGTTTTATTCAACAGCTTGCTTAATTATATACACCCACACATACAGATATGTACACATAATCATTATTAAACATGTTCACATCGAAAATACATATTTCTATCAGTTTAACTTAATAGTTCGGCACACGTGTTCGTTCAGTTCAAGTCTATACAAGTTTTTGTCTAATGTGTGCCATAAATCAAATTAGAGAACATGCAGGCGGCCATAATTAATACAAGAAATGGGTTTCAATAAATTATGTCAAGTTGAAGGAAATGCTAATTAGATATTTGCTATCCTAATGTCCACTTGATTGGCCAACAATTCGGATTGTCTTCCTATCCATATTAGCGCTTCCCTCCTCCAATTGCGATTCTAGTTCACAATATTTCGATATGTTTCGGAATGCCAGCATATTGAATGCCTCTGCTCAGAATCCTATGGACGACGTCGACGTTGGCGTAACCAGCACCAACACACTCCAAGCAGATCCACTAACACTAACGCATCTCAGCATGTTTGCTTGTGTTGGTGACTTGAAGAGTGTGCGAAAGAGAGCAGAGAGCAGAGAGAGAGAGCGAGCGTCAGATGAGAGCATTTCAATTTGGTCTTGCATCGGTTCGATAGACAGCGCCATCTACAACTCATCGAGTGCAGATAGCGTGCACAGCTTACAACACCAGAGGTCGCCCCTAGCTGGGAGGTGTGTGAACTGGCTGATTCTGTGCTCACCTCCGCTAAGACATAGAAAATGTTACTCTTGTATTATGTTAAGAAATCATTGCAAGTAGTACAATAGATCTAAGATCATATAGAGAACCATCACATTAGTTAGACTTATTCTCAAAAATATGTATCCAAACATATAATTGTTCGAAATGAAGCTGTTGTTCGTATTATAAAATGTTCTATATATAAGATATATATATATATATAGAGTTCTACTTATGTCCTATAAATACAAATGTATGGGATATAAGTCGAATTTTTAATCTCATTCTTGGTTTTCCACACATATAATCGATAGATAATTATGCTATGCAAAATGCACCGAATTGTTCTCAATTGGTTTACACAGTCAGAATAGTTAATAGAAATATATACGTAGCTATAAAAAATACAACCATTTTTACCTACTTGGATATAGAATTTCTAAAATCCGCACTTTGTTCTAATATCCACAAAGTTTTCATTATTCCAAATTTCAGCTGCCTCATCACAAAAGGTGAATGAAAAAATCTCCGACCATATTTAGTATGTTAATGCTTGGTTAACAAGAACAACAGACGAGTGATTATAGCCACGTTTTTCTGAATGTCCGTTAGACTGAACAACGCTCAGTTATATAAAAGAGAAATAGAGCTGATATTTGGAATATAGGTTGATGGGCACCGTTCACAGAAGAATTCTTTTGTCTATCACTCACAACAATAAAAAAAAATATATCGAGAGATATCTCTTACCGAACCAGCATATCTTATAGGTTATGAGAGCAGCATTAATTATAATTTGCATTTCTTTTCAACACAGCATACAAGATAAAATATACCTTGGCTGGATCTCCCAAAAATAAATGGACCAAGCAACAATACAATAAATACCCCTGAAGACCGGAGTTAACCTACCTACATTTGACTGGCTAAGAACTGCATATTCCACAAATGAGTAGTTATATTGTATCAGATATATGTATGTACATCTCTATGAACTTGCCACATCTTTTATCTCGAGTGATGAAGACTTTTCTAAAAGTACGAATCAAAATAACACCAAAATTTGATGAGTTTAATCTGCAGTAAAGGAAAAATTCGCTCGACCGATTGTTACTATGGCAACTATATAATATAGCGGTACGATTGGAACGACTTCGGCGTACTTAGTTAACGGTGCAAAATTACGGATATATTTCAAGTCTTATTGATAGCTTCAAAACGGAGCTATGCTCAAATATACTTATATAAACACTCGACCGACGGATAGAAGGACATACGCAAATGGCATTATAGCCTTAGCTATTGAGGCTAATCAAGAATATTTCCTTTATGAGTTCGGCGAAGTATCCTTCAATGTGTTATGGCATACAAATATAATAGACAAACATTTTGTCCTAAAATTATGATGGAAAAACAATGTAATTAAATATGAGAATATAATGTATAGAAGTTTAAAAGACCATTCTTGTCGAAAAACAAACAATTTTAAATCAAATAATAGAGTCCAAATATAAATATGTGTACATATTCAAAGATTTCGGCAAAGATTAAATAAACGATTGTCTTAGAGATGGAGTAGCTATGTGAAAAGAAAGCATTAATTAAGCGTTAATAATACAAATTTGCATAACTCCAAAAATGCTATATAGCAAAAAATGTATATCTAAAATGAGGTAATGTATTTAAAGTTTAAAGCAATATTTGGTAAATATCAAATATCGTATTCGCTTATCTAAATTGGTAAGTCATATATAATTTGGGTCTTCAGAAATGGTGATTGAAATCAAATAGCTTCATAACCGCAATATCGCTTTCTATCGCTATTCTCTACCATATCTTCTGCAGCTGCATCTTTGCAATATTCGAAGATAAGATCCACAAACAAATTATTACATTCATATAATTGTTATTTAACTTATATTTAAAACATTTTTGGATTCAAAGCTTCAACCTTTGATAACACATTGTCTAATAAAATCTGTTTCAAGTTATGATGATCATATTCTGAGAACTAACCGCTTCTCATTATGAAAGAAAGTGGTATTCAAATCACTTCACACTCGAAACTAATAATTATAAAACACAAGGGGAATTTAATTCATTGGAAACTCGAAGGTATTTTAAGTACATATTATTTGAACTATTATTTTGCGGCATTATCTTTCAGCATTTATATCCAACAGATTTTATTTGGGACATGAAGCATGCTATAAGAAAATCCAAGCTCTGAAACTAAGTTATATATGGCGATAACAATTAACCCAATCATTGAAATAACTTATTATTATCATTATCACTTCTCAAATTGCTGACTTTAAGATTTTAAGAAATATGTAAATATTTACATTGGTTTTATAGAAGAATATTTAATATCAGAAAAATTTATGGACAAAATCATATTAAAAAAAAGAGCTTAAGCCAATATATATATATATATATATATATATATGGACGTGTTTAACAGACTATTGTGCTCACAGAATATTTTAATTCAAACAAAAAATAAATGGTTATCTTAGGCACGGCGACTAAAATTAAGATTTTCTTTAATCAACTAAATGATACTTATATGGTTTTTACTTCAAGATTGGCTTTAAACTGAATATTCCACAGTTAGTTGTACTGAAGTTGTTTACAATGAAGCAAAAATGAATGTTTTTGGAACATTTCGAGGATACAACATAATACTTTCAGCCGCTTAATCCTATGTCAGATAAATAATATGGTTTTAGATATATTGGTATAATTGGTATATCATTTTACTAATGCAAGAACAAATCTTTCCGCCGATTGTTCTTATAGCAGCTATTTAAAATGATGGTCCGATTTTGTTGGCTCCGGTGTCTAAGGCAAGACCAAGCAAATATACGTAGTAAGTTTCATTAATATATATAACACTAAGAAATTGGGAAAGACGTACAGACGGACAGAAGAATATGGCTATATAGATTAGGCTATTGATTAAGACTATTTTCTTTTTCAATGTGTTATAAATTTCATGACAAGATTATAATATAAATATGAAAGATATTCTTGTTTTTATAAATAATTTCCAAGTAGGAAAAAAATTTCTAAAAACTAGAAAGGCAAAAAAAGGATATTTTTTTTACTAAAATGTTGAAAACAAGTAATGAAATTTTCTTCTTTTATATTCGAGTTCACTTGTCGCCCACCTTGACGGCCGAGTATCTCAGCTAGAAATCATCTTTAAAATTCAGGACGAATTTTCTTTTCATCTTGTGCAGATTAGGGAATTTCCAAATACGTAATACACATATTCGAACTTACTACACTAACTTATTTGCACTTTAAGTATAAGACATAATCTATGCTGCTCAGAATATTATCTGAATATTTTTGGTATTCCAATTTGATTGAGGACTTTTGTAGTTGACCTGTTTTGAATGTATTTTTCTTATTTTATATAATACTTTCATCCAAAATATGTCTGTAATTGTATTTGACTAATTAGTTAATATCAAGTGAAGTTTTGAATAAATCTAATGTATTTGATACATTTGTAGCTAACTATGAAGATTTCGCTAAAAACATTTACAAAACTCAGTCGGAATTTTTCTTACCAATATTTCAAAAAGAATATGTAAATCAATTTAGAGCGGATTGAAGGTGTTAAAAACAAATGAACACACATACAAACATAGCTGCAGCTGGTATTCACCACAGGTCAGACAGCGCAGGAGATGGCCAAAGCAAGCCGAAATTCACCACACTTTGCCTGTGCGTTGAACCCTTGGCGAGTGAACGGTGAACGGTGAACGACGACCTTAGCTCCGCCCATTTTATAATGGCCTCGTCTCTGCCGCGCTGCCCGCGTTGCGACGCATGCGCCATGCCTGCGAAACTGCTGGGCAAAGCAGAATGGAAGGGAAAGCAAGAAGAGGAAAACGTGGAAGTCAAGCGGTGCCTGGAAATTGCTTTGAGTTTGAGCTGGAAGCCAAAATGAAGTGGAGTGGAGTGGAATGGAATGGGATGCATGCCTGGAGATGGAATGGGTTGGGTTGGGTTCGGTTGGACTCTGTTGGTTTTTCCCGTCGCTGATTACCATTTTGATAAAATTATTCAAATGAGAAGCGCTCAATATGGAAATGACTCCTGGGGCGTCTAGCAAGGCAATTAAAATTTTAATGGCTTTATGATATATATATATATATATATATTCTTCTTCTTTCTTCTTTTTTTTGTGTCCCGTAAACTACAGCGGGGCGACTGTAACTTCAAGACCAGACCAAGACGGCTGGAAATTTAAATGTTTTAGTCTGCAGCGTAGCGGGGCATGTCTCTGCCCCGCCCCTTTGCTCATCCCCAGCCACTCCACAAACGCTCCGCGCTGAACTGCAACATGTAGCATTAATTATGCGGCGATAATGTCTTGGTTTGTTGCAAAGAGTTTTGGATTCTCTTTTTTATGAAAGTGTCAGAATAAATTACATTATTTTGAAGCCATGCTTCGTCTGTTTCACGTTACAGCTACATTTATATACATATACATAAATATATATAAATATATACATACATATGTATATGTAAGGGCCCTTGCCGCATGGCTGATTTGAATTTCAATGAATTTAGTCGGCGACACTTTGCCCTGTTTGCCCCACGCTGCATGCCATTCTGTGTGTGTCTGGGCATGTTCATAATAATTGTATACATACATACTTATATACTACTACACTCCATGTAAGGCATGTATTGATGATAGCCCCCTCCCCTGCTCTACCCACCATCCCCAACACAGACGTGGCACGAGACTCCTCTCCCTGTGTGTCCCTGGTGGAGTGGCAATTAAACTGTGGCAAACACATGCAGATCAATTAGCCATGACTGCATTCATTGGGCGCTCAATTGTCGGAAGTGGTAACAGATGGTATATGTATATATATATATATATATATCTATATATATATGTGTTTTTGTTCACATGAAACAATTTCAGATTCCAGCAACCCTTTTTGTGCCTAAAATTGGGCGTCCTGCTGTGTTTTGTTTCTGTGGTCAAAATCAAAATATTTTGAAACTTGAGCTGCTGTACTTGGGTTTATGGCGTTGTCATAAATGAATCCGCCTTCACGCTTTCGCCGGACCACACCGGTCTCAGCCTAACTGCTGAACCGTTATTAGGCCAACATTGTGCCATATCCTCAGGACCTGCGTCGCAGACCTCGTTTTGCGTCACTCGCGAAAGGTCGTTTCTCAGTCTCAGTTTCTCAGTGTCATAAATCACAAGAAAGACACCTCAAATAACCCTTTTAGACGTCTTCTACCTGTCTGGTACTGCCAGCAATATATATATATATATATATACATATATATACATATATATATATATATATATATATGTATGAGTGTTTGTTGTCCAAAATGCATTTCATTTTATGAAGACGCGAACCCTTTTACTTGCCACTTATCAGGAAAGTATGCAATTTCTCAGTTAAAATAACATTGAATTTTGCTCAGTTTGTCAAATATTTTTGACTGCTTTGCGATAGTGATTTGAAGATTCCCTTTTTGGAATTTATTGAAAGGAATTGTATCAAATTTAAATTTACCTCTTTTCTACTCTGACCAATAAGTTTTACTTTGTTTGACCAGAAATAAATGCAAATTGTTTTCACCTTAAAGTTTGTTACTGGATTGTGATTATGAATCTGATGCGTATGGTATACAAATTCCTGTATCTTTCCCACCTTTTTTGGGTTATTCGATTACAAATTAATGTTATCCTGGGCGTGCCCAAAATTGCCGATTTCCCTGAATCCATTAAAAATGTATAAAAATTCGGGGGTCAAACAGAAACGAATTTGTGTTCCGATTACGATTGTGGTAAGTAGAGTAGAAAAGTTTCGATATTTTCCCAAACTTTCTTAATGTAGTTCGTTGAGTATTGGTACCTTGATTTTGTCAGTAAATGTACGGCATATATAGCACATATATCTTTTAGATAGGTCGTTTTTTTTAAAGTTACACGGAAATTGAGCTTTGCGTAGATGTACGGAGTTCTGCAAGGTTATGTTATCTTCGGAGTGCCTAAAATAGCCTTTCAATTTGCTGAATCCATTTAAAATGGGTACAAATGGATAAAGTTGTGAAAAAAGTGTGTAAGAAACTCGAAGTTCTGACTTTATATGGTATATATATTCTCTATCGACATCAAGAGCTGAGTAGCGCTGACTCCGACTGTTTATTCGATTGAGTTACACTTTCAAATTTATAAGTTTATATATAAAACTAAAGTTTTCAGTTTTCGTATAGCATTTTCAATCACAGACATATTTACATACGTACACCTAAATAACGGGATGAGTGATAACGGATACGGTCTTTTCGGAGTTTCCGTATTTGTGCTTAGGAAAATAATCTTTCAATTCCGATTTTGATTCTGCATTACAATTGATAAAAATGCGATTCCAGTTTGGTTTGGCAAGTTTTTGAATAGGATTCGAATCTAATCTCGATTACTGTTTCGTTAAGGGTGCTTATGTAATCAAATTTTCGAATAGAAAACTTTTATTTTCTAAAGATATATTGAACCGTATAATATACAAAAAAAAAATAATATAAATATTGTTAAGCAATAAGAATTTTTTCGAAAAACTCAAAAAGATTTTTTCACCTTACTTTCAATTTATTACTTCCATCTCTTGAATCTAATAAAGTTTTATTAACTCGAAACAGAGAAATTGCTCCTATCATAATCTAATTATTTTGGTTTGACATTTTTTTCTTAATTTGTTAACAATTATATAGCGATTTTTAAATAAGTCTTTCAAGCCCGAGATTTATAATAATTAGATTAAATACAAAAAAAAATTGTTTATTGCTAACTTTTTCCAGACAATAACCCATATTTGGAACGATAAATGTAAATATAAATAATATATATTCAAATAAATATTTGTAATAGATTGTGATATTTTCAACGTCCTAATCGGTATACATATTAATTATATTAACTTATGACTTAAGGGGTTGAACATGCCTCCCCCAAAGTGTTGCACAATTCGTTAGCAAAATCCAAAAGTGTACAAAAATAGGCGCAACAAAAAATAAGTATAGTTAATAAGATTCTGTCTGCTTATAAGAAAATGAGATAAATGAGATAACAATGTAAATTTTGAAAAGTATTAACGATATGCCGACGGTTCCATTCAATATAGATGCCCGTTTGACATATATATATATATATATATATGTATGCATAAGTAAAAACTCACCCGATCAGCCCAGAAGTGCTGGCAAAGTTGTGCTTTGCTTTTGTTTACACGAAAACATTGTGCCATGAATCAGGTCCACTATTTATGTCCAAAATGTCAAGAACGGCGGCAACAAATCATTTTAATTGAATCCACGCCCAGCGAATCTGCGAAAACCCGGCGAACGCGAGGAGCTGGACGGGCCCATTGGAGCGACACGGCAAGTCGACGACAAGTCGAGCAGAGAGCAGCATGGCTGGCTGGATGGGTGTCCAGTTCTCCGCCCAAAGAGCAGCGACCGCAGACCAAACCTCAAAGCACAAACTACACAAGTACAAAGCACAAAGCACAGAACCGGCCCCAGAAGTGTTGTGAACGTTGGCCGCTTTCTGCCTTGGCCAACACACGCGAGATTGTAATCCATGCGAGCATTATTCACAGTTTGCTTGAGAGGCGGCAGCAGCAGCAGCCCCCGTTCCCAGCCCCTGCCCCGTTCCATTTCAATATTATAATTAATTTTCGGTTGAGATTTGGCAACACACGAACCGACTCGAGTTGATTTTTGAACTTCACTTTTGTTTTCGGATTGCGGATTTCGGATATTTCACAATGGACTCCGGGCAGCTGTCGGCGGTGTCGATATCAATAGCTGTGCCTGGCGAATGCTGAATGGTGAATGGAGCACAGGACGTCTCTGGTTGACGCGGCGTCGACCTGATAGCAATGTGTCCAAAAAATAATATTTGCTGTTCAGTTTGACACAAGAGTCACTCAGTGGTTGCCGAGGCCGAGGCCGAGACCGAGACCGAGACCAACACCGAGGCCGAGGCTCTGAAGCCGTGACAGCAGCGCGGTCGGCGCACGAGAACGAAGCGAAAAGCAACAGAAACATCAAATGTGAGTGTGTGTGTGTGTGAGTGTGCCTAGTGGTGTTCGAGTGTGAGTGTGAGAATACGGCAAGGCAGACTTGGCATTAACAGTAACAAGACAGAGCAGAGCCAGTGCCAGTGCCAGTGCCACAGTCAGAGCAACAACCACACAGCAATCGGATACAGACAGACAGACAGACAGAGAGACGGACGGACAGTGAGACAGAGAGACAGACTGGGGAAAAGGTGTCGCTTGGCGGTGGTTGCCAGTCAAGAGTGAATGTGTTCCTCTGCGACTGGATGTGGATGTGGATGATGACAGCGTTGCGTCGCTTGACAAAAAAGAAGAAGAAGTAAAGGGAAAAAAAAAGACATAAACACGCAGCAGAAGCAGCAGCAGCAGCAGCGGCAGCAACACTTACGCTAAAGGACGGAGATGAAGAACGAAACGAAATGAAAATGAAAATGAGACTGAGAACTGAGAATTGGGAACTGAGAACTGGGAACTGAACATGAGCTGCAAGCAGGCAGGCGGCAGGCAAGGGCTGTGCACCATTGCGATGAAAAGATGAAAAGCCAGAGGAGCAGCAGCAAGCAGCAGCAGCAGTAAGCAGCAAGCAGCAAGCAGCAGCAGCAGCAGCAAGCATTAAGGCGCAGCGATGGGTAATAAAACGCGCGCGAGTAGCTGCTCTCTCGCTCTCTCCCGCTGTGTAGCTATCTCGCTCGCTCGCACATACACAAAACAACCACCGAAGCGACAGACTCTAACACTGATACAAACACATGTCGAATCATTTTATATACGCCATTTGTGCTGTCTGCCGTAGATACATTTGTATCTTTATGTGCGAAACAAGTCCACGCCGCCCCGGCGACGACTATATACTTGCCATGTGTGTGTGTGTGTGTGTGTGTATGTGTGTGTATACTCAATGCTGACGACATCGGGGCATCAACGACGAGTCAATTTTGAATTCCAGTTTCGCATCTTAGTGGTTGTCGTTTGTTCTTTTTATACCCTGTTCCCAATTTGGTCTGGCTCTGGAAGGGGCAAACAACCATATTTCTATGTCTGTCTGTCTCTCTGACCATCTGTCTGTTCTGTCTGAGCTCGCTGATTTCTCTTACACTCAGAACAAAAATCACCCTTCAAGCTATAAGAAATAATTTGTCTATAAGAAAAGAAGTTATAAAAATGGAAAAGGCTTGGACTAAATTCGATACTCTAGAAAACATATTATTTTTGATTAATTTTTTATTTTTTTGTAGGTATTTCTAAAAAAAAATAGCAATGCAAAAATGCTTTCTAAATTCGGGGAAAAAAAATTAAATTTACGGGCTCCGCATTTATATCGAGTTTAGTTTTAGTCTTTAGTTCAAATTGCGAAATTTATTAACATTTCGAGAAAATTGTATTTTATTTAACATAATCTCATTAATGCCACATCTTTGTCAATAATAATCCAATCTTCGATTAATTTTCTATTTTATTTTTATTTTATTTATATAAATTCATAAATTCATGAATTGAAAATGCCTTTTCAGATAGAATTCCAAAAAAGTTAGAATTGTTTTATGTCTTTTGCAAATGAAGCATATTTAATTTAATCAATTTCTACTCTAAATTTAGTCGAATTTCTATGGAATTTGAACCCAAACTATATCTTAGTATTAAAATGATTAACTTTGGTTAGCTGCTTAGTTTATTTTAGGAAAAACCATTTAAAGCTAGCGCCAAGTACTAAATACAAACATTATAATAATAATAAATAATAAATAAATTATAATAATAAAATGCAACTTTGAAAAGTGTTGTTATTCCAAGTTATGAGATTTATTTGGATATGGATATGTATAAAGACCTTGTAACAGGGTATCATCTAGCCGAACAGACTCGTCAATAGTCCACTTGCTTGTTGTTATTGCAATCGTTTGATTGTTATTCTTTGTACATCCTGCTCTGTGCCCCCAATGTGGCAGGCAATCTGTCAGGATTCCACCACCAATTCCAATTTTGAAACACGAAATTGGGGTTCAGCATCAACATCAGCATCAGCATCAGCCACCAGCAGCATCCATATATAACACGCTTATCTTTCGATTACCATAGCGAATTGTATTGAATTAGGTACATAATTCCCTGCATTTCCGACACAAGCACCCAACTCGAACATATTTCGATGTCCACTCCTTTTCCATAAGCATTAATATGCGTGCAACGCCCTCAATGTTTATTAAACGAATACAGACAAAAAATAATGGAACAACTTATAAGAAAAATATGAAAAATAAACGCAAAAGATTAAATACACCTGCAGACTTGAGATCACCTGCTCTGGTCTACATTTAATTATTTATTTTATTTGTATTTACTTATTATATAATTATAACAATTATCGATTTTCCTCCATGCTTAAACATCATTCGATTGATAGCTCGTATAGCATCCATAAGATATAGTGATGCGATACGTCTGACTAGGAATAGGGACTGTCTGCAGCAAAGGGATGTACATATGTATATAATCCAAGTTTAAAGAAAGTCTTTAAACTAAAGAGCTGATCTTCATAATGGCATTGCAATATTTATTTGGCTATTTATGCTGACCACATATATATTTTCCTTCTTTTTTTTGATGATGAAGACAATGACATTTTGATAATTCTGCAGCTGGTGTTTAGTTTTTGAGATGTGTATTTCAAAGTTGAATAGAAATAAATGTAAACATTTAATTTATTTAATTATTATTATTATTTATCAGTTTTTAAATATTGTTTTTTTGTCTGTCTATTGAAGTCAATTTTGAATTTAATGCGTAGATCAAAAACAATTAATATTTGCAAGATCTGATAGTCAACTAACCAATCTAAAGATAAACACATGGTTTTTGCTGGTCTATTATATGTATACAAATGTATAACAGATAAAACTAATAATACAAAAATCAATATCAAACTCTAAGTTTGGCACTTAAACCTGAGTTAATTCTTATTTTAAGACGGCTTAAAATAATTTTAGGTGCGGTGTGAACTTTTGTAAAATTGAATTTTGCACATATAGATCTTTAACCATAGAATTTCAAGTTAATCAAACAAAATCTTGGAGTGCGAACACCAGAAACATGTTCCTTCAGTTGTGATTTAAGACTTTCAAAATGACTATTAGCGAAAATGTGGCTTTCCGCAAGAGAGTTTAATAAAAGCATTTACAAACATTTGCCATAGACCTTACTGCCTAGACAGGTAGAGGCATTAGTTCTCAGGCAAGTCAAAAGTCTTTTAGTTTCCTATAATCAAAAAGGAAAGGAAAAGGTCTAAAAGTGATGGGGAAGAATAGACTTAGAATACTCACCGGTCTCTTGACAGGACATTGGAGACAAGAAGTCATCTAGCTTAACTGTGTAGCGATTTCTGCAGATTTTGTGATAGTAAGAACGATGCCTCAAAGCACATCTTAGAAGATTGTATTCCCTTAGCCAGGAAAATGCGTTGTATCCCAGCAAAACATATTTTAATTTCGGCGTAAATAGAAACCCTCAACCCAGGAATATGGGTTGATGGAAGAGCCATAGACCTAACTAAGTCGCAGTGCATAATAATAATAATAATAATATAAAGAGAAAAAAATAGTAATAATATTCATAATAATAATTATTACAATAATAATAATAATAGTTATAATCATAATAATAATAATACTGCTTAAGCTGTACTTTGATCACAGATCACCAATGAGTCAATCAGGAGAACCAATTTCCAAAATCTCTTGATTTCAGCAGTTTAATATTAATATATTAAATATTTACAATGAATTTTGTTCTAATTTAGATATTCGAAGATCAAAGTACTTTATTTTCATCTGAATCATATTGAAGCTATGTACAAACTCCGTTTAAAATTGTAGAAACAACCGGAATACTTTTGAGTCGTGCAAATGCTGTAATAAAATTGTCCTCGTCTGCGTGGAAATATGCATATGAAAAACATGAAGCTCATGTGTGCAAATTTACTGACAAGGACCTTTTAAATATTCTCATTGCTAAGGTTCATCGATAAGTTTTCAGCGTTGGTGGTGGTTGTAAATTTCATTGGAGTTGGGAGTTGGAATTGGGAGCAGAGCAGCCCACAAGGCACAACCCAATGGAAGCCACGAACGGAACTTCGGGTGAAAGCATTTTACTTGTATATAACATAAAAAACGCATTAAGTCGCTCAGAACCGAAACAGAAACACTTTTTTGGGCAATCTTTGAACCTTCGCCGAGGGGAAATGCCAATGTTTAAATAGCAGGGTGCATTTTATGGCATTTTCTTTGCTCTGCTCTTGTTTTCCCGCCCCGTCGAATATCTCGGATAAGTTCAGCGAAGAAGGGACAATCAGACTGTAAATTGCATCCACATAACTAAGTTTGCTTACATACACACAAGAATCTGTTTGCAACCCTTAAGCCACACAGCATTTGAATAAACATATCATTAAGTCAACTTACATGCTGAGGCTGCAACACACAGCTTATCGAAGATTCTCATTTTAAAATGAAATTCGTTTTGCTGGGGGCCTTCTTACTTATGCTAATAAAACATATTTTACACATAATCGCAAATATATTTGAATACATACATATATGCATATAAACAGGTGTCGATGTTGGCCAAATTTTAGTTTTCCAAACTCTCGTAACTCTCTTCACATATGTGCAACAAATAAGACCAGCTTATAAACTGCACAAAATTCGTTGCCTAAAAACTAAGTCATTCAATTTTTAAGGCTCGAACATAAATATAATATTAAATATCAAAATTAACTTAAAAACAACACATTTTATACAAAAAGTCAGCTTTTCATAAAAGAAGTTGCTGGCAGCAGCAGCAAATAACTTTGAATGATAATGAATTGTTTTTGTACTTGAATTTGTAGACCTGCATGGCTATATATAAATAACTTATTGTTAGTCTTAATTAGATTATTTTAAGTGCAGTTTGAGCTGCAGCATACAATGCTCTCTCTCCATCGATAATGGCTGCTGCAGCTAATTAGCTAATTAGTTGTTCCCCATAACTCTATCTCATCGATCATTTTAGTTACTCTTATTTTTGAGAAGGTTTAGCAATTGGCTTCTAACCTTCATATAAACAATTGTTGTTGGCTAAGCGTTGGCTTCTGGCCTCATTATCTATTAGAATAAACTTTATTACTTATTGGAAATAAATTCTAGTCGAAATTAACTGGAAAAATAAAGCTAACAAAAAGCTGATATCGCAAAGATTCTTTTCATTTACAATTATTTTTAGGTCCGAACAGGATGTGAATCTGTTTGTGGAGCAGCTCCTAATTTCTGCTCCTTGAAAAATATTAAAGTGAAATTAAAGTAAATTAAAGTGAATTGTAAAACAGACCAACTTGTTTTTTTCCAAACATTTCAATCAAAACATGCAGTTTCTAACATTTTAATCAAATCGAGTCTATGTAAAGTTTTGATTAAGGGAGGGCAGCTCCTCCCCCTCCATCCCTCTGCAGACGCCCTTGATATGCTTTGCAAAAGTATGTGAATAAATATTTTCACTTTCCTTTTTACCGTTCTGGATCTTGTTTCAGTTCCATATACTTCAGTTTTTACAGTTATGTATACGTGGCGAGTTCGACTCAGTATATCAAGAACAAAAATATTATATTTGCTACAAGATGCTTTCTGTGTGCTTCTAACAAAAAATTACCAACATCAGACTACTTTATTAGATAGCTTCCATAGGAAAAAAAATCGGTCAGTAGTCTTAAGACATTTTAATTTGATGGTAAAGTTTGCAAACTTCTTCTAGATGAGTCAATATAGCCAATATCATTTTGATATACATATGTATGTCCTTCAGTTTAATGATTATGTGCGTAAATGAGCAGAGCTATCTCACTTTTAAAGCTAAGACTTAGAGTATATCAATTTTTCAAATTTCGCATTAGCACGTCTGAGTTGATCAGATTAAACCATTATATCAAATAGCTGCAATAGAAACAATCGGTCAAAAAATTAGTTCCCATATGATATCGTTTTTATTTTTTAAGATTCAAACTCATACAATTTGCGTGTAACTATGTTCCGAAATTTTTTAAAGAAAAACATGAATATTGGGCCACTATGTCACATAACCAAATGAATCATTATTAGAGTAGTGACATGGAATATATACGACATATCTGCCACACTTTCTGAGACAATTTGTCTACACAATTGGTGAGTGTTCAGTTCGCAGTAGCCGTTAAGCAGAAATAAAATCAATAAATTGGCTTAAAATGTACCAAAATAAAATATCTTGCAATCCGGGCTACAATTTTGATGTTAGGTTAACTTAGGTCTAGGTTAACTTCGGTCTTCAAGGGTATGTAAGTTTCAGTGTGCCAAAGATACCCCTTCTTTCCTGTGCAGGTGGACTCCGATTTAGTTAGATTTAGATTTAGAGAACAAATTTGTAGTTGCAAGATATGAGTTCCTATATTTATTTTGTTCACATTTAATATGAAATATTATGAAAATCTTCCACATGCATCGAATATCTTGGGTTGCATTATCTACTTAATTTCATAGCACGCTGAAGAATGTTTAAAACTAGTTGTCTTCCAAAATTTCTGTTTACCCTGTACCAATTAAAAATGGGTTAAATAAAGTTATGCAACTGAAAAAGGCAAACAAAGTTTTATATATGAGATATATTTGTCTGTTTGGGCATATTTATGTCTTCGTAACACAAAATGTTAAGCTTTTTGCGCAAATCAATAGCAGTTCAATAAACCTGAATAATACCTATAAGTTCCGCACAATTGTAAAGCTAGGATTTTAAAATTTGGAAAGTAGAGTGCTGCTGACATCTAGTCAAGGTTGGTTCGAATTTTGTCTTCTGCTGTTCACAAAACGGCAAATCCAATATTTTCAAGGCCTCTGAGCTTCAGTTTCTTATTATTATTATTTTTTTAATTAAAAGGCATAATTAATTAAGAATTTCAAGAATATTCTCAGTTTTGGATAGCTTTCCAAAACAAGTATTTTTATAGGAAAGACCTTGTCACTTCTTAATTCACATCATTTAATGCCACAGTTAGAATCAAAGGCCGGGTTAAAACTTGTTAAAAATACTTTATGCTTGACACTTTATTTGCCAAGTCATCATTTAAATCATGAAACAACACAAACACACTTAAAATAATAATGGGCAATGATATTAGTATACCTATCCATAGATATATAGGGGATTGGGTTACAATACGAACCGCTTGGAGTTGGTTTTCTTTGCGCATTTAACACACAATAAAGAAATTTTATGAGCTTATATAATATAATAATTATTCGCAGATTTGCGAAAAAATCATTACTTAAACCACCTGCAAAAAAGTTTAACTTTCAAATAGTTTTTTTTCATACAGACACTGTTATAAAAACCTGACTTTGAATGTCGATCAAAGCATGCTTGACACCTATCTATCTATATTTGAATATATATAAATATTCGGCTTTCCGCTTATGAGTCAACGAGTCTTAAATAATGCATTCAAAATAAATATCGGAAGCAATAAAAATTTAAATATCGACTTATAAAAAGCCTTGTTTAAAAATGCTTCTCGCATGCACCTGCTGAAAGGCTCTTTTCCAGTCATTATCATATTGCTGTCGAATAATTGATTTCCGAACAACTGGTTTCGCATATATTAAATATGGCTAAAGGAGATATATCTGAAACATGTCTGTTTACCCCATAAAGATGATGAGTTCAGCTTTATTTTAGTTTATTATCCGCTTAGCCGGCAAAATACTCTATAAGAGCCAGATACTTATATGGGAAGAACGTAGTTTTCTGTATATCAACCTAATCGCAGATGAATTCTCTTAATTATAATTAACCACATCCAACATCTTGAATATCAAGTACCACACACTCATTATAGAAAAAAGAAAACATGTATTCAGTACTTAAATCAAGTGCGAATTGAGTCAAAATAAAAATAAAAAAACTAGGAGAATAGTTTAAAAATGTTGAAACCATTCTGAAGGGTATTATAATTTTGTAGTGACGTGTGTAACGCTTTGAAGGAGACTTGTGTATAGTAAGGTATATATATATATATATATTATATATATATATTATATATATATATTATATATACAATAGGATATATATTTAATTCATATTTAGTTACTCAGTTTTTAAGCCGTGTTGGAAAGCAGTCTATGCTAAAAGCGGGTCGGAGCAATATATAAAATAGCTGTCCAAAAATGGATTATGGTTTAAAAAACTATTTTGTCTATAAAAATATTCAAGCTAAGCTTTCTTCTCCTCTCCTTGAATGAATAATGAATATCGGAATAATATATGATATTATCATATCGATTATTTTTATTTATAGAAACTGCTGGACAAGTCTAAGTTAGCTGTTCTTCTATGCTTTACCTGCTTAAAGCTCGTTTCAAGCAATTTTTTATACCTAAAAAAGTTTTAAATAATAAACAAATAAAAACTAGTCACATAAAAAATGTTAGTATTTTAAAGAAATTATACAATTTGATCAGATAGACGCGATTCCCATTTATGTACATATATTTTATCGTCAATATCGAAATATGATGTAATACAAATTGGATTTACTCTGTATTGGATCGAGTATATATATAAGTACTTCGCTGCTTGTTGACCAAATTGACCAATCAAACAAATCACACAATTTGTGATAAGATCGAATAAGAATCGAATATCATTACCCAAAGTGCCGTTAGTTCGCCATACGGTCTGTGAATGAAACTTCAAAAACATCACAGTTACATAATAATTTATTTAACCTTATGACATATTCGAAAACAGGACTGTTTGAGTTTAAATGTACTTTGTTTAAGCGCTGTATTACATTACCACAAGCGAAATAATACTTTTTGGATATAACTCAGAGAACCATAACAAAAATACTGATCTCAAATGAACTCAACAAAAGTTGATGTTGTATGTGATTGAGAACATCAATTGGAATTAGTTGATTAAGTTTGTGATTTCGACAGGCTTCGTTGTAAAATATATATTTGTGTCTGTTCATGTGCAGCCAAATACTAAGTATATATGTATTTATACTTGGTACGAGTATCTTCTATGGATGCTTATGAATAAATTCGATGCTGAGAGGTCGTCCTGGAAACGCATTGAGCTCTGCACGTATTTCGAGAAGATCTCAGCGCTGGACCCTTAAACGTGGCCGCCGGTACTTACCAAACAAAACCGAATCTAACAAATGTGAAACGAAAATGAAACAAATAAAAAACGCATAGTTTTGGAAAGGGATGATTTGAATGTGGGCCTGGGATTTTAGTGGGTCTTACAAATAGAGTTTATCGGCTGATTCGATTGACTAAATGAGCACCAAAAGTTACTCATCGGTGATTTTTTTTGGTTTTTTTTTTTTTTAATTGTGTATATTTTTGCATTTTATTTTTTTGCAATTTTATGTTTTATTCACAATAATTAACTTTTTAAAAAAGAGAATTGCTAATGCTATGTAAAAATTTACTAAACAAACTATAATCGAACATAAGCATAAACATAACCGACTTTAGACTACAACTTATGAAAAAGGTCTGAAATAATAATAATACAAGAACTAGGATAAAGCGGTTGGCGAAATAATTTCATTTATAAGTATATATGTGTATATATATATATGTATATATATATATATATATACGATATTTATACATATAATTATGCATATGGTACAATATATAATATAATGTATGAAGCAAAACATTAACAAAAATTCGATAATTACACAACATAACTGAACTTAGATGTAATATCAGGATTAAGCTGAGTCGATACACATAAAATACAAATATATATATATATATATATATGTATATATATATATCTTTATATATATGTTTATGTATGTACTATATATAAGTAATGTAAGTAGCGTTAAGGTATGTATTGAAAATGAATTGTTTCTCAACTGCTTTCAATTTACTTGTATTCCTTACACATATTATTAAAATGTATTTACTTTTTTTTTTTTTTAGTTTTTTTTGTTGTTGTTGTTGTTGTATTAGTTATAGTTTTTTATCTTTAGCTTAACGTGCTCTGTTTTGTTTAGTTTTTTGTTTGGATCAAAAGCGCTTTTAACTATGGAGTGAACATGCACACACATCAATAATCTTACGATTTACACTTTACTATATATATATATGAATGAATTCAACTTTTGCATTTTGCATTTTGTTTTTATTTTTGCATTTTGCATTTTGTTTTTATTTTTTGCATTTTGCATTTTGTTTTTATTTTTGCATTTTGCATTTTGTTTTTTGATTTTTGAGTTTTTGTTTTTGAATTGTTAGTTTTCATATGTTTGCTGATTTTTATTTTCAGTTTTGCTTTACTTTCAATTTTAGTATGCACTAAATAAATGTTTTCCAAATTGTTTTCCAAAATTTTCTCTCTTTCGGGCTTTTTATGTCTTAGTTTATATACAGGAACTTAAAATGTATCTAAGAACACGACACAACGAACAATATAATGACAAAAATTTATGCTAAAAGTGCGCCGCTGTCTAACTGTGTGTGTGTAAGTGTTTTTTTGAGTGTATTTGAGTGTATATTATTTGTATTTTTGTGGTTGCAAATTGTTATTCAATTCGCTCGTTTCGTTTCAAGAACATTCACTTGGCCTACAATGTTTCGCTGCACTTACATTTAGAATCTACTTTTTGAATTCTTGTTGGGTTTTTGTATTTTTTGTGTATTCATAATTAATACGGATAGTATTTCGTGTATGCATATTATAGTTATAGTTTAAATTAATAAGTAATGCGCGTTAATTTATGAGACAAATACATACATGCATATTTAGTACTACTACTGAATGTGCTTCCTTCTATTTCCGATTTCTGTTTTCTGATTTACGATTTCTGATTTGTGATCTCTGATTTATGATCTCTGATTTATGATCTCTGATTTGTGATCTCTGATTTGTGATCTCTGATTTATGATCTCTGATTTCTGATTTAATTATCCTCAATTACAAGATGATTTTTGCAGCTATGTCTCTAGTATTGAACTACTGCACCAAGCATCGATAGACTGGGTGATTAACATTTGTTTAGCTTGTTTTTAGATATCGTAAGAACTGACTTATTAGTTGGCTACATTTCATTAAACGCAGACGCTCAACTCTACTTGGCAAGGCTTCTTTTGCTTTGCCAACAATTTATGCTTTGAAAACAGCGACGCCAACGCTGGGCTTGCCACACACCTCCTCGTCTCCTTGTCTCCTCAGTCCGCTCGTGCTGCTGCTCAGCTGCAGCTGCTGCACAGCTCTCCTCACTTCCGGAAATATATTTACAGAATGGTTAATTCAAGCTGCACAGCCTGCAACTAGCAGGGAAAGTCGATCGATATCATTTCGTTCTTAATTGGATTTGAGATCGAGTTGGGACTCGGAATCGGATTCGGATTCAGATTCGGTTGGGAATTGTGATTGGGATTGGCTAACTGCTAGTAGGTGGCAAAGCCCATGGTGCCGGCGTTGCTGTTGTCCAAAGGTCACTGGTGCATCTTGGTGGCATGGTGGCCCATGCTCAGACCCAAGTTCAGGTGATGGTTGTTGTGGTGCTGCTGTGCCGCCTGCGCATGGTTGTGGTTGCTGCTGGAGTTGTTGTTGTTGTTCTGCTGGGTGGCCTGCCGCTGCGAGTTCTTCTTGTTCTTCATGCGTCGATTTTGAAACCAAATCTTTACCTAAAACCCAACAAGCAAATATATTTTATATTGGTTAACCTTTCAACACTTGGCAGGTGATTAACATACCTGACGCTCCGTCAACTGCAGATTGCGTGCCAGCTCCCAGCGTTTCTGTTTGGACACGTACGCATTGAAGAGGAACTCCTTCTCCAGCTCCAGCGTTTGGAACTTGGAGTACGGCTTGCGTTTTTTCCGCACCGACACCTGTCCGGTCCATTCGTGCATCGCGTTGGTCGGTGTGCATGGACCCACTGCACCCACTGAAAGGCCACCGGATGCGCCTGCAAACGATCAAATTAATAATAATATTTTATAGTTTATAATAATATATATATATTTATATTAATTTATAATAATATAAAATAATAATAATATTCACACATATTTAATTCATTTAGTTGCAACATCAATTATTATTTATTATTCAATTTAAGAAAAAATTGCATTTTATATTTTGTATTTGAAAAGTCAATACAAATTTTAAATTTTTGAATTTTCTTTAATTTGAATATTAAAAACAATTTTAAAATTAAAAAAATAATGAATGACTGCTGCAGTCGAGAGAGCTCGACTACAAGATGCCCTAAACCCAGCTGTTTCATATATATTCTAGTTTTAATGCCATTTTTAGGGGCACAATATACCTTAGGTCGCAGTGATGGTTCTCCAATTTATAATAATAATAATAATAATAATAATAATAATAATAATAATAATAATAATAATAATAATAATAATAATAAATGCCATTTTATGCCTTCTCATCGTAATGAGTTAAATGTGAGAATACTTCTTCGATTAAAACTTGGATCTGGTTGATCTAATGTCAAGTCAATCAAATAATTTGTCATTGCACATTAAATCTGAATTGCTTTTAAAATTTTTGCTATCGATAATCGATTTGAATTGCTATTCGATAAACTATTAAACGAAGTAAAAGTGATCTTCGCAGGGTGTACGATATTCCATATATATATATATATATCTGTATATTTCAAATTTGAAGTCCCTAGCTCTTGTTCTGTCTCTCGTCGCTGTTGCAGACATATAGACGAACAAATGCACAAACTTGGTTAGATAGACTCGACTATTAATCCTGATCAACAAATTAAAATTAATATGCAAATTAATTAAAAAATGATTTTATGTTATTATTAGCTAAATATGAATTTAGCGATTCGATCAACAAATATCGGAGATTGTCTAATAAGCGCAACTGAGGTGGCTGTCAGCAAATGAACTAATTAAAAAGTAATGTCAACAAGTAAATATTAAGTTGTTTAAACTTCAGTCAAGTGAAATATAGTTGATACTTGGTTGCATAATTCCCAATACACATAAATAAATATCTCTTAAAAAAAGATATAGTTAATAGCAAAGTCTAAATAATATACAGAATAGGGATTGCTAAAGTCCAAAGTTGAAACTGATAATAATAATAATTAAATTCAGCTGTTCCTTTATAATTAGTGCTTAAGCACTCTGCTTAAGGTGGTGCCACCACGAAAGGGGGGGCAGGCAGCTGGGTGGGGGGTGGTTCAATTGCTACAATGTTTTGGCACACCCACCGACAGGAGCACGCACTCGGCTGAGTGTTGACGATATTCATTTATGAGGCATTTTGCAATGCGCTAATTAAATGACAAACTTGACAGTGTCGCAATTTGCAGTTTGCCTCAAGCAGGCGAGGCTGGTGAGGCTGGTGAGGCAGCAGCAGCAGCAGAGGCAAACACAGCAATGCGAAAAGCGATAACATGAATGCACTCAGAAAAAAAGCAGCATGAAAACCAAAATGTTTTACTAAAACAAGTATTATATTTAGAAAAAAAATTGAAAACTTTTAGAGACTTTTTTTTCCTATTTTTCAGAAATATATTATATATTAAATAATATTTCAGAAAATTTAAAAAGCTAATCCAAATCAAAAAAAAAAAAAAATAAGAATTTTTGAAATTAAGAAATGAATAAAATAAAATCTGTTTCTTAGAACTACTGAAATATAAATTTAATGGCGAATTTCTAACAAATGAATTGCAGTTGTTTTTTGTTGCTGTGTATGTGTGTTTGGTGTGTGGACTCACCTGTGCTCGAGTAGGCCTCGGGGAAGGTGCGCAGCCCACCTGGGGAGGAGTAGGTGGGAGTCTCGTAGCTGGACTGCGAGGTGCCCTCGACGGACTGTCGCGCCGCTGCCGCCGCGCTGACAGATGCATGGCGCTCATCGGTGGCGCTCATGTAGACCGCCGCTGCAGCGGCATTCGGTTGATCACGGTAGTTGGGCCAATATGGAGGCTGCGTGTTGTCGAACGTGCAACATGGAGAGAGGGAGGCAAGGAGTAGAAGAGGCAGACAAGAGCGTAAAGCGTAAAGTTGACATTGAGTTGTTTACAGTTGACAGCTGTCTGGCGCACAATTCGAGACGGACTCTCGGCGCAAGTTGCTTTTGCTGTTGTTGTTGTGTGGCACTCACCTGAAACTGGGTCTCTGGGTAACCGTAGAACATCGGCTTGCGATCCCTGTCGATGTAGTATGGCGTGGCATGGTACTGGTTGAACTCGTTCTCATACGGCCACGGATGCCCGTGCCGCTTAACTGGCGTCGTTGCGTCCGCCTCGAAGCCGGGCCTGATCGCGGGTATATGTATTGGCGCTAGTGAGATGGACATGTCTGTAAAAGAGAAGAAGAAGAAGACGTGCTCGTTATCGATTGCCACTCAAATAAATCAACTTCGTTCCTAATTATGCGCCCAAGAATTTACTGCGTTGTTTTGAGAACAGACTGTGCTGGAACAGACTGCATTGAATCACAGCTCCACATATATATATATATATCAAAATGTTGTAGACAGACTCAAATCAACAATAATAAGTATTTAACAACAATTAATATTGCTAGTTTTAGTTAATATTTGCATGATTATTTATTATGATTAGAGTGCAACTGCATATGCCTGAATATATAAATATATATATATCTGATATTACCACTTACTAACATTACCAATTACTCAGCAACAATAAATAATATATTTGCATTTTATTAAATAAAAAATTATCGTCTTTAAATATGCAAGTTAATTCCAATTCAATTTTATAATTTAATATTATGTCTCAATAATATATTAAATACGAGAACACTCGTGACCAATTTGACATAAGGGCAAATGAAATTCTAAAGAATCGCTTGAATAATGTCTCAATATGCATCTGCTACATAAAGTTATAGAACATCGTCTCAGCTTACTAATTACTAATAATGAATCTAAAAAAAACTTGCATACTGAGAAAATGCACTACAAAAAGAATTTATAAGTTTAAGGTACTTCAATAATAGAAAAATAATATTAAATTCATTCCAGTTAATTAAAAACTATCTGATAAGTGAATAATAGTAATATATGTAATATAATAGGTATTCCCTATTTAAAACTGATTTGCTTTATTAATTAAGAAGCCCAGTAATAATTAGGAAAGCTGGATCGATAAGTATGATGAAAAACTGTTCTTATATAAACTCAGTTAGTAACCAATTTTGTAAAAATGTTCATCTTATTTAAAGATGATATATATATATATATCTTTGACTCGTTCTTGTTGAAAATTAACTGATTGACTTTTGAAGCTTTAAATATGATCAACTCGAAACTTATTTCTAAACATGAGAACTTGTTCTACCATTTTGAGCAAGCAGACAAATATTTTGAAAGCGCTACTGTTTTTAGCAATTCCAAAAGGGGATGCTCTGAGTCAAAGCCGGTTTTTTAATATTTAATGACTGCAGATAATTATGAAACTTAATCCTATAATTAAAAACCCAATAAATTTATTACTATGCTTAAATCAGAAGGTGATTTTTATTACCCAAAGCAGATCTCAAAACAAAAATCTGTCAAGAGTTTTTGAACTAAAACAAAAACTCTCATGATTTATTGTTACGATATATAAATATATATAATATAAACTGTCCCGAAGAAAATGAAGTGCTCTGTGTAAATACAGAAACCATCATCATCAACCTGGGCTACTGTATTCAATCTGAACTTTTGGAGAACCTTTAGTTGTTAAAAGTGAACTAGTCTGAATTGTTACCCAAACAGGGGTTAAGGAAATTGAATTTCTGGCCCCTTTTGACTACTGCCATAAACTAATCAATCCTTACTTAGCATCGACTGATTTGCGAATTATAAACAGAAAAAATTCTCACAGTAGATTTACTGCAATATATTGATACTCAAAGAAAATAAAGGCCTATATAAAAATCGACTCGAAAACTAGAAAGTTTTTCATCTTTTTGGAAATAATTTGTGAATATACGAAAAACAATTTCTAAAACTTAGAAAGACTTCCCTTAAATCCACAATACCAAAAGTTTATCTTTTTTTAATTTTTAGATATTTTTTGCAGTATTACGAAATTAATTTCTTTAGTAGCAGTGGTTTCGAATCTCCATAAAATCGTAAGTTTTTCAATTCAAGTTGTACGCATTTTGATAAACAATCTAAAATGCTAGCAAATGTCAAATCTTAAAATACCAATGTTTATTAAATAATAAAAAAAAATATAGATATAAATATAAATATAAATATTCTGAAAATTATAAATATTTTTCTAAATATTAGAAAAATGTGCCCCAAAATTAAGAAAAAAGAAAAATACTGCAGGCTAGAAGTAAACCTTCTGAATAATAAGCCGAGTTAGGCTTGGCGCCAAAAGTATGGCGAATTTCGAAAATTCATCGCTGCTTCAGTTAAGTTAGTTTAAATTCAAGATCGAAAACTGAAACTAATTGCAAAAAAATAAATAAATAAATAAAATTGACTCAATTTGCATGAGTTACGTAAAGTTGGCGAACATCATCTGATCCTACATATTATAATGATTTAAATAAACCCAGATCTGGGAACATCCAATCAAAATAAGCTTAGAAATTTAGTTAATGCTGATTAAGTGGACACTCAGACTGAGTCTGGAAGAGGGGACATTCCTTGGGGGCTTGGGGGAGGAAGGGTGCTCCAATTACCTGCTTGCTGGGAACTGACACTGGAGGGAGAAACACTCGCCGTTGTTGGTGCAACAATTTGGCTTTGGCCGGCTGCCACAACTGAGTTTTGTTGCAGAGCAGACGTGGCGCCACCACTCGGGGCACTACTCGGTGTCTGCTGCTGCTGCTGTTGCTGCTGTTGATGATGAGGTGATGTGAGGTGTTGGGGCTGCTGCTGTGCGGCTTGACCCGTAGGAGTTTGGGCGGGACTAAGGGCGCCGCTAACCGGGGTTGTTGCAAGTTGTTGTTGCTGCTGCTGCTGTTGCTGTTGCTGCTGTGGCGGGGGCAGATGCTGGAGAGGCGGCTGTTGCTGCTGCACGGGCACCGGCTCCTCATACATCGCCGCATGTGTGGGCGTGGAATGTGTTGTGGGCGTCGTCTGTTGCTGCTGCTGCTGTTGCTGCTGCTGCTGCTGGAGTACGGCGGATGGCGTGGAGAGTGCAACCGAGGCGGAGGAGACGACAGAGTGCTGCTGCAGATGGTGGTGCAACGGCTGGGTCTGAGGCAGGTGGTGGTGATGGTGCGGATGGTGATGCAACTGCTGCAAATGCTGCGCGGACTGTTGCAATTGCTGGTGTTGCTGCTGCTGCTGTTGCTGTTGCTGCTGTTGTTGCTGCTGCTGCTGCTGTTGCTGTTGCTGCTGCTGTTGTTGCTGCTGCTGCTGTTGCTGTTGTTGGTGTTGCAGTTGGTGGTGCTGCAGCGCGACCGCCGAGGCGCTGGCTGAGGTGGGGTGTGGGTGTGACGGATGTGGCGGATGTGGGGGATGTGGGTGTGTGTGATGTGTCCCCCACCAAGCCCCGGCAGCGGCGTGCGACCCGACTGCCGAGACATCGTGGGGGTCGTAGAGAGCGCACGCCAGCGGGATGGTTGGGGTTTGGGGAAGGGGTGGAATATTTACGGTTATCTTGAGTGCGTTTCAGTCAATCTCGGCGGAAAATGAAAGGCACCGCACAACACACACCCAAAACCAACACAGACCGAACGGAACGCGGCCCCCAAACAAACCGATCCGGATTCGATTTGCGTTTACTCTTTTGTATATTTCTCCTTATATTTTCAGTCTAATTATGCCAATTTTAATTGCTGTTTTTGGCTTAGCCAATGTTTTTTTTTCTTTTAATTTTCAGATTTTCAAAACAATTTTGTTTGGTTTTCCAATTGCCACTTTTTTGCTTATTTTTCCTTTATATTTAACTTTATATTTTCAGTTTAAGCAAGTTAATATATTTTTTTGACAATTAGTGTTTTTTTTTTCTTTATTTTATATTTTTAGTTTAAGCCAGGTTTGGTTTTTTTCTTACATTTGCCGGCTATTGGCTTACGGGTTGTTTTTTTGTAATATTTGTCTTTATATCAAGCCAATTATTTGTTTAAATTTCCGTTTATATTTTAGTTTAAATAATAGTTTGCTTCAAGTCAGTTATTTTTGTTCTTCTTTTTTGCAATTGCCGCTTTTTGGTTTGATTCTTATTTGCAGTTTTACGAGCCAAAAAAAGTCGACGTTTAACTCACGCACACACACGCACGCACGGGCACACACGCATAGGCACAGGCACACACGCACGCACACACGCACAGGTCAATGATGACGGAGTGCGCTGCTTGCGAGGGTGAGCGAGCGAGCGAGCGAGAGAAAGAGAGCGAGCGAGTGTCAGAAATCGTGAAGAGCGACGCTGGACGGGCGAAGAGAGCACTGACTAAATACCACCCACAACAGTTGCTGTTGCTGGGAGGGGGGGTTGGGGCAAGCGGCAAGCGTTTTTGATCGAAAGCCAGTCGAAGAGATAGCACAGAGCACAGGGTGTTTACGGTGCTTAAGACTCGCACAAATGTTTTCAAATTGGCCTTTTCCCAGTTGGTAAATTTTCCATTTTTTATTTATTAATTACTTTCAATTTGAATTTCTTCCAATTAGCTGTGTATTTCAAATATTACATTTGTTGTTGTCATGTGTTCAAGTTTTGTAATCACTTTTTAGTCACTTGTATTGAAAATATTTAACTTAGTTTTTCATTTGATGCGTTTTGTTTGTTGACTTTCGAATTTGTTGTTGTTTAAAGAAGTTTTTGTTTTGATGCCGGTTCAAATGGCGCGAATGAATATTATTTTTATTCAGTGAGTGAGAGAGCGAATCTGAGTTGTTGTTGTTGTTGTCGTTGTTGTGCTTGTTTTTTATTATTATTATTTTTGTTGTTTTTTTTTATGTTGCTGGTCATAAAATTTGATTTTACGATCAAAACAAACAATTAAAAACTCGCCGCTCGCAACAGTTAATAAAATTCAGCAAATACTCGTATTATTTTCTTGAGCATTTTTATTTATATTTTCATTTCGTTGGCGATTCCATAGTGCCAAACATATTTTATTTTATTTTTTGTTTGTCGTCGAACAACACACTTCACTTGAGTCAAAGTTCTCGCTGGTTTCGATGTTGCTGTAGCTGTTGTGGCTACTTTTGGGATACAAAACTCAGGTCTTTTTTAGTGTTGTCGCTGCTTTGACGCCCGCACGACTTCGACCGTACAGAGCGAAGCACAAATCTACACTGGCAGCGGCTGCGAAACGGCGACAGTCAGCAGAGCCCAACAACAGCACCAGCACCAGCAGCAGCAGCAGCAGCAAAAGGCAGAAACGGTGGAGTCTAAGCAGCGGACTCTCACTCTCACAAAACAAACAGAGTCAAGATGTGAACAAAAGGCATATTCGATACGTGTGCCTGACTGCTGCTGACTGCGCGGCGCCTTGTGTCCGTGTGCCCAAAAGAGAGTCTCGCGCATGCGCATCTGCGCGCGTGTATGTGTGTGTGTGAGTGTGTGCAGTGGTGGTTGTTGTTGTCGCTCTCTCTCTTTGCGGCGCGCTTTATGCACACGCACAGTATGTGTGTGAATGTTGGATACACGTTGGCTTGCATGTATGGGTGTGTGCACATGTACACACGTCTGTGAGACCCAATGCTTTAAGAGAGCTTCTTATTAACTGAGACTATTTCAGAATTGTGGTCTTTTCTTTAGTTCGTTTTTTTTTTTATCTACCTTGAGAATATCGATAATAATTTCAGCAGGTGCACAAGGAACTTGTGTATGCCAGCAGTACAATTACACAGTACGGTCTTTGTTTGCTCTTTTCACAGTACAGCTACCCTTCTCTTTCACTCTCTCTTCTTGTGTGTCTCCCCTTCTCACTCGCTCGCTCTTGCTCTCTGTTGCTGGTGCTTGCTAGTTGTTTGTTTGGGGCTGATTTGAATACACGTATTTTCAACTCTCGCGCACAAGAGCGCCATCTATGGCCGAGATTTCAATGGGAAGGGACTGGGGTGGCTCCCTCAACATTGCGATGTTTTTTTTCCTTTTCTTTTCTATTTTTCGAATCGCGTCTGTTACTTTAATGTTGCCCTTATATTCGTATTTAAGACAACATTTATATAATATAAATACATAGACACACTAATACACATGTACATATTTATATACACACGCAAAGAGTAGTAAATTGAACCCCTTCTTCGATAATTAATCAAATGAGCTAAATAAATATATATATATATATATATACACAATAATTTACGACAGCATACAAATTGAGACAATTGCGCTGCCTTCCCAGCAGCAATTTAATACCCTGCCCCTGCCCCTGCCACTGCCCCTGCTCATGTTTCATGTTTCATGTTCAACATTTGTCGAATTTAACGCTGCAATAGACAATTATGAGCATTTTACGACAATTTCCATTGGAAGAAGAAAACGGCATTGAGACAAGGACGGCGAAATGTTGACAAATCATAAAAGGATACGCATTTCCCAGCACAGTCAACTCGCTTCACGTTGCACGTTGCCTGCAGCATATCAAGGGTAATAATAACCAGCAAAAAAAAATAAATAAACTGAAAGGGCGACGAAGATTTAATACTCTATCGTTCGGTATTTCTATGCTTAATTGAAAATAAAAACTCTATTCAATTCGAAAAAAGAATGCGTGCCTCAATTGGAGTCATAAAAAACGCAAATGGAAGTGATCTGCTAAAAAAGCACGCCTCAAAGTAAAGCTAAACACTAGTTTGCATATCAATACAGATTGTAAAAGGATTTTAAAAGGTCGACTTGAATCAGTAGAACAAAAGAATTTCTAAAAATTAGAAAGGTTTGCCCCAAAAATATTCTATTTTGATTTATGGCAATATTTTCTATTGTTAAGAAATGCAGAATAAAAATTAAAACTAAGCGCAGCAGTGCGTGCAAAAGTAACGTAATTTGGATGTGCTTACCTGGTGGCTGGGAATTGACGCTGGAAGGGGAAATACTCGCCGCTATCGGCGCAACAATATGGTTTTGGCTGGACGCCACTTCTGAGATTTGCTACAAGTGACGCTGCTACCGTTGATACTCTTTAAATTGTGAATGCTTCACAATGGTTGATTGCTGTAAGACAAAGAGAGAGAGAGAGAGAGAGAGAGAGAGAGAGAGAGAGGGAAGAAATTAGTGAGCTGAAAGCAATGCGATAAATGCAGGCGCCGCCTTGCGACCACTTTCCCAGCACACTTAAGGGTTAAGTCAACAACAACAACAACAACAGCAGCAACAACAACAACAACAGCGTTGAAGTAATGATGTTTCCTACATTACTGCTTCCCTTCCACAGGGAAGTCATCTTACGTCTTTATGACTGGCGCAAACGTCTTGTTTGCATTTAATACCGGCCAGGTAATAATGCATTTCAGGCCCAGTCAGCGTTGTTGTTGCTGCTGCTGCTGCTCTCGGGCGGACGGAAGTGAGCGCCGAGCTAGGCAAATATATGTACAGACAGCCAGACAGCCACACAGGCAGACTGACAGACTGACAGACGGACAGTCGGACAAAGAGACAGCCGTCAAACACATCGTAAAATTTGTTTCCTCGCATTGTACAAAATGCTGCTGCTGCTGTTGCCGCTGTTGCTGCTGCTGATGTTGCTGAGGCCATTGCTATTTTCCTTGGCGGTGTCAGGGTCAAAGTCAAATCTATTTGTACTTTCATGCCCTGCTGCAATATACATGACACCAATTTGCATTTAGGGGCACATGTGCTACTTAAAACCATATCCCTTTCAATCCTAAGCCATTTGAGTAAAAGTGTGATCGTTTCTTTAAACTAGAATTGTTTTAGCTAGAATTACTAATTGCACTTAAAATACAGTATCAGACAAGAATTTCGTAAGCAGACATTTTTAAATACATTTGATAGACTCAACAATCAGAATTGTAATTAAAATACATTATTGGAAAAGTATTGATTTGGCTTTAGATTATTTATCGCACTCAAATCAGTACTGAGACAAATACCTAACAAGTATTAAAAACTAATTTCTGTCTCTTGCTGATATTCAAATTTGATATGGTATGCCATAGAAGTATTCCCAAAATATTAAGTGCATAAGAACTTCACAATTAGTGAGTTTTTTTTCCTATGAGCTATATAAGATATAGTGAAACAGTTTCACCAAGTTAGCTCTGCTGTTCTTATGGAAACAGAGGAACAAAATTACACGAAATATGTCAAATCCCTCAAAGATCTATGCACATTATGAACTTGGTTCATTTTTAATAGCAAACATCAACTTTCAACTAGGATTTGGCACACTTTTCGAATACTCGATCATAATAAATTTCAACTTTTTTATTATTCACAAATTTACACTCCGTAAAACTATAAATAAAATAATATAAAATCGAAACATAAAATGGTTTTCTGTGTTATATATTATTATCGATAAACCAATAATCTAAATACAAATTACTTAATTCACAGCAGATGTTTCATGATTTGGATCATCTATGTGGGCTTTAATGTTATTCATCGATACTCTTCGATTTTTGTTGCTGTCAACAAACAAAGAAGCCCTTTTTTGTACTACTCAAAAAAAAGAAGGAAAAATGAATAAAAAACGGAGCAATAAAAAGAAGTTTCTTCCATATTTAACGATGCTAAAATTTGAATAAGTTAATTAACAAAATTAATATTCAAATGGGTTTATGGTCGCAGCAATGGCAGCTTATGGCTTCATTATGTAGACTGAAAAAAAAACTACAATTCAGACAACTATAAACCCAACACACACAAAAAACAAGTAAGATCGTTTCAAACAAAATTCACATGCCATATGAAAAACCCAGAAATCCCGCCAACCAAACGCAAGGCTTACGGTGAGAGAAAAGTTCATTGGCTCTGCCACCATAAAAAAAATAACCTAACTAACAAAAAACGAATGAAAAAAAAAACGAGAAAAAATAGAAGAATCGGGTTTTCGGTGGTCTGCAAGATGCTGTGAACGAATTAAATTAAATTTGTGTTATCCAATTAGACACAGCACAGCTCATTGCTGGCCCAAGCCAAAGGGGGCCTCGAATTTAACGATCTTTCTCCCAGCTAATTATGAGACGCCGTCTGTTGGTCTGTCTGTCTATGTGTCCGCCCGGTGTCAGCCCAATGGCAGCGATGCTGTCGCTTTTAATTGCTTTGAATTTCTTTATTCCCAGAACCCTTTAGGCTTAAAATGTTTCCCTTGTAAAGAGCCCAAAAGTGGCAACGCAACCGAAGAATTTAGATATCAGAGATTCCAGCTAAGCTCAAATCGTTGAAAAATCTTGTTGTTTTTCCAGTTTCCACAGACAACCAAACGACAAGAGCCGAGTTTGGAGTATCAAAGTGGGAGCCAAACACAGCAATGCAGTCTTCAACTCATCGAACAAGTTTCTGGCTAGTTTTAACATTCCTGTTTTTTTCTGTTTCTGTTTCTTTTTTTTTATAAAAATCAAAACATGTTCAAACCGGGTCGGGGCAATTGGTTTTCAAAAGAAAAAGAAAAAACAAAGATAGCCATGCCTCGAGCACACACACACACACAACTACACACACACACACACACACGTGTGTGTCGAGAACAAAGAGAAAACACAGCAATGATGCCAGGGGATGGCAGATGAAAATCGAGAGAAATATGGCATCGAGTCCACTGACAGCCTGAAGATGTGTCTGATGCGAGACATTTTGTGCATTTTGTGGAGGCATCTTCAGAATCTTCGGCACACATTTCTCGAGCATGTGTTGCTGCAACTCCGTTGCTGCCGCCTCAACATGGCCACTGCCCCTCGGAGTCATTCACATATTTCTGTATTTTCCCTCTGCTTTGTGCAGTTGTCTCAATTCAGTTTAGTTCTCGATAGTTATTATACAATGCGACTAATAGTCAGGGATCTGAGTGTGTACTGTACTCGAATCATTCACAATGAAAGCGTGAAACATTCATGAATATGTTTGAATCGACATTTCGATTATTGAGTCTATCAAATGTACTTCCAAACTGCCAATGAAATTCATGTTCAATAATGTATTTTAAGTGTAATTAGTTTTGAAGAGTAAATCGATTTTAGTTGATTGAAATTAGAAATTTTGAAAACAGACGAATTGGAATGAAAAACTTTTGGTATTTGTGATATTTCTAATATTTACTAAAGACTTGTTATAGAGTAATCTCTTGAGATTGAAGACTAGAAACTAAAGCCTTTAATTTATTTTGAGAATATTCCACAATTTGACTAATACGAAATAAAAATATAAGCAAAAAAGTTTTGTAATATTTAAGTGTCTGCTTTTTGAACTTGGGCAAATAATTTTGTATTCTATTTATAAAATTAACATAAGAAATACAAGCAGAAAATATTTTTAAAATAATAAATAAAAGCTTTAAGCTTAAATAAGGATTTACATATATTAAATGCTGATATTTATTCAATCTGCAGTTTGTGTTGAGAATTAAAGACTTGGTCAAAAACAAAATTCCATAAAATGTATTATGGGGGAATTCCCCAACATAATTTGTATTAATTGTCTAATAAACTTATATGTAGATTATCATGGCAGATGCTTTATGATGTGTTACAGTAAAAGTTGTTAATGATTATTTTATGCTGGACAGTTTAGCGCCAATCGGGCAATTAGCGACCAAGACGAAGCACCTGAGAAAATAGCAGGTCCGTGTTTGTTTATCTGTTGTTGTTGTTGTTATTGTTATTGCTGTTGTTGTTGCTGTTGTTGCTGTTGTTGTTGCTTCTGCTGCTGTTGCTCTTGTATACTGTGTACTTAAACAATATTTTAGTACAATAAATCTAGCTAGTTTACTGCTTTTATTGCCAGCAAAGCGTTTTACGACAAACAAACCGACATGCAGGGTGCCCCAGAATGACGGCGTTTGACAGCAACTCTTCGACTGCGTCGCAGGCAGCAGATAATTTTTTATTTTTACTATATATGTATATATAAATAAACAACCCTTTAATTTGGGCAGTGCCTGACTATTCCGAAATGCTTGTGTTCTGAGTGAAGTCCCCCATTTTTGAGCACATTTGAAGAGGCAACTTTGTACACCCAGAAAAAAATCGAATTGAATTTTGAAAGCGTTTTTGAGCATTTCTTGTTTTTCAAAATAGTTTGTGAATATAAGAAAAATTATCTAACACATATTTATAGAAAATACCTTTCCTAAAATGCAGCAAAAAATAAAGAAAATTTGTGGCTTGACTTTTAAAGAAAAAATTAAACATTTTTTGCTTAATTTTAGAAAAATTTAAGCTGCATTTCAGAGTAGAAAAACGCTGGTTTATCGAAATATTCCTTCTGAATAATAAGCATTTCTCAAATTCAGCTGGTTTTTTTCTAAGTGTGGATCATTTTCCAAAAAAGAAGAAGAAAATGTCTTTCTAACTTTCATTGGTGCACGTCTCCTGAGGTACATATATGTCGCTCTCTCTCTCTCTCTCTCCAAAAGCCGTGCAGCTGTCAAGCGAGTCATTCATCTTTCTCAGTGATTTCGAACGACCTTCGGCCATATAAAATATTTCATTATACGGCACACGTTGCAAGAGGGCGGAGGGAGGGGGCTGGGCGAATGGCCATGGCGGGCACAACAGTCGCGGCCATTAAAATTGACACATTTGCAGTCAAATCGGGTCGCTTCGTTTTGGGTTCGGTTTGCTTTGCTTTGGTTTGGGTTCTCTTGACTCTTGTGGAGAATTCAAATTCCAGGCAGTGAGTCTTTTGTCTCTGGCCACTTGGACAAATGGCAGCCCATAAATATTGGGGGTCTGTTGAACTTGAAAAACATGCGAGTTGTTTTCCGTTTTATGGCGACTTTTTTTATTTATTGGCAAATCGCCATCAAGAGGCAACTTTTCGCAGTTCCGCGCAATTCCCACGCCGCGGCAAATAGATTAAATATTTTGTTAATGCAAAAGCATATTTTGAATACCAAAGCTAAGCTAGCTGAAAAATATGGCCAGCTTGTAAATAAATCAAGATAAGGGGTTGGCATTTGAATAAATTCGAAATGCTTTCAGCATTTCATTTGAAATGTTTGCTGTTTGTTTTAGCTTTAGTTTATGACGAGTGGTCAAAGGTGTTAATTGGTCTGCTCTCGGCCAACAAGGTGTTAATTCCACTTTTATGGTCATTAAATCTGCCACCTGTTCAAAATTCGAATACCCCATTCCCATCTCCATCCGGATCCGCAGCTCGTCAGCTCCAGAGTTATGTTGTCATTATCTAGACGGTCATCAGTACACTGAAAATTAATGTGTGATAAATGTCTTTGAATAAATTTTGATTGGCCTTGAAGTGAGCTCAACTTTCGGTTGGTAGCCTCAACGAAATTCATATGCAAATCTCGAGATTTAAATAACCAAATATATATATATAAAGCTGGTTAAAATTCTTAAAGTCGCAGCACAATTAACAAAGAGCACTTTTTCTTTTTTCTAAAGCCTCCACTAAGCCGCAGGAAAACAAAGCCAGTAGAGGGAGGGGATGGGGGGGTGGGTGGTAAGGACATAAAACTCATTTTGCCAAAATAAGTAAAATCATCAATTTTACTTTGCTCTTTTTTTTTGTATTCTTCTTCTATTCTATGCTGGTTATCTGAATCTCAACTTCCATGGCATTTTCTTATCTCGCGCAGCAGGGGATGGAAACTTTGTTGCTCATAACAGATCCATGGGGGACTTTGAGTTGCCTTTTCCTTTGCCTTTTCCTTTTCCTCGCCTCGCTTTTCTTTTTAAAGAGCCCAGTGCAAAGCGACTTGCTCATTTACATAAGCATAATTTACACATAGAGTAGTTACGCAGCAAAGTAGCTTTGAAAGATACACCCAAACACATACACACACCCACGCACACACACTCACACACACACACACACACATGTCAGCAACATGGCCGTCCTGCTTCAGCAGCTAAAACAGCAGCCAAAGTCAGCAAAATATTTATTCAAATAGCGTACGCTTTCCCCGCCAACCCGCCCACTCCTTGGCCGTCACCCCAAAGGTTAATTTCAGTTTCGGCGAGGCCATTGTCAACCCCCGGCAAGACGGCACCCGCCCCCCGCCCCTGCCGCATCACTTGTGATGACGCCAACGCCGCTGGATACTGGCACAAGCAGAGCAACCCCAAGCAAGCCAAGAGGAGCCAAAGCCAGTCGCGATAAGCAAACTCAAAAGCATTCAAAGATTTCAAAGAAAATGGAAAATGCGAGAAAATGGTAGAAAATGGGGGGAAAATGGCATGGCCGCTAGAGTTCGCAGCCAAAACGGAAAAACAAACAGCAGCAACCCCCGTCGTCGAAGCCATCGAATCGAGTTTGCCGAGTTTGCCGACTTCGCCGAACAGGCGACGGCATCCAGCCGAGCTGCAAAACACTTTTGCTGACGTTGTCACTTCTCCCACTCCTTCTCCACACAGTGCCGCACAAAAATATACCAACACTAATACATTTTTTTACTTAAAATTCAAACCATTTAAAAATTATCCTAATTTCAGGTTACATTTTTATCAAATTTAGAAAACTTTATTTAATTTTCAGGATTTTTTTACTTATTATGATTTTAAATATTCAAACATTTTAGATAGTTCAAATATAAAATCATATATTTTAATAAGTAACATTATACGATTTTAGGGATATTCGAAACGAGCTAGCTAAAAGAACAGTTTTCAAAAGAGATAACTGCTTAACTATAATATAATCGAGAGAGCAAACTACATTTATATTATCTAAGAATCTGGATTTTTATTTATACATTTTAGAAGGTGCTATTATTTTGTTGCGCAGCTGTAGATACAAACACGCACACACACATGGATAGATACACACCCAGGGCACAACACAACCCCAATTGGAGAGTGGGCGGAGTGGCTGCGAGGGTGGTAGCGACTCTGAACGGACTCTGAACGAGCTATTCGGCTTGCCATAATATCGATCCCTTGTTGCCTTCGCTCAATGAGTTCTCAATTTAGTGTGCTGCCGCTGCCATCGGCCTCCCCTCACCAACCCCCCCACCCCCTTTGGCCACACTGGCCACACCCGTGGCACTGTGGCACTCTGGCTCGTGTATAGATTTCGTATCTATATATACACGCCAAGTTGGAGCTTACACTCGCACTCGCACTCGCATCGCACACTCACAAAAAACATCGACCTCAAAATAATCGTCCTAAAATAAAAATCGCCTGAAAATTAGAAAGTTTTTCTTGTTTTTAGAAATAATTTCTCAATAGTAGTAGACAATTTTCAAAAACTTAGAAATGCTTGCCCTAAAGACAAGAGAGAATGAAAACGCGATTTAAAGTTTGTTTTTTTTCAATTTAATTTTTGTGGAATTTTTAACCTATACTTAATACAAGCAACAAAAAAGCTTGTCTAAAAAAAGTATGAAAAACCTACGAAAATTATTCATATTTTTTTTAAATTTTAGAAAAATGTAACCTGAATTTATGAAAATAAATCTTGGGTTTCAGAAAAACATATCCTTGGGAAAGTGATTTTTTCTGAGTGCACTCACAAAAAACGTTTCACAATTGAAATGCATTCGTTTTTTTGTGTTTTTTTTGTTGCTTGCTGCCATTTTGCGCAGTTTGCAGTTATATACCTATATATACATATATATATATATGTATATATATAAATTTATGTACACTTGAAGCCAAGCTTTGCATTCCTTACATCGAGTTGGAGAATCTTGCTTCGACCACGTTGACATTATTAATTGAATTATAAATTAAACATTTTAATATTGTGCCTGAGCCTGTGCCTGTGCATGTCTGTTGTTGTTTTTGTTGTTGTTGTAGTTGTTGCCTGCCTTTTTATTTTCCCCCAACCCCCTCCCAGCAAACAAGTTGAGTATGTGCAACGCGCTACGTGATATGCTTGGCAACGGTTGCATACCCCCGAGTTCGTGGAATTTTAGCTGAGTAAGATGATGAGGACCTCAAGCTAATTTTCATTTGGGCGCATGCGAAGTTGAAGTTGATAATGTTGAAGAAGCGGGAGTGGGGGCAGAGGTGGGGCACTGCACAGTGAGGCAAATTGTAAGCGCATTAAGCATACTTTGCAACCAAAGCATTATTTTGAGTGTTGCAATATTCTGCATTCTACAAAGCGGGCTCAAATGTAATAATAGTAAAATAGCAAAACTAGAGATAAAGAAACATTTTCTATTTTCGATAATTGGAGAACTATAGTATATATATATAAGGATTACAGACTAACCAAATTATAAATTGAAAATATGGTAGAAGTAGCTAGGCAGTTGAAGTGTTGGATTATTACAAAGATGCCTAGCAAAATGTTGAACAATTCAGATTTTATTTAAATTAATATATTTTTAAATTTTAAATATTTAAATTTATTTTTTTTAACTCTTTTCGATGACTTAAAACCAAGTCTATCCAAAGTATACCAAAATATAAACAGAATATAATATTTACAAATCCATTATTTAAAAAACATTTGACTTGAAAAAAACTTGATTTCATTGCATTCATTCGAGTATTTGATAAGAAATAATTTGATTTGATTGAATCCTTCAGAGTATTTAAAGGATTCAAATAAATCATTCATTTTATTTGAGTCTAATCCTCGTTAAAGTCTTCTCAAGCTCAGTACTGAATATTAACTGAGTTTGTTAAACTAAAAGTTAAGAAAAAGTTAAAAAAAATGTCGATTTCTAAAAGTGCAGTTAATTAAAGAAAAAAAATCTATGATTGCGTTGGAATAGATATTTTTTTAAATTAGTCAAAAATGAATTAATTTAATTCTTAATTAATTATTTATTATTGTTTTTGGAATATATAATTTTGAGTTTTGTTGTGTTTGCAACCACTGTGCCGCACCGAGTCAACACCCGAGCGAGCGAGCGGCGGCTGTTCGATTAGCCAGCTGAGCGACGAGGCGGGCTCGAGATAACAAGTCGAACCGGTCCGTCGGAAGTCGCTCTGTCTGTCTGTCTGTCCGTCCGTCCGTCTGTCTGTCTGTCTGTCGGTCCGATGGAGACATGCGAGTAGAAAGCCACAATCAGAAATTTAATAATGGCTGCACAAAAGACAGCACGAAGCGCGTTGACGTGCACATATTTTACGAGTTTTATACCCAGGCAACGAAATCGTGTTGTATCTGATATATGCACACATATATGCCACAGGCAGGCAAGCACACAGACAGACAGACAGACAGACAGACAGATGGACAGACGGACGGACAGTGCATTACACTTGCTGCTGCCGGCAGAGAAAGGCAAAGGAGAAACACATATAAAGTCATCAAAAAAAAAAAAGAAAGAAAAAGATGGCCGCAAAACTGCACCCTGAACAGCGTTTAGTGTTTAGGTGAAAGCGGCAGTCGACAGGCTCACCTGTGCAGCAGGCAGCTTGAGCTAGGGTTTTTCATTTTCGGGTCCTGCCCCTGGGTTGATCTACTGATCGTCAGCTGCGTTGGCAGCAGGAGTGGCAACGTCGATTCCTGCCCCCGATTAAAACCGAGCGATAAACAACTAACTGGCTGTTTGGCTGCGTGTTCTTTTCTTTTTCTGTTTTTTTTTTTCATTTTTTTTGTGTCCGTTTTATGGCTTCATAAGTGGAACTTGGTTGCTTTTCTTGTTTCTGACTATTGCGCACGATTTTCCCTTTGTTCTGGCGAAAGTCGTAAACATTTTCAGCCAGCCAGCCAACCAGCCAACCAGCCAGCCAGCAAGCCAGCAACAAGCCCTCGAGCAGGTTGTTCCTCGTTTGGTATTTCAAGAAACTTTCCGAAACAATGAAGAAGAAAAAATATAGTTGTAAATGTCAAGATTTTGAAATGCATCGCTTAATCGCGAGGCAGCGACGGCTGCCAAGGATCTGGCTGCACCTGATAGACATCTGGCATCGACGGCTGGCCTTTGAACCCGGAGCCCAGAGCGCAGAGCCCAGTTTTGGATTGGCAATTAGCCCAGATGATCAATTTCTCACGGCCATAAAAATTCACTTAAAGTTTTGAAATGAATTCATGATTGGACTGCCACCCAAGCAGCAAGCAGCAACAGCAACAGCACCACCCACCCACCGCACCACAAATAAATCCACTCATAGGCAACGTGTATTTTTTTTTTTTTGTTTTTTTTTTTTTTTGGAGCGATTTTGTGATTTTTGGCAATTGATTTAATGTGTCATTCATAGATTTTTATTGCGTCATTTTATTGCCGTCTTTAACTTCCGATTTACCACAATTGGCCCGCTTGGACTGGACTGCCCCCACTTGCCACGCCCCGCCAGTGTCATTCTCACTCGCGTCGTCCTGCGTGGCATCTTAACAGGGAAATCATGTACTCGCCGTACTTTACTTTATTTATAGCCATTTTTAATACCGCCAGACCCGCCTCCTGCCGGACATTTTAACGCCCTGTACACAGCTATTGCTAGAGTGCGGAGAGTGCCAGGGGCTGTGGGCAGGGGGGTGGGGCAGGGGCAAGTTGAGAGAGCATGGAGCATGGCCACTTTATGTTACAATAATGTTCCCTCGACACTGCTGCAATCGAATTGTTTTGGCCATAAAATCAAAAAGGTAATTCGAGCAATGCGGCTTTGGCCGAGTCAAAACAATATCCTGGCTGAAAGCAGAGTGTGGCTCCACTGTTGCAATCGCCCAGCTAATGCCACACGATTTTCATATGCAGAGTTCTCTCCTCAATTACGACTCTTAAATATAATTTCAATTTCCGTGAGAATCATTATTCTGAAAGGGTTCAGATCAACTTACCGAAATAATGTTTAGTTGAGCTTCCGATTCCGAGTGTGTTTTCTATGTCTGATAAACTGTAAAAATAAGAAAATTTTCAAGGAATCAGAAGAGAGCAATATTGGTGTATATTAAGCTTAAGCTATATATATTTTTGAGAATCAGATTAATCAAATAATAAATGGATAAAAATTAAAGTTTAAAAACAAATCCGAAGTATTGAAACAATAATCCAAAAACAAAATATTTTTTTTGGCAAAAAATAACATTTAATTGAAATTAAAAAAAAAAACTATAAAATATTAAAACATAAATCAAACCAAATAAATAATTATTAAGATTTAATTTAGTTGTTACAAAATTGAAAGTATTAAATCAAGTCAAATCAACTAAATAATTAATGGGCAAAAAGAACATTAAATATAAGTTTAAAAAATCGAAGTATCAAAACATAAATCAAACCAAATAAATAATTGTTGGTATTAAATAATACTCAATTATAGTGATACAAAATATTGGACTATTTTAAAGCATAGATTTTAGTGTTCAAAAAATCGGAGTTATTAAAATATAAATCAGACTAAAACAAATAATTCTTGGCAGAAAACAACACTCAATTTAAGTGATAAAAAAATCTAAAGTATTGAAACATAAATCAGATGAAAAAAAAACACATGTTTAGCAGAAAATAACACACAATTTAAGAGATAAATATTGGAAGTTTTGAAACACAAATCAGCAGCACAATCTATATAAAGATATGATATATATGTGAATATACCAATATATAATTTGAATATATCAAATAGTTTGGATCTGACCTAATCACAAATGCTGTTGCATAACCATAATTAAATTTAATGGCTATTTAGAATAAATGTTGGGGCACTCACCGATACGAGGGGGCGTTGATAACGTTGCTAGATAATTTATACAAATCAATACAAATTATGAGCTGGCAACGAAATGTTTATTAAGATTGCGGCACTCGTTAAATTGAAATCAAAACACACAAAAACGAAATTTCAGTCGTAAATTTTTGTTTTCTGTTTTTGGACGGGGGGGAGTGGGAGTGGAGTAGTAGTTATTTCATTTAATGTTGCAGCATTATTTGTGTATGATGTGATTTTAAACAACATAATACATAATACTTGGGAAACTCTGATTTTTACTGCCAGCGATAATACCTCCGACTATTGATATCAAATTGTACACCATAATTTACAAGTGCCTCTCTTCTGGCACTCGCTCACAATCGAAACGCGCTCGCAGCACTCATCGA
Source organism: Drosophila trichaetosa (assembly GCA_035043205.1). Lineage (NCBI taxonomy): Eukaryota > Metazoa > Arthropoda > Insecta > Diptera > Drosophilidae > Drosophila > Drosophila trichaetosa. Next base: position 936,950 of record JAWNNE010000127.1, read on the forward strand.
TAATAAGCACAGTGAATTAGTATCGGAATTGGTATCGATATCGGATACGGGATTAGGGATCAACTCACACACACACACACACACGCGCGTGTACACTCACGTACACATACACACACGCATATATGGGCTCCAAGCGAAGACGGAGTAGACACGAGTGAAACAGACAAATCAGCGACGCGCATGCGAGATAACGACTCCGAAATTGTTAGAGAGCAACTAACACTAAAAAAATTAAATTCAATATTTTGTTTGTTTAGACAAAAAACTGAACTGAAACGAAAACCGAACGAAAAAAACTGCCGAAGCGAATGCGAACGAATGCGAATGCTCCGAGAGCTCCGAGCGACGGCGATCGTCGCCGAACCCCAAAGCAGCGAGCGAGCCCGAGTCACCAGCTCTCGCGTCAACAGATCTCGCTGATGGGTGGTCGGGGAAAGAGAGGGGGCAGGGCAGCACACACACATAAACCATTTTTACATAGTATTATTTTGGTTTTTATTGCCGCGCCTGCAACGAGGGCTGGGACAGGGGCAGGGGCTGGGGCGGGCAGAGCTCGGCCGACTGGGCGAGCTGACGGCGAACAAGTGTACATATTCAAATATGAGCGAGCGATCTCGCAATCTTGGAAGCGAGCAGCAAACGGCGGCGAAATGGAAATGGAAATGCGGCTAAGCTTAGCTTAAAGCCCGCCGACAAAGTTCACAAAATATATATACATATATATATATATATATATATGTATGTATATGTATGTGTATATGCTTATATATATTTTTACTTCATTTTATTATATTTTAATTATAACATTCTTGACATGTGCGCTCTTTTTGCCTGTCTGTGTGGGTATTTCTTCTGTCTTTTTGCCTTTGCGTGCGGCCACTCAACATATATGCGACAATATATATATACATATATATATCTATATATCTGTATATATGTATGTGCGTGTGTATACTTGTTCTTGCTTATATATATAGTTGGCCCCTCCGGAAAAGATCGAGAACGCGAACAACTTCGCATGCCTCGACAGACTTTGCGGATGGCTGGCCACGCCATGTTGCGCCCCCCGCCCCTCCCTCCTTCAACACACCCCTTTGTCGCAGCCGCCGCCTCTCAAAATGTCACAAGGCAAGTTGTTTTATAAAAAAAAAAGAAATAATAATAATAATACTTTGTTCAGAAATGCCGCCATTCTGTGTCGCAAATAGACAACTCAAAATGCTCACAGAGAAATACCCTATAGCGAACAGATATGTAGGGTATATTTTTATGTACTTTTCAATTCTTACACAATATAAATTATGTTAGTGAAATTTATTAACTTAATGGTGCACTACACATACTATAATGTGCATAGCTGCTATCAAAAGTAAATAAAAAACACAAAACACAAAAAAATATATATTTAATTTGGTTAGAAATTATGACATTATTTTTTTAGCACAACAATTAAGGGAACTTCTTAATATTGCCAAAAATTAATTTCACAGTAATTAGATTTAAGCATGAACCCATTAGATATGGTAAATATAATTATAACTTCACTTTAATATTTAATTAAATTATTTTTAACTATTTTGTGACAAGCGCAATAATTTATAAGTCTTAGCTTTGTGTCATTAAGGAAATTAATAAATAAATACAAAAATGAGTAAGTAAACATTGATATTTGGAGTAGCTCTAAAGTTATTAACAAGACAAATTCAAGTTTTTAAATTTAAATTGAATTTTATTTAATTTCTTTATATTTTCTTTGAATATTATTTAATTCCTTTTTTTAATTTTTGTATTTTTCTGTGTTGACATTAAGTAAGTAAATTGTATTTGAAGTCAACATTAGCTAAATAATATTACAAACAACCAGATGTGATGTGTTAACATGTATATATATATATATATATATATATATATAGTATATGTAGTCGCCACACAGCGCAGGTGCATAGGTTGCAGCAACTCTTGGCCCCTTTCTAGAGATATCTGTGTATGTGAAAAAGTTCTTCATACTTATCTATATATATGTATATATATATATATATACAGAATGATTCGTCATCGTTTGTATTGCTGATCGTGGCTTTATTCCTCGAATTAAATGTGAATATTTGTTTAGGAAATTCAAGGGAATTACGCTTATCAGGCTGCCACCAGTTTCAGGCTTCGGCTGAATTGAAATGATTGTTGTTGTTGTTGCCGCTTTTGGCTGCGGACGCAACATAAATCTTTAGCGGCAGCCATTAAAAATGCGCAATTGTTGTTGTTGTTGTAGTTGGCATCCCTGCTTGATATTTGTTGGCAGCGAAACCAGTTTGTGACTGACAAACGCTGCTCGGTTGCCAATCAAACCTGTTTTCGACGTCAAGTGCAAAAATTAAACAAAACACAAAAAAAAAAACAGCTCTCAAATTGCAACTTAACTGAAAATCAAGTTAAGCTTTAATTAAAAACCTGGAAAACGCAATTAAAACCCCATCAGCAGCAGCAGCAGCAGCAACAACAACAACAACAACAACAACCTGTGCAATTAACAGCAAGCTGGAAAAAAAAAATAATGTTTAGAAAAATCTTGCCAAAGTGTTGCGAGTAATTGGCCAACATGAGAGGGGAGGGGGTCAAAGAGGGGGGTTAAAGAGGAACTAAGCGCGGCAGCGAATCATTTTTGCTATTTGCTAATGCTTTTGCGACTGCTGCTGGCCATGAGTGTTTACACACACACACACGCACGCACATACACACACATAAGCTAAGATCAGCGGTGCGCATATCAATTGCCACGCCCCCCCCGCTCGCCAGCGACCCACGAAGTGCGGCCTTGAGGCTAAATGGCTAACAGGCTAGCTGGCTAACAGGCTAGTTGGCTAACTGATTGCGGCTGCTTTGTTCTCTGATGCAAGTAAACAAGTCAAGTCGAGTCGCGTCGAGTGGGCTGTCCGTCTCCTGGAAGCACAACCCTTCCAGCCGCCGTTGTCGTCGCTTCCAGCTCACCTCCTTGGAAGCGCTGCTCACAAGCCGCACGCCGCAGCAGTTGAAAGTAAGCAGCGTGTTTCATAAATTGAAAGCTGCCGCAGTTGCAAAAAATTTATAAAAACGCTGGGAAGCAAAAAAAAAGAGTAAAAGAGAAAAAAAAAGGCACATTTCGATTGCAATCTGGCGGTCAAACCGGCGAAACGAGCGCTGGCTGACCGTCGGACACTGGACACTGGTCAGTGGCCAGTGGGAAAAGCGCTGCCACTCTAAAAATGGCCGTCAGCAGTTAGTTGAGGGGCGGGGGGGAGTGGCAAGTACAAAACACAAAACGAAACGAAACGCGCTCATAAAACGCTTCATATTCGCGGCTTTCAGCCACAAACAAAGCAAAAAAACAAAAAAAAAACATCAAAAAGAAGCAGCACAAAAAAAATATGCGAGTAATTATTTTTATTAAAGAAGCAGCAAAACAGAAAGCAGCCAAACTGACAAACACACACACACAACACACACACACACTCACACACACACAGACGTGAGCAGGCGACCCATGTGCCCCTCCCAGGCCAGCTTTAATTAAGGTTGGCCAGCCTCAGCCTCAAATAGGAGCTGGCAGTCAAAGCCCAAATGGACGAACCAGTTGTGGCCAAGTCTAAGGCAGCTTTCTCATTTAAATAGTTGGCTAAATTGAAAGCACAAATCTTTTAACTGTTTAATTTTTGCAAAGCTTGCAAATGTTTGCTTTTAAAATTACTTACAAAAATATTGATTAGTTTGGTCAGCATTTTCTTTCACTTCAGTTAAAATCGATTATGAAATTCATTGAGAAGCTAAAAACAACTACCAAATTCAAAACACATTTAACCATATTGATCCGTGCTGCTCATTCTGTTTTAATATTTTCTTAATGATTTTTCTTTAAATATGTTTTCCAGTGAAAAACAAATCAGTTTCAGATTAAAGTTTTCTTTAGTTACTTTTATTGATCCATTTTTGACTGCCTGAATATACTTGAAGAAGACGTGAATCAAAAAAGTTGCATAAAGTTTTCCATTATTTTCATGTATTTTCCAAGTTTTTCATTATCTTACATTTCACGGCTTTTAGCATATTTGCTTAAAGATTCTTTACTTTTTTACATTAATTTACTTTTTAAAATTAAGTTTTGATTGCCTTAAGAGAAAAGTGATTTTGCTCCAGCATAAATGTAATTATGCAAATTAATTTAATCACTAATTTAATTAACAGTAAAATAAATGTAATCATCATTATAAATTGTCATTGCTTAAGACGATCTTAGTTTTAATGACAACTAAATCAATGTCAAACAATTATATATCTACAGAATCACTGTGATTACATTTACACATTTACATATTTACATACCAGAGGTAATCTGTTCAAAATATATATTTTAATTTGTTCAAAATATATAAAAATGTTAACATATGACAGTTATAAAAGGCAATAGTATTATCCCGATAATTTTAATATATTTACTGACTCCATTAAAACTAAGCGATTTATCAAGTTACAGATGGAGAGACTTGTTTAGATAAAAGTAGACTTGATACATCAGTTTGACTACAAGTATATATATATATATATTATCCATTTTCCTTCGCTACACTTATAATTTACTAAGCAAATCAAAATGACGTTTCAGTTAAATCATAAAATTACAATTATAAATATTTCTAAAAATTAATTTCACAATGTTTTCTAATCCGATTACAATTCATTTATAATTAGTTCAATTTGATTTTAAATATTGCTTATTAATCTAAATACTTGAATCATTCCAAAAGATATCCAATTTAACCTCAAGCTATTTAATAATTGTGCAAAAATGTATTTAATAAAGAGATAAAGTCATAGTCTCTGCTTCCCATTTATGGGGTTGTGGCTAAATCGTAATACCCTCTGTCAATGAATTGAAATATTCCATTAGGTCGATCGATTAACAACCACCACAACTAAATTAGAGCCGAGGTCGCTGCAAGTGGTCCCCTCACATCGGCAATTGTCAATTAAGCCCCGAGATAAGCGGAAAGTCATGTCGGTGTCAGCCACGATAACAGTATTAAAGGCAATTGGACAATTAGACAAACAGAAATGGCGAGCTCTCAATTTTTATGGCTGACTGAATTACGGAACGAGAGAACTAAACTAGACAGCTGCCCAGGGAGTACATTTAGGACTGGAGACTGGAATGTAATACGAATAATAACAATAATACGCAGCCAGGCTGAAGGAAGACTTGTGAAAATACTTGAAATATGCAACTGCAACTGTAACTGTAACTATAACAGAGCCAGCAAAATCAACAAAGACATACTCCTCCCCACCCTCCACCCATACATTCCAATTCCAATGCAATGGAAAGGAAGTTGCAGCGAACAGAGAAACAGAGAAAGAGAGAGAGAGAGAGAGAGAGAGAGTAAAATAGTAATTTTCCATCCATCATAAATAATGTTAAGCGCCACGGCTGAGGGAAAAACATGCACGGCCCATTAACTTTGTACGGTGCGGGGGGAGTGGGGGAGAGAACGGTACGAGTTGCTTACCACGCATACAAGCACACATACACTCACACATATGCACATATATATATATATATATATATATATATGTATATATATGCAAGTCGATAGCACGAAGACGGCCTCGACTTCAGACCCACATGTGCATCCCCAGTAAATGTGTGTGCGTGTGTGTGTGTGCTTGCGACCGACATTTCGAAAGCTGCGCAAGATTTCAGCCAAGTGTACAAAAAAAAAAATATGTTTGAAAAAATAGTTGAAGACTTGGCTTAAAACCCACACAGATGATTTAAAGACGTATTTGCCGACTAACCCTGACTTGTTAGTGTATACACACATATATATACACACACATATATATATACATAAATGTGTGTGTGCAGAGGTTAAGCTGGCAGTCGACTTTAAAGTTAAGTTGAATATTTTTTGTTGGCAAAAATGTTTCTACTTGGCCGCGCGTACTCGTCTTAATTGTTAATTGTTAATATTAATTTAATTATTTCGTTTGACGCAAAGTGCTCAGATGTCATGCTGAGCTTTTGCATTTAATGCCCACAGAGCAAATAAATTTAATTGTGCGGCGATTAAGTGTCGACGCCGAAACCAAGATGCATTCAGCGAGTAATGCGACTAAAGCGCAACGTCGTCGTTAAACCGCACCTCGACTCGGCCTCAGCTGTGACTCAGTTGGGGGCGGAGACAGAGACGGGGGCGGAGACTGATTAAAGCACTCAAAAAGGGTTAAAGCACTTCCACTAACGGGTCAGATTTATATGCCAAAACCCGGGACACGGTTTAATCTAACCAGTTAGCTCATAGATATGTAATTTTGAAAATAAAGTTGAATTGTGATTAAACGGCTAATATTAAGTAATCCAACCAGTTTGGAATTCATTTAGAATAGTTGTAAAATTACATTATTATTATTATTAGTTAATTATTATTTGATTGATAGCCCAGTCAATTTTGCCAATATAATTATTATTTTATTATTATTAATAATAATTATTTTTTAATTCGAAATCAAACAAAATCTTTTCTCAAATTTTCTCAAAAATTTATTTTGAATTCAGTTTTATATTCAATCATTATGATCCTCTTCAATTCATTTAAATCTGAAACTAAATTCCAATATAAGTTCTCAAAATCTTATGCACTTGTGTATATATAACGATTTATAAAAACTGTTAATATATTATTAAATACTTTAATGATTGTTGGAACAATTATTACATTTTAATAAAGAAATATAGTTAACAAAAAAAGAAAATTATCCCCATAATAAATAATTATTAGCAACCGAAAATTTTACGATGTAGCTTTAGTTAAAAGAAAATCTAATTATATTTATTTTATTATTTTATTTATTTAAGTTCGAACTCCCAAAGATATTAGTTCTGTCTCCTTATATCCTGAACTTAATAAAAATTAACTTTTAATGGGGAAGAAGTGGAAAATTTACCTATTATAAACAATTTTCTTCAATTATTTTGAAGAATTAAGATAGATAAATAAGCCTGAATATAACTCGGAATCAGATCATTTTTAGGACAGATATAGAATGGTCATCATGGTCATCATGTTTGTTAAAAATAGTTGTAAGAAATCAAGATTGGCGACAGTTTTTAATAAGTACAGAGTAACAAAATATTTGTACTGCGCACTCTATTTACAGTCAATAGATTTTTTGTTGTAATAATAAATTACGTAAATTTATATTGTAAACATAAACGAAATACTCATTCGAACAGCAGATTTGCTCAGCGATGTAGACAGAGTATGGAAATCATGCAATGGCTGCGTTTCTGTTGCCGTCGCAGTGAAATACTCAACACAGTCAGCGAAACTCACCACCGCGTCGACAAACAAACATACACACACACGCACAAAGAGAGCAGCATGTTGTGTTGCTGTTCTGCTCTGCTTGTACTGCTCACATTAGTAAGAGCGAGCCGACGATCACTACAGATCGCATGCCGGCCGTAGGCAAGAACGAGACGCAAGACCAATGGCTGACGCAGCAGCAGCAATATGGAACTGCCCACTTGAAGCAAAGGTACAAGAAAAAAGCGCTTGAGCTGGCAAAAAAAAATATATATATATCCAAAATTAAATCAAGTGTAAGGAATGCACAAGCACTATGCGAACTTATAGAAATATATACGCATACACATAATAAAAAAAATAAGCGCTTTTTAATTGTTTGGCATGGCTTCCATTGTTGTTGTTGTTGCCGGCGATGAATCACAAATAAATAATAAAATGTCAAAGCAAAACAAAGCAGCGCAAATGACGCTTAAAATAATGTACAACAAATCAAAGTCACTTTTTGTTGCCCTTGTTTGCGCACATTAAGAGTTCCCCCGCCACCAACACACCACACCACACCACACCACAAACACACCCAGCCATCATTCGTGTGTCTAGTGAAATTATTGCTAATATAAAAATATTTTGTAGGCTCATAAAAGCGAACACAGACACTGAAGGAGGGAGGGGAGTGGGTAGTGGGGAGTATTAGACGTGGGTGTATTGGTGTGGGTGTGAATCCTGATCTGCATGTGGTTATTGTATGTGTGTGTGTGTTGGTGTTGGTGTCTATTGATGCAAGCCGGCGAAAAGAGCAGAAGAGCAAAAGAGCAAAACGCAAGTCATACAATATTTTAAGGCCTAATTTTTTGACGAGTTTTTAAACGATTGTAAAACTCTTTTTCTCGCTCGCCCGCTTTTACGAGTGCCAGGGCAGCGGAGGCAGGCACTCAAGTGTTTGAGCGAGTGAATTATGGGCCAGGCCCAAGATAGTAACGCCCGCCCTCGTTCTCGTTATTATTTGTTGTTGTTGTTGCTGTTGTTGTTTCTTGTTGCTTGTTTATGGGCCAAGTCAGTGTGACAAAGCCGTGTAAGCGGGGTGGTGCTGCTGGCGTTTATTACGTGAGCTATGAAAGAAAACCTTAATCGCCCAGCGCTAGCTAACGAGAGGCGAACACTATTAACAATAGTCAATTAATTTCGAAGACAATAAAATCCCCACTAATATTGCATATAAATGAGCCGCGTCGACTTCCGCCCGACAAGACAGGTAGCGCCCTCGTAAAAATGTCAATTGCAAAAATCACAACACAAATCATAAAAAAAGCAAACATTTAATTGCCTGGCTGGTTCGCGTTGAGGCTTTACTATTTGGCATGACGACACATCAATCATTCGGTCAATCACTCAAAGTGCCAACGTAATTAACTAATTACTGTACATTGTTGTCTTGAATATCATAGCTGATCGCATTTTCAATAATATGCGTAAAACTTGCTCGTATTCGCCACACACATCATTCATTCAGCCAATCACTTAACGCGTTCGATTAATTAACCATTAAGTATTCTAATAGTTATAATATGCATAACATTTATTCGTATTCAACACATCAATCATTCAGTCAATCAGTTCATTGTTTGCCTATTTTAGTCGTGAATATCAACGCTGATCGCATTTACATGTATTCTGATAAGATTCCTGTTACACACATCAATCATTCAGTCAATCATTTAAAGCGTTAGACTAATTAAACAATAACTATTAATTTTCTGCCCATTATAGTCATGATCGGATATCTAATATCCATAATAGGCGTAAAATTGATTCGTATTCGACACATCAATCATTCAGTCAATCATTCCAATAACTATTAACTGTTAATGTTTGCCCATTTTAGACTAATCGCGTTTTGAAGTACTTTTTTATTATTATTTTTTCTTTTATTGTTTATTAAATGGGTCTCTTTAGCCCAGTAGCGAAGTTGTTCTAATTAATGCTCAATTGAGTGCGATTATGCCCGACACTCATAAATACACTCGTTCCGCGCACACACACACACAACACACACACACACACACAGAGGCTCGCTGCTTATTATAAAACAATTATCACCTGTTGCAAATTATTCTGATTTAATGCCCGTCACGGCGTATCGGCGGCTGTTCTATATCGAACAACACGCACCGCACCGTCCACGCAGCCCCTCCCCGGCGTAAAGCGCTCATAAATGCTGCAGAGACATCATAAAAATGTTTGAAACACCACCGACACCAGCCCAACAACATCATGAACATCATGAACAACAACACCAGCAACAAAAACAACATCCATAAATCCCGATTATGGTTTCTGGATTTATTGCGCGCAGCGGCAGAGACGCAGGCAGCAGCGACACATCGGCTCCGATCGGAGCACCCTGTTTTCATTCAGTTTTGCATTCCCAATCTCGGAATTTCATATATAGACTATATATATAAGTAGTGCTAAAAATGGAAACTTTTAATTATACATATGCAGCTGTATTTGTATATTTACTTATTTATATTTATTAAGTATATTTAATTTATTTGAAATTAGTTGCAGCTTACAAGCAAGTTTAGTTTAAGATTAAATATTAATATTTCTCAGCTGTGCTTCGATCTGTAAGACTATTTAATCTAATATTGCCAGGAAAGTACTTTGTCACTTTCAAAATATATTTGTATGCATACACATATTTATTTATTTATTTATTTATTTATTTATTTGTTTATTTATTTATTTATTTAATGTCAACTAAAGTCATCATTAAATAAAAACAAATATATAAAGCACTAATAAAATTCACAGATAAACAATTAAGTTTTGCGCCAATTCTAAAAATTCCTATTTATTTCACAATTTGAGCAAAACTTACTTTTGAATATATTTTGTAAAATTATGAAAACAAAAAATGCTAATTTGTTAAGGCTAAATTGGGCGGCAAAAACACATAGTTTTAATATTTGTTACTTTATATTATATTATATATTATAAATTACTATATCCATTATTTTGTTTTATTCATTTTGAGCTCCCACAAAACATTTAGTAATTACAATTTTATCTAGTTTACTTGAGCTTTAACATCTTTCCAAATATTTTCCATTGGCATTTTGAGAATGGGAACATTTGCGTACTGCAAAAACTTTTTAACGATTTTAGCTGAATTCTTGGCGATGTTTTATGGCACAGAAGTCAAGCTTATAGCATTTTGTGTTAAAATCATTTATTATTATTATTATTATTATTCTTTTTGACATACCCAGAATATGTTTGTAGATTCAATTACATTAATTCGCTCGCTTAAAATTATTTATTTTTGCATAAATATTTCTGTGCATAAATAAAGCTGGAAAAATGGGAAGCGCTGTCAAATAAACAATAAAGTAAATAAAAATAAAATAATAAATATATGTGCATTTATTATAATAATAATAATATTTATTATAGATAATACAATTTATGCGCATTTATATTTATAAAAATTATATTTATTTATTATTTATAAGCATTTGCACATATGAAAATTCCCAGCTAAACGTTTAAACTTTTTTTTTAATTCCTGCTCAACAAATATTTAAAACAAAGACATAAAAAATAAACGTATTCAAATAAAAATGGTGACAGCTTATGTTTAATGTATTAAACATTATATATAATTTATCGTAATTAATAATCTAAAGTATTCAAATCAGTTATTTATTAATGCAAATTGTGCAATAAATTGTTAGTTAGTTTTCACATTAATAATAATCAATTAATTAACTTTATTTTCACACTTGAATCGATGTCGTTTTTTATTAGCTTGTAGTTAAAAATAACTGGATAACAAATGTTAGAAACAAATAAATTCCAATTCGTAGGAGAGCTTGACTTTGTGATACTCTAACCAAGTTCTTGGCTACATATTAAAACCCACATTGTAAAAAGTTGTAAAAGTTGGGTGAAAAACTCGTATAACAAGTATGTGTGATTACCACACAGATAAATGCAGATAAATACAGATAAACAACCAGATAATTTACAATAAAAATTCGTAAATTGAAATATTTGAACAGATGCGAGAATCGGTAAACACTTGTCGGGTGTCAAAAAGTGCGCTTACAAAAATAAAAATGGTTATTTGTAAATAAGGCGCTGCTCCGTTTATGGCGCTGCATAAATAAACAAAATTTCAAGCCCAATGCAAATCATAAAATAAAACGCATTCTTCCCAAATGAATTTCATTGTGTATTTGTTGACACAGCAACAAGAAGAAAAATATAAAAAAAAAAATAGAACGATTTCGCAGCAGTTTGTTCACCTTCCGCGTGGAGCCAACAATTTTATTGCATTTAAAAATAATTTGAAAATCACAAATGTATTTCCACATTGGGGCAGACAGCATAATGGGAAGGGGAAGGGGATGGGAAGGGGGAAGGGGGAAAGGTGTTCCACCTCTCGAAAATTGCGTTTCATCTGGCAATCAAAATGCTCATTAGTTGACTCCTATGACTATAAGGCCTAATCAGGGGCCTGGCATCGCTGGCAGCATTGCTCCGAGGCTGGCTGGCTGGCCATATAAAATGTGACACTTTTATAGGGCACTTGGAATGCGCTGCGGGCCGCAACGAGTTCTCAGCGGGGATGGGGCGGGGCGGGGCGAGGTTGGTAGACAACAGCGACTAATGCTCATTTGCATACGTTCAATTTACATATGCATCTAACAGATGTGCCCAAAGAGACATGGCGACCATGTTCAATGTCCAATGTCCAATGCCCAATGCTCAATGTTCGATGTTCGATGCCCCATGTCCATACCAGCATCCATTAGGCCTCCATGAGCAGGGAGCAGTGAGAAGGGTGGAGGGAGGCGGGTGGAGGGCATGTGGAGGTGCTTGCCTGGCTGGAATGTAAAAGACCATTTTACGAGGTCTGCCGCTGCTGCTGCTGCTGCTCTCAGGCACAAAGATAGGGCAACTCTGTATCTGGGTTTGTATTTTTTTTTTATCTGTAACTGCATCTGTATCTGACAGTTGCGCGGGCCGTGCCTACACGGTCAGCTCTTACACTCAGAAAAAAAAAATCGATTTGAATTTTCGAATTTCGCCAAGTGTAACTCAGCTTACTATTCAGAAAACATATTACTAAAAAACAGCAGCTTTTTTTCTTCCTTAATTTCGGGTTACATTTTTCCATCATTTAGAAAAAAAAAATATGTTGCAACACCAAAATTCCCAGTTTTTGCTTATATTTTCAATTAATAATTAGTATTTTAAGATTACACATATTCGAAACATTTTTAATTTAGTTTATAAATTCAAATAATTTAATTTGAATTAAACTATAATATTAAAGAGTGGAAGCTAAATTTCACAACTCATTTCTGAATTTTACTTTTTCTACTTTTTAGAAAACGAAGTTTTTTCTAATATTTTGAAATTCTTTTCCAATGTTTAGAAATTATTTCGAATATATACTACAATATTGAAGTGAAGCCAGTAAATTTCCTTGCCTTTTTCTGAATTTTAGAAAGCATTTTTGTCTAAAAATTAATGCATTTATTTCTTCTTTTCAGAAATGTATTTCTCAATAATATAAAATAATTCTGATAAATAAAGAAAAATCACAATATTTTTAGATTCTCAATTTAGAGGAAGCCTTTCTAATTTTTGGAATTTTGGATTTCTAATAAGGACTTTTTAACTTTCAAGTCGATCTTTTTCGCTGAGTGTAGCTGAGAGATGCACGGGTTGGGCCTACACGAGCAGCTCTTAGAGAAGAGAAGAAGAAGAAGAAGAAGCATGAGCTGCACGCGTACCAAATCAAAATATGTACATGTAAATCCAAATGCGTAACAACAAAATTGTCAAAGAACTCGAGCCGAAGTCAAAGTCGAAATCGAATCTGCTCAGCTCAGCTCAGCTCAGTTTGGACGGCGATTCCCGTTTCCGTTTCGGGCTCAAGTCATATCTCCTGTCGAGCTCTATTTGCGTCCAGTTAACGCGACGGGCCATAAAAGGCAGCCATCCGTAGAGCCTGAAATCGGCGTACAAACAGAGTCACTGCCAAACACTGCTCTGTAGCTGGCTGCTCCCGGTGTTTTGAGGCGAGATTCAAATTTTCCGTTTAGCATTCCTTGAGCAGCCCTCCGCCTTGGCCCTGCCTCGCCCTCGTCATCTTACTTTGGCATACACAATTCGTTTTATGATTTTATTGCATTTACGCATATTGCGATGCCGATGCTGATGCCAATGTCGATGTCGATGTCGATGCCCAACTGATTTATGGATGCGACGCTTGGACGAACCCTTTCGTGTGTTTTTGCTTATATACACACAAATATGAAACTCGGCGTATTCAAAACTCAGACAAAGGACGAAGAGACCGTGAACAATGAAATTAGAGCAGCGCATTGAGGGTGGCATCGGGATTGGAATTGGAATTGGGATTGGGCTTGGGCTTGGGATGCCGGCATGAAGGGCTGTCGGTCGGCTGCTGTGCTCCCGGGGTGAGTCTACAATGTTGGCGTGCACAAAAGGATTGTTTGTGTTTTGGGTTCGTTCGCTTACGTAACACTTTGTGCCCCTTGCTGGAAATCATTTCCAGCCCAAAATATTAACAACTTTCTATAGCCTCAAGCGAGACAGCGAGCGGGACAGCAAGTGTGAGCGAATGAGAGCATTCAAAACAAATACATATACATATATTCAAGTATATATATTCAAGTATATATATCTAAGTATACATGCTTAACAGCGCATTGGCCAAGTGGGAAGAGTCTTGTCTGTTTGGGCCAAATATACAATCAACAAATTTACAATCCAAGCGAAATTTAGAGTTTATCAAAAACTTTATTTTTGTCTTTTTCTTTGTTATACAAAGTATTCTTTTGTCAAGTCTTCATTTTATAAATAATTTCATTTTTGAGCACAAACCAAAAGTCAACATTTATCTGACTTTTGAAACATTTGAAATTCAAAATTAAGCCAGATGCTTCATTCCTTTTGAAAACGGAGGCACAAAAGTGCCTCTATTAAGTAAAAAATGTAAAACAGCTCAAGATCAAAGAAAAAAGCCGAGAATGATCGTAGATAATAATAATATATATACGTATATACATATATACATATATGAATAGCTAAAAAATAAATAATTAATGAATAAATAAATATATTTAATATATTTGAATATATTCAGATGCAAATCTTTAACTTGGATTACAAATATTTCTATAATAATAATAAAATAAAAAATGATAATAAAATAATAAATATATTTTATTATTTTATGCTGATATCGAATTTGAAGAAGAAGATATAGATATATATAGATAGAAACTAAGATAATCGAATCAAACATAAAGTGATTTTTCCACAAGCATTTTAAACTAGTTTTTATTAACAAAAATGAAATAAAACTTAACTTAAAATATAAAATAAATATAAAATATAAATATATAAATATAAATAAATTAAAAATAAATACTTGACATATTTAATAATATTTCGAGCGCATTTTTGGTCATTTTATTTTACTAAACTGCAGTTTTTTTAAGGAACGATGCATGATTTGAAATATATGTCTATGAAGCATAATTTAAGTACTCAAATCAATCCGATTGATTATTGCAACTATTAGTAATTAAGGCCATTTCTTGAATTATATTATTTAAATTTTTAATTTAAATAAACTCTTGATTACAGGTTAATAGTAGACACACATACTTCATCTTTTGAATTTACTCCATTTCGGATCCTAAAGAAACGACTGCAACATTTTCCCATAGTAAATATTTTGCATTGGTAGCTTAAACTTCTAGTTAAGAATAACTTCCAGTTAAATTCTGTTCACACAAAGCTCGCTTAAACTGTGAAGTACAGTTTGACTGAGAGCGCGTGATCCTCTTAGCTCCGCAATCAAACGGAGCCCAACCCCAGGCCAGAATATCTTATAAACTGAACATCTTAAGCATACATTTATAAAGAAGACCGAACTAAGAAAAGATATGTAAAAAACAACAACAAAAAACTAAAAACACCTCAAACAAATAAAAGGCATAAAATGTTGAACGAAACGAACAAAACAAGAACCCAACCTTCATGCCTATAAATCCATCAGAGTAATGGATCGGATAAGAGACGCACACTTTGAGAGGAGCATCGGTTTCAGCCTCGATGCCAACTATAGATGAGTGCTATTCGTGCAGCGGACTGGAAATGGGAGCGGGTTGTGGATCAAGTGCAGCCAGAGGATCGAGTAAATGGCAAAGGAACAACGCCGACGGCATTGGCAACATTGGCGACATGTTGGCTGAATGACATGGATGGAAAATGGCTTTCAGTGCCAGCATTTAACCCCCGAGCCGGGGCACCATATGACGCCAGACGTGCTACCACCACCACCACCACCAAACCACCAAACCCGTTGCCCATTCCCACTCGCAATATTCTCAGTCGCTGCTGTCGCGGCCTGATCAAATATTCCAAAAACGTTTCAAATTTAATATGTCCCAGCGCCGTCACACTCTCGTGTGTGTGTGTGTGTATGTGCGAGTGTGTGTGTGTGTGTTTACTCACGTAGTAGCCACTCACACGCACAGGCACAAGCTCCACTGATTGGTGTGAAAGGGATGCAGTGCAGCAGGCAGCCATTTGATATTTCCTTTATGGGACTTAAATATGTATAAGCCCGAACTTGTTTACGTGTTTATCCCATTCGCCTGTGTGTGTGCGTGTGTGTGTGCGTGTGTATAATATTTCGACTAAAAATTCACGCCCTGTGCTATTCTATCAACACCTCGGCATTGTCGCTGTAATCGACCCCCCCAGCCCCCAGTCCGCAGTCCCATCACCAAACTCCAGCTACAGATCCAGAAACACAACCAGAACCTTAACCCCGCCCCAACAGCGGCTGACGCTGCATACGAAATGAGATGTGTGTGTGAGTGTGTGAGTGTGTGTGTGTGTGTGTGGATTGCTGAGCGAGAGGAGGAGGGGAACAAAAGGTGTGCGACTTAAGCGTATATATCATAACTACTTAAGTCCACGGATCGGCTGTTGACTACATGACTATATGGAATAATTACTTATATGCATAAATCCCTGCTTATTTACTTAAGCTGTATCTTTACCTATATATATATATATATATATCTTTACTTAATGCATCTTCAGATGGACATGAATAGGTGCGTCAACTCGAAGGAATAAAATAGTTACTTAAACTGCATCTAAGTAGCTTTTATAGTTCCATATCTATTTATAGCTGCTACATGATTTTAAATGGTGATCTATAATTGATAGCAAGACTACTATTATAACTATTTAACTGTATATATATATATAAATATATATTTATGTGTTCTTAATATGCATTTAAGTAACTTTTGTGGTCTCAGTATCTGTTTTTTGGAATAGGCGCTATTTCAATTTTATTGTTGGTCAATCTTGAAGACCAATTTAAATAAAATCAAACCAATTTATATCAGCATATTAAACTACTAATATGGCAGAGGATTCCTCAAAAAAATAAAAATAGGGAAAATGAAAAGTAAATAGTAAAGCTGCAACAGACTGCTGTCCACATTTAAATTAAAGTTTCTCACTTTTAAGTTTATCTAATTTAATTCGAATTAGAAAAACTTAAAAAGGAGAATAAAATTGAAAATTTAAAATAAAGGGAAAGAATCTAATAATAGGAGTATTATTTATCAAAATTTAGTTCACTAGAGTAGTGCTTTGGATTCCGTACAGCTAACAAAATTTCCAGTTGCCATTATCGATAGCAGACAGCAAATAGCAGTTAGCAGATAGAAGATAGCAGATAGAAGATAGCAGATAGAAGATAGCAGATAGCAGATGGCAGATAGAAGATAGCAGATGGCAGACAGCAGATACAAGATAGCAGATAGCAGATAGAAGACAGCAGATAGAAGATAGCAGATAGCAGATAGAAGACAGCAGATATCAGATAGCAGATGGCAGATAGAAGATAGCAGATAGCAGATAGAAGACAGCAGATAGAAGATAGCAGATAGCAGATAGAAGACAGCAGATAGAAGATAGCAGATGGCAGATGGCAGATAGCAAATAGCAGATAGCAAATAGCAGATAGCAGATAGCAGTAGATCAGTCTAGCAGTAGTCATACTATTTTATATAGTTGGAGAACCGATTTAGTAGTTAATTTCGTAACCATTACTTTCTGCTTGTTTTCACTTTGCTCACTGCTAAAGTCTACAAATTCTGGTTGAGATTTTGTTATTTCTGGGTTGCCAAAACCTTTAATCTTACATTTTAATTCCCCCAGATTTACAATATCTTTTATTCGAAATCTTAATTAATATCGTTTCAGTTGTCACTTTAATTTCTCATTTATATTTTCAAAAACTGTGGACTGTTTTTAGCCCACATTAAATAAATAAATGGAATACGAAGCAAAAAGTCAAAACACCGGAAAACTGTAAAGTTGAGTGATGTTTTTATTTTTTGTATTTTAATTTGATTTGAGTTGATTTGAGCTCCATATAACTATAACTATAAATGGAGATTTGAATTTTGTTTTGAACAGTTTTTGGGCAGCTTTGAAGTGCAGCGTTTTGGCCGGCTTTGTTCGCCAAACAAAACAAAACAAAAAGAAAGAAAGAAAAACAAAAAATAAATTATAGTTGGTGTAATGAAGTTATTACGAGACTTAATGCTGAAATTTATGCGCGACCATTAAAAATCGAAAGACACGTTTTTCGAATATTTTTGTTAGCTATTTGCCGTCGCCGTCGCATAAATTAGGCGACGTGACTTGTTTGCGCCGCCAGCTAACGAGCCGCTGTCCAAGCCAACCTGCGAGGCCACTCCATTTACAGGGTGTGTGTTGTGTGTGTGTGTTGTGTGTGTTGCCTCCATCATTATCGGGCATTATATCGCTGAATTTACAATGCAAATTCGCAGCTCGAACTTAATCGAATTGAACTGTGCAAAATGGAAACCAAGACAAAGGCTCGCCGCTGCACTGCCGATGCTGATGACAATCTGCTGTTGTTGTTGTTGTTTCTGTTGTTGTTGTTGTTGTTATTGTTGTTGCTGTTGTTATTGTTGCTGTTGTTTCTGATTTGGCCATATTTGTGGCGTGGTTTGTGCGAGCTTCAAGAGCCCAGCAACGAGTGCAAACTTTGTTGCAAGTTGGCGGAACATATTAATTGCATTTTATTGGCCTGGCCCGGCTAACAGTGTGGCAGCCTTGCAACTGCTTGCAGTTTAATAACGCGCATTAAAATCACAGATTTATGGCTACACGCAATCCGATTTCACGACGACGACGACGACGCCGTCGACGACGAATACAATTGCCGTCGCCTGGCTAAAAGCCACACTTGCCACAACGCACTGTGGCAACCTTTGTGTCTGTGTATGTGTGTGTGGCAGCAACCAATAGTGCTAAAAGCAGCATGAATTTGAATTTGAATTTGAATTTGTATTTGTATTTGAATCTTGTATGAGGCCTTGATTGCGAGCTCTGCGCTGTCCAGCGGCCATTGCAATTGCCAAGCGTCAGTCAGTCAGTCAGTCAGTCAGTCAGCGAGTCAGTCAGCGAGTCAGTCAAAGCTAGAGTGCGGCCGTAAAACAAACGCAAAGATAATTAAAATATCTACAAAGCTTTACGGAACATTCCGCAAGCAAAACGGCGTTTTGCCAAAAAATTTCATTAAACATTTTAATTGCCAGCGTATTGTGAGAGGACATTATTGCATTCCTCAATTGGGGCAAAATGAAATACAATTTCACTTTTGGGCACAAAGCAAAAAGGGTTGTCAGAGACACCCACCCTCCGACTCCCAACCCCATCCCCATTCCCATTCCCACCCCCGGGCGAAACGACGTAATCAGTTCGGCACGCAAGAAACCGCTGGGCAATTTCTAGGCGAGCAGCACGCAAAACAAGCGTCACGTGCCACCCTGTTGCCAGCCACCCTGTGGCCTAGCTAGCCACACCCTGTGCAGGTGTGGGCTATTATGGTGCCAAATCGGCCAAGGACCAAGCCAAGGAAGAGCGCTAACATTTTTTTTTCTATTTTTTTTTTGTTTTTGATTTCGCGCTGCCTCATTTCGATTGCGTAACTTGAGCCCTTGAGACCGGGGTTGCGTACAAAACAGCCAAACCTCCCCTATAGTTGTTGTTCCTTGTTGTTGTTCTTGTTGTTGCTATTGTTGTTGTTGTTGTTGTTGTTCTTGTTATTCATGTAAATATGTAATTTCCTGCTGGGGTGCCATTATAAACTGTCGTGCCCAGGCCCCAGGCCGCAACAGCCGTCGCACTCTAAATTTAGTTAATGTCGTTGTCGCTACGAGGCAGCGGCGAGGCAGCCAACATGGGCCACATTTAGAGTCAGAGTCACCCACGCGTGTGTACCAAGAGAGAGAGAGAGAGAGAGAGAGAGAGCGGGGGGTAGGCGGGCCATGTCTGTCAGCCATTCTGTCAGTCAGTCACATGGATACACTCACGCACGCACATTTTTGAAAGTAAACAAAATTAGACATGATTATGTTTGTGCCTCAGGACATAAAATAAATTGGCTCCCAACTAATCCCAGAGTGCACGTGGAGCTCGAGCGTCTCGTC
This sequence comes from Drosophila trichaetosa, assembly GCA_035043205.1. Lineage (NCBI taxonomy): Eukaryota > Metazoa > Arthropoda > Insecta > Diptera > Drosophilidae > Drosophila > Drosophila trichaetosa. The sequence continues at coordinate 956,889 of JAWNNE010000127.1, forward strand.
AGCTCCCCTCACTAAGTTTGCCGTTTGCTGTTTGCTTTCGCCGCCATTAACAAGAAGATACCAAGTTGAAAGACATAGTGAAATATAGAGATTTCAGCATACACAAAAACACACAACAAAAACACACAACAACAAAAACAACAACAAAAAAACAACAAAAACAACAACAAAAACAAAATCAGAAAACATACAACAACTTTTACATGCAACTCGATTCTTATTAAATGTACACAGCCAACTATGAATGAGGTCAAATATTATTTATTTCCTGATTCGAAAAACAGATCTTTCATTTTGTCTGCCATTAATTCATTTTTATATATTTTTTGCTAATTGTGCTTAATATAAATAAACTAAAAAGTTAAAACACTTTTTTTTAGAGATATAGTTTTTGATATATTTTGTATTTAATGTGATTTCTGAATATCAGTTTGGCTTAGAAAAATCAAACTGAAAACCAGAACAACTTTTCTAATTGTTTGAAATAATTTTTGAGCACACAAAACAAACAGCAAAAACAGTTTCTAAAAAGTAGAATGAGAACGTTTTTTATTTCTTTATCAGAAAAATACTTTTTCAAAATAAATATACTGTAAAAGAAGACTTTTTTTTCCCATTGCTCAGAAATATATTTCTTAAGAATAAATAGACTCATCAGAAGTAATTTTTCAGAAATATATTTCTTAATAATGGAAAACAACAAATGTAAATCATTATTTTTTTAAGAAATCATTTCTGAAATGCAGAAAAATAATGATGAAATTTGCATTCTCGACTGCTCTGTTAAAGTTGAGCTGTTGTCTGCTCAGTTCCAGAAAGCAAGACCACTTTTTCTGAGTGTAGTTAAACAAGCCAAACCATTATTGATTAGCACATCTAATTTTTTCGGATCATTCTCAGTATCTGTACGAAAGCTATTCCTATTTAACATGATAAGTTAAGCAAGTTCAGTAAAATAATCGATGTACCAATAAATTGTGAGTGGATGTTGAAGTAGCATCCAATTGAATTGAAAATGTGCCGACGGTGCATGATTGCTGTTCCAACTAGATGTTGTCATGGCTCCAGCCAACTGAGCCGTAAGTAACCAAGTAGCTGTCAGGAAGCGGACCCATGTGTGCTGCCCAGCGGAAGTCAGTCAACTCAACAAACTCAGAGAACGCAGGGAACTCAGGGAACCCACAGAACTCCACTTGCCAAAGCCGACGCAACACACAAATGTGGAGCAATCGCCGGCTGGCTATTCCACGAAATTGCCACGGACACTTGAGCGAAGGCTGCACCTCGATGGCATTTTCCATGTGAATTGAGTTTACGGGAAATGAGAAAAAAAACAAAACAAAACAGAACAAAAAAAATGAAAGAATAAATGAAAATGTGCTCGAAGTTGAGTCAACGTTCTTGGAAGATGTTTTCATGCGTTGAACGCCCGGTTTCCGACCCGATCCGTCTGAGTTCCCCTGTTCACCCCCCGGCACACACACACACACATACGCATAGGTAATTTCTGGCTGGCTTCCTTTGGGCAATGGCAGCCATCTGTGGGGACCATCAGAGCCAGAGCCAGAGTCAGCCACACAACACCAGAAACAGATACAAACAATACAATACAATTTCAAAGACATGTCCCCGGAGAGGAGAGTGAGGGTGAGAGCTGGAAGCCGTTATTTGCCCCGCACCCGCATCTCTGTCTAAATTGTCCATAGATAAGTGCAGTTGAGGGCTGATGCCAGATTCGTCCCTTTACTTAACATAGTAATGCTTACCATAAGGCTGACTCTGACTCCAACACAATTTGCACATTTCAAACCCTTGCAGTGCATATCAAGAGTTTGCCATCAGGTTGAATGGAAGTATTAAGATAGAAGATAGAGTTTTGAAACCTTGAAACTAATTTAAAAATATTATTTAACTAAAGAAAAACGTTGCAACTTCTATTAAAGCCAGAGTCATTGTATTTATTCTACAACTTATTTTATATTATTTCTTAAAAGGCTGAGGCAAAAATAGTGTTTCTGCACCTAATTAGAGAATACCAAGCAGAAAAGCAAAGTTTCGATTGGAAACTATTTCATTGGAAAAATCGGACGCAATGAAGTTTTTAAGATTTTAAAAATGAGAATTCAACTTTAAATTGCTGGTTTCTGTCGGGACTGACCAATTTACTGTCTACAGTAAAGCGGGTAAAGTTCAAAACTGTTTGTTAAAAATTATCAAAATTAATTTCTACACATACAATAAAAAATCATTCTAGAATTTAAATGGCGTATCTTGATTTAATTGATTTGATTGTCTCAGTATAGTTTAAGGATACAATTGAAAAAAAATATTGAAAATATATTAAAAATAACACTACATATTTCAAAAATTTATCTGTTGTGATTGAAATACTTGTAACTGTTGATAATTAATGATTTTCTCTGAGTGAAGAGTTTGCTTAAGATATCTTAAAAACAAACAAGTTTTACAAAGTCTCATTGGCGACCGATACTTATATTATAAAGTATTCTGATTATGTAGCCATATCTCTCTGGCAGATTAATAAAATACTGGCCAACCTTGAAAGAATCGGTTAAAAGAAATTTACTTGCGACAGTACAAACAGTTAGCTGGAGAACACAATGGATATCTAAAATTCGATACTAGGTAGGACACAATTATTATATATGTACATTATTACAGTCTCGCAAAATCCGCAACGCTGTATGGATATAAGAAAACAAATTTTTGTTATTGGGAATCGACACTATCCACATTTATTTGTGAACAACGCAGTTCACCGGATAAAATTGTAAACCATTTCCAGTCAGAAAATTTACCAATCGCCTAATCAGTTAATATCACGAAGGTGAGTGAAACGCCACCTATCGATGATATACTGATTCTAAAATCAAGAATGGAAATATTTGTAGTGGAATAATCTAATATGTGTTTGAGTATTTGAATTTTACGCTTCCGTCATTTAGGTAAAACGAACAAATTCAGTTTATGTTTTTACCTAGTGGCATGCAACAAAGATATCATATCGCAGTAGCTACACTTATTTACATATCGTCAACTCAGTGATTTATTTTATTCAACTCACAGTTGCCGATAATAAATCCGATGTTTATGATTTTTTTGACTGCCGTTTTATTTTAAGCTGTTCCGAGCGCACTCTGTCGTCGAGTCTGCGCACTAACTTCAGTCTGTACACAAACCTTTTAATCGGTTTTCGGCGTACCTAGCGGGGAAGATGCGAACTAAGTAACTGCTGTAAACTCAAACTCGAAGTGCGACCGTAAAAAAGTTACTTTATTTTTTGCATTAAAAACACGAGAAGCAACTGTCCATTTCAAAAGTATTTTGCTCAATTTTAACTATCAGCTGATCAGACAACAGCTTAATATTTTTGTAATCTTCTTTTTTCGAGATAATCCTGCCAATATACTTGAAATTTATTTACATTTAATAGATGGAAATGAATGAATGCCAAGAAAAACCATTATGCTCTGATTTTATACATATTTCCGAACTTATTAAGCAAATTTGATTTAAATACTAAAACTATCAGTTCAAAAGGTGCTCAAACAACAATTTAACTTTTACCCATATTTTTCAGAAAATCTGACAAATGAGTAGACTTAAAATGATTGTTCATATAATAAATAGAAGTTAATGAAAATATAACCGAAAATGTATCTGTAATTATGATATGAAATGTTTACAACAATATTTTAAAAATTTGGCAAATTATTAAACAATTGTAAATTTGTATAAATTGAGCTTCAGACGAATCAATTTTAATTTAATAACGTTTCATATAACATTTTCGCATTTGGTTGCCGACTTTGGATTTGAATTTTATAAAAATATTTAAGTCGAGCACTTCATAAGTGAACTTTAACACTTTGATACTGTAAAATTGTACAAAAATCACAAAAAGTTGCATAAAGACTTTCAGAAAGGTATTTTTCATATTTATTGTTAACAAGTCGTAGTCCCACATATGGAGTTTAAATATTATGATATTGATATGATCAATGTGTTATCCTGTTCCTTGGTTGGTCATAATTGGCGACATGAATCATATTTAATCACTGATAACTGTTCGAAAAAATTATATTCACTCTAACATTGCTCAACACGTTGTATATTATTATTCTTATTATTATTATATATGTACATTATACTCCAATCTGAAGCGTATAAAATTAAAATTAACCAATTTGAACTAATCTGACAATATACGGATATGTTTAATGCAAAAAGATAAATTCCATCTTTAAATTATACCTTTTATTTTTAGCATTAAGTATTAACTGTTTATCTTTAAATATTTCTGATTTATAACTGAAAACGAACTAAATAACGGCTAATGTATTATATTAAAAAATATATGTTAATTTTAAAAATAAATTGATGAGAAGACAGAAAATAAAATAAAACAAGTCAAAAAAAAAAACTTAAACAGTTAGTTAAATTTGAAAATGGAAAAACTTAAAATTGTTTGCAGTCAGTTAGTTAAAAAATACTAGTGTTAACTATAAAATGTATTCAACTGTTTCTCGCAGTGTATGCACGCACAGTCGCAATGGCTGCGGAGCCATCATGGCTGCCGCTGAGAGAGGGTTTGGCCAACCACCACGTTGGTCGTCGGCTGTTGTACGCATGTCGCATGAAAAGCGATACACAACACAATTTGGGTGCTGCCCCTTCTCTGCTCGGAGAAAGAGAGAGAGAGAGAGAGATAGAGAGAGGAAGAGAGATTTAGGTTTTCCAAGACGTCGCTAAAAAATGTTGGTTTGATTGCGCTTTAATCAAGTCGTGCAACTGCAATCAAAGTTTATGATGGCCAGCAATAGCTAGACCATAAAGCGACGACCGTAATGCGATTAAGCATATTTATGAAATTATTGCCGCAATTACGCTGCCAGCGAGCGAGTTGCAGGTGCAACTTGCCACAAGCGCGACACGCAATGGGTCGGAAATAACGAAGGCAACGGCAACAGCAACGGCAACAGCAACGGCAACAGCAACAGCAACGATGACGTTGAGTGGCACTAATGATTTTACTACGACCAATAAATCCATTCAAGCGCACAAAAATAGCGAGGCATTCCTCTGATCGAGTGGCATGCCACTATTTAGTGCGTCATCAACGCTTAATCGAGGAGATTCCCTCATAAAAATTGTCTAAGGATAACATCAAGGTCTTTAGCAGCTTGTTCTGCAGTTCACACCTCAACGTTAATTGAGCGCCCAGATGTGTGAGCTCTCGACTATTACACTCTGCGGTCATCTAAAGAATATATTTGAATATAGTCACAGTTATTTACAATCTTTGCATAGATATAAGATTATTTATCAATTAATAGCAAAAATTAATTTAATTTCAATTTAAAATAAATCGATTAACGATTGCATTCTAAGCTAGTTTAGGCACAGCTTTGTGTGGCTTATATAAACACCTCTTTACATTCTATATGTTTTAGACAACTTTAAAATCGTTTAGGGCTATCTGAGACTCGTTCAAAGATTTGAATTTTTCACTGCTAAAGATGACTCACATTATTATTCGTATTATTATTACTATGGAGGTGCTTAAAGCACTGCGACCTACTCAGATCTATTGTTCCCCTTCTGAGCTTATAACTCTTCCATTAAACGAGATTCTTGCACGAACTCAAACATTTTTATAGTGTTGATGGTCCCTAGGTTTTTCGAGCTACCAATCTTACTAGCCACACAATTTGCTTTGATGAACTTTAGGCAAATATTATTAACAAATGTTTTTCCATTTTTAAATGTGCTTTAGTATTGTCGTATAATTTATTCTTCAATGGAGCTTTAAGTTAAAAATTAAAATAAAATATTATTCATTGATTTAAACTATTTCTAAATTATCGAAACGAAAATTATCCATTCTTTGGGCTGTCAAGCAAGTGTTTTTATAGGAAATGCAATACGTGAAATACAAAATAACTTTTTGCATTTTATCTGTTATTTACAAAGTGTTTTGAGGCACGTGTCGAATACCTAAATAATTTAAATATTTCGAAATATTCACATTTAAATTTTTAGCTGTCACAAATAAGACTGCAGAAATTTTGGTATGCTTTTATCACTTGACAGTTACTTCGCGGAGAAGTTTAGTTTAATCCGGAACTTGCCTTAGAAAATTGTTCTTTGTATTGATTGGACAATCCACTAAACTATCCCTACATTAATCCAACAGATAATCGAAAGTTTTTCCTAATCTGGCCAACTGGCATCTCAAATGCTATTACTTTTCATGTTATTACTTTTTTATGCAAAAATTATGTTTCACGAACAAATTTGAACAGATCACATCCCATTTCTAAAGAGGGAATTGCAATTATTAAAACTTTCCTGAATGTCCAAATAATGGATAATTTTCGGTTTTATTATTTTTTGATTTTATTTTTTAACTAATTGCAGAAAATTAAGTAAAAAATATAAGACAAAAACAAAGCACACTTTTTGGCAAAATAAAGACAAAAGATTTTTTCAATTGTCAATTGTATCAATTGTAGAAAGCAGAAACTTTGGGATAGTTTTGTCACTGGATATTTACTTCGTGGAGAGATTTATTCTTATTTGAATATGTTATTATAAATTGGGGAACCATCACTACGACCTATAAGGTCTGCTGTGCCCTATTCGATTATATAAAAAGTAGTTTCGTTATTTAGAAAATTGTGCACAGTTTTGATTGGGGCATGTGCTGCACAGCGGAGTGCCGTTGTGGCACTGAAGGTTTGACATTTCACAGCTAATCCAAGTGCCGCACATGCAGGCAATTGCATATTGTAGTCATGCAACAAGCCGCGGTGCCGGAATAAACGTTGCAATGGAAATGGACACGGCAAATGGCAAAAATGGCTGCGACGTGAACCCATTAAAAGAGAGCAGCAACCTTGAAGCGTTAAAGTTAGCACCTTAAAGCCGACGACATCGGTGTAGGTAACCTTGTCAAATTAAGAACCCGGCCGAGGACACGGCTTAAGCACACACACACACACACACACTTTCACACACACTCACACACACACACAGAGAGAGAGTCTCCTCCAATTGTGGTTTCATATTTAAGCACTTCTATTGAATTTGTTGGCATTGGCCATTTTACTTACATGATGTGTCAGCTTAATGGCCTTATTGCCTTATTGGCTGCAGGTACAAACAGTAAACAGTAAACAGTAAACGGTAAACTGTAAACAGATATGCGTTATTAGCGGTTAGTTGGTTGGTTGGTAGCCAATTTGTGGCCGCTAAACGAGTGCAGCAGCCGTCGACGGCGCCTTCTGCTCAGCGCGGCAATTTTGTGGCATTCTCACTCGCGATATGGTTTTTTTTTTAATTGTTCTATCACTAGTACAAATAAGCATACAAATGTGTGTATGTCGAGAATGTAAAATGGGAATTCAAATTGTGCAAATGTTTTTCTCTTATTGTTTTTTTGTGTTCTTTTTTTTTTGTTATTTGTGTTTCTGTTTTATTTTTGAGTTTCTGTTTGTTTCGTTTGCATTCGATTGCTGATGGTCGGTTCTCACGCGTTTGCGATCCGCTCTACACTAACAAGAAGTTTATGACCAAATGCCATAAAATTCGTTGTAAAAAGACGACGAAGCTGGAAAATGTGTTTTCCGTTTTGCTGCTGTTCCTCCGCATTTTCGTCTCTCTGCCTACGTCTTCCCAACCATCCATCCATCCATCCAACGTCTTTCTCTCTGCGCCTCTGCGCTGCTTTTTAATTTTGTTTGCGTGCTTGTGTTTGTGCTTGTGTTTGTGCGTGTGTTTGTGTTTGTGTGTTTGCATTCGCCTCTTTCGTATTGACGACTCTCCGCAGTCGTGTCGTGTCGTGTCGCGCTGCGTTGCGCTGCGTCGATGCCTCCGTTGGCTCTTTGCGGTCGACGCCAGCTCATTTTCGTCACTCTGACCGCCCCTCTCTCGTGCTCTCTCACTCTCCCGCTGCTGCTGTCTCACTTGCGCGAGTCCTCTCTCTGTCTCGCACACACTCACCAGCCGCCAGCAGCTCTGTATCTGTTGTTGCGCCTGGCATCTCTATCTTCGCTTCTGGGTATCTCTGCATAAGAAAAAAAAAAAAAAAAACTGCCCCTGTGCTCAGACGCTATTCTTCTTGTTTGTTGTTCATTCTCATTCGTAGCCATTTTATTGCTCCCTCGGTTTCGTGTGTGCCTTTGTCTTGTATCCATTTTCTCGGTATTTGTTTCGATTATGCTGTGAGGCATTTCCATTCTTCCTCTCTCTCTCACACTCTCTCTCCCTCTATCTCTCACTCACTCTTTTGCTCTGTTCACTAATTTTTGGTCCGTTAGCTGTACGCATTGTCTCTTTGAGCTAAGCCAACCTTCTATACATAAATATACATACATAAATAAACATGCATATTTAGTGCAGATGCAGACTAGTTTTACAGACTTTAAGCATTCAATTAAATAAAGCTTTCTAAAACGTTTTTTAGATATTCATTTTGTAAAAAATAGTTTGAATTTGTAAAGAAAGCAATGCCTGGAGCCATATCCATGCACAACTAAAAACTTCGTCATAAACCTAGATTTTCCAAAAAAAAACAAAGAAAAATAAGTGAAAGATTGGTCATCTTACTGCAGAAAGGACGTGCAACTGTTATTGCCAACAGCAGCCATAAACTGAATATTAATATTTGTGCAGAACATCTTAATTAAAAAAATCCCATTTTTTTAGCAAGTATTTCTTTAAATTTAAAAACAAATCTGGAGACCCTTGATGGTATATTGATTTATTTTCATTCGCCAGAGCTGTGTAAATTCAGTCTGTCTTGACGTGATTTTTGTAGATATAGATAACAAAGATAACATCAACTAAAATATTTCTAGTCTTCATAAAGTTACCAATCTTTTTGCATCCAAACATTTCGCCTGATTTGATAATCAAGGGTAGATATCGACAAAAAAATTGAGATAAAATCAAATCATAATAATCAAATTTTTCAATGGACTTCCCAAAAACTTAATTCATTTTTATTATTTACTCATTTAAAAATAAAATTTATCAAAGCTCTTATTTCCTAAAAACCAAAATTTTATTGTATTAATAATTTAAAATATGTTGTGTCAAAAAAAGACAATTTAAAACTAAACTTAAAGCACATTATAAATGACAAAAGTTAGGAAATTAAATAAAACCAAATTAAATTTATATCTAAATCAACATATCTAATATAAAACAGGAAAACAATTGAGACTAATTTTAAATATTAATCGTCAATATTTAATGACTAAATATTTTTATAATTATTTATTTAAGTTTTGTAAAGCTGATTCTGATTCATTATCAGAAAGAAATGAAAGAAAAATATCAATATGAAAATCTCTAAAAAATCGTATATCAACTTTTATAATAAAAATCGAAAATATATAATCGATAACATATAATACATAACATAACATAATAATCACATCAAATTAAATTTTATTTTTAAATTATTCAATCAATTTAATAAATAAAATAAAAATATAATTTTTAATCCTTTATCCTTATATTAAAAACTATACAAAAACGGGAGAATCATGTAATCTACCTAGGAATAATGAAATGGAGCCCCCGTCGCTGATAACCTGACCCTGGCCCACGCGGGGCTTCATATTTTTGGATGTATGCTGGTGTCGTATAACTAATACATTACATACACTTATGCATATATGTATGTGTATGTGTATGTGTATACACGCACAAATAAAATTGACGTGTGTCTGCTTATGGGCAACTTAATTTTGGTAGCATGCTAATGCAGATTCCGTTTCGCTTATTTTCGGGGGTTGCAAACTTAATGGATATTTCCCCCTTTTTACGAGCTTCCCTTCTGGCGTCGGAAGCACTGAAGGAAGCTGAAAGCTCCCCAAACCGGAGCGAGCGACTCTCATTGTATTTGTTTGAATATTTTACTACCTTAATTCATTTGCCAGTGGAGCCCTGTGGGTGAGGGTGAGGGTGAGGGTGAAAGACGCCATTTGCAAAAGCAAAAAGCAGGCACACCCGCACACACACACACCCAACCACCCGCATACGCATTCTACATCAGAGAACCATTATAATTTTACAAAATCCGAAAGTTAATCATACGAAATTACTGCGCCCCCAAACAGCAGCAAGAACATCTTTGAATCTGGAACAAAAAAAACTGCATATTCCAGTTCGTCTTAGTGTTTTGGCCATAAAAATAACCAAGAACTCAAAATATACAACCCCTCTTCTGGTTTCATAATTTTGTGTTCAAGAGCAAGTCGAATGCAAATCAGATTGCATTATTTTCATGGCAATTAAAAGAAGTTAAAGCTGGACTCCAAGATGTCTGCTGGAACGCAACCCACTTTATATATATTTTTATCAATTTGTGTGGTTTCTGGTTTGGCTTTGTTTGCCACAGCTCTGGGCCGCTTTTCAATATCCATTTAACGAGTACTTAATTTGAGCAAGTGTTTGCTGGGCTGTAAATATTTATGGGCATTGTCCGTCGCTTGTTTTGTCTCATTTTTCGTTTCGGGGCCCGAAAGCTTCATAATTTTATTGTTTTATTGCTGTAATTATGCATTAAGTTTATTGAGATAGTCGTAAATGGCAGCGCCCAGATCGGTAACATCCACAATGCTCGCCATAAGTGCCAATTGGCCCAATCGTAATTAGCTAAACGCCGTTTGTCTTGCCTAATTAGCAGCAGCTGCACCAACAGCAGCAACAGCAGCAGAGCGGCATGAGTTCGTTGTTGTTGTTGTTGTTGTTATTAATGACACGTGAAGGCAATCCAAATAATAATTTGTGGCAACTTTTCAAATAATTGAAAACTCATTGATGCATTCTCAATCAAAATAACAAACAAATCGCCAGGAAAAACTTTGCGTTAAATTAATCTCAGAAACTAAATTGCCCTGAAACTTATAAAATCGCTGCAAAAATGAGAAACGATTTGAAAACTACAACAGATGTACAGATTTTAGAGCAAATATCCAAATATACGAAAATAAAATGTTTTTCTATATTTCTTTTAACAAGAGCAAACATATTTATGAAGTATTTTTGAAATCACTTATTTTTAGAAGTTCAGAAAACTGTAAAGAATTTTGCTCTGTGATTTGATATCTTAGAGTTAAGCAGTTGACTGACTTAGGTCTGTAACTTTTCTATATAATTTATATAGATATCCAAAGTACAACTCCGTGTCAATTAGGCATAAATATTTAAACAATTTTCAATGAATTTAAGAAAAGGAACCCAATTTTTTAGAAAGGAGCCCCAATCTTGCATGTTTGAAATAATTTCTGAATAATATGATTGAGTTACACTTGACTTCAAGATAAGGTGATTCCCTAAAATATATTGTGGGATATTCTTGTCTGTGTTTAGTAATAAATAGAACTGCAGAATTATCGAGTTATCAATCGATATAGAAATATCTAGCGGAAAGTCCACCAAAGTGATGCAATTCACATTCGACACCAATTGGCCTACATCGAGGCAAGTTTATTGCACTCATAAAAGTGAGGCTGCAACAACAGTTCAGATGGATAGGTAAGTAAGTAATTGTAAGCATGCTTATGGCAGTATGTAAATGAAAATAAGCAACAATTTATCCATCTAAACTATGCTGAAACTATGCATTTATGATATCATTACAAAAATAACTTCAAACTTTTAAAGCTTAAATTGCAAAAAAGCATCAAATTGAATGATGGATTGTGACGTCCATCGGATATATTTTGATATTTATTTTATTTGTTTATTCGTTTATTTATTTATTTATTAATTTATTTAGTTATTTATTTAATTATTATTCTTAAAAAATCGATTATTAAGACTCTTAGCCCAAAATCTTGGTAAGCAAAAAAATCGCTAGACAAGAACTTTCGACCGATACTTCCCTTGGCATTTATATGTTTGGTATTCTTAAGTGACCCATTCGGGTATACTTATATATATATACTCCGGTATACTTCGTCAGGCAATTTCCTCAAGAAAAACTGAGAGACTCGTTCGCATACCGTCTCTGTGACGGGGTTGTTGCCTGGAAGCACGCAGGGAGTGGCAAGAAGTGTAAAAGCTTTTGTCGACGGCAAAATCCAATTAATTTCTGAAAATCAGGAGCAGCAAAAGCGTAAAAACATTTCTCGATGGGAAATCAAATTAATTTAGGAACAAATGAGCACTCAGAAATAGCGGGAGTAGGATTATCATCGGAAACTGAAAGAGACTCACCTGATGAGGTGCAAGTAGTCACTGCAGCACATTCATCTAGACAGATTACGTTGAATCAATCTAAGCATCAGTTGGGGTATATGGGACATAGTCTACTTTCGACGGTCTTAAATCTTAAGACTTCAAACGGAATACATTTTATGCTTGGGCTTGCTTAAGACAAAGTGTTAAAGTTAAAACTAGAGAGAACGTTGCAGGTTCTGGAGAAGGTTTCTAATAATCTTCCTTTCTTCTTCTTTTTGTTTGGCACGCTTTAAGCTAGAGTCAATAGTAGCGCCTTTAAAAATCAAGAATAAAATAAATACCCGAAATCGGATATATCGATAAACCTAATTTTGTATATCGACATTTATTAAATTTGTTAAGCTAGAGTCCCCACTTGCCTCTTTTAGAACTTAAGCATAAAATCCTTAAACTTTGTTGGCGAATTATTGGTCTAACGATAAGATCTTGCATAAAGAATGTTTAGAAATACCCCGAACCTAGATTCGCTTGATAATTTGCATCTACATTTTTGGAAAATGGACTATCAGCATTTGATTACTATATTATTTCATTCCTTTGCATACCGAATCACAAAAGTCTGCATATCCTCCACAGGGATGAATCGTCTAGGGTCTCTCAACCACCTTCGGAAGGGACATAATCATTACAGCCCCTGAACCACCTATCAGAGCATTGCGAAACAGATATAGTTGGAATCCAACGTTCTCACTTGAAGTTCTTACATCAGGTCTGCAAGAGTATATTATAAGGAACGAAAACCCTTTTTCTTTTACCCTAAACACATCAAAATATAGGAGAGGGATTTTATGAAATCAGCCAAATATATATTTTAATCAGCTTCAGTAGCCTAGCCATCCATCCGCCAGCATGAACAAGCCGATCTCAGAGACCATAATAGCTGGATGCTAAAAATTTGGAAATTATATAGGTGCTCGTATTTTTGTATGCCCTTATAGAGGGTATTACAATTTTGTTTTTAATTTTCAAAGATTTTATTCAGATAGAGACTTCAAGTTGGAAATAGTTCTCAATTTATTTATGATGCAAGAAGGGAATGGCTTGTGAAGAATATCTTTTAATGGTCACTGTGATGCCGTCGCTTAACTTTGAAGGTATTTTTAAATACAACGTATTTCAATTGATTGTATTCGTATAGGTTTAAATTCTTTCTATCTCACTATTAATTGAGTTTTGAATACGAATAAAAACTGCACTTTAATTTTACATACCTCTGTTGTCACTGTTGTCTAAGCATATAAATAAGATGAGTATTTGCTTGTTGGATTATTGCTCCTTAGGTGTGAATACTTCTCCAGCGGAGCTTCTCCATTTTATTCAAATTTTGAACACACAATAGACACTTCACATAATCGTTTGGCTTATGAGTTAATATACCAGTTAATAACCAGGCAACTACACTTTTGAGTACTAATGCCGATCGCTGCGATTTGATTGATGGTTTGTTAAATACTGTTTAGATTGGGCAGGCTGTTAAATGATTGAAAATTGATTTGAGAGTGCGATTGAATGCTGATTATATCGAGTGTAGATTGAGTCGGTTCTACTGGTTAATGGCTGACACTCCGCGGTTTTAATTTCGACTTTATGCGGCGATGATGACGGCGACAATGACGACTCACGGGTACTAAAACTCCATTGTAAAGTGGTAAATACTCGGGCGGCGCACCGTAAAAAACGCCAGCGCCAAAACCAGAACAACAACATTAAAGAGGTATAGACTCACACATATACACGAGCACACACACACACACACACACACACCAGCACACCAGCACACACAGTGAGTGCCTTCGGTGTGTATAAGCCAAATTCGAAATCACCACTTTGCGAGTTGAAATCTCTTAGCTTTCAGTTCGTTTGCTCGCTCTCGCTCAGCTCGCTTCTCTTTCGTGATTTCCTGGTTCCCCGCTCTCTGCCCCATCTCTGCCCCATCTCAGCCCCCATCTCTGCCCCATTTCTGCCCCATCTCCGCCACAAATCTGCGTCCAATGCGCCTGAAGCACTGCTCACCACACAAAAAAAAATGTAAAATTCGTATTTTACTGGGAAGATGAGATTTATACCATTTCCCAATTTTAGATAAATAATATAAGTAATATAAATATAAATTTTATATTTTATGTATTATTATTGTGTAAAAATACCATTTTTATATTTATCGTCATATGTTAATATAATATATATAAATGTATTTTTTATGTATTATTATTGTGTAAGGCATTCCTTCTTGATGTATAAAAATTAATTATAAATTTATATTTTGTGTATTATTATAGTGTTAAGCATTCATTTTATATATATATCGCTATATATTAATTTATATAAATTTAAATTTTTTATGTATTATTATTGTTTAATTCATTCCTTTTATTTATATTCATATCTATATTTTCATTTTTGAATTTATGATCAGTTTTCAAATATCCATAATTAACTCAAATTCTATTCAAATGATTGTCAAATTTTGGCTATTGGAAGTTTTGATTTTTATACACTTATCTAATAAAAAGTGGTAAAACGCTTATAATGATTTTGGCTAAAAGCAAGTAACAGACAGAAGGAAGCATCTCCGACCCCAGAAGTCATTTATATGTATGATCAGCATCAATAGCCGATTCGACTTAGTCATGGTCCGTCTGTGACTAGAAGAATCAGAGAAAATTGGAATATGAATTCTAATATACCCCGCGCTTATCAGGTTTAGTTTTGTTTTCGATAACTGAGTGAGTATCGATAAAAATCGATTTCAATAAACCGATAAAAGCTGCACTTTTGAATGCAGAGCCTCTTTTTTAATGCAAATAATACAAATTGACATATTCTTGACCAACTGGACCTATTTCATCACCTATGCTATAGTCCCAAAAGTATTCCATTATCTCATTTCTATCAGTAGGCGCAAGCCTTTGCTGTATGCATAAATATTCGAATATTTTAATTGCATTAATTCAAAATATAAGCATAAATTGATGAATTTCAATTTACATAATGTACATTATGTATTTATTTAAACGCTCAATGCTAATTCATAAAACTGTATTCATTATGGACAAATTTGTATTGTTAGTTTACGGCTTGATATCGAAAGTTGGCGTAATTCGGGAACGATTGAGAAATGCAAATTGCTTCTCGCTTTTTATGTTTATAGTTCTTATTTAATTTGATTTGTCGAAATTAAATGACGAGCAAATTATTTACGATTCGATTCAGTGAGCTTGAAAATATTTTGCAATTTCGTAAAATTGTCGTTTAGAATTATTTTTATATGTATTTCTTGCGTTTTGCCCAGCAAACAAAACTCCCCCAGCAGCAACCCCCGAGACATGCCCAACGTCGGCCATCTTGCGACAATGGTAGGCAAGGAACTGGCAACTGGCAACTGGCAACTGGCAACCGGCAACTGATGTGTGTGTTGGCAAGGTGGCAGGGCGGGTGTGTCGAAGTCGCCACTGTTTCGTGTTTCGACTACCAAAAAGACGACGGCGACGGCTGCTAATCGGATGGCAAATGCGATACATTTAGGAAATTGTCCTACACATTTTCGCATTCCATTTTCGTGGCGTTTTCATCGCCAAGCGCCGTCTTAGAGGCAAGCAAACATTTTACGACTTATAAATTATCGTTGCTATAACCTGACCTCAGCGGGTATTATCACTTCGTCATGAATTGTGTAACGCATTCTATATGCATGTGTATGCATGTGTACATATATATTCATATTCAGCAACACAAGCTGATCACCTGTCGATTGGTCTGTCTGTCTGTCTATATTTCAGCAAGATAAAAAGTCAACTTAATGAAACTGAAGTCGAATTTATATGGCTGAATATAAACTGAGAAAAAATCCCCTCGAATTTTAGAAAATTTATATATATATTTATATCTATAATTAATTAATTTATACATATATTTTCTATTACCCTATAATTATAAATTAGTTAATATATCTTTAATCAGATATTTGCTTTCCTTAATTTTTTTTGCACATTTTTCAACAATTTAGAAAAATTATGTCTAATTTCCAGGATATGTTTTTTGGGTACCCAGAACTATCAACTTTTTCTGACTTACATTAGTTTTAATCATTCGTCTTTTATTGTTTAACAAATTCTACTTTTTGGAGCATATAAATAAATATATTTTAGAAGAAATAGATTTCGATCTGCAGAGTAACTAATCTTCGGTGTGGCCAGGATAGATTTTCTTTCGTGTTTTTCTTTTAGTTGGGCTGCCACCGCAGGACGCACAGAAGGGTGTGGGTCTTGGATTGCGGACTGCGGACTGCGGACTTTGGACTGTGGCAAAAAAGGAAAAAAAAAAACCGGGGCTTGGGCGCTCTTGGCCATTTGTGTCCGCTCCTCGTTGTGTGCTGCTGATTGTGGCATAAATTTAGGACAGCCGCCCCATTAAGACAGTGACAGGCGCAATTTATGGCCTCTGCTGGCGCTGGCAGCGGTTGCAAGGCTTGGCTCTCATTTTCTTCGGTTGCCATTTGTGTTTATTTATGTGCACACCCAGATACAGAAAAAACACACACACACACACACACACACACAGACGAATGGAAGAGCTGGCGAATTTGGGTGCGAGTTTTTCTATGATTAGGAAGCCGCAATTTACTCAAACACGCCTCAGGCTTTAAGCCAAGAACCACTGCATTTAACTGGAGCCACTTCAAATCTCTCAAAAAAACTCAAAATTTTTTCCGTTTTTCCATAATTATCGAATTGAAATTTAAAGACTCTTGCATGAAAAAACATTTTCAATCAATTTTTCAGTCAATTTTTTGCAGTCGATGCGATCAGTTGCGATTCTCAGGAAAGTTTTCTAAATGTTTCAGCACAATGAATATCCTTGAGTACATTTTGCAAATAAGCAGTATTAGTTTTCTTTATATGTATATATATATATATTTTTTTTTTTTTTTAAATTTTTTTAAGAATTAAATATATTTTCAAATTATTAAACACGTTTTGAAGAAATCATTTAAGTAATTTAATGATAATAATTTAATAATTTTAATAATGAATCCGGTTTAAATTTAACCAAATGAAATATTGAATGCCAGGCCTTTAAGTATTAACAGAAAAACTTTTGTAGGACATTTTTGAGAAAACAGCATTTTAGAAAACTCTGATTCTAATTCGAAAATTACTTAAAATCAAGCTAGTTGGACAAACAGAAACGCTCCATCAACAAAAAAAATGATTGTCAAAGATGTCGATCAAGCAAAATGTACAAATTTTATCAGAATTTCAAGGAACTCTAACTTGAAGTGAAAATTAATATATAATGGCTCTTAATATAATAAAAAAAAGAAAACAATAAAGCAAAATTACTTTTAGTTTTTTAGTAACGCAAAGATACCTCAAAAATGTTCGTTACTTTGTAATTCTGCTTTTGAGTTATGATTAATTGCAAAGAGAGTTGTTTGCGCTATCAGCTTTTTAATGGCTTTAATTGAATTAATAACTAATGTTAATTCCGAAACATTATAAACTTTATTTCCAATAGATATTTAGGAAGCCAACGCTGACCGTTTTTATCGAAATAATTGTTTCTTTATATGAAGGTTTAAAGCCAAAACCCTTTCAACAACAGAAAAAAGAAAACGATCAAAAAGCGAAATGAAGATTTGAAACCTTCTCAAAAACAAGAGTATCTAAAACGATCGATCAGTTAGAGTTGTGCGAAACAAACTGCACTTAATTATAATTATTAAATTATTATTAATTATTATTATTAATTATTATTATTAATTATTATTATTAATTATTATTATTAATTATTAATTAAATTGCAACCAAAAATAATCAATTTATATTAAGTCAGGCAGGGCTCCAAATTCAAGAATAAAATCAATTCATAATCAATTAAAAGTTCTTTGCTGCTGCTGAACAAGAGTGTTCAAATTGTCCTATTCAATTGGCGAGAAGTGTATTATTATTTTATTATATATATTTTTATTATTATATTATTAATTTTATTGGCCTATTATTGACAAATTGCACGACATTTTTTTTCCTTAACTTCACTTTAATATTACTATCAATTTTTTTCTAGTTTGGTTTTTAAATTGGGTTTTCAATACTGTTCCGACTTTCACATATTTGCTCGTTTAAATATTTGAATACATATTTTCATGTTTAATTTAATTTGATTTATTTAGTTTAACTTCATTAAATGATATTTGATTTATGTGTACAAATTTCAATTCTTTCAATGTATGTGTGTATTTAAGGACTTTACACTTATTAGATACATTTTGTTATTTATGGCTGTGACTTTGTTCCCTTTGTACATACATATATAAACATAAAATAACGTATGCAAATTACTTTTTTTTTTTAAGGAGGTCCATAAAATTCCAAGATTTTATTATAATTTACTTTTATTTTTTTCTTTTTTCTTTTTTGTTTGCTGCTCGCTTTGTCAAGAGTGCAAGAAAACTTGCTATATTGAAGAGATGAATTTGGCATCAGCTGTCTGCTGCCCATTTTAATGTTGCCGAAAAAATGTAATTTCCGTCTTCGACATTTTTGCCACAGAGGCATTAAAAAGATGCACAACTTCATCGGCTTCATCAGTGTAAAAATGGAGGCTGACAACAATGATGGCGAATTATATAAGCCGGAGGCTGCCAACGATGCGGAAGGAACTAAGAAGGCATGAAAATGATGATATGATGTGAAGGTGGTGCAACCTCCTTCCGCTGCTTACCATGCCACAAACGCCTCGAGTAATTTGTTGATAAAGAAACAAAGTGGCACTTAGTCTGTGCCCCACTCAGAAAAGGTAAGCCATTGAATTTAACGAAAACTGATTGAAATTAAAATCGATTTGCAAATCAGAAAAAATATCTGATTTTTTTTCCATAAAAATGTCATGCGAAATTTGATTAGAACTAAAATCGATTTGAATATCATAATGATTGATTTTCAAAATTAATAGTAAAATATAATAAATATTTTATTTATTTTAAATTGCTTGAAATGAAGTAACATGAAAAATAAATTCTTAAAAGACTTTAATTATTTTTTAATCTTTACAAAGTTTGCATAACTAAAAAGAGTTTAATTATTTTTCAATCTTCAATAAGTTTGTAAACAAAAAGATATATTAATAATTAATATAACATACGTGAAAAAAACACGTAAGTGCTTTGCTAGTTCGAAGAGATCGAGGAAGGTACACAAATTGTGAAATAGTCTTGTGCGTATCCACAGAGGAGAATTTAGATAAAGTTATAAAACTAACAGGAAACGGGAGAAGTTATAGATCTGCATAATCGACAATATCATGCTAATCAAAATAATATATTAATAATATACATATATATATATATATCAATATATCAATAATATATACATAAATATACAAATTGAGGCTGTCAGATGCCTACATTTGACAAATTCTTATTGCCTGACCCATTACCAATAAGTAGAACGCTCTAGTCGGGAGAGCTCGACAAGTAGTTAACCTGAACCCATCTGCTAATTAATCAATCAAATATTTGTTTCCTCAATATCATTATTATCACAATTTTGATGAATTATGGAAATTTCGTGGAGAACGCTTGAGAGACATGAAAGGAAAGTGTATTTTCATATTAAGCAAAGCACGCAAACATTTTCTGACATGCACAAAATTAGATTAGTCGAAATTTTTGGAATATCTTATCTTGAATTGATTGTATCTGGTGGTTGGGGTCATTCGACTTAAGTATTCATTCCTGTCAATACGTGATGGGCTTCTGCATATATACATATGTATTAAGTTGAATTATCATGAGAAAAAGAGACTAAATTGGACAGCTTTAAAGATCCGAAATCAGTTTATGAGCCAAATCAGCCATAATTAGTTTCTTTAATTGCCCATAACAAATTTTACCATCGAGCTTCGGCTGTTTTCGTGTCTTCCACTTCAGCTCGTCATAGTCGAGAGTCGATGTGGATTTTGCCACTGCTCCACTTGGTTCCGATGTGGTTCTTAGTGCTCTTAGTGCCTGCCAGGCAAATGGCAAGTGTCACTCAATCGCCTGGAACCGAACCACCCCGTCAGCCACACCTCAAGGCGAACAAGGCTGAATATTTTATTGGGCTTATGGAAACTAAATATAAACAAATTTCTGCCTCGAGGAATGAGCTGCCTATTCGCTATTCACCAAATTAATTTATGATTGTGGTTTCGAAGTAATTGAGACATTAACCAAATTTTATTGTGGACTCCATAAGGACGTCAACAAATCATCACGTCAATAAAGAGTGTTTAATCAGCAATTATGACAACTATGTTGTGATTTGCATTAACAGGTCATATTTGAAGGGTGTTAAATACATTTTCTGAACTACTCAACCTAAACCTAACAGTTTCACAATAATCTCTTGCAGAACATATGTATATGTGAAACCCTGAAACCCATCGAATCTTATTGATAATTTGTTCTCTTATGTAATTGAAGTGCTTTACTTTTTTCTTTAGCTTGTGCAGCTTCTGCAGAGTCGCCAATAAAAATGTACATACAAAAATAGATATAATGAAATTGTTGTATCGTATATCAAGATGGGTCCAAAGTGACAGGGACATAGCGAGGAAGCGGCTGACGAGCAAGCAAGAATGGGAGCAGAGAGACCCCTGATAGGCCCTGAACCGTATTGTGGCATAAGAAGACACACAATACGGCTGCAAATCAGGGACGAAGAAAGGCAGAGGCACGGAGCTGGGCAGAGGCACCAGAACTCCAACAAGCCAGAAGTCTTTTAGGTGGCTACAGTCAACAACGATTTAAGCAAGTAATATCCATGGTATAGAACAGGCTTAGAATACTCACCGGTCTATTGACAGTACACTGAGAAGTCACCTAACTAAATTAGGTATTTATAGTAGCGATGTATGCAGGTTTTGTGGAAGCGAGAAGGAATCCTCAATGCACATCCAAACAGAATGCGTCGCCTTAATTAGGAAAAGATGCAGCATCCTAGGGAAGCTTGTCATGAGGCCCAAGGACATAGAAACCCTCAACCCAACAAAGATCCTGGCATTCGTGCAGGAGCTGTGGTTGATGGAAGAGCTGTAGGCTCAGAAAGGGGGTACAACAGACCTTATAGGTCGCAGTGCTGGTTTCCCCAATGATAATAATAATCGTATATCAATTGTGTCTTCGATTGCCATCGAACATAGATTTATATCGATATTCGCGGAACGGATATTTCAAGTGTAAATTCTTTCGATTTTATAATCTATCTTGTTTTGCTCATACATACGAACAGTTGGAAGAGCGTACATATATAGCCAAATCTAACCAGACTAAAAATATACATTCTTTATGAATCGTAGATGCTCTCTTCTGCCGTTTACATACTTTACCCCTTTCAAGAGGGTATAAAAATTAAACCCTGACTGTCATAATTGATATGATTACTTAAACACTGACAAATAACTTATGGAGGCATTCGACATATAGATGAGAAAACTCGAGAAGGTGATAACTTTATGGTTTATCTGATTTTGAATAAGTAAAGCTAAATCGAATATATACAATAAACCTTTAGACGCTAATCGAATGCTTTTATTTTGAATGCAACTTTCAACTTTAATCTAATGCCAGTTGCATGTACAATGGAAACGAATCAGAGGAAAAGCAGGTATACAGACATATATTTCTTATATATATAAAATATATTTCATATATATAGAAATTCGAAGCTGATTGAAAGTCAGAATCGGAATCAGAACATAGCTTAAACATTTGATTAAGACTCAAAAAGCGGAACTGATATTATGTGTCCCGAAACAACAAAATACAATAGACAAAATACATGATAATAATTGATCGCATTATTCAGATATATCTATGTGTTAAGTATCATTGAATTAAAAGCAAAATCAGGCAGCTAAATGACATACATATTTGTCTGATGTTGCTAATGTTTTTGTTGAAATGCAAGAAGGCTGTTTGCCAATTAGCTGATGTGACACTGATATTCCGCAGTCAGCTATGCCCGACAGCAATGAGATTCTTAACAGAATACATAAGAAAGTTTATAGAAATACCCGCATCTGGAATTTTTATACTTGGAATCGCAATTTAAATTCGTTTCGGTTTGACACCCTGTTATGAACATATTTATGTTTATTGCTGACTAATTTGTGATGAACGCTAGCAAATTGAATGTAATTCCAACATCAAGAAGCAAAAGTTGATGAATAACAAAGAAATTACTTTTTTTTACTAATAGTATTTATTTTGTGGAATAAATCAGCTTGCAATATTAAGTCTGGTTATGAATAAACGGATTTATTGGTAGAAATAAAAATATGAAATTTTATTAACTTTTGCCAGAAAAAATAGGCCTTTCCAAATATGCCCAACGATGATCCAAGCACAAGCAATGAACTCAAATCCAAATCCAATCCGTGAGCCTGCGCTGGCAGGTAAACTGTCGGTTGGCCAGCAGAGATACCCAAAAAGCGTATAATTTATGTAAATACTGTGGTTGCGGCACCAGCATAATGCGGATCATGTTCCGGGCTCCAAGATGGCCGCGAAGGTTGCCGCGAACGGGGCATGGGAATAGGCGGTTTAGCGGTCGTCTAGAAGCCGACATTACTCGAATTTTGGGATTTGTTGCCGTCCTCTGAACTACACACACAGCTCGCGGCATGCGTTCAATTACAAACACATAAATTCCCATTTCCATTTGACACATGACAACCCATAAAACTTGTTAAAAAGTACAGCAACAAAAGGCCAGCAACCTCTCGGTGGTCAGAGGCTGGTGATTGCGACTGAGTCTGGGACTGGGACTGAGAGTGGGACTGGGTCTGAGAGTGGAATGGGTGCTGCGACTCGGACTGCGACTGCGACTCGAACTGGGACTGCGACTCGGACTCGGACTGGGACTGTGACTTAGCGATGGCTGAGCAAAGAGCAAAGAAAACCAGAAGATGGAAAAAAAAACACTGTATCCAAAATGGTTAAATCTGCTTCACAATCTCGGCGCGTCGCACATAAAAGACGCGGGTTCCCTTTTTTTTACGGACGCTGAATGATATCAGATTTCTTTTCATTTCTGTATTTCGTTTCGTTTCGTTTTGGCTGTGACTTTGGCTCTGGTTCGGCTCATTTGAGTCAAGTTGAAAGAAAATGGCGGAGTGGCATTAAGAGTGTAGCATCATTTTATGGAGTCCACCCCAGGCTCATTATATAAATCCCATTGATCCGCCATTAAATCCTACTCTGTATACGACCGTCAACGGGAAGCCCAACAAACAAAATGCACAGCACGATCCCTAATCACATTTGATAGCCGCGGCCCCCTTCCGCTGCCCCTGCCCTGCCGCTGCCACCTCTGACGAACCCCGCCAGCCAACAACATCTCGACATATGCAAGTGTATCGGAATGTATCTGAAAGTCGTGTCTCCAAACTAAAGTTAACTTCTTTTATTGATTCAAATTGTTCTTTTTAGTTTAGCCAAAAAAAACATCTACTTTCAACAGTTGAAATAAATTATTAAATAGCAGATTGATGCTGATTGATTGATGATTTTTTGCCTTGGAAGACAAATCGAATTCTAAGCGCTCATCTTTCGACTGATAGTAGCCAAATATTGATATAATTATATTATATTTATTTAAATATTATACAAAAATAAAAAGAGCAGAGTTTAGTCAGGATATCTTATAAATCAAAATAGTATCTTTTTTCAAGTGCTTTTTTCAAAGATTTGCCAATCCTTTATTTATATATTCTCTAACACTATCTATTTATCTGTCCCCATTCTTAACCTTTAATTGCCCTAAGAGTAAGTTACTAATGCTTAATAATTGTTTTGTCTGATTTTTTTCACTTAAATATTTTTATTTAAATATTATACGAATATAAGAAGAGGAGAGTTTACTCAGGATAGTATTTTTATCAAGAACTTTTCTTTCAGAGATTTGCCCATGTTTTATTTATATGTTCTCTCACTTTATCTATTTATCTCTCCACATTCTTAACATTATACTCTCTTGTTTTCCGATTTTTTTCAGTGTTTTCCAAATCGTTGCCATGAAAGTTGGACAATTTTGAATTTTATTATTATTATTTTCTTTTTTTGAATTTAAATTAAATCTTTCTAAATTGTATTTAATTTAATTTCCAGCATTTATTTTAAGTGTAATTTAAAAATGGTATTTTATATAAAACTTTTTTGAAAGTTGAGCTGTGTTTTTTTAGTCCACATTAAATAAATAAAATAAAATAAATAATTAATTGTTTAAGGCTAGTAAAAAAAAGGATAATAAATAGTGTGAATAAAAAATGACAGACGACAAAGGCTAGACAATATCAGTTGTCAAAAATATATACTTGTAATAAATATAATATAATAATAAAATAAAATAAAATAAGGCTCGAATGACACAAAAATAAACATAAATAAGAAATAAATAAATGACTTTAATTAAAAAATAATAATTAATTAATTTCTCTCTTTGTAAAAAAAATAATATAAATAAATTAATTGCTTTCATTTAAATTCGAAAATAATTGCAAAGCTGCTGAAATGTTCCGAGCTACGTACAAATCGACGACAAAGTAAACGAAATTGCTACAGCCAACAAATATATATATATATATATATATATATATATATATATATTATATTATATATATATATTTATATATATACAGACATGGGTTAAGCGCACAGTCAGAAGAAATAAATTCGCTTGGGGAGGGAGCGGGAGAGGGAAACCAACTCGAAATCCACTTTGTGACAGCAATCCACATAAGCTTCTCAAACATTTGATGCCATAAAACCGAAATTGACATTTTTTTTTCTGCTTTATTTTTTTGAAACTCCATTGTTGGCAATAAATTATCTGCGTTTCGTTTTCGTTGTCTTTGGCGCTGCGCATTTGTGTGGCAGCTACAACATTGTAAGAAATACAGTTTTAGACACTCGCCTCAACTGAAGCAGCTTTTAATGCAACGCAGTGGCCGAGCCGAGTCCGTATCCGTGTCCGTGTCCGTATCCGTGCCCGTATCCGTATCCATGTCCTTTTACGAGTTCACGTATACGGACTCCGGACCAGCCAGACGGGCGATTTGGATTTACGATGGCGATGACGCTCTAATTTCGCTTAGATTTCGCAATCGGCTGAGCAGAAGCGGACACTTAAATGCAGAATAATCGCGCCGTGCTTTTATTGCCGCCGACATTCGACATTCGTAAGGAAAAACACTCCTTTTTAAAGGAGACTTGAACGCACTTTTTAAGATTCACACCCGCACTCGCAATACTCGCAACCCGATCCACAAGAAGGAACACATGTTGCGCACCGTTCAGCCCGAAAGTGGCACTGATTTGCATCCAGCGATCTGCTGCAACTGCTGCGGCTCAAAGGCTAAATGGCTAAATAGCCCTGCCCTTTGACCTTGGTGAGCAGACACACTTTTTATGTGCATCCCCTTAACTCTTTTCACTCTGCTAAATGTATTTAGAAACCTTCAAGGTTAGGCTCCGCAACCTTTCTTACGCAACATTACAAGCACAATAGTTTCCCATAATTATCCAGTTTTCAAATGGAAATGCAAATGGAACAAATGGAACAAATGGAATATATTTGTCAAGGTCGCCATCAAATAATGTCCAGTTTAACAAATATCCTGTTTATTTACATATATTCGTAAAATGAGGACAATGAGTTTGGCTGTCTTTTGAAAAGGAGTACTTTTAACTAGTATTTTCTCTCATTCTTCTTTACTAGAACTTCTTCAAGTTGTACTCTCTGCTTTCTTGCAAAGGTTTATATAATATAGATCGAGCAAAAAATATTAGTCGTTATTCAAACAGTTACCTGATTATGTACCAAATTATGTTTGAACTTTGATTAGGTATTTTGACCAAAACAAAAACGGTTTTTGGAAACATAGAGCTCATGATATATGTATCCGATTCAGCAAGTTATCTTCTAACACTTTTAAGCCCCTCAGCCTGATGACATATTAATACCTCTTTATGTTTTTTTTTTATATATTTAAAATTATGTATTGTTATTGGGCATATACAGCAAATCTAAGACAGACCAAATGTATTTTCGATAGCTAAAATAAACGATTTAAGTATGTAATACAAAAAGGCAAGAACAGAATTAGAATTCTCACGGGTCTTTTCACAGGCGACTGTAGTCTAAGAATTTAACCTAGCTAAAATAGATATAATCTTTAGCGGAATCTGACAAATTTGTGACAACGAAGAGGATTCCACAAAGCTAAAAGAAAATGTAAGAATCTTGGCTGAAGTAAGAATTATAGACTCAAAAGGGGGGCACAATAAGTCAAAACTCATAATAATAATATTTTAAAATTCAAGTTAACTTTTCATTTCAATTTTAAATCTAATATTTTAATTGTAATTAATTTTAATTTTTATTTTGTATATTTATGTTTTAAAGTTTAAAGTTTACTAGTAAAATATTCATTTTAATTTAAAACTAATTATTTTAAATGTAAATAATTGTAATTTTAAATATAAATAAATATAAATAAAAAATTCATAATAATCAAGAATATATTTTATATTCTTCTTCTTTATTCTCTAACTATAAGTCTCTATAAGTATAATTTTGTGGCAGCAAACGACCACTCGCGTTAAAGAATCTCAACTGCAAGACGATCGAATTAGTCAACATGTGTGAGAATATGGATCAAAATAAATTTTAAATAGACCAAGGCCAGTTGTATACCGACTGTTTGAGTGGTGGCCTTATGAGGGGAATTAATGCTTTACAATTTCAAAATGTGGCATCAGAGAGAGACAAATCCGACAGCCCAAGACGATGGCAATAAAAAGACGAATTATCTGCTATCCTACCCTTATTGTTTATAAAATTTGACTGCATTCAAATCAGGCCAATTAATATATTTGTTATATAAATATAAATAAAAAATATATAAAAATAAATAAAAAATAAGAAGATAAATAAATTGTCCATT
This sequence comes from Drosophila trichaetosa, assembly GCA_035043205.1. Taxonomy (NCBI): domain Eukaryota; kingdom Metazoa; phylum Arthropoda; class Insecta; order Diptera; family Drosophilidae; genus Drosophila; species Drosophila trichaetosa. The sequence continues at coordinate 984,156 of JAWNNE010000127.1, forward strand.
TAATATTAATAATAAATAATTTTATGGTGAGATTCTATTAATTAAGATTGATACGGATATCTTTGTATGCAAAATATTTGAGAAAAATCATAAATGTAACTAAATGCACATATAAAATACCTTAATATGTGTGCACTTTAATTAATATTTATTTATGCCTTGCTTTTCCAAAAATTTAAAAAAAAAAAAGGATTTTCTTTACTTTGCCCAGTAAAATATTTTGCATATTTCTGTGGCACTTCTCTCAGTGTAGACGACGCACGTTTAACAACTTTTGGCAGCCATTATGGGTATAGGCTCCGCCCACTTATAATTGCATTCTCAACTCTTATAATTTACCCTCTGCGAGTGACTCTTATAACAGAATACAATACTTAACATTGCTTGATGGCAGTTTTACTCCACACGCATTCTGCTTGCTCCACACTTAACGAACTTTTCGTATATTGCTACGAAACAGAGGCACGTACTTTTCGTTAAGACGCCGTTGTGTGAGCAACAACAGCGACACCTATTGTTCATTACAATTTTCTAATGTTAACAGAATTGGTTCACTTTTAACAGAATAACATTCTGCTGGAATTGCTAATTTTTATACTTCTGAATCTAGATACCAAACCTCAGGAATAAAATGCTAAGTAGGAATGCATATGAAAAGTATTAATACTATAATGAAATTTCGATGTGAGTACTCTCATTTGGTTGGTTGTTTAAATACAAGTTAAGTAAAACATTAAATCAAAAAATAAACAAACATCAGCTTTAATAAATATTGACATTCATTTTTACCTTTTTGCCTTTCTGGCAGCCCCTGCAGAAAAAATATACCTGATTTTAACACTCTTACTTAAATAAATTGTTTTAGTTTAAATTTTAATAATTGTAAAAACTGATAATGATACAAAACCAATTTATTCATAAATTTAAAATACACTAGGGCCTACAAATGCTACATATTGTTGAACTGGTGTACTTGTTTGCCAATCTGGCAACCCTTGATCAGCAACATTATTTTTAGAATTATGCTTTAAATTCTTATAAAAACTAATGCATATATGATAATATTCAAAATATTTACTGAGTATCCACATTGTATAATACAGATATTCGAAATAAAAATATACGTTTAAATATATATTGACATACATGTATAATCGCTTGCTTGCTATCTGGCAACCCTGCTGTCTAGGGCACGCCATTGTATACACAAACACACACACACACACAAACAAAACATTCATATTCCCACGCAGCAAGACACGCCCACAAGCACTGAACGCAAAGAACCCTTATCTCTGAGCGACAACATTGCGCAAACGTGTGTGTGCGTGTGTGCGAGTGTGTGCGAGTGTGTGTGTGTGTTTGTATTGCGTTTACCGCTGTTGGTGGATGGAGAATGTGAATCAAAATGTGCGTTTTAGGGTTGTCAGCTCGTGGCTCCATTTTGCACAACGGGATTAGGCAGCAGTAGCAGCAGCAGCAGAAGAAGAAGAAGAATAACCAGCAGCAGCAGCCCTTAAGTGCCGCCATTCCATTTCCCATTTCTCATTTGCCGCTGGCCATTTACCATTTACCATTTACCATTTGCCATTATCTGTTTCAATGTGTGTTACGGCCGTACGTGATCTCTTTAATCGTCTCTCTCTCTGGCTGTTGGATGCTGGATGCCGTATGCCGTGGGAACATTTGAATCACACAAGACAACGCATCCGGGCGCCTTTTATCGCCAGCCATAAAGCATGGAGTTGAAATGAAAACAGGAAGCCTTTTTTATGATGGGCAATGTGGGCGAAGTGGCAAGATTGCCTGAATTGTGACACGCAGCGCGAATAGTGCCCCTGACTTAAAAAGCGATAAAATACCGAAACTGAATCTGATAACTGTGTCCCTTAAAAGCGCAGCAGTTTGTCTTCATCCCCTGCTAAGTGAAAAGACACAGAATGTTGCAACGCAACGCAACAAAATGTGGAACGACATGGGCTTAGAAGGGAAAGATGAAGCTTTTCTATTACTTAAATTCAGAGTCCAAGTAAAGACGGAACAGCGAAACATATATCCAAGTACATCTGGACCATTTTCACGGCATCAAGCGAATCTTGACTCGAGACTTTTTTGATGTTCAGATAGAGCAGTGTTCAACTGATTCAGTTCAAAGTTTATTTAATTTGAACAACTAGCTTGTGAACTATAAAATATCACCCTAAAATGAAAATCCCCTTGAAAACTAAACAGTTCTTCTTGATTTTTGAGAGAATTTTTAAATATTCAAAAATATTTTTTTTATTATTATTTGAAAAATATTTTCTAATGTTCTAAAAAGAAGAAATGTTTTTCTTGATTTTAGATATAGTTTGTATATATAAAAAAATTTGTGTTATAATTTTTTTTTAATATTTGTTATGATCTAAAAAGAATAAATCAAACCCTTAACCCAATAGTACTGAAATTTACTGGATCGCTTTTTATATTAGAGTTCAGTTCGCTAAATAATAGTAATTTTGCGAATTTCGAAAATTAACCCGATTTTTTTTGCTGAGTTGTGCTACTGTTGATGAAAGATATCCTTTTTGCAGTCGGCAATACAAAACGAAAATGTTGGCAATCCACCATCTTTGAGGTTCACTTTTGCACTCATTTTAAAGCTTGTGAATTTTGAATTTGCATAATCTTTTTTTTTAAAATTTCGAATATATCTTTATTATAATTCAGGATACATCATTTGTAATGAATCGATGCAAATCAGAGGTCCTAGGTTATATTTGTCTGTATCAGCACACCGATTACTGAAGATCTTAAGCAGTATTATCTGTATTCAACGCAATTCAAGTTTATTTCGTTTCATTGTTTATAAAAAAATTTAATTTAATTTTAATTAAATTTGTAGGATATGAATATGCTTTTGTTACTAAACTGTTACTAAACTGTTAACTGGTGTAAAATGTTTTTTTATTAGGTCTTAGTTAAGAATCTGGGATTCTCGATTAAGCCACTTTTATTTATTTTTATACTCTTGTATTATAATTTTAACGTAACATTTCTAACGCATTCAAGCACACGTCTCCTTCCCCATAAAGTATATATATATTCTCGATTAGCACCACTAATCAAATTGATATATCCATGTTCGTCTGACCGTCTACCCTATATGTTTATATAATGAGAAATCTCTCAGCTTTAAAGTTTGATGATCAGTAAGACGTAGAAATAAATAGCTTCAAGATTTATCGTCGTCTGAAAATTGTTTTCCAAACCAAGCTTAGGAAATTTGGAAGTTTTTACATTGCCCTCATTTGGAAAGAAATATTCATTGGTCTAGCATATTATATAGACAGAACATAAATGCACAAGTGTAGAAAATTCATTTAGGTTAAAATATTAATAATAATAATTAATATCTCTTAATACGGAATAAAAATTGGATGTCGACATGTTAACTCCGGTCTACAAGGGTATGCGATACTTAAAGATCCGTTATTTCGTTGTTATTAGAACGTATTGAAGAATACATACGTCTCCTGCCGCACGAACTAGTTACTATTCCTCGATATAGCCAGACAATTTATAATATAGGCCAGTCAAAATACGAATTTTTGAACTAAAATCTTTTTTGGTAAAATGCTAAAATATATTAACAAAATCGTGTTATCATTTTGCTAAAATTATTCAAATCCTACACAATTTTTATTTGTTATATGTTTTTTTTTTCTACAATTTGCACTTTTCACATTATACATTTACACACAATTGGATGGTAAAAGTGCTGTACATAAATACATACATACAAATACACAAAATACATTTAAATTAGCTATGCTTATTTTATAAGATCTATTCTTTTCCAGATTTTTATTAATACAGTGAGAAAAGTAAGTATCTATAAATAAAGTATAAACTTTAGAAATCAGCATATTATAATTATTTAAATTGTGCGTACGACAGATAATAGAGATAATGTCCGAGAAAAGGAAACCAGAGTTCACAAGAAAATATTTCAAATTAATTGCGACAAGCAAAACAAAATATTTCAAACACAATTTTCGACCATTTTGCCGACTTAGATGCGAAATTGCAAATTTCCTAAGGCTAACTCATGCTCCAAAATTACTCAAAACTTAAAGATTCTAGAACTGCTTTTGCTGTATGCCAATCACTCAGTAAAGTAGAGAACAAATCAAATGTTATAAAAAAAAAAAAATAATAAACGAATAAATTGTGAATAATACATTTGAAAACTTTTAGATTTACACTTTTTAACGTTACTTTACTTTTTGATTGTATATAACTATTGTATAACTTATCAGCTATTTCAAATATTCATTTATTAGAATTTGAATTTGTGTTAATGCTTACTAAGAATGTGATGCATGACATATGTATGTAAAAATACTATATAATAGATACATAATAAAATATAGATAATAATGAAAACAAAACATAAAAAGCTAAATATTATCAACATCTTTCACTTTTCTCTTAGATATTACTATTTGATCCGAACAAGATGTGTCCAAAAATTTCAGTTAATTACATATTCTAATCATGTTTCAAGCTCCACTGCTGACAAGAAGGACACTTTGAATCTGCTCTAAAAATGAATCCCGACGGGATTTGAAATATTTTTTGGAGTACAAAAATAAAATAATTAAATTTTCTGCATGAAAGAAATGAACCTGAAGTCAGCTAAATACATATTAAAATTATACCCATAAAAATTGACCTGGAGTCAGCTAACTATATGTTAAAATTATATCAACAAAAATTGACCTGAAGTCAGCTAACTATATGTTAAAATTAAAGCAAACTCAAGTCAGTTATTTACATTCCACTTGGGATTAGTTTAATTTGTTTGTTTATCATTTTTCATGATGTCAGCATTTTTGAGAGAGTGACTAGCACTTACCGAGTGATTGTCAAATTGAAGTTATTGCGAGCAGGTGTAATTTGTGGTCATCGTTGAGGAAAGTGGCCAATCCGAATGGCAATTGACTCTGCAGTCGCCACTTGATCACATATTACTCGAGACGACCAATTCACTGGGCGGAATAACACTTAAGCTGCCGGCTTGAATAAATACTGAAGTGCTTCCGGAGCTTCCGGTTTTGAGGGTGATAAACAACTGTTAATTGGCAATTGACCACTAGCCATAAACAGAGCCAGATGAGATCGCGTGGTTAAATGTCAACCCGATACCGTCGATATATATTCGTATTCGGATTCCGATTTGTATTCGTATTCAAAAATTATGACGGCGGCAGCGGACGTTTTATAGAATATTGTATTTTGTTTTGTTTTGTGTTTTGAGCGTTGGTTTTTATGGTTATAATTGTTGTTACTGTTATTACTGTTGGTTTATTGTTTTAACACTTTCGGAAAAGAGCGCGCCGTCGGCCAAGTGGCAACAGCCAGTTCCAGTTGGAGTTATGCGATGTGCGGAACGGAACGGAACGTCGTCGGAAAACGCTCGAAATGTGAATGCGATGTGCGACTTTTCTGCTGGGTGTGAATAGCTGTTAGATTCCAGGAATTAAATCACATGCACACCACCACCATCACCAACACCACCACCAACGACAACAAAACGACGCCGACGCCAACGCCAAGAGTCACAGACCCAGTCCCAGTCCCAGTCGCAGTCGCAGTCGCCGCCACAGTTAGGGGACACTGATAGCGATACCTTCGTCCACTTCCACTAGGAATACCAATACCAATAAGTAAAAGCAACAACAAAGCGACCGTGACGAAAGAGCATGCGTCGCATATTGGCAAGCCAGAGACTGAGGCAGAGACTGAGACAGAGGCAGAGACAGACACAGACACAGAGACTTGCCACACGGGCTCGTAAATAGTAGATAAACAAATAAACAAAGGAGTGGGGGGGCGGGGGCACTGCTTAGATATATGACGGTGCTATATATCTTGCATGCTCCTGACTTATTTACCCACACACACCAACGCACACTCACACACACACACACACACACACACAGACAGACAGACAGCCGACAAAGCAGATATCGCATTCAAGTTCGATGAATCGGCAATTTGGGGGTTGCAAACTCGCTCCAAATACATTAATTCGCACTCGCGACATCGCCAAAGCCAACCCCCGTTGGAATCGTCCCTTTTGCCGTATCCTCCCCTATTCCTTATCCTCATCGGTCCATCGACCACTGCGCAGTGCGCCACTCCTGCGCCCTGAACCCTGTAGTTCAGTGTAGCAGTAGGTGGTCAAAAATCAATAGCAATTGACGAACGCGTTTTACAATGCGCAAACTCCGTTTTATTCCTAAAAATACATGTATATATATATATATATATATATTTTATATATATACATTTTGGGCCTTTTTGTGTGTGAAAAGTGAACGTCTGCCAAATTGTGTCCATCTTAGAACTACTGCAAGATAAAATAAATAAATGACAACCATTAACATTAACATTGAAAATGAAAGTTGAGTTGTGGCGAACACTTATTTTGTGGCACCTGCAAAATCTTGGCCATAAACTCACTTCAAGTATGTCAAATAAAACCAAAATTGAAAACTAGCTGTAAATCCAATAAGTTGTTCACATGCCTATCAAAGCTTGTGATTGAACCTGTGGTTGCCTTCTCTTAGAACTTATTCCAGGACCAGGCTGCATTCCCTGTTGCACTCAAAAAAAATTAGTCGAAATTTTAGAAATCTTTTGGCTGCAAGCATAAGTCACATTATTATTCAGAAAGTATATTTCCAAAATGGAAAGCTGTGTCCTTCTATCTATCCTAATTTTGTATTTTATTTTATTTTTATTTTGAATTTTATTATTTATTAATTATTTCCAAGACCAAATTTTTGTAGTTTTCGTTAATTGATAAATTTTAAAAATTAGAAGTATATTTTGTGGGCCGATTCTGAAACTAAGTAATTCCAAAATAAATGCACTCTACGCATTCAATATTTGACTTGACATTGCACGTCATTTCTGAAAACAATTTTGATGTATGCCTGTCGAACATTACATTAACCAGATTTTTTGACAAATCAGTGGCAGTTTCGGACAAAACAAGTCTTATATGCATATATGTATATATTGAGATATTCAATATATTCAACTAAAGACTCAATTGGATCTGACTTTAGCGACTTATACTTGACTCCCCCTTTTTGAAAGGTCAGCTAGCATTGCGGATTATAAGTATTAAATCAGCATTCCTCTGAATTGTAGACCAGATTATTGACTATCATCACTTAGTGAGGTTTGAAAAAGAGTAAAAGGAGTTGGGAACAGCTGTGACAACTATATAACCAAATCCAATCAAATAAACTCTTCAAACACAACTAAACCTTTAACCTTCTAAACTAAACCCAATCAGATCGGATACTAGTCTAAGCTGAATAAAGCTGAATAAAGGCAATTTGATTAAATTTTAATACGAACAGGTCTTAAATCCCAAGTTAATAAGCAGCTGAACAATATCCAAATATTCTTATAATAGTTTCTGACTTGGAAGAATCCAAGCTTGTTCCCCAACCTGCCTTAACTATGTGTGTCCTTAGGGATAGCTCTTAAATGTGATCATAATATTCGGAAATTATTTAATTTACTTAATCTTAAATGATTAACGCAATAATTTGTTTTCGGAAATTTATATTTTTCTTTGTGGGTGAATTCTCGGCAAATAACTTGTTTTGAGGGCAGAGCTTTTATGTTCCAAATTTTTGCCATTGAAGCCAAAAATAGACATGGCTAACATGTTAACGTTTATCGGGAATGCTAACCAGTATTATCGTGCCATAATGTGAATAAAATACTGATAAATACGTCCCAAAATCATACCTTAGTGGAGCATACGGTCGTCATCTAAATGTTACTATACATTTGAAAAGCGACCGATTGCTTTTATAAAACTCAAGAGTTAAGCAGATTCTAGCACCGATCTATATATATAAAACTAGCACTTATGAGCTGAAACACCGCCCTTTAAGCTAGATTGTTTTGAATTTAACTAAAATTTTAGTAAATAATTGTAATAATAATAATAATAATAAAAGACCACTAGTCAACTTCCAATTGCCTTAAGATTATTATTATTTAAATTTGGGGAACCAGCACTGCGACCAATAAGGTCTATTGTGCCCTCTTCTCAGCCTAAAGCTCTTCCATCAATCCCAGCTCCTGCACGAATGCTAGGATCTTCGTTGGGTAGAGGGTTTCTATGTCCTTAGATTTCATGACATGCCTCCCTAGGATACTGCATCTTTTCCTAGTTAAGGCGACATATTCCGCTACGATGTGCATTGAGGATTCCTCCTCATGTTCGCAAAACCTGCATACATCGCTACTATAAATACCTAATTTAGTTAGGTGACTTTGCAGTCTACAGTGTCTTGTCAATAGACCGGTGAGTATCCTAAGCCTGTTCTATGCCATGGATATTACTTGCTTACGAGTATATCGCTTTTGATTGTATCCACTTAGGAGACTTCTAGCTTGTCGGAGTCCTGGTGCCTCTGCCCAGCTCCGTTCTCGCCTCTGCCTTTCTTCATCCCTGACTTGCAGCCGTATTGTGTGTCTTCCTATGCCACAATACGGTTCAGGTCCTGTCAGGGACCTTATGATAGAACAAACAAAATAATGCATACCCAAAAAAATCTACTAAACACAATTAAAGAAAAATCCGACAGAAATATTAATTGGCCCTTAAATCATAAAAGGAAACCTATATTATTTGACCTCGATTCAGCTGGAGGAACTATAATAACCTGACTATGACTAGCCACCATCAACATTTGATACATTCCTGAATGTGTGCAGTATGTAAAATATATATATAAAATATATATATATATATATATTTATATATAAAATATACATCAGTCTGTACATCAGTCTGTACTCTCAACATTCGATAAGTAATTTCTGCATTTCTTGAGATGAGCTATCAATGTCACAAGTAAACAGTACTTTCAGGAATCAGAGCATTTATGTATAATTATAAATATAAAATTGTTTTGGTTTTTTTTTAATTTAATGTTGAGAGCCAAATATTAATTAATAATTTAAAAGAATTACTTTTAATTTGTAAATTTGTTTCCTGTTTATTAAGTCTTTAGCAGTAAATTTCTAGTGGCGTGTCTTATTATTAATATTATTATTATTAATTTTATTATTATTATTTATTATTTATTATTATAATTGCTATTATTATTACCATTATTAATATTATTGTTATTATTATTGTTATTATTATTATAATTTTTATTATTATTGTTACTGTTATTATTATAATAATTATTATTACTAAGTTAGCTATTATTATTATTATTTGAAGTAATGATTTTGATATTACTTTCGCAAAGACATATAGAAAAATGCTGATCAGCTCTTTTATTTAAATCAAGCGATAAATCAAGACTCATTAAGGAATCGCGAAATGCTCAGAATCTGAATGTAAGAAATGTTAACTATATTTCCAGTATCAAGCAATAACTTAGCATTATTCAAATAACTATATAAAAAGTATAAGTCGATAAATTGTTTGTTTTGTTTTGCGAATTGTTCGGTCGATTCAATAAGCAGATGGAATCAAAGGGATTTGACATATGTAGCAATTATCAAGTGAAAGAACGCATACTGATTCAGTATCCAGCCTCAAGTTGCAAGTTGCGTGTTATTTCCACATTGAGGCAAAGAAAAGGTCCGCTATCAAAGCAGCAGAAAGGCAACGCGATTGCTGAGCCGCTATTTACACGCGAGTTGTGTTGCAAGCTCTGTGTTGCTGCGACCTGTGTGTTGTTTGCCGCTGGCACTTCCTTAAATGGTGTCAAACTTGCTAATTGAGAGGGCAAACAACGCGTGCTGGCTCCATGTCATACCACTAATCCACATTTTCGAGGTCGCCAGGCGGTGCACATTGCTATTTGTCACACTAAAAAAACAACAACAGAGCACACACCGAAGTTTTGATACTCTTGTAGACTCGCTTCATAAATTTTGACTGCTCTAATTGGAGTTTCCTATGTTATACCACTAAGCAGATAATGCAAGGAGGCCTCAAATCAAAATCTGATGCATTTTGTCTGTAAATGTGGATCAGACTTCGTGTGTCGAGAAGCGAACATGCTCTTTGGTAGAATAGAGTGAGAATAGAGTAAGAATAGAGAGAGAACAGAGTTAAAATAGAGAGAATAGAGAGCGAGAGATATGAGATATGGTACAAGCGAGCAGGTACGGTCTTTTTTCTAGTAGGTCCTAAAGGTCCTATTGTCTTTTTGTGTGCAAGCTCGAGTTATCAACCTTAACCGTTTGCAAAGTGGGTTGGTTTAATTATTGACCAATTTGGTGACTACCATTTTCAGTTCGTATTGTGGCGACCGCTGTTCGAAACAACAATTTAGTATAGCGAGTCATTGATACCCTTTTTTAGATGTGTAGCATGCAATGTCATTAGAAAACAAATTTGAGTTAATATTTTTTTCCAGTTGTTTCTAGTCGATTTCACGCCTCTGCGTGAATAATTGCGTAATTATACTTAGCATTAGAAATATTCAATGAAATATGCATTTATTTATTGCGCAGAAGCTAATAATTATTTTCGGAGTTATATTTATTCCTCTTGTGATTTTTTTCTTGGGATTTATTTATTCCTAAAAACTAATTTATTAATAACTAATAAAATTAATATAGATAAAAGTTTAATTAAATGTTTCTTAAACTTTAAAGTTGTTTTGTAAAAATTTCAGCTAATGAAATTGAGAACTTTTTCAGTGTCAAGGGTTTGACGGATTCATTTCACAGTGAAGTTTGAAACTCCAACCTCATAAGGAATATTAAAGATCCGTGTCATCGATCTCACATTGTAAATAATACTTAATGCATATTCTTGCAAAAATCAAGAATTGATTAATTCTGTACATCCCTAATACCATTGAGGAATATCATGATATTGTATAATGCTTTTTGCAGCTTCTCAAAATGATTTATGATTTATGTTTTAATTAGGTCTCTTTTTTGCCATACCATTTGAGCTGCACTCATTGATCACCTAGTAAAACATTGACCAAAATGCCAAGGTCAAAGTTTAGAGTTCGATTATTAACCAATGCTGGGGCACAAATGATGCCGCAAAACATATGGGGCAGCTTTGTCCCATCTACCAGTTGAGTTTCAGACTGTCGGATCTGAATGGATCAGAATGTGATTTGGGCCAAGTATGTTCCTTGTCCAGTTAGCGAACATGGTTAACCTGAGATATATGGTTATCCATGAATCGTGAGTTGAACCGTTGCTGAGACTCGATCCCATTGATGCAGATCTTCAGCCGGATTACGAAACACATATGAATGTCTGCTGGGCTTTTCTCCATTACCAATTAGCTGTACTGGTTCCATCTGCCAAAATATATTTCGTTAACTGAAAGTGAAAAGAATAAGAAGTGATGTGCTAAAAAATAAGTTTCTTTGGAATTGTGGCGAACGTGGCACCTGACCGAGAAGCCTCTGATCCGTCACGCAGTTTCTGCAAGTTATCACATATATCAATCTGACCCGTTGCTTGTCAAATATTGTGACTCTGTGCTGTTAAACAAATGTGGAAAGACACCGGAACAGATAGCGAGTTGCGAGTTGCGAGTTGCTATTTTGGCCTAGAATCGGGAGCGAAGCAGTGCGTCTCTTCTTGCCGCCGACACTGGCAATGTTCAAAGGCAAAATCACACTTCACGCCTGATTTGCATTTGCTTGCGACCCGACAAACATGTGCCGATGTCGGCATTGGTACACTCAGAAAAAACAGTTATTTTGGTTTTAGAAATAATTTGTAAAAACCAGAAAACAAATTTCTCAAATTTAGAATGACTTGCCTAATATATATCGTATATATAATATACATACGACAATCACAAAAAAATTGTGATTTTTTTTTATTTTTTTAGAAAAAACAAGCTCAAAACTTGATTTATAATTTTTTGTTTTTAATTTTACAAAATTGAGAAAAGAAATTCTTTTCTTCAGAGATATACTTTCTCGGTACTTATGGCTTATTTCTCAACATCAAGTCGATTTTTTTTCTCAGTGCATGAATGTCGTGATTTATAACATGCGATTGGACTACGATGGTGCTCAAGCCAAGCGCAATTTTAAAATCGATGTGGTGCGTAATAATAACTGTTGCGAGGAGCAGAGCAAGCCACTATTTGATTTTACCGGTTTGTCGGTCTCATCCAAGATGGCCGCAGCGAACACTCCACCACAACCACCACCACCACCAGCACCACCAGAATATTTTGTTTTGGGGTTGGAATCGGCACCGGCCGTCATGATACTTATGGCGAGAAAATGAAAAATTCGATGTCGCCATAAACATTTATTGCTACTTTGGGAAAACTCGATTACAGCCGCTCCCCCACCGCCCGACCCACTCAGTCCCACCCCAACCCCTCCCCTTGTGTGCAAGGCGCAGCCGCCATTTTATGAGGCGCGCCTAGGCACTTATGGCATCATCAGGACACGACACATGCCACAACGGTCCAGCATGTATTGAGTCCCCGCAGAGCGGAAGGGGATTTTGTGCTTAGTCAGGATGCAAGTTGGGGTCGGGCGGGGGTGGTGGGGAGGGGGGGAGGGGTGCACATACGAGTACTCGTATCGACAGCAGTTTTATTGAAGCTGGCACTCGGCAAAATGTATACAATTTTCATTTTTATAACCTTTACTCTTCAGCGCAGGACTGCAGCCCTCGCGGCCAGCAATAAAATGTGCAAAATGTTCGCAATCATAAAACTTTACGATCCCCAAGCACCCAAATTGGGTTTGTCCATAAAAAAGTTTTAAGCGAAAACAAAAATGGAAATCGTTTGGAATTCAGAGTAAAGTTTCTGATCACGCTGGGAAAACTTGTCATTTTTCACACAGTTGAAACATGAACAAATACATTTCCCTTTCAATTTTCACCAGCTTCTGGATTGTTTTTGCCATCGCTGGCTGGCTGATTGCGTTGTTCTTTGAGGAGCGAAGTCTGATCCGGTGCTGCGTCCTGCTGACGGCCGTCTGCTGCTGGATGGTCTGGCTGATTACCTTCCTGATGCAGCTGAACCCGCTGATTGGCCCACGTGGTGACCAGATAATGATCCTGGCCATGGTCTCATACTGGGACAACTCCTACATCCACAGCGAACATGACCCCTAGCAATGGTCGACAACCTTTTTGACCTGTCTCACAGCGGAATATTTGGTATATTAACGTGATTATTATGAGAGACATTAATAATTGATTGTACTTTAGGATGGGGAACAGTTTGATCCATTGAAATAAAGCCTATCTCTGTCGAAGAATATGAATCGGACAAGTCAGCGGCATTATGAAGCATAAAGTATCAACAGAAAAAATAATCCTCTGATGAGCCGTACAAATTTGTATCCAGATTTTCCTTTGGTTGAGAAATCTTTTGAATATTTCGTATTTAAATGTGCATTGAAGAATCCTGAAGAAGGTGGCGAAGGACCGTTAAAAATTACTTCTTGAAAAAGTGTAATAATGTATCGCTCACAAGAACATATTTATAACAGACAGGACACGTGTATAAAATATAGAAAAATATATATATATTATATATCATATAAAAAAAGGTTAAACAATTAAAATGTATTTGTTACACAATGCTAAAAATAAAAGATTGTAATATTAACTTAAATCAGAACAGAAACTTGCTTAAAGTAATACCAGTTTTTCTTAAAGGTCCTTTTAAGAAGTTGAGCACAGTCGAAGCATCGTCTGTTCTATTGAATGACATAGACATTGAATGAACAATGTCATTGAACTAGGACTAGGAAAACTCTGCAGTTCTTTAAGAATGCAATGAAAGAACGACAATTTCGAAAAGTAACAGTAGAAATACAGTGAATCAAGGACTCACATGACATAGAAGCCCGCAACCTAACAAAGATTCTCGCATTTGTGCAGGAGCTGGGATTGATGGAGGAGCTGTAGGCTCAGAAGGGGCCACAATAGATCTAATAGGTCGCAGTGCAGTTACCCCAATTTATAATAATAAACATTCACTTTTCGGTGGGTGGAAACAATATCAAATCCCAAACTGTATCAATTGACGATATATCTAGTAACTTTGAAGTTTCTAGTACCAGATAAATACTGTTCATATTCGAATGTGCAACCAGATTCAGAGGTCAAAGATTCTCTTTTTACTTACAATACAAACGAACTGATGACAAACATGATCCAGATATAGTAGGATTTCACTAGGCACAACATTCGTAAATTCACATTCTTAGCACTTCTCGATTCCTTTAACTGATCTGCTTATTTCGATTTCATTTCGCAAAATGAATAATGATAATTATTTATAATTTTGGATGTGTATTTCTCTTACTAGATTAGGAGGAACATTTTTATGAATTAATTGGTGAATTTAAAATAAAAAAATGAAATTATATATAGATTATATAAGATTAAGAGATCCCAACTGTTATTTTAAAATGTGTGATTACGAGTACTTACTGAATAATCTTTCACTTTTGATGAGAGCGCATTTGAAAATGAGCTCAGTTTTCGGCCTGGTGGGACTGTGGATTTGAGAATCTTTGGCAGAGGATTGGTGAGGAGCTGAGGCGAGATCAGGAAAATATCGAGCTTAATCAAATGTTTCAGGAAAAGCTAATCCTGCACTGCCACAATCAAATTTATTCGTAGAAATCACATCAAATTTATTTACACATATTTCATTTTTGTCATTATTGTTTAGTTTATTTTCGACAAATGCATACAGTCATCGCATTCTTTGCCATATAAGATAGTGGATATACAGTCCGATCGCAATATTGTTCATATTTTGTAAGCTTATCGTTACAATGCTGTACGAGCACCAAGTTCACAGTTCTCGTTAGTCATATATTGTACAGTCTTTATAATTGTAAGCTCGATAGTTTCTTATCAACATGTTTTCGGTTCTTACTAAAGTATTAACACTTACATATACCATCGATAACCTAACCCACTAAAACGCATTGAATGTGTCGATGATTTGGAAATACTTTTAGATCCCAAGCTTAAGTTCGACAAGCATGTTTCTTCCTCTGTTAATCTTTGGAGTCCTGGGTTTCATTAAGCGCTGGTCAAAAGAATTTGCCCTTAGGGGTCTTCAGGTATTCATTGGAATACTAATATTAGCTTACTAGTTCCAATTTTGCTATTCATAACCTATTTCAGACGCCACAAAAAGTTCTTCGTTGTTGTCGGTTGGTTGGTTGTTATCGGTTTTGCTCTTCTCTAAATTTTATAATTATTAAAATTTATAATTTTAATTCAAAAAAACTTACCTAACTCGAAATAGCAATACATCGCCATACCTGTCATAACATCAATTTGAAATTCGAAAATTCTTGTCAAAAAACTCTAAATACTCGGAGCGAAGAATATATATAGAGACACCTTGATATTATTTATACTTTCGAGAATGCAAGAAATGTTATAGAGGAATCAGGCTATTGCACAGCTTGTCTATTTATAGGATTGAAGATACTTAGAAATGATTGACAAAACTCTTCAGGAACAGTAAGACCATATCTTCCCAGAAAGTTATTATACGAAATATAGACAAAAGTCCTGATTACCGCCGGAAATATGCAGAGATATGACAATCATTTATCACGAAAGGTTATTTAAAGATGTTGACTGCTTCAGATGTTGATGTTCATTCATCTTTGACTTGCTGCTTACCTCGCTTCAAGGTTTTAAGCGTAATTAATCTGAAGGACTTAGGCTTGTACAAAAAGTGAGATATTTTATTTCAAAGACTTTCGATCTGATCTGCACCAATTGTCTGCTGTCCCAATGAACTTCCGAGATCTTTCAATAGATTTATTTATGTTTATTAAATAATTTATTTATTATCAACTTGTTAAAACCACCTGTTAAAAGTGACTTGTTCAAAATTACTAGGTTAATTTTGGACCCCTTAAATATTATTCCACTTATGCAAATTTCCAACAATTTGACATTTTAATTTATCAATTAGAATTAAATGGGATTGGGAAATATTAATATATTAAATATTAATTATTTATTATCTTCAAGCTTATACTCAGCAGATAAGGCAACAAATATCTAATGCTTAATGCTTATCTTTAGAATCTAATTAGTTGAAGAAAAACTATAACAAAATGGCTTAATTGAAAGGAGTATGCCTGTGCCTTGGACAATGATTCAATTGCACCAAAATCCGTTAATACTGCTTGCGATCTAAGCTAAATCTGTTTATAATACCCGATATTTCAATATTTTCTAATTGAAATATATAGCTAGAACAAGAACTTGGCACATTGGGTACCTATCAAGATTAGAGGACAAAAGTAAGGACCGACTAAATGGTAAACTGACGGGAATGGAATTTAAGCATGAAGAAATCTTGACATTTAACAGGACTCAGCAGGACAGCTTTGCAAGTGAACTAGATTTATAAAAGAAAAAATATCTTTATCATTATATATCATTGCTACTCCAACACTCAAATGATGAACTCATAACTCTGAAAGGCTTATTGGACAATCTGACTTATGAAATTACCGAATTACCAAAAATAAAATGCGAAATGTGAAATTGGGTTACGTTCCCAGAAGTTAAGAAAACACATACAAAATATTTGTTATGTCTTTTCGAGTTGTGTGATTATTTATTTAATATTAAAAGCATATATATTATTATTTAAAAATTCAAATCAAAATTTATATTCATTCAAAGATATATTTTGCAACATTACAATGCAATATTTTGATTAGCTTACATCAAGCTTGATTGTTCATTTTTTTTAAAGTTATTTTTATGTTCTATATCTTAAAAATTAGCTGCAAACTATTTTCAACTTAAGCCTTTCCCCGGATGGATTAGCGCTCTTCTACATTCTTAGCCAAACCCATCCTTGAGATCAGATTGCGTTAATTTTGTATCTTCCTCTTTATTAGAACCGATGTCATCTGAATTCGATTCTTTCGATCTTTGGTTGAGTTGATGCATAAGTATTCAATGTTGTAAAAGTAATCGCGGTGTTATAAGATGTTAATGATATTATTGAAAAATGTCTGCGATTGTTTTTAACTATGTCTTTTTAGCCCACCAATAAATCTCAAATGGGAGAAGTCTGATAAGGCTTAATACAAGTATTAAAAAATATTTGTATTACCTTTTGAAAATTCCATTTCCTCATGAGCAAGCCTTGAAGACTTTATCTTGTGAAATTGAATTTGTGATTAACTGCTGACGACATATCGTGGTATCCACAGAATCACAAATGGACCTTACTGTTCAGACAGCTTATTATGTATTTATTGTTGGTATACTTATATTTTCAACTTAATTATAAGTGCTATATATGTATTTTTATTATTAGTGGTTTCGGAAAAATTGTGCAAAGCCGAACAAAATTAATTATTTTAAAATTAAAGCCCACTCAAAGTAATATTTTTGTATCCAATTGAATAAGTGGAGAAGTACATCTAGTATGTATGTATATATAATTCTATGTTAGCTTCTCGAGCCTCGTCCTGTCGCTGTGAGTTGTGTCTCTGTTGAGCTGCTGCATTACCGTCGGAGATGTTGCAAGGACAAGGACAATGCAGAACTTGGACAATCAAATCATTTTCCCAGTAGCGAAGACATCTTCCCATTGAAGCAGCCGCCTTACCAATTGGTCCCATCTATAATCGTGGAATTTGCCAGGTGGCATCTATGTGGGAACTACGTACACTCAGAAAAAATATCACTCTAGTTTTTAGTAAATCACAATAGCTTTGGCGCCAAGGATAACTGAACTTATTATTCATTTAACGTGTTTCTAGAGGTTTTTCTTTTCTTAATCTCAAGATCTAATTTTCGAAAATTTAGAAGAAAAAAAGTGTAATTTTGAGTGTGTTTTTTGTCGCTTAATTATAAATAAACATCTGTGTTTTAAGAATTCACCAAAAATAAATAAAAATTTTATATAGTTTGAAAAATATTGTAACTTAATTTGAAAAAACTTACGATTTTAGAGCGATTTGAACCCGCTCTCCGAATGATTTTCCACTGAGTTACTCGGATTTTTAAGCAGACGACAGCTGAACTCCAATTTAACAGCTGAGTCAGTAAATTTCATTACTTGTTTCTTAATTTCAGAAAGGAATTTTTCAAAAAATCGACGGTTGCATTTATACTTTTTGAAAATGCATTTCTTGATGTTAGAAAATATTTCCACTCCTATGCAAGGGATGCTTGAGAGGCTAAGCAGCTAAAACCCGAACAGTAAACAATGTGCCGATTCCATAATATTCAAAGAAATATTTTTTCAAATATATTGACAGCATCGTCACAGCCGGGAACTTGGGGTCGCGCTATTTAAGCCACATAATCCTAATCTCTGACTAGACTAAGATACACATTTTACAGAGAAATTTCTTCAGCACAAGTGAGCGGCACTGCCAGATCAAAACAATTAAAAACGATTCAATCAAAAATTACCGACGACAACAAAAATTTGAAACCTTTTTAATATAAGCTGATGCAAATAATTTAAAACACTTCTTCTGATATAATGAGAAGTGGTCTCATTGTTATATAATTATTATTATTATTATTATAATTATCAGTTTTTAAACAGCTTACGCATAAAAATTGTTGCAAAACGCCACCTATTGTTTATTGCACATACCAACAATTTTCATATTAGCAAGCGCACAAACCAACTTCAGTTTTAAGCCTGTCAATAACTGCCAGCTCTAAAACTCAAGTTTTATGGCGACAATCCGAATAAACTGAAAATAATTTCTTTTAAAAAGCAATTATTTTCGGCAGCATTAAAGTATTTTTGGTAGTCAGCAGCTTAAGCTCCCATGATTGATTTTTTTTTTGTGTTTATTTATTTTATTTATAGCATTACAACACAACAAATAATAAACTATATTACTTACTATTAAAGACACCAGGTCAAGAATGAATAAATGAATTAATACAACAAAATAACATAAAACACACAAATGAATGCATATTTGTATATAAGCCGATGTTTCAAAAAAAAACAACAGTGCACCAAACATCAATATCTATAAATAAAATAAATAAAATATTCAACAATATATTAATAAAATAACTTGCATTAAATTAAACAATTAAAATAGTGCATCTAACTTTCAAAGAATGCAATATATAATTTTTAGAAGACTTTTTAAATATTAAATAAATAAATAAATTATTTGATCTTTGTACTATATTTAGTATATCTAAAAGCTTTGAATTGCCTAATAGCATTTTAGAGATTTTCCGTGAACTAAACATATAAAATATTTACTATCTAACAAAACTGATCTTTATCTCCTTATTACTATTAATGTAGCAGCAAGAGCAGTAGGAATATTACTCTGCTGTTGCTACTGTTACGTACTTTAACAGAGCGTTAGCGAGCTAATAGAAATATTGCTCTGCTATTGCTACTGTTACAAACTTTAGCAGAGCATTAGCAGAGCTAATAGAAATATTGCTCTGCAGTTGCTACTGCTACTTACTTTAACAGAGCATTGGCAGAGCTAATAGCAGAAAACTGAATTAAATGCGGTTAGCAGTAGAAAGTCAAAAAAATCCTGCAGATATTACTATGGAAAGCACTTATTTAGTTGCAACAATAACAGAAGATCTGATACTGCCATCAATCACTGAATAGGTCTAAAATAGATATTCACCTGTAATAGTTTGCTTTGAAAGGCCCAGCCTTGTTCAAACCCAGGAATTTGGACTGCACTGAGGTCAGCTCGGTCAGATTGGCATCAAAGGACGACAAATGCAAGCTGGCCACATATTCATCTGTTCAAGGCGATAAGCAAATAAAAAGGACTCTTAATCATATTTTTTTGATTGACTCACCCATCTTCTTTGGCAGCAGATACACGTCGGACTTGTATCGCCCGGGCGATGAGAAGAGCTCGATGAGCGCCAGCGCCTGCGTCGCGGAGGCCACGGAAACGACAAAGGATGAGACGGTGGAGCAGGACAGATTAACCAAACGCCCCTCGGCCAGCAGAATGATCATCTTGCCATCAGGCCAAATAATATGATCGACTTGGGAGCGCACACGCTGCCAAGTCATCTCCGGTGTGTGCAGGCTGCCCACATCGATCTCGGAGATGGCATGCCCCATGTTGCACACGATGCAGCCGTTCTTCATGCGATTCATGTGCTCACGAGTGACGACATGCTTGTTGCCGGTGGCGCTGACCACAACATCCACGTTGCGAACGACCTCCGCCAGACGCACCACTCGGAATCCGTTCATCGCCGCTTGAAGTGCACAGATCGGATCCACCTCTGTTATGTAAACGATGCAGCCCTGGCCACGCAGCGCCTCAGCGCAACCCTTGCCAACGTCCCCGTAGCCACAGACCACAACCTGTTTTCCGCCAAACATGATGTCCGTGGTGCGCTTCAGACTAGTGCAAAAAGTGTTATCGGAAAGAAAGTTTTTCTTGTTTTCAGAATAAGATAAAAATAATTTCTAAAAAACAATAGAAAGATTTGCCCTAAATCGACAATCCCAAATGGAATTTTATGTATTTTTTAGAAAGATTTTCTGCAATTCTATTTATTTCAAAAATATCTATTCTGAAATTCAGAAACAAGTAATAAAATTTAAGAGATCGGCTTTTATATTAGAGTTTGGAGATCGAGTAGCTCTGTGGGAATTGCCGTAAGGTCATAAGTATTTTTCAAAATTATGAATTTAAAAATGATCTAAAACTTTTATAAAACTGAAATTTTAAAATACTAATTTTGAATTGATGAAAAAATTCAAAAAATGGAAATACACTTTCTGAATAACAAAATGAGTTTCCCGCAGAGTCAAAAGTAGGGCGAATTTCCTAAATTCAAGGTGTTTTTTTCAGTGTACAGTTGATAAAAAGATATATATACCTGTCCAGGATGGAGTCGCGACCTGTGTAGTAGGTATCGAACTTATTTTTTGTCACAGAGTCATTCACATTTATTGCTGGCACGGTGAGTTTGCCCGACTTCGACATCTGCAGGCAAAAATGTGTTCGATTAGAGAAATTGGGAATGAGGAGAGGCACTTTTGGATACGCACCTGGTAGAGTCGGTGAACACCGGTCAAACTCTCCTCGACAATGCCCTTGATCGATTTAAAGTAAGCCGGGTATTTCTTGAGCATCAGATGTGTGACGTCGCCGCCATCGTCCAATATCAGATTGGGTTGCCAGCCCTCGCTGTGTATGCACTTGTCCAGGCACCACCAAAACTCCTCCTCGGTCTCGCCGCGCCACGCATAGATCGGCACCCCAGCCTCGGCCAGAGCGGCTGCCACCGCGTTCTGCGTGGAGAAGATATTGCACGATGCCCAGCGGAGGGATGCGCCCATTTGCACCAGTGTCTCAATGAGTACCGCTGTCTGCGCGTTGATGTGGGTGCAACCCACAATGTTGGCGTTCAACAGTGGCTTATCGGCGGCGGCACGCTTGCGCAGCGTCATTATGCCCGGCATCTCCTGCTCCGCAATTGCAATTTCCCGGCGTCCAAAGTCGGCCTTGGACATATTCTTCACGCAAAAATCAGTGCTGCCCCGTGTGTTGACCTGCTTCACTTCCTTGGGTGAGACATCGTCCTCCTCGGAGGTTCCTGTGAAACATGCTTCAAGTGATAAACACAAATAAAAACATATTTAATTTCATTATACTTGGCTTCGATCCTTACTTACTCGAACTATAGGAGCATGTGGAAACGTCGGAAAATCGACGAGCAATCACGCTCGATTTCCTCACGGCAGTCTGTGATGAGCAACAATCGAAATAATAAATAAATAATAATAAATCAGTTAAAAGTATTACTCAAAATGATGATGAAATGATTATATATCCAAATTACTGTAAGCAATAATCCAAATAAACAATTTAAACGACACTAATTTGGCTATTCCAAATCTGTGCTAATCAGATTATAAGAGCTTTGGTATTTTTCCAGCTTACGGTATAATAATATATAATAATAATAAATGAGTACATCTCAGTCGGGTGTTACTAACTGCGTCATAATCTGATAACATTTGTGCAAAAAATTATCAAAATTGGTAAACATTCATATTTCATATAGCTCCGTCGCTCTTTATATTATTTTATATATATATTCCTAATGGCCATATCCGTCATTCTGCATGAAAAGTGGATCTCAGAGACTATAAATGCTAGAGACTTTAAATTTGGAATATAAGTTCGTATATATCGAATATACCCAGATAAATGTTAAACACGCAGTTCCGATTCGGATGCCAATCCGATTTGACACGCTGGCTTAAACTTTAAAACATTAGTCAACAGAATTATTGGGGTATGGTTTTTCACTTAATAGAACTTTCAATAATTTATAATATACCTTAAACAGTTTCACACCGAAACCGGCCTCGATCCCCACAAGAGTCGAGTATGATAATTGGAATTGGTTAGAATAGAGGCGCTAATTTATTGAGTCAATTGAGGCGCTGTAAGCGAATCGCAAGACGAATGGATAATCGCGCCCTCATATATACATTTGTCGAATCACATGCCAATATCTTTAATAATTAATTCTACAAATTTGTGCTTAATGCATTGCCATCTGCTAACTCTTGTGTACATTTCGATAGCCCTCTTCTGTAAACATTCAAATACGTTTATAAAAATGCCCACACACAAATGCGTCCACGTAGTTAAAGTTACACTCGGAACAATTATCGCGCTGACAACTGGAAAGCTTTTCTAGATTTATGGAAAATACCTCTATAATTTGGGAAATCTTTAATTTGTTATTAGAACTCCTTTTATTAGAAAATATACTTCTGGCTAGGGTATAAAAAGTAAAAACTGTTAAATATTCTACAGATATTTTCGATTATAAACAAATATATTTAAAAAAAATCAAGTAATGAAATTTGCCAACTCAGTTTCGTTAGAGTTTGGAATCGCCATATAATTGTAACCTTACTTAAATTATATATAACAAATTATATAAATACTAAGAGATATCTTTTATGTATGTGTGAAATCTGCAAATACTAATTATAATATACACTTGGCGCCAAAACTATGGCGATTTTCTAAATTTCAGTTCGATTTTTTTTTTCTGAGTGTATGTACACACACTTACACATGCACATGCACGCAGGGGAGTGTACCGTAAATCACCAAAGCTTCTGCTTTATATCTGCTTTGCGAAGCTTGTGAGAACTTTACTCTGCTCTGTGTTTGCCAAAATGTCACGTGCGTTCGCATTGAATATAATAATGAGTCGTCACTTCTTACTACACTATATCATGTTATTATATATATACATATATATACAGTTAGCAAACATTTCAATTGTTACCTTATCAGCCAGGCTCAGATCGGCCATTGTTGTCTCCGGCACTTTACTCATTTAAACGAACGTTTTTACTGCAAAAATATCGAGTAAATATTATTTACAGCGTCGTTGCCTTCGGCGACCTTCGTGAAACTCACTTTTAGACAATATCAAAACTGGTTCTATGTGTGTGTGTTTTTGTAATTTCAATATGTTTCAAGATTGTCAACAATCGCCGTAATTTTTTTTAATCAGCTGTTTTTGATCGCCTACGAGACCAGCTCAACGGATAAACAGTTCTAAACACAAACGAATAATCGAGATCGCGGCGCAGTCGAACTCAATGCACTTTCCTCAGCCACCGTCTCCCCCTTTTTCTATACTTCTACGTCACTTATTGCTGTTGTTGTTGTTATTGTTCTGTTTCTATGTCAAGTGTCGAACGTGGAACGTGGAACGTGGAATGCCGACGATGCCGATGCCGATGCCTTCGTGCGCTCTCGACGTGCGCAAACAACAAACTGATTCACATCAACTGGTACTGGTTATGTTTATGGGGAGCAGAGCGATCATATAGATATAAAGAAATAATACAAATAAAGAACGCCAACTGTGAGTGCAGCAGCAGCAGCAGCGACAGCAGCAGAGGCAGCAGCAGATAGGCGAGCACACAAAATTGCTCATAAAAGCGAACCAACAAAAGCAAGCATCTTATCTCAGTTGTTCTGTTATCGCTCTCGCACGTTGCGCCCGTGCTTCGGTTCTCAGACCGAGCCGAGGTATTCCTCTGCCGCCTGTCATCTCCACCTGCGTCACCTGCGTCACCTGCTCGGCAAAACGGCAAACGGCTTGGCACAGAGAGCGCTTATCACAGTTGACTTGGCTTGCATAGCGGCCGTGAAAATCAATTGTGCTGGATTGACGTAGACATGCACACACATGTATACTCCATGTCTCTGCTGGTAAATCGCCCTAATAAATAGCAGTTATTTTTTTATTTTTTAGAATTATGTTGTAAATATTAGAAAAAATTTGTCTACAATTTAGAATGACTCGCCCTAAATTCGCAATCCAAAAAATATGGCGATTTTTTCTAACTTTTAGAGGCTAATAGCTTCGAGGGAAGTTAATCAACTCGAGAACAAAAAGTAAAATCCTTTTTAGTTTTAAGCGAGTCTTAAGCTATGTAAAATATTCGAGGTATATGTGAAGCCTTACAATACTAACGATTAATATCATCCTGGAAATTAGACATATTTGCGTGTTTAGTTAGTAAAATCATTTTTTTAAGCAACATCATTCACAAAAGTAATCTAATATACCATAATCTATAATGCAAATGTAACGAACGGAAAAATTCTTAAAGTGTCTCAGAACATAATTAGAATTTTATCTTATTGTTTTTGCGTCGCTCTAAGCGTTAACTGGGCTAAAACGGTGTCATGAAAGAGAGCGTGTGTGTATTTAGCATGTTGATTATGACATCTGCGCCCCATAAAGCATGTCTGCCTTCTTGAGGTTGTCGATCGCACTGAGAAAACAACTGAGATAAAATAAATATTGTCATTTATAAAAGCAGTAACTATTTATTTTTAGATGCTTTTTTATAACACACCATGGACTATACGTATATAAGAGCTAAAGATCTCAGATGTAGCTTTCACATAATTCTTTACAAACACAAAAAAATAAATTTGAAATTTAAAAAATATTTTTAGGAAATTAGGAATAAAATTATATTTTTTGATTTGAAATTAAAAGTGAATTTAAAATTTAAAATATCAAAAATAATATAAAATGTTATATATAAAATATATGGGGATCTTAAAATGTAAAAAGATAAAGACTTTTTATCTTCAATACCGAAGTGTTTAATCTTTAATCTTTATTTGAGCACTAAAATATGTTTGCCAATTCTGGTGGAATTTCAATTTGTTTTTCTTTTCTTTTTTGTTGGTTTTATTAAATCAAAATTTGTTTTTGCTTGTAGTAAATATTTTTGAAAATATTTGTTTTATAATAATATTATTCTTAGGATTTAGCTGTTAGAACATTAACTCCGGTCTACAAGTGTGTGCACTTTTCGGAAGGCCCAAGATAACGGTTTTGTCTTGATCTAGATAGGCCTTGACTTACATTACTCCACTAAGCATACAATGGATATTTTTATGCCTAGTGATTACACTTAAAACTCATCTTTCGACAGATTGTATCTATGGTTCGAAGCGGTCATCTCCGACTTATAATCTGTAAACAGCAACAAGATAAATACACCAAGTTTCATCAAGATTGCCTTTAAGCTGAGGGAAATCTAAATATCCGGACAGACAGACTAATAATGCTGATCAAGAATATACATACTCTATGAATCTCATTTAATGCATTCCAAATCTGAAAACAATATTAAAATACCAACTACAAGAGACAGAGAGAAAGGGAAGGGAAAACGAACAGATACGGAAAAGAATAAAGAGATAGAAAAATATCTGATCTAATGAATATCTTTATTCCGGAGATTTGTTAAAAATGAAAATTAAATCAAAGAAGTGAACGTTTAGAAGATAAAAGATAAAACACGAAAAAAGGGTTGTGCATAAAAAGGGAAAGTTATTAATGGGTCTACTAGGAACAGAAAAGTTAAGACCATCTAAGAGAGAAGTGTAATCTATGTAATTATATTATACTATTAAATTATGTAGGCAGATAAGACTGATAAGATATCTACGGCTAGTCAACGGAAGATTACATTTTCAGAGATTGAAAGCTGAAGATAAATAAGCCTTCTGTCTTCACTGACGAAACTCAACAACTATTAGAGTAGAGTGTGCATAAGGTAGCCATATTTTTAATCTGACAAGTGACACGATTAGGGGGATAAACACATTAATTTATTTCGACATCCATCGAAATATATCAGAAGTAAAATAATATACTACTTTCGATTCGTCATAGACTATATGTGATAGAGACTTTTAAACAAATAAATATCAACAAGTGGTAATTTATGTAAGCTATGCCTGGGTCTATCTTTCGGACACTTTCAAAAAAAAATCTAACAGAATTTTCAAAATTCACCATATTTTTTTTACTTAAGTAACCTTATTTTAGTACATATATTTTTTGTAGTATTTTTTTTAATTTTTCTTTTTAATTTGGGTTTGCATTTTTATTCTTCAGAAAATAATTTCTTAATTATAGAAAACATTTCTAAAAAAAAAAATAAAAACAAAAGAAAATGTAGCAGTCGTTGCAGGCGTAACCGTTGGCGAAATACTCTGATAACAGTTAGCAAAGAACAGGGTGGGTGTAGCCAAAAGCTAGCGATATTCGAAGGAGATTTTTAGTAATCTGTCCGGAAAGTTTGCCTATAAAATTGCGGTAGATAAAGACTTGTGTGAATTTTGGGGGATGAAGTGGACGTGGAAGAGTTTTCTAGAAACCTTCCTTCCAAGTTTTGTAACTGTAGCTTTAAATTACGAAAGATATGGGCTTTTGGGAATTGGCTAAAACAAATGATATAGAAAGTTCCTAGTAATTCCAAATTTGGTAACTGTAGCTATTAAATTGAGGGAGATATAGCTTTAATCAGGCTTTTATCATTTTTTTGAAGAGTGTTACTAGCAATATACCATTCAAATTTGATGACTCTAGTTGTCAAATTCTGTGAAATATATGGTTTTATCAGGTGTATCGGTTTGAGGAGGCGGAGCGGGTGTGGCCTAATATTTTATTTTAGATGAGCTACCTGTAACATCTTTTTAAAATTTGGTGGATCCACCCTACAAATTGACGAATATATATACATATATATTATCTTAAGATTGCCGATTTAGGGCAAGTCTTTCTAATTTTTAGAATATATGTACATATATACATTTTTATAAATTTGGAAATTATTTGTAAAAAGGAGAAATATTTCTAGAGAAGTCGAACTTCGACTTTTTAATCCAAAATGTACGCGTTTCTTAAAGCCAAACACTGCTTAAGGGAAATTGCAAAATCGAAAAATCTGAGGGATTGTTTTTTATGCGCCTATAAAGACAGTGAAATTGAGGGTTGAGGGTTGAAGGTTGGGGGATGCGCATTAAACCTATTTACTACGTGCCGTTCCGCCATTTTAGTCGCCAATGCCCAATGAGTTGAGGGCAGCAAATTTAATTAGATGCCCATGTACCTTTTAGCGTGCCCATAAAATGGAGGAAATCTAATAAGGAGTCGCTAATGAATCATCCACCACCAAATGACGCTGGGGATGCTGTCCTCCGGCTGGGCATTGTTCACACATTAAACCTTCCACTGGCGCAGAGTGAATTGAGGGCGTTGCAACATGGTCCGAGATGTCTGAATTTCGGTGTGAGGCGAAACCCAGTTTCACATCTACGAATTTCAAAGGATTTAATCCCATTGCATTGTGCCCTTCCTGGCAGGAGCGAATGAATCTGCTACCGTCTATTGTCAGTGATAATGTCTGAATGTTTTTTGTTGTATTTGTAATACCTAAATAGATTTAACCTTATAAAACAATTTGGAGGGTTTCTTCTTCTTTTTCGATACAAACGAAAATTTTGGTAACGATTGAATATTTTGTACTGCAACTTTTAAAGTTTGTTTATTATTAAGTAAAATTAACCCAGAAACATTTATGTAAGAACTACATTTTTTTTGAGGACGTGTTGAACAATTAATAGAACTTCGGTTTGTATTTTGAATCATCTCAATTTTGAATCATCAGTCACAAACGAACTGTTTTTTTAAGTAACTGAATTAAGTAAATTGAAATTGACATTTTATATATTTTTTTTATACTCAGAAACCCAAAATTTAGAAATTCTCCCTAAAAATTAGATCGTTTGTTCTTGGCTTTTGCAATAATTTCAAAGATAAGAAAACTTTTATCTTAAAATTAGCAAGGTTTGCCCTAAGTCGACTTATAGACAAATTATCTATTATTAAAAAATGCATTTCAAAAAAGATGAAATGGAAAACTTTATTCTTAGCAAAAGTTATGAAATTTGCTCTTTCGACTGCTATATTAGATTTTAGCTGCTATCTAATTCATTCTGGAATCTTAAAATTTAATGTATAATAATTAATAAAATTAACAAAAAGCTAATCAAAATTCTTCCATTTAAATTAGACTTATTTTTCTACATTTTAGAAAAATCCATTTCTAAGTGTAATTCTCCATTCCAACGTCATTTTGTCGAGCAGTTTATAAAGTATATATATTCCTGATCAACATCACTAGCCAAGTCTATTGCTATGCGAACTTAGCTTTTAGTTTTGAAAAATTGGGTAACACTATCTTATGGATCCGATTGCAACAATTGATCGAGAAATTAGCCTCTGCAGCAACCACATTTTTCCTTGCCAAGATATCCGGACTAAACTCACATTTTACGTGTTTAATTAAATTAATCAAATTATCATTGAATCATTATATCATATAGCTAACAAAGCAACAATCAATCAATCAATTTTTTCTCCAGCAACTCTTTAAGACAATTTTGAATCATCTGTCACAAGCGAACTGGTTTTTTGTATCCCGGATATTATTTTGAACACAAAAACCTAACGTAAATTGAAATTGACTTTAAATTTTTTTATACAAATCAGAATCTGTTTTTTGTTCGAAAATTAAGGTGTGTGTTCGGCAATATGACTAATAAAAACAGCGGGATAAAATGTGAGATCTTCTTGGACTAAATTTAAAATTAAGGAACAACTTCTCAGTCTCACACCCACCTCAAGTTAGACAAAAAAACATTAAATCGGTCTACTATAATATTATTTTATTTTTATGGACAATGGCTCGGCTTTTTACATTTAGAGTAAAATTGAGATGTGCCTAAAAAAAACTGCATATTCTTGTAATTGTTTTTATTATTAATAAACAAGATTAACAATTAATTAACAATTAACAAAAAAATAGTTACAATAAAATGAGCTAATTTGTTGAGTCAAAACATTGCCATTAACCTTTTGGTGAAGCGTTGGGCCTATTCAGTTGAACAGCTAAATCTAAATCTACAAAAATTAATTATAATTTCATTTTTTTAAATTTTGTCATTTTAAATATCTTTATTGTTCAGAGATGAAATAATTTCTTTGCAAACAGTCTGTTTTCATCATCAGCACTTAGGGCCTTCCAATTACGTCTATTAGCATGTAAGCATTATTTACATTTACAGTTACACATTGTGTTATAATTAAATCTACTCATGGCTATATACATAAACTATCTTAATACCTTCAAGTGATATACAATGTACATTCGTATACACATACATATTTATAGAGAATATATTATATATATATCGCTTTCACAGAGAGCCGGCCTTTTCCATGAGGTACCAGGGCAGGAAAACAGACGCAGCAACAACGGCTACGCATGTGGCACAGAGGGCTAATGTCGATGATAGATTTGTGACCGATATGTTGTTGTCGGCTTTATGATCCAGTTCCTCGTTCGGATGCTTTTCAAACTCCAAAACCTCCACGTCGAATCGGAATCGCACCTTGGACGATGGTGAATCCTTACACCACACCAAATGGCCGGAAGATTCTCGCCGCTCGAGATTCCATTTCGGATCGTGAACTGCAAAAGTTGACATAAAAACAATATTAAAATAAACTCAGTTATACAAATAAAGCTGATTCTAATGCGAGAGAGCTCTACGAAGAAATAGTTCAATCGACACAAAAAATAATGTCGATTTAATTAAGTAATGTCAAAAATAAATACTAATCTTTAAATTTAAAATTTTAAAAATAAAAACATTGTCTGCGATTTCTAAATGCAAAATTGTTTACATTTTTGCGCCATGGATCAGACCAAAAATAATAAATACAAATTTTTAGTATGAATTACTTAAGATGCCCAAGCACAAAACCTTTAAAATTGTGTACTTAATGATAGAAATTGAGAACATGAAAAGTTTTATTGTAATCATTACAGAGTAATCGAAAATGTTTATACAGCAACGTTTAAGAAAAAGTTGGAAGAAGTAATGGGGAAAAGTGCAAAAGAACTTCTTGTGTACTTCATGCCCGATCAACCTTTGCATTTTTGTAAAATTTGTGTGGCATACTTTAGGGCTGCCAATAGAAATATTTTTTTTTATAATGGTCTACACAAGGGGTAATTAGAGTGATTACTTTCGAATGCAGAATAATTTCAAATATTTAAATATTATTATATTACTAATATTTTGGCAAAGCTGCTAACACTAAAATAGTGTTACTAGATTGTTGGTAACAATTCTTTTGCGCAGTATAATTTTTACTACGTTGTAAAGTTTATTACACAATGAATGTTACGTATGCGCCCCATAGAATAATTTACTTGATCGGATCCATAGCCGAGCCGATATAGCCATGTCCGTCTCTCTGTTTCTATAAAAACTAAGCCCCCAGTTTTGAAGCTATATTCATGAATCTTTACATATCCGTTTTTGCAGTCGCTACATCATACAGATCCCATAGGATCCCATGTAAATCATACATTTTACACGATGTTACTATAAACTGATGCATTCTACGTACCCATTATAAATAAGTTTTAAACAATTCGACTATTGATGCTGCTTAGCAGTACGTATGTAAATAAACACGTATTTATATTAAAATAGTATTTATTCTATAAATATATTCACCTGATCCAGTCATTATACAACTTTCCGATAAGGGATTAATCTGAAATATAAGCAAAGGCAATCAATTAGAATAAACAGCCAGAGTGTAAGTGTAAACAAGCAATCAGCTTATAATTGTTATTCAGTTCGTGTGCGGTGCATTGACCTTCATTAGAATGGCGCCCATGGAAATTGAAAAACAGACACCTCGACTCATGCCACGCTCAATGTGAAGCACGACAATCTAATTAAGATTCCATTCATGTAAGCACTATTAAAACTCAAAACATGATGAGACACTCGAAATTGCCAAGTGGGACAGGCACTGAGGCAACAGGCTAATCACTTTTCTAACAGGTTATTAGTATTTCCATTTATTAATATTGATAAGCGCAAATTATTCATAATCAATATTTGTTGTCATTCTTTTGATTGTTTGGCAATCTCCACAGTTACCACAATTTAAATTCACGGCTCGCACAATCCACTTGATTGAACATTGATTTTTGTTTACATTGATTTTTGCTGCAACATGTCACACGCAACCTTGACGCAAGACAGGTGCCATAGAATACAGATTGCCTACACTCAGAAAAAACATTTGAAAATTTGTAAGTAAAATTTGTAAGATTTTCAGATTTTTCGAAATAATTTCTAAATATAAAAAAATATATAATATATAATAAGTTGCCATAAGATAAAATTCCCAAAAGTATGGTGTTGATTTTTTATATTTCTCAGAAATATTTCTACAAAGAAATTCAGAAAATAGTAATGAAATTTGTTATAGATATATTTTATCTATATTTAGAAAAATCCACTCCGAAATGAATATATGCAAACCCTGTTTCTAAGATAACCACAATCTTCAATTTTATAAATATACTTTCTGAACAATAAGGTATGGAACCATTGCCACCAAAAGTATGGCGAATTTCTAAAATTCAGCGCGATTTGTTTCTGAGTGCAATTGCAATATAAAATATACAATATTCAAGGGAGTATCCAGACTTTTTGCATATGGGGAGGGGCTGAAATGTAACTTATTCATCAATTTTCGTCTAAGCCAAATTGCGTACACTGTAAGGTAATCATTTTCGATTTGTCTACGTAAAGTTGTGAGTTCATCGAAAGACTGACAGCATGACTGACAGCATGACTTACATATATAAAATAAATATATATATATATATAGTGTGTTAGTTACTAATAAATAAACATATGCATATGTAGTAGATTGCATAGATTTACGTGACAAAAACATATTAACACTTTGTGAATTGTTTATGTATTATATGTTATTTCTAGGTTGGAAATCACGATATTTAGCTCACAAAATATAAATATAATAAAGAGCTGACGTTTTACTATTTGAAAACAAACTTTTTGTTTACTCCTTGTCGTTGATTGTGTTTTATGGCGATTAATTCAAATTAAATAAACAAAAAGTGTCAAAAGCCACCTTTTAAGAGGCGACAACAAAATTCGTTCATAAGAAATGCGACTCAGTGGAGTAAATAGTTACGGATGCTGCATCAACAGAATTCTTCACGATAAAAATGACGTAAGACAAGGAATATTGTGACATCTACACACAAATACATACACACACAAGCATATATACATATATATGTAAATGGGCACAGCTGCGGAAGAAATAATAGCAACAAAATAACTTTCTTTCTTTGTATATTACAAAATAAAACTGAATCCGAAACGTTGAGTAATGAAAAGGGTTATTCTAGATTTTTTGGTTCTTCAAAAAATAGTTTGTTCAAAATATGAAATCGGTCACAAAACTAGCACTGCTATTAGAAAAATCGCTGTAATTATATGAAGAAAAAAACTGAACCGTAAACATTACTTAATGAAAAAGATTATTGATTTTTATTTTCAAAAAATATTTTGGTAAGAAGCCGATAGCAAAAAAAAAAGTTGTAATGTAAATGAACCCAAAAATCATATAAATATTTCGGATATTTTTCAATTTAAATTAAATATTAAATTGAAATTTAACTTTTTGTATGGAAGTAATGATTAAAAGAAAATGTCTAATGTTAAGAGATGTAAATATTGAGTTGATTGGCATGTGTAAGCATTAACTACATTTATAGAAAAAAAAATCTATATAAAAATCGAGGTTAAATTCGAAATGGGGAATTATTTTCTGCATCTGGTGGTTGCCAAACATCCCCAAGAGAGACTTATTAATCATACAACAAAATTAAAGCAATACTTATAAAAATAGGGTAAAGTCATAACTTAACCACTGAATTTATAATAGCGCTATTTTTACTTCCCGCAGTGTGAGATTAAATAACAGCAAGTTCTCACTAGCAGCAGAGCACAGTGTCACAAAATTAATTTGCATGGGCTGATTTTACGAGCTATTTTACGATATTTCAAAAATGAAAAAAAGCTATTTCAAGCACGCCGAAGATTAAATACCCTTGCAGATCGGAGATCAACTCTGTTGAGATAAATTAGGTTAGGTTGCCATGGCTGGGACAGAGTACCCAAAAATCGGGTTCGCATTGCTCCGCTCAATCTTAGATAACTAGGAACACAAAAATGTCTCATAGAAAACCGTTAAATCAATTACCAATAATCCGAAACGGCAAAAAACAAACTTAAATTGCGAACGTGACCGAATCGAATTTTTACCACGCTCGAAATCGAAAATTGTTACATTATAATATATAACAATCAGTATCATACCACAAAATCGATAATATTCGATTTACAAATGATAAATATTATATTATGGTATTAATTGTGACAGTTATTGCCGACGGTAATCAAATTATCCATTTGAGGGAAATGGACGATGTACAATAAATTATAATAATTATTATATAATATATATCGCAGTCGGCTACGCCCAACTTATTTATTTATGCCACATGAAGTAAATTTACAGATTTGTTTTTTATAATGTTAAAATGTTAAATTGCTTCAGATTATAACGCCTTTCTATTCGAGTTTGTAGCGGAAATTAGATTTATATATATTCTCTATATATAATAATATATTCTGTTATTTTGAACAACTGAACACAATCGACCCAATGATATAGAATTTGAGTATAAGGTTTTTTTAACTAAGGAATCAATTTATCAAAAGCTGCATAGCATTATATATATACCTCAGAGATCGGCTTACTTTTGTCGAAGATGCAAATATATGAAGTTCAACTTCTAAGACTAAAAAGAATAAATCAGAAAAAGGCAGTTTTAAGTTTTAGTGCAGAATTAATAATACGTAAAATACACTGCAAAATATTAATTAGAACTCGGATTAAATTTTGGGAATGGAAATTTTTGACTGTAATAAAAAAAATGTTTAAGCCGGAAATTTTCTGGAAATGTTTCAGAAAAAGGCATTCTCAAGTCTTAATGTAGAATTAAAACCGACTGCATTGAATATAACATTGTTTGAGAAGCAGATCTTATATACACATATTCTAAATTTAGCATTTACATATATATATATATATATATATACATACATTTATATGTCCTCGTACATCTGTCCGAAAATCTAATATGTTTACCTGTTTTAATGATTAGCGACCTTCGGGCGCTTGCGGTTTTTAGTGGGTTTCGCTTAGCTCAGCGGCATTCCGGTTTTTATTGTGAACTTTTGTTGTTGTTGTTGTTGCTGTCACTTTCAGCACAACTGGGTAACAAGTCGTACGTGCAACTTTGGCCGGTGAGTTTACACTAAGTGCGAATTAGTGTTTTTGCTCACAAATTGCCCACGCGTCCCATAAAAAGTCTCTGGACTTTGAGCCAATTGCGCACCTTTAACGTTTGTTTTTATTTATGTACGTAACTGAATATATATCTCTACATATAGAGATAGAGGTGTGCTATGAATAGTAGCGCTCTAGACCTATGTTAACCTTATTTATTAATTTAACGTCGATAATAATAATAAATAGATTAAATTCAATTAATATTAAAACGTAATAAAAAAAACTTTTTAATTTGAATTTTAAATGTCAAGTCATTTAATACGTATTTTCAAATATCTGCACGAAAAAGATTAACAGTACAAAGTCCGTAGAAGCCTTCGCTTCTATTTTTAGGTTTCTTTTTTCATGACAAAGCTTCGCCTAGATTAGTTCAACTATTGGGTAAATTTATTAACCGGTTGTGGGTTTCCACATACATACATTATTTTATGTATTTATTAACTGTGAACTAAGGAAGTGACTAATTCCTGAAACTAATCTCATACGTATTTATATACTTACTCTCGGAAGTACAACACAAAAAGACTCTTTATGAGGAAAAATATCTAAAATTGAATAATTAATTCATTTATAATATTTATTACTTTGGAGTGCATTTAAATAATGCTCTATTTTTAAAGCACACCCTTTCTGAGTGTTAATTACATATCTTCAAACTACTGCATTTGTCTCTACAAGCACATTTTTTTTATTATATATTATGATTATATTATTGGTCTGATTGGGTTTTTTCTGGGTATTCCCTATAGTTGAAATAAATGTGGGACCACTTTTTAATACCCTCAGATTTATTATACTCTTTATTTTATACATACATTTTTTTATAACATTTAAATTGAATTGCCGTATTTTAATTTTATATAATTTAATTTTTAACTGTAATTTTGAATTAAATCTTTATTTATCAATCAATAGATATGTTATATTAAATATTATATTGTGCGATTTTATGGTTAATTCATTCAAAAAATATACCTTACTAGCAGACATAATTTGGTTTATTGTTTTATTTGACATAAAATTAAAGTTAAGTTTTCCTACATTCGGAATTAATTTTTCAAAACAACGAACTCGATGTTTATTTAGGCAGAAACTCTAAATTAAGTTAATAAAACTATAAGCTGTAAACTTTAAATTTTCCCATATTCCGGATTGATTGATGATTGATGAAGCAATGGTATCGATTTACACTTTTAAGCAAAGACTTGAAATTTGGGTCAAAGCCATAGAGACGAAAAGAAAACTTCACCCACGCAAAGTTAGTGTCAGTGTCTTTCATACTTGTGGCCGCTTTTACGTCTCTAAAAAGATGACAACTGTGAAAAATGCAGCTTCAAATCAGTACAAACGATTTTACATTTTTGCATAATATATAAATATATATATATATATATATATATATATTCATACATGCTTACATTTTGTCACATTTCACATTAAGTGAAAAAAATTGACAAAGAACTGTCAGCTTGTTTTTTTTTTTTGTTCTAATCAATAAATTCGCTCACCCCTCCTACCCCACGCCACTATCCTTCTCAAAATTATATCATTTGGCAAAAACAAAAAATAACCTCAAAAACAAAACAAGCAAGCAAAATGAACTCTGGAACTTATACAGTTAATGTAGGAAAGTAGTTCATTCATATTATACATATGCGTATACATACACACTCACACATACATGCACATCTACATGCAAAATGAAGTGTTCTTTGTTCCAGCAATCAAGGCTTTAATTAATATACATATACAAAATGTATGTATATATGTATGTCTGTATATGTTTTCTTATATTATTTACTTTACAGTAATTTTGATATCAAATTAAATTATTTTGCAAAAACAATTAAACCAAGTAGAGCACTAAAATAAATGAAAGGTAAACACGCGCCAGTTCAACATCTAATGATAAGAGTGCAAGTACCTCTTTAAGTTGATTGATTAATGTAGGTATATATGTAAGTACTCAAAATATAAACACACACACACTCACATCTACCTATATACATGACCTACGTGGCTTCTGTTTCACAGAATTCATTCACACATACATACATACACAAACTGACACACACACACACAAATATGTGTAAGTAAAGTGGCGCGACCATCAACTTATGGTAATAACTGTCAGCGCACAACACGCAAATAAATATGAAAAAAAGTTTGTTATTGTTATTGCATATGTGCAGATGCACACAAACATATTTATGCATGCATACATGTAAATACACAAAATATACACATACACACACAGAGTGACGTGACGTGTTTTATTTTATTACCGTTTTGATTTGCTGGCCGTGAGCAGCTCATACACTTATTCAATTTTTCAACAGCTGATGCGCACACACACCACTGGCGCACGCACATGCATATGTATGTTGTATAAGTGTATTTACGTAGTAATTGAAGAGGAGTCGATTAAAGTCGATCTTGGATTTGCTATGTGCGCCTGCGTAAATTCGAACAACTCGCCGCGCCCAACTATCGAGGTCTAAGCATAGACACAAACTGACGCTAGCATTGTCAAGCTAGAGCAGCGACAGCCCCAACGCTAGCTGTGAGCGAGAGAGAGAGAGAGAGCGAGCTAGCGAGCAGCAAGAGCGAGAAATTCAGACTGACTGTTTGGAGGCTCGGCTCCGTAGCAAAATACCTTGCATGTGAGGCGTAGCAAAAGCAGCTGCTGCCATGACAGCCAACAACACTTGACAACACTGCTGTATGTATGTAGGCATATATACAGTCGTGGTAACAAAACTAGTACCACTAAGCAGACAACTTCGTTGTGTTGGCTGCTTAGTGATAGTACTCTATTAGCCAAAAACACTTTACAATACTGATTGATTTATGTATTTAGTCTAATTTACATTTAAATCTTTTATAATTTATGCAACATTTTATAAGAATTCTTTGACACTTTGATACAAAAATAAACGTTAATTTTTGGCGAACTGCCTGTCTCAAAATGTCAAATAAATTCTGCTTAAAACTATGATCACTAAGCTGACAATACAATGTCATTAGAAAACAGGCCTACAAATGACAATTTTAGCCAATCAAATATGAAAATAGATTCTTTCGCACGGATTCTTATATTATGCGTAATGAAAAGTTAAATAGTCGACAGTCGCAAAATTGATCGAAAGTTAAACTCATGGGAAGTAAATCCAAAAAAATCTATTTCAGATCTACAAAAATTATTTTTTCTTTAGTCTAGTCTACATGGTCCACAATGTCTAGTGGAAATCTTAAAAGGGGTATCATTGTCTCGATATGCGAAATAGTTTGTTCGAACAACCGTCTGCGCACTGAGACATTATCCCGTTGAAACCTATCTTTGCATATTTGCGTGTATGTGTGCCCATCGAGGGACAAAGAATTTTGGATGTCGAGACAATGATACCCTGTTTTGATTTTCCCAATACATTTTGTGGGCTGTGGTTACAAAATTTATGAACAGTTAAGCCACCCCACTTTACGAAAGGGTCTGCGCGAGCCGGTAGCAATATAGCTGTTTTTTCGCACACATTCATAACCCATTAGGGTCTAATAGAAAAGGTGTGTACCTATTCGCACCCAAGCACACATGCTCATAAAATCCAGGATTCTTCATTTGCTCGCGATATTATGACCTACGTTCGCAGCCTGGGCTCTGCTGTGACCCAGGCTCTGAAAAAAACCTAACACTTAAAGTGTTAAGATTCGTATGCCTCACCGTGGCTCGAAAATTAATACATGTTGATATACTTCGAAGTGTTAATCGATAATGGCTCAATAGACATCGAAGTAAAAATCAATATCATACCGATCGATAACATATCGAATACCTGTAATTATAAATCGATAACGTATCGATGACTCTCGACGTATAAATCGATAAAGGATTTTTATATTTTCATTGCTAATTTTAAAGAAATACGTTTATAATGTAATTGATGAACATATCGATTTGTCATTTCCTGTCGAGCATTGCGGAAAAATTGTAATACTTATTTTGATATATCCATATTTTAATATTTATTAAGAATATTAATATTAATATTTAGTATTGCAACAAACTTACTAATATTTTAAATATTTAAGGTTCGTAGCTATCTATTTATGGAAAGGGACAAAACGACCGATTATGCAAAATAATTCATTCCCATTCTTCCAAGTCAAAGTGTA
Source organism: Drosophila trichaetosa (assembly GCA_035043205.1). NCBI lineage: Eukaryota > Metazoa > Arthropoda > Insecta > Diptera > Drosophilidae > Drosophila > Drosophila trichaetosa. The sequence goes on from JAWNNE010000127.1 coordinate 1,023,057, forward strand.
AAAATTTTAAGCGTTACCACTGCCAAGATACTAATTGCCTTTCTTCCAGTGTTGCCTCAACTAATCCAGCACACACATATGTAAATAGCCAGACGCAACAAATTTAGATTTCTGGACTGATCGCTGCTAAGTCCACAAAGAGCTTTGAGCTATGTGGAGACGAATGTATGTACAAATGTACATACAAAACATATTTTTAGGTACCATCTCAGATATGGCAGGAATTCTGCCCAACTGCGATTGTAAAGTAATAAAGCAACGCGGAGATAGAGTATAAACAAAGACAAAACACTGGCTTTTGAACAATGAGTTCTTCCTATTTGTGTCTGTTGTTGTTGTGTAAATGTTTTTACGATTATTGCGATTGTATACAGCATGCAGGCATGAGTATGTGTGTGAGTGTGAAACTGTGTTGTGTGTGCATTTCTGACAAGAAGCACATTTGTATATGTGTATATATATGGTATTTTTCAGTTGGATTGCGATTGCCATTCCAGTCTGCTGCAAGCACTCGACCAAAGACCACCAAAGCGAGCTTGCGCCTGATAAATGCATTCGAGGTTCCAGTAAAGAGTGGAAGTATTTCCAGCATGTCTGAAGAATCTACATCTGGCCGTTCGCACTCAGAGGATCTATCTAGGTAGCTAATCGCACTCATTCGCTCACTGGAATAGCTACTTAATTTATAGGTCGTTCTTTTTACTCGCTTGCACTCGCACACAGTAACAATTGTCGCTTGGAAGAGGTGCTGAAGAAGTGTGCGAACATCCAGTCAATGGAATCGCTCACTGTTAACGACTACAACGACGTTTACATCGCAACACCTGCAGAAGAAGGAGAGAAGATGATCTCGTCCAGTACTCGCTACTCCTTCAGCGGGTTCATATCGATGCACAGCAGCTGCGGCAGCGACGACCTCTTAACGGACATCGTTCTCGAGGATGACAATCGCATTTCTCTGGCCTACGAAAATCTTTGCACAATTCCACGGCGATTAGCCGACAAATTTGCTGCGCAGACCAAATTCCTCGATCTGAGCTACAATAAATTCCAGAATCTCCAGTTTCTTGCGTTCTTCGAAGAACTCGATACGCTTATTTTGGATCGCAACAGCAATTTGGATGTGAACACTTTTCCCTACCTGGCCAATCTAAAGATTCTCTGGTAAGTCGACAAATTTCAGATATTTGTTATGCATACAAAGAATTATATATGAAGATATATATATATAAAAATATATATATTTTTTTTAGATATATAGATGTGTAGATATTTAGATTACTATATCGATAAATAGATAGATACATATTTATAAATAGATTTCCTTATCATTTTCGCCAGGATAAACAATTGCGATATCTGCAACATAACCGACTGGATTCATCGCATTGAGCGACATTGTCCCATGCTGGAACAGCTTTCCTGCATGGGCAATCCGGGAATTCAGACAGTCTTCAAGAGTCAAGGCAAATGCTCATCCGCCTCTTATTTCCGGGATTATATACTCCAGGTGCTCCCCAATATCAAGTTCCTCGATGGGGTCTCGCGCTATGCGTTCAGCAATGGAGACATCGACAGTTGGAATTCTAAGCCAACAGCTAATTCCTCCTCCACTTCCATGACTGGACAAGGTCCTGAATCAACCAGCACCTCCGATCGACAAATTTGTACAAGAACATTGGCATCACCCACGCTCAATTTCAGGGAATTCTTTCGACTCAAGCCGTTGAAAAAAGCCCAAAGCGAAGCTGGATGCCATAATGAGAATGGATCCTCTACAAATTAAAAAGAAAAACAGTTATATATACATATATAAAATGTGTGTTGTAGTTCCAGTAAGATTTTGTTGTCTTTGACTGTTATTTTTAGTCTGTCTTTAACACATATACATAAATATGTAAATATATATATATATACATATGTATATGCCTTGCTGATGCTCTGTTTGCTGGACAATCTGCATCAGAGCACTGCACTTGATTACCCTCCCACCATACCCACGAACGGCCACTTATAATCTATTTGTGTGCATATACAGTTGCGTACAAAATCGTAGCACCACTTTGACGAATGAAAGAACAAACCGTTAGTTTTGCCGTTTTCAATAATTGCATTTTTCAACATTAATTCAATTTAAATAAGCTTAGAATGATGAATAAATTATGTTTTTTTTATCGTTCTCAATTTTATTCTTCCACTTCTAGCAACGTAATCAAACATATGAAAACATTTCTTGTGCGAGTGGTGCTATTAGTATTTTCGCAACTGTATGCCGAGAAAGAGAAATGTATTTGTGCAAAACACGTACGAAACAATGCAAATTGAAATAGATTAAGAGTCGACAGCGTTGTGTGTAATAATGAATATTATCTTTCTGCTCAGTCGACCAGCAAACAAATAATTTTATATACTGGACAGCAAAATAGGTGTGAAGACTATAAAGTGTCAATTTTCAAAATAAAGATAAGATTAAAATTGTTAGTCTACCAAAATTCGAGAATTTCATATTAAATGAACTAAAAATGCTTTTTTAATGAACCAAGGCGAAATTTTACTCCAACTTCAAATTATCTGTTATAATCAAAGGAATTTGACTGGATTTCGTGCTAGCTAATTATGTTGACTGAAAAAGATCACTTTTAGCCAATAAAACGATATGATTATCGGATGCTGATGATGAGTTCATTACTAATCCGGTTTCTTTGAAGTGAAAGAAGATCTGAAACCGTCTAATTGTTGTGGCTCTAAAATTGTTTTATTTGATCTTAGAGATCTTACGCACAAGTCTTCTATCCTCAGTCTTGTAATATTATTTGAAAGATCAGTTAAGACTTCACTCATATTATTTTCTTAATTTTATGCAAATATTGCACTGTCCAGCTCAACTTAGACTAAAAGCCCAAAAAGTTTTTTATTTTTTAAGCCAGAGGCTTCTGGTTTTCATTAAAAAACAATGTTGCCAATTTTACAAATGAATGTTGTATTTTGGATATGATATTTCAATTTTATTTTGAAAGTTAGCAAAGTTTTCGTCTTCCCACATAATTTATGGTCCAGGTGAGTACGTTTTTTTATACCATATATTACAGAAGTAAAATTTATGACAATGGAAAACTAAATTAGAATCTTTACTGATCTCATTTTCTATATTTAACTTTCAACTTGATATTATAATTATTAATGGTTAGGCATTTTAAAATGGTTGCCTTCGAGAATACTGTCAAAATTTTTGACTAATGCCTTTCTTAAATCGAACTAAAGACTTTGATTAATAATGCTTGGGGCATAAAATACATCAATTTTTTATTAAATGTATACTGCTTAAGAGTACATTATGGTTAAGCATTTTCCAATTTTAATGTTGCTGAATAATGTTTTGGCAGAATATTTGGTTTTTAAAATCGAACTAAAGAGTTTGATTCACTCAATTTATTGAAATAATACATAAATATGTATTTTAGATGTATATGACGGGTTAGAGGTTAGAGCTTTAAAATGTATAGTCCAATGTTGAAGCATGTTTGGAATAGTTTGCTACGCTTTGACGGGCATTGCACCAATGATAACCTTATCAACAGCCACGGGTCAATTTGACTTGATCTCGAGGCTGCCAAATGCCGAATCCAAGGATGCGATCCATTTCTCATTGTTTTTAATCGTTGAATGCCTTGCAGTGTGAGTCGAGGCCTGCTCCAGTGCCCATTGTGCCAGCTTCTGAGACTCCTTTCGCTTGAAGCTGACCGCTTTACAATTGGCCAAAAAGCTGCAGCACAAGAACAAACCGTAAAGTGCACGCAAATTGTGCGGATTCAGCTTAATCGCTTGGGAGTAGTAAGTGCGAGCTATTTCAACATTCTCAACGCCACCCTGAAAGTAGATTAATTAATTTAAAGAGTTGAGCGCAGTCGGAGATCCACTCACCAAAGTGTAACGAATGTCAGCAAGGCGTTGATGGATTAGATGGCTGTGTGGATTGTGGAGCAGAACTTCCTCCATGCAGAAGGCAGCCTTGCCGTATTCGCCCTCGCTCAAGTAGAGATTGCACAGCTCCTGCCAAGCCTCCTGATCCGACATGAATCTGCGAGGATAAATTTTAATACACAACAATAGATAAGTTAAAGTTAAGTCTGTTACTTTTTCAGATAGGCATTGAGCTCCTTGATGGCATCCATGCGCAGACCACGCGCCTTCATTATTGCAATTTTCCTTTTACGTGGCGCCGCATTTGTCTCGTCCTTCTCGATGATGGCATCCAATACCTCGTTGGCGGCATCATATTGTTCGAGTGCCTCCAGGCGCATCGCTTTGAACTTCATCACGCGCAGACTGCCGGGGAACTCGGCGCTTAGCTGCTTCGTGCACTTTGTGGCAATGTCGAAGCGAGCGGTGTCCAATGCGGCAACGATGACTTGCTCCAATATTAAATGCCGCTCGTTGCCCGTTTTGTGGACTTTGTCCTCGAGCACCGCTACCCACAATTGGACGACTTCCTCGCTGTGGCGACCACTCTCCTCGCGCCATTTTCTGAACTGCTCCCGCACATCTGCAAATATTCCATTTGTTCTTTTATTAATCTTAATAAGCACACCTCCATGCAGCAATTGGGTCACGGTTTATTGAATCAATTGAGCGGATAGTTACAAGCACTTTTGTAGTTTACTTGCATATTTTATCTATTTACCTGACCAACTCATTTCTTCGTAGTTTAGCGACATTTTAATATAAGCTATTTTATTTTATATTTTGTAGAATTTTATACGGGTCAACAAATATCGATAGAATGTATTAACATTGTCAAAAAATGATTCTCATAATATTCATTCCGATATTTTGTTCTCGATATTTTTAATCGAAATCTGTTTATCTCTGCTTCCGTTCCCGGGGTTAAAAATAAGCTTGTATTTTGATAACAATTCTTAATTTTGCAACAGGAGTCGGTTCGAAGGAAGTTTTAAATGAGATCGATAATTAGCTAAGAAAAAAAAAATTAAATGCATTTTATTTCTTACCGTTTTATGCTAACGAATTTAAATCATTGGTCTGGCAACACCTGTCAACGCATCAGTGACAAATCGGAAAACTGCCAGACATCTTTGTTTTGCGCGGCCTTTTTTAAAAATAAAATTTCTATAATGTACGTATATAAAAAAAATAAATAATAATAAACAATCTGTTTCCTTTTGTCCGCTACACTGCAGCATTGTTGCTTACACTAATTTATCTATCTGCTCAAACCTGATAACCCTTTTTCCAGGCGCACATTATTAATGTTATTGTTACATATATTTTACAGTTTGCCTTTCAAGTCAGCTGTAATAACGTCACAGTTGTAACTGTGAAATAAAATGCACAGTATGGCCTATCGCATATTAAGAGATATAATATATATCTATATCGATATATGTGTATCGATGATGCAATGTGCGCAATGTGTTTTCTCTAGGCAAATCACTTTACGACAACGGATTCCAACACTACCAAAACTCGACACATTTATAAATTCGTTCACCACGAAACTCAAACTTGTCGCACAATCCAAGTCACTTTCTCGGAGGTAGGGATTAAATCTGATATCATTTTCCCATATCACAACTGTGGAAATATTTGCGTCATCGATCAAATAATCCCTAGAGTAAAAATTATGTTCGGAGTTGGCTCGTTCCAAGTCATAAATGGTGTTTTTTTGTTGTTGCAGTACTTCCGAGTTTCTCAAAGTTGTGACTTAAGAGAAGTCAGTGGGCGTTAAAAGGCGTCGAGGCAAACTATTTTTAAGACCTCAGAGAGATATACTTAAGCACAATGCCGCAACAGCAACAGGAAACACAACAAACATTCTTGGGTTTCGATTTGAGCACACAGAAGGTAAAGAATGCTTATGCAAATAATTATTATATTATTAATAATAATCATCAAAATTCAAATTTTAAAATTTTGCTATATGACCTTTTCGATGAGACAAGGACTGCGAAATGTTATTGTGCAAAGTCAAATGTCAGCTAGAAGTGTAAACAATTCTAATCAGTGAATAATTAACTTGATAATCATACGTAATACATACATATATTTATGTGTAGGTATATGCTTATGTGTGTCTAATGCATACTCCCAGCAGCGAAAAGACCCCATTACGAATTAGATTCGTAGTCTATGCATCGCAGGCGATGCAGCATCGAATCCATACCACAACCCACCTTACTTTTCCATAAACAAGTAATCACTCTAAATGCAGCATTACTTTGTAGTCCTACGTGCTTTACAGGCTCATATGCCTAGCAATCGTAAAGGGAATACTATATACCAAGATTACCATTGGATTACACGTCTAAATACGTAAAAATGTGTCGTTCATATTTTATTTATTATATATTCATGATATAGGAAGTGCACTATAATTACAATTTTATGATTTATTCTAGTATATAGAATAATTTTAAATACAAACATAAATATATTTCATTTTCTACTATACCAATTTCAACGTCTGTCAAAACAAATTTTTAATTTAATTTATTTTTACTTTATTTTGTCGACTGACATTAAATAAATATAAATAAATAGATAAGAATAATCTGAGCCATCTCAATAATTAAAATAAATAGCAAAGCAGATAAGAGTTACAAATAATAATTAGAATATATTTATAATATAATATAATAAAACATTGGCGCAATCTTCAATGTCTGCACTTTTGTTGCTGAAGCTTTCGCGAAGACAAGCTTGTTGTTGACTTAGAAGCTTCAAGCTTACAACTCTGCATAACAGAGCATTAGATTAAGCAGACAAAATGTATGAAAAAGAAGATTTCGCCAGTGAATTTTTGATGCATTCAGGTTTTGTATGCATACAGAATGCATTCGGTAAAGAAGGGCATTAAGCGTACTTTGTGAGATGGGTCATTCATTAGTTCGCTGCTGGGTATATTGAACAATTTACATTTTGCATTTTCTCTTGATGAACACCTTTAAAGTACTTTTAAGCATTATTGTTAATATTATAATTAATTATATTAATTGATATTATGATGATTTTTAATTAATTACTATTATTGAATGCAAATTTTTTCAGCTCAAGGCAATTCTTCTGAGCTCCGATCTGAATGTTGTTGCCTCTGCGGAGGTAAAGTTCGATAGCGATTTGCCCGAGTTTCGAACAACAGGTGGCGCCAGTGCAGGCCCAAATAAATTCGAGTAAGTCTAATTTGACTTCAAATTCGAATCCTAAACCAAATAAATCGCCTCGATTCGCCAGATTCTTTGTGCAGCCTGTGATGTGGGTAAAGGCAATGGATATCGTCTTGGATCGTTTGGTAATGCAGGAAGCAGATTTGAGCACAGTGGCCGCCATCAGCGGCTCTGCCCAACAGCATGGTTCGTTGTACTGGTCAAAGCACGGAATTTCAGCGCTGCGCTCCCTCGATCCGGATAAGTTTCTGCATGCGCAAATCGACGATTCGGCGTTTGTGGTCAACCGGACGCCCATCTGGATGGATGCCTCAACTCAGAAGCAGTGCTTTGAAATGGAAACGGCCATTGGGGGACAGACCGAAATGGTTCAGCTGACGGGCTCCAAGTGCTATGCCCGCTTTACGGGTCCGCAAATACGCAAAATTTACCAGCAACGCACACACGCCTACGAAGATGCGCAGCGCATCTCGTTGGTCAGCAGTTTTCTGGCCTCGCTCTTCCTTGGCGATGTGGCGGCCATTGACTATGCCGATGGCTCTGGCATGAACCTGTTGGACATTCGCAACAAGACCTGGTCGAAAGCCTGCCTCAATGCCTGCGCACCTGATTTGGAGGAACACCTGGGTGCGCCAGTCGATGGTTTCACTGTGCTGGGCAATGTCTGCGATTACTTTGTGCAGCGCTTTTGCTTTCCGCCCACCTGCAAAGTAGTTGCCTGCACCGGCGACAATCCCTCGGCCCTGGCTGGCATGCTGGTCGCCAACAACTGGCTGAGTGTCTCCCTCGGTACAAGTGACACGCTCATGATGAGCCTGGAGGAACCGCCCAATCTCGAGGAGGGCCACGTGCTCTGCCATCCAACCGAAACGCATGAATACATGGGTCTCCTGTGGTATGCATGCAAAATATTTGCATTTTTATTTACTACTTTAACTGCCACCCACTTTCCACCCTAACGACCAAGGGGCGCGCCAATAGATGACATAAGCGAAAGTTTGAACAGACAAACAGGGCAAGAGAGACAATTATAATTAATTAGTTATTATTTTGTTTTTCGCCCATAAACAAAATGTGGCTATGACAATGATGTTTGTTTGCCTGTTGCTTGTATTTTGCTGTTTCTGTTACTGTTGTTGAATATTTGCTGTTTGCTGTTGTTTGCTGCTTAAGCACGCTCGCCACGAATGCGACGCGCCAACTGTATGTCCTTGGGCATAATAGTTACACGCTTGGCGTGAATGGCGCACAAGTTGGTGTCCTCGAACAGGCCGACCAAATAGGCCTCGGAAGCTTCCTGTAGAGCGCCAATGGCAGCGGACTGGAAACGCAAATCCGTCCGGAAGTCCTGGGCGATTTCACGCACCAAACGCTGGAAGGGCAGCTTGCGGATGAGCAGCTCCGTCGACTTCTGGTAACGACGGATCTCACGCAAAGCCACGGTTCCGGGACGATAACGATGGGGCTTCTTTACGCCACCGGTGGACGGTGCCGACTTGCGAGCAGCATTCGTGGCCAGCTGCTTACGTGGAGCCTTTCCACCAGTCGATTTACGCGCGGTCTGCTTGGTACGGGCCATCTTTGCTAATTACTCTACGATAATGCTGCGTAGAAACTTTTAAATTATTTGTAAAAACTATATATATCTCACGGAAAAGTGACTGATTTTTACGAGTGACGATTTCACAATGAAATTATGGATAGCATAGTTTGTTTTACAAGTTTGAAGAGCAAGATGTAGAAAGTTTTTTGTACTTCTAATCGGAACTCGGAAGAATCAATTTTCCCATTTATTAGTTTATTGAAATAGATTACATAAAGAAGGTTTTTACGATCTGAAAGAGCTATCAAATTTATTATTTCAATTTGACTTAAGCAGAGTTTGAAAGAGATCTGTGTTTAGTATATTAAATGTATACTCTCTTTATTTAGTTTCAGAAATGGTTCGCTGGTGCGCGAAGCGATCAACAAATTGGAGGCCAACGGCAGCTGGGAGAAATTCAATGAGTTGCTCGATTCGACGCCGCGTGGCAATTTCGGGAACATGGCTCTGCACTTTAGGGAAATGGAGATTATACCCAAGGCGAAGGGAACGCTTCGCTGGAACAAGGAGATGCAGCCGAGCTCGCCCGATGCCGCCAAGGGTGTCATCAAGTAAGTGGATCCTCAACAAACATGAAATGTGCACAGCTTGAAGAATGCCTTTATTATTTATTTTGTTAGGTTTAGCTCACCCCAAATTGAGATACGTGCCTTGATCGAGGGGCAAATGCTGCATCATCGTGCCATAGCGGAGGACATGGGTTTCCATTTTGGCAGCGAGACGAAAATACTTGCCACCGGTGGTGCCTCAGTTAACCAATCCATACTCCAAATAATTGCTGATGTCTTCAATGCCCCCGTCTACAAACAGGTAACTGGATTATGGCTGATCGTCATTAGGACATAGCGATTCTATTAGCAAGCCAAACCTGGCCCAAAGTAAATTCAAAGCACTGTGGAGTGATCCAGTAGAATAAGCTAGTGGCTAAAGCAATAGACGGAAGCTATAAGGCAGAGGAAGCAAAGGAATCTCCTGAACAGATTTGACATATTTGGAATTGATCTATCGCAGTTATTGCAGAATTAGGATCAATTACGGGTGGGCTCATCTTTCTCAAGGACTCGAGAAGTATCCAAATTACAACGTCGACGACAGTCTCAACTCACTCAAGCTATCCATTATATTATGCAGTCAGTGGATTCAGTTTTAAGATCGTTTCCTTGTGCGTGTTAACTTGATAATCCAAAAAGGTTTCGTTGATTGTATATGATGTAGGCGATGATGTAATACTTTTCCTGTTGTCAAAGTGATTTAGTCAAATCTTAATTGTGATAAACACAAATTAATGTCCTTATAGGCGAATGTCCTTCATTGAATGTGTTGAAAATATATAGACTCTATCCCTGCTATATCAACTCATGATTAACTAATCCACTCTTATGTTTATTTGCAGAATGAGAGCGAGGCGGCGCTGTTGGGCGCCGCATATCGAGCCGCCTATGCCTACTATGTGCATGAGAAGGGGCAGACGGAATCGGTTCAAAGTTATCGCGACTATATCCTTAGCCTGAAGCCAAACCAATTGACTATTGCCTGTGAGCCGAATAAGGATAGTGGAACAATCTATGCGCCGATGCTGCAACGCTACCGGGAGATGGCCTACGTCCTGGAAAGCCAATAACAATCTCACAAGCAGCCTGGGCAGCTTCCCACTGTGTTCCACAGCTGAAACTTCTTGAATAAGCACCTTGTGCACCTTTAGGCACCACATTCCATACTCTAATTACGTAAGACTCAAGTGCAATTAACAAAATTATACTGTGATTAACTAAATTTTTATATATTGATTGATTGCAAAAGCATTCACAAAAAAATTAAAACTTTTACATGTGTAAAATATAGTTTTTATAATGGAGAAGCTGGGCGAGCGTTTACTTCTTGCGACCGCCACGCTCCTTGACTTGCAAGTGCACCGTCGTCCCACTGAGCAGGTTGTAGAAGGCCATCGTGTTGTTATCCTTGAAGAACATGCCCTGCAACAACACAACAAAAAATCACATTTATTGAAATAGTTTGCTTTTTGAGATTAGCTTTGCTTACTTCGTAGAATATTTTCTGTTTGGCCGGCGGCATGCCCGTGTCGTCCTGCAACTTGGCCTTGAGGTTGGCAATGGGATCGGTTAGCGCTAGGGTGACTGCAATCATCTGGCCATTTAGCTTCCACTCGGACTTGTCCGCGCTCGGCACCTGCACCTGTATGGTCACCGGACTCTGAAATGGGCAAAAACCGAGAGTTGATTCTCCACAAACATAAGTCAAAATAAAACATGGGATTTACCTTGTGATTAGCAATGAACTCCGCCTCGGGTACGAGATTATCTTCGGTACGTATCTTCTTCGTGGGCGGCTCATCCTCTATGGGTATCAAATCTACGGGCGGCGCAGGAGAAATCTGGGGTGGTCCTCCGCTGCCAGATTGCATGCCCATGAAGCCACCGGAGCCAGCGCCAAAAGGTGTTGCTAAAAATAAATTGGACACAATTTTAAACGGGATTCAATATAATCATAATGAAGCTGAACTCCTTGCAGAATTCAGGATACATTTCGAGGGACGAAATGGCAGCCGAATATACATTTGAGTTAAGTTTTGTAGTTCACATGAGTAGTAAGAGGAAATGGTCATCATTAGATGCAGTTCATCCCATGCGAGCACACACTTGAAGATGGTGAACCGAAGGTGTAAGAAGTTCTTGGGGTACGGTTCAGGCTAAACCCACTCGGATCACACAATAGGCTTGCCCTAAGATGGGTTGCGGACTGGGGGCAGGGAGACCCCCAAACATGGAATGGTTTAGTGTTACAGGAAGTCACACAATAGGCTGCAACTGAGGAAGGAGGAAAGGAAAGGCGACCATTGACCTGGGCAGTGGTTACAGGTCTGAGACTAGTTAAATGTCGCTAAGACGGCTACAATCAAAAAGTTGGATTAGCTTGGTTTGACCAGCAGAGTGAAATAATCTTCAATGGCGTATCCTGGAATTAGGATTGAAGACAGGAGAGTAGGCACAGAAGAAGGGGGCATCCCCAATAATAATAATATAACTTACGCATCATGGGCGGCCTTTGCATCATCATAACGGGATTGGCGGATTGTGGCATGTTGTGTTGCGCCTGCTGCTGTTGCTGCTGCTGGTGGTGTTGATGGTGCGACGGCGGCGTTTGTTGCTGCTGTTGTTGTTGGTGATGATGGTGCTGATGATGACCAACACCTCCACCACCACCACCTTGGTGGTGCTGACCTTGGTTATGCTGGCTATGCTGGTTCTTCGACAAGGATGGCTGCGGCGGCGCTGAGAGTGTCGCTTTGTTGCCCACCGGCTTGGGTCCGATCTTCTCCTTTTCCTCATCGTGCAGCAGACCTTTGACCTTGTGTATCTGGTGTATTTGATCCTCGAGCGTGATATTGGCACGGGCTGCCCGTGTGGCCGCCTCCACGCTGGACGTGTGCCCGTCCCAGGTAACGCGATCATCCTTCTTCGTCTCCTCCTCGCCCAGTTTCTTGCCAATGACAGTCTCCTCATCGCCCACGCCAAAGATGTCGGTACGTCGCTCCGCCAGCTGCTTCAGACTGGCCTCAATGGCAGTGCCAGCTGCGAAGACATTGTCCTGGTTGATCTTCTCCACTGTGTGCTTGTCACGCTGCTCAACCCAGCGTGGATCCAGCAGGCCAATGCGCATGTGCTCGGACACCTTGGAGGCTGGGATTTTCTCGCCCGTAATTGGCGAGATGAGATACTCATCTGCTGTGACTGGAGCCGGCTTTGGTTGCGTAGCCTTCGGATCGTATTTCTTGACCACAACCTTGTCATGAGTGGGCGGCAGCATGGGCGCGACAGCTGGTTGCATTTTCAGAGTTGGCGCATCCTCATCACTGGACGCCTCATCCATGTCCTGCACTTGTGTGTTGTCCCGCTTAGAACTCGAGGGCGGTTGGCCATAGGCCGTGGCGTTCTTCATTTGAATGCCCACGCGATTCTCCATTTGAGAGAGCTTAACGCCATCGTCAATGTGACTGACGATTTGTACATCGTCCTCCTCATCGGACTCGATCTGCATTTCAATGTCGCCCTCCTCCTCCAATAACCGCTCCTCCATCAGCACTCGGGCGCCGACCTCATCCGGGTTTGTAGGTGGTGGAAAATTGCCGCTCTCAAACGGCTGATAATCCACAGTTTCCACGACGACAAAATCATGCCAGTCAATTTGCGCATAGGCCACACGTTCACGTTCGATCTTTTCCTCCTCCCGGCGACGCTGAGCTTCCTGGTGTCGTTGCCAATTGGCCCGATACTTGACCTGGTCGAGTACTTTAACCATGCTGGCGCGACCCGGCGCACTTTCCACACGTAACTTGGCAAGCAGATCCTTGGGAGGTATTAGTACTTTGGTGTACTGCTCCAGTAGCTTGGTGAAATACTGGAACAGCGAGTGCTGCGGCCGCAGGAAATCAAATTGAAAATTTCGCTGTTCCCGGCTCATGAGATTGGTCAGGAACTGGCGTCCATTACGGGCGACAAACTGAGCCGTCAGCTTCACAATGTCCCTGTGAAATATGACAAAAATTAGAAGTGTATAAACAAATGTGAAGGTGGTAACATACAAATCCAGTGCCGAAATCGAAGGCGGATCAGCAATGAATTCAAACTCCGCTGGCGGCTCCTTGGGGATGAACTGTTGTTCCACAACCTGCTTCAACAGCTCCTGCTGTCGTTGCTGGGCAGCACTCGTCACCGAGAGCTGTTTAATGGCAGTCACTGCGTTATTGCTTGTATCTATAATTATGTTAATACAATAAATACGTATATCAGAGTGGCGGAAATACTTGCCGTTGCCTTCGCGAAACTCGTTAACCTTGTGCCGGTAATAGGCGTGGTACGGATCACCTCCATTTAAGAAGTTAAACTTTGGATTGCCCAGCTCGTTTTGCCGGATGCGTGCCTCAAACTCCGGCCCGTTGCGCGCCACAAAGCTCGCCGTCTTGTCAACAATATCTAGTTAGTTAAATTGCTTTAATTGAGTGTACAGAAAACCTTCAGATTGTATATATATATATATAGGTAGATGTGTGTTAATTTTTTGTTTTGTAAAAGGATGCTTCTGACTTCCGGCGGAGGATAAATAATGCCCACAATGGGGCCAGACATTGGCTTCGACTGATCATTGTTGAACTGCTCGTTGGAGGCATCTGCTTCGAGTAAAGGCATCGTTAAGAATTTCTTCGGGTTAATTGATTTATTTAATGTTTAAAACGTTTATGAAATTCGCGTGTACATCAACAAGAAAAGTCGGCAAATATCTGAAAGGTGTGACCGTTTCTGAAAAAGCTCAAAATGACTAAATCCACAAATACTAAATTTTCAAGCAATATGCCTAAGCAATCTGAGAATCTCAATTTTGATAAATAAAAATACATCAGTATAGGAATAAAAATGCTTGATTTGACATTCTTTATAATTCTTAGTCTGGTGTGCACATATATTTTGTTTTTATTTTTGGTACACAGAATCTTTAGGAAGCGCAGTATTTTATTAATGGTCACTCTAATAATAAATTGAAAATTTCGGAATATATTATTTTGAAATTATTTCAAATAATTTTTTAGCTCTGCGTTTTGATTTGTATTATTTTATATGGATTAACTAATTTTCTATTAATTTCAGCAAAATACTCTGTGGAAAATATTTGATCTATTATATTACAAACACTATGCTGAAATACATTTGTTTTATTTAATATTTTATTTTTAAGGATTATAGACATTAGCATATCAGTAGTTAGAATGTTTTGGAACATTTTTTAAATTTTACAGATTTTGATGTTTTTCTATCTCCTTTTTCTTCTCTATATCTTTTGCGCTACGTATCTCCCTCCTTATTCTGTATTTTACTTATCTCTAGTCAATCTAATTTTCTGTCTGATTGGATTTTTACGGGTAAATGTGTTCCATTTTACATTTTATTTTAATTGATATACTTTAAGTTTTAAATAGATAAATTCTTAATGAACTGAAGCTGACAACAGAATGGTCCAAAAAAGTTCTTTAGAGCGAAAGCTAAATCTTTTTGTGCATGACTTAAACGTGGTCTCAACACTTTGAAATAGTGTCTGACTTCAGAAAAATGTAATTAACTGTTTTTCGTGGGTAAAAAATGTATAGGATTGATGAAACAATAAGAGCCGAAATTCAAGAAATATTTTGAGCCAAAAATATTGCATTCAAATACTATCTGTAAATTTCACAATTAAAATAAGAACGAAAATGTTAAATTATCAGTCAAGTTTATAGCAGTTCAAATATACGTGTGGAAATCAATAAATATTACAACTCATTTGACTTAGGTATTCCTATTTAGGTTTGTGTATATTTACGAGGGGAGGCTGATAAGTTTTCTGCTTAAGTAGGTAATAAAATCATAATTTTGTTTGTTAGTGTAATTATTGGAAGCAAATTTGACAAGTTTTGAGTTGGACTATTAAGAAGCGAGAATCAAATATCTGGGCGTAAAAAGATTTCAGTCAAATTATGATGTTTGGAAGGCTTAACAAAAGTTGGATTAACTGATAATGCTCGAAAAGAACATTAGATGTAAATTTATTTCCACTCCAAATACGTGAATTTTTTTCCTTAGGCTGTTTACTAATCTACCGATCATCGTATATTATAGTTGGCATTTATAAACCTGCTCAGCACACAACATTGATTTTTTAGTGTATTGTAAACACACATAAATTGCCTTTGTTTAAGCATGAATGACATATTCATATGTCGACTAATTTATACATATTTTCCATATTTGGGCATAACGACATTTGTATGTACAAAGCTAAGAAATCAAGTAAGAATGTTTTAGTCGAACGGAATAGACTTCGTAATACTCTGAAATCTAAAATATATAATCAAATTATTATGCGTACTGTATATATAATTTAGTTACTTACTTAACAATTACATTTTAATTAATAACATAAATAAGAATAATAATCTGATGTGGTAAATTTGTCCAAAATGTTTATAAGTTAATCGGGATATGTCAATATTCAAAGACTATACAAGATTGCGATGGTATAGCGGACTCGTTCCTCCGATTCTACCATATTTATGTACTGACTGCAGCTAAATCCGTTTATGTTCCAATTTTCATTAACTTAGCTATGAAAATGTAGAAGCCGACACACAGACGGATATGATTGAATCGTCTGATGTACATAGTCCCTGAAGGCGTTCCACACTTGATGGCGAAATTATAATACTCTCCGCAAGGGTATAAAGATCAAATAAAATGTACCCGAGTATAGGGTAAACAATTGAAATAAAGCAATTTGTTAGATCAGTTAAGACATCTAAATACGTAGATTAATTGTATTTTCAGAAAATTTATTCAGAATTAATAATTATTGGAAATATTTCTGAAAAACAGGAAAGGGGTTTTTAAATTGGAACAATTTTTGTTTTTGTATATTTAAATATTATTTCTCATAAAAATAAAAACTGCCAGTTTTCATAGCGATTTTCGCAATTTCAGTGCATTTTTTCCGAGTGTTCAGTTCCTGAAACTGAGTCGAGGATAAGTATGAATCTAAGCCGCCGATGCAAACGTTCCGATTCCATTCTGGATTCAAATGAAATTATTCCCAATTGAGTTGCGTGGCATATCCCAATCTTTAAAGGACATCTCCAACAACATACTAACCAAATTTGTGGTCAGCAGCCTTTAAATTGTGGGAGATATGTGGCTGTATCGATTTGTGAATATCGATTTCATCGATTTCCTAGCCACCTAATGGACGTAGCACTCCTATTTTTACACTTTGTCTGACGCGGGTACGTATACCTTCGTATACCTTAAAAATTATGCGTTCATAATAAGAAAATATATAAAAATAAGTAATAAAAATTGTTATTGCATTAAAATTTAAAATAATAATTACATAGTATCGAGATCCTTCTGGTTATTTTAGTTAAACAATTGTTTTATATAAACTGAAACATTTTTGAAATAATACTAGTAAATTAAGCACATATAAATAAATGCTCTTATCTATCTAGCAATGAAAAGCTTCATAACATAAAAATCACTGACTTTTAACTACTGACTATAATTAAATTGATTATACAGGAAGCGAGCGCTAAAAAATTCAAGCTTTATCCAATTTGTTTGATCTGCAATTGACTTTAAAAGTAATGTGCAATCAATCACTTAGTTAGTTTCCTGTAGGCTATATGTTGGAATAAAAACTTGTATTGGTTACGAAAATTCGAATATATCAATAAAATACTATAGAATTTTCGATTAAAGTGGTGATCGAAAATGTAAAAATCCACAATTTCAAATGCTGATGAAGCAATTAAATAATAGTTTAATTAGGATGGTGGCAACAGCAGCAATGAAACCTTATGAATTGTTTTTATATTTGAATTTAGCGCCCTGCGAATCATAATATAAAATAGAGTAATGTTATTTCTAATTACATTGGCAAACTATGTTAAGTGCACTGAGCTGCAGACAGCGAAAACAAAAATCTGAAATCTTACGATCTGGGCTGCATAAAAATACTACACCGTCTAAAATTTTGACTGGGATGCATTCAGTTATTACAAAAGGACCTCGAATATATATGTATAACATATACTAGACGTTTTTCAGTATTTGGAGGTGTAATGCAACTGATTCACAATAGTCTATCTTGGTATATGGAGTACTATATGACTCCGATTCGTTCCGATTACGATCCCTCACACAAGTTATTTGACCCGTTCGACAACGCTTACTTTCTGCATCACTAAATAATGCGTGTAGAGTAGTAATTTTACCACCACGTCCATGCATATGGAAAAGTAATATGTGTTGTGGTATGGATTAAAAAATACACCGCCTGCATAGTGTAGAATACGAATCGAATTCGTAATGAATTCTTTTCGCTGCTGGGTCTCTTTGTGCATCGCTCTCTCACTCTATCTCTCTTTCTCGACAAAAGGCGAGCGCTGATCCGCCGGCTGCAGCTAATTATTCGTATCGCATTACTCTCGCTTTATTGACCGTTTCGAATTTCTATTGTTGATAAGAGGCTAAGCGTAGGCTTCCAGATTGAGTGCATAATATTGGAATAAATATTGGAAATAAACTGAAGCTTTTAGTTCTGTATGCTCCCTTGAGCGATTTTTAATTCTTTTGGTGAGATCTGATGTAAATAATTCACTCGAATAAAGGGTATTTCAAAGTCAATCTCACAGCAAATGCTTTGTAATTCACTGTGCTCTTTCTCTGGAGAATCCCCCGCTCGACTGTGCTCAATCAGCTGATAACGACGAAGCGTAGCTCAGCTGATTATTGTGCTGCGATTTGGTCATCGCTCAGTTGTAAACGGATCACGCGCGAGTCGGGGCTGGGCGGCTTGAGCTGAGACTGGCTTTGTTGAAGCGCAATTGAACTGTTCTTATCAATATTCCGGAAAGCAAATCAATTTATGTTATTTTAAGTCACATCAGCAAATCGTCAATAATTGAACACAAAGAAATTCGCAATGGAACCAAGTGTTTACCTTTTTCTGTTCGCACTCGTAATACCAGTGGCCGTACCCAGTCATAGTGCGAATATTCCTGACTTTTCACAATGTAAGCCTAATTTTGTAATTTTGTACGTGCATGCGGCACGCATTTAGAGACTGAACACTAAATTATATATGTATACATTTATATATATATGTACAAATATGTAATGTACTTATTTGTTCAACTTTCGTACTTACGTTTCCAAGAGAATAATATTTATATATGTTATCATTGTTGAGCATTATTTATTCAATTTGTTTGTTGTTTTGTTGTGTTGACAACCATTATTCAGCGGATTTTTCTTTCCAATTTAGCATGTGGAGAAAATTATATTATTTAATTACTCTGCATATGGCAGAATTTGTATTACTAAAATGCATCTTTTAAGTTATTAAATTAATTTAAATAGTTGGTAAATAAGATATATATTCTATAAAAAGAAAATTAACTTTTGTGTATGGATTAAAATCATTTTTATTTAGTTATACACCCGACATACTGTTCACTTTCATTTAAATATAGACTACTGGTTGTAGAAAAGCTGTTACTTTTTATTAGGAAATAAATATTTAAAAAAAAACAAACTTAATTTATAGGTTACAGTCTAATTACATGTTTAATTTTACAGCACGTCCCACAATAAGCAACGACGTTCGGGCATATTTAAACAAAATTACGCCGGCTGAATGGACGGACTTTGTGACCTCAGGGATCGAGTCAATCAATCGCCAGAAAAGGTTGTACTTTATTTTCCATTTGTTTAATTTATTATTATTTGTATGCATTTTTTTTAAATGCTTATCAATACGAAATTTTGTTTGAGAGTCGCTTTGGGAAACACCTTGAAGAGTTTTGATACATTTCAAAAAGTTATTTGAACAGACAGTTTTAAGTTAAGTTTTTCATGTTAAGTTTTTCATGTTTAAATTTGCAGGTTTTTGCTGCCTTTTTTTTATAGCATTTTTCCAAGAATCAGGGCTTGTATCTTATCATTATACTAACACATTTCTGTATAATAGCAAAAATACATTTAAAAAACAATTTATATAAATTTTATATTGTCGATTTAGTGACCAAATCGAGGTATTATTGTAAGAAAGAAGAGAAATTTTTGTTAACTCACATTTCGCTTATATTTAAACAAATACTTTAACTAAATTTATAACTAAATTTTAACTAAATCGATAACTGCACAAATCAAATTCATCAAGATCGGATAAAAACACCCACGATATGGTCCAAAACCTATTCGGATATTGGTCTCCTTACACTTCAGATAATAGGAATTGGGAGTGCTTCCAGGCATGCTTACATTTGATGAAAGTAAAAAAAAGAACTTCATACGTACCCGAGTATGGATCTAAAGTAGCTGGAAACTCGTTCCGATGCATTCTGCTCCAGTTGGTGCAATGCTGTTTGCATTTTGATGGGATCGCCAGATTCACGTCGAGCATAGTAGAATAGATTTAGAATGCGCTTCTGATGCTCGAACCGGCTCTCATCTGTGCCCGAGTCACCAGTCACCTGAAGCTGCTCGAGATTGGCGAGCACCTCGTTGACAGTGTCCGCCAGAGCCGTCATAAAGACGACATTCTGCTGGCGGCAAAGTGTTGACATCGCCGTCAGGGTTACATCGGCGATGCTTGGCTTGAGCAGCAGCTGGGGCAGATAGCCGAGGAATGTGGCAAACTGTTGCATGCCGCCATAGCCATCATAGAGTTCTCTACGCTGCATCAGCTGGCACAATAGATTCAGCATACGGGTCGCAACACCCTCTCGTGTCGTATACTCCTGGGCCACATATTTATCGATGCAGTGCTGCATCACCGTGCCCATTTGATGGGGGCGCAGCTGCAGCAGCGCCAATCCATTATCGAGGAGTAGGGCCCGCAATGCGACCACCATACGCAGTTGCTCATCGGCCGACAATTTGGGCAGGCTGTGCAGGCATTGATTCATATACTGCAACAGGCAACCATAATCATCACTTGCCTGCTCGCCAACCGGCTGCGGCATGAAATAGCAGACGAGCTGCACCAGCGTCAAATTTTGGGCAATGCACAGTTCCCCGCCCGTTGCCAGCTGCCTTTTGCCCTTAGTCCTCTTCTTCTTCGTCTGGGTTGTTGACCGCTCGCTGATGGAGAGCATCTGCTGATAGGGGTAGTTGCATTCATTGAGAAAGACGTGCACGAAGTTGCTGGCATAATTGGAACGCATCCACATGCTCAGCTCGTGCGTGGCATCCTGTTGCGTTGCCTCGTACTGTTGCACCAGCTGGCACAGTTGCAATATAATGTCCAGCACGACGTGCAGACTGGTCGCCGCATCCGCGTTGAGGATCTGCTCCTGCTGCTGCTGCTGTTGTGGTCGCACCTCGATCCAATTGTCATGGAGCAGTGGCATCAGCTGCTCCACGTAGCCGCGCAGCTGCTCATTTTCGGCTCTGCGTGCACTCTCACCCACAATCGCATACAGATCCCGTTTGTCCTCCAACTGGGGACGCAGCACATTGTAATATTGTGGCCGCGTTGCATCAAAGTGAACGACACGCGCCGGTGGCTGGCGTGCATCATTTCTCGGCTGCTGTTGCTGCAGCAGTGTGCCAAGGATTTGATGGAGTCGCAACAGAACCTTGGTGCGCCATTTAATCGTTGTCAACTGACCCGATCCAGCACTTACCACGCGAACTGTGAGCAGCCGATTTGTGCGATGCGTGTCATGCCGTGTGCGGGATATCATATTGATAAAGTTGGCAATTATGGTGCTGGCACTGCGCTCCGCCAGCAGACGGGCGGGCACACGGAGCAGCAGAACGTCGAGCAGCTGAAGAGAATCCTCCTGTATGGCCGGCTGCACGTGGGTCATTGCACAGCGCAAATAAGCGGCAATTATGTGAAGGAATGGCACAATCACCGTCGATGGCAGTGCTTCGAGCAGCACATCGAGCGTCTTGAATGATTCAACACGCACATCACGTTCCACGTCCAATGCACCGCCTCCAATGCCCTGGAGCAGATCATTCAGATGAACAATGAGATGGTCGGCCAGGCCAGCTTTGACAGCGTCGCGCACATTGCGCAGGGCATCGCTGCGAAACTTGAGATTGTGATGCCTGAGGCGACTAAGAATCTCTTTGATATTCAGCTGCCGCTGGCTGCCGTAAGATGCTGGCTGCGAATAGTTCTGGAGCTGTGCGCGTATTTCAATTTTGCCCACCTTAAAGTCCGTTTTGGTCACATTGAGGCCCTTGGGCAGATTGGCGCCTTTCAATTTCACTTTCGCTTTCTCGGCACGCAAATTCTTTTTGTGATGTCCGCCCATTTTATATGATTTGCGATCGCTACAATTTTAATCACAAACATGTGTTGATTGCAAGCACTCATCGTCTTATCGGCAGTGACGATAGCAATAATATTAATCGACGTAGCGATATTAATCGTTGCCGTTAAAATTCAAACGTATTTCAACAATTTATGATATACATCGATCTCAAAAACTGTATATAAAAATGTGTATTTCTACAGCTAGAGCCAACAAATTTGAAATATTCATTTGTGTAAAGCATACGCGAAACAAGATTCAGTTTTTTTTATATATCTTTTATTGTATCTTTTATTGAGAAAAAATTATTTTAGCATTTTTAAAGACATATTTCAATATGCTTATGCTCTACAAATTGTATGAAAACAGTACAAAAGAAGTTTGCAAACTGTATAGAATATATATAATACATCTGTAGATCTGCAGGAAATATTCTATTCAGATTTTATAGGTTATATGGAGGGTCGTTTGCCAGGCGAGGAATTCTACAAAATAATGGGAATTTTCTTAACTAAAAGTAATTTTGCATGCCATTTAGGCTTGAGGACAATCTCCTAAGATCTCAGATCACAGTTGTCAATGGCAGCTTATCGCACACTCAATTGTTGGACACACTGCCAAATGAGAAGTCCAAGCTTGACAGCGATATTGCATTGAAGATCCTGAAGGCGAGTCTCTTCATGTACAACAGCAAGTGTGCCTCGCAGGGAATCAGTGGTGATGATTGCCGCACATTCTTGGAGACAAAGCCAATCCCCCAAGGCAGTACTCTGCGGGCTGAGTGCGAAAGGGTATTGCATGGTCCACGCAGTGGTCACCATGCCTTCAGGCGACTAATGTCGCCTCACTACAAGAATGGCTTCCACGAGGTGAGCAGAGGAGCAGATTATGATTGAGCGTGTGCTTCAACATTACATTTCAGATGTTTGGAGTCAATAAACTGCCCGCCGCTTGGTCAATAAGCATGGCTCTGTATGACCATGATGACAGTGGAACGCACAACTTGAGGACAAGGATGAGTCAGCCAGATGAGAGTGAACACTTAAATTTAGTGCTCGCTCAGTTTGCACAGTTCGTGGAGCACGATCTGAGCAAGACAGTCGCCCACTCAATGAGTATGAGCCGCCAGATTGAACCATTGCATTGCTAACCACTTTTATTTTGCCAGGCAGTGGAGCCTCGATTGAGTGCTGCAACAGCGATCAAAATGATCTTCTGCCTCGCCATCGGCATCCGATGTGTGCTCCAATTCTGTCCAAGGGAAGAGACGATTGGCAGAACTGCCTCAACTATGTGAGGAGCGCCCTTGCTATTGGAGAGAGTTGCAACTTTGGAGCTGCCGAGCAGGTGAGTGCGATTCCACACAATCTTTGAAATCGAACTGAATTTTAGAAATTCTCCAGTATTGTGACGCCGGGGGTAACTCAACTTATTATTTTAGATTTGATAAATTAAAAAACAAGGGTTTATCTTTTTTAATTTCAGGGTATATTTTTATAATTGTAGAAACATTATGTCTAATTTTCAGTGTGTTTTTTATACTCTGAAACCAAAGTTATTATACAAAAAACTGCGCTAAATCCGATATTTCGGAAAGTGTACATCGATAAGCCCGCATATATCCCACAATTTTAAAGATAGAGTAACCAAACTTGTTAGGCATTTTACTGGTAGCCTCCTTCAACAATCGGCATACACATTTTCAGACCAGAAATCTTTAAAGTGTGTGCATAGTAACTTCCCTAAAAGATCGATAAAAAATTGGACGCCCACTCCGACTTCCCAAACCGAAGCCCCTCTTAGTGTAAATCTATAAGACCATATATCTAATACAATTTGAACACACAATGTGAACATACAATTTTCTTGGCTGCCTCTGCCATCAGATTGTATTACATATGGTATCATATTTATTTAAAAAAAAACAAATATATATTTCGGATTGTCGATTTTTAGAATTTTGTTTTCTTATATTTAAAAATTTTCTAACAACAGAAACAACTTTCTAGATTTCTCGGGTGATTTTTTAAAATTCAGGACGATTTTTGTTGTGCCCAGAATCTGGTTTTAGAACTAATCTATTTCGATTCTTGATAATTGCAGCTCAACCAAGCCACGGGCATCTTGGATCTGTCACAGCTGTATGGATTTACGGACAGCGCCGAGCGCAAAATGCGTACTCTGAGCAATGGAGCGCTGAAATCCAGCGGGAATGGGAACTTACTATCTGTGACGTCAGGCGATGAGGGGCACACCTTTTGCGCTTGGGGCAGCGGGTCAAATGCAACCAACTGTTTTGTTGCCGGCGACTCACGTGTCAACAGCAATCCCCTCTCGATTGTGGTGTACACCATCTTCATGCGCAATCATAATCGCATTGCCGCCGAGCTCTTATCTCGCAACAGGGGCTGGAGTGATGAGCAACTGTTCCAGGCTGCCAAGGCTGTCAATGTCGATATCTATCGGCGACTGATAATGCAGGAGTGGCTGACGGAGGTGCTGGGTGAAGCCACCGCCGCAAACGTGCTTGCCGCATCACCAGCCACTGCTGGCCATCAATTGCCTGAGGTGTCTAACGAATTCGGTGTGGCTGCCATCCGTTTCTACTTCTCCATGCTACCAAATGTGCTGCACAATCTGGCGTCCGATAACGAAGTTGGTTCCAAAACAGCGAGCAAGTAAGCTGATACTCAATATCTAAAAATGGGCCCAAAGTGTTGCTAATGTTTGTGTACATGTCGGACTAAACTAGATACCGTCGACCCCAAAGTGTATATAGACTCGAGGAGATTATCGATAAGTTGGATAATTGCAAATCGAAAAAGCCTCGTATCTCCCACAATTTTAAGGCTACAGTTTGAGTGGTAGGTTGTTGGCGATATCCACGCCACAATTTGTAAGCTAAAATCCACAAAATTTGAAAGGAAGGTTACTAGGAAAATCTTCCATCATCAGCAGCTTAAGCTACAAAACCAGGAAGGAAGAATTCTAGAAAACTTCTCCAACATTTTTTTGCACAAAAGTCTATATCTACCGCAATTTTAAAGGCAAACTTGGACGGTAGATTACTAGTAATCTCCTTCAAAGATCCGCATTTCTTGGCTACACCCAGGTTTTTTGCGGCACCTGTCATCAGATGGTATTACTTATGGAGTCAGAGTATTTAATTTGAAAAAAGCTTAACAATTTAATGCGATGCGAACTCACAACTCTGAATAGTTTCCCACTTTTAGATAGCAAAACTCAAATTGCATCCCATTTTTCTGAATTTTATAACGAAGTTCTCCTAAAAATAAAATACAAATAAAAATACAGTTGTTAGGAATATAATGGAATATAAATATATTTAGAAATTATTTCTAAAAATCAAAATATCTAAAAATCATTTTCACTCCAGGCCTTTGTTACGATTTACCTTGATATAGAATCAAAGTATTGATGTTGTTTTTCAATAGAGTGGACTTGAGGGTAGAAGCAGTTCAATGCTGATTAAATTGGGAATTTTTCTAAATAACTAATTATCAGCTTTGTTATTTACAAATGAATCTTATATAAATTCAGGGAAATTACCAATAGGTGACCTTTTGACTATATTATAAAACTATACTATACTATACTAACTTTACTGTAATACTATGCTATACTATAATATTTTACGGCAATCGGTCACTCTTGACTAAAATACTTTTATTTGTAATTCCACTTTTTTTTTTCTCATTGCAGCAATATCCTGCCACTGACTAAACTATTTGAGCTCAAAAATGAGATATACAAGCCCCGCCTACAGTACACGTCCAAAAAACTGAACGAGATCTTGCAAAGTCTGCTGCATGAGCGCGCTATGAAAATGGATGCCTCCTATGTGGGCGCAGTAAGTACTTCCAGCAGGACATCCGCTTGGGGAATGGTAATGTATTCCACACTTTTCGTTGCAGATTGTGTGGCATGAACCGACGAAGCCGGCGCATGCCGATGTCCTTGCATTTGATATACAACGAGGACGGGACCATGGCCTACAGCCCTATTACAAATATTTAGAGATCTGTAATAGAAACAAAAAGATTACTAGTTGGAGTAATTTCGAGGACTTTATACCAAAGGAAGTAAGTTGGTCATTTTATATATGTATATTAGCTTCCCAGAACAATTTATCTATTTTACCAAAAACCATTAACGAAATATAAATAAATACATATTTATTCTCTGATATTCGCTGATTAAGTTCATGGATATAAAGAATGTAAGATATTTTTTTATCTGAAACTTTTGCGTACTTTCGTGTCTTTAGCTGACTGCAGTTTGTATAAAGATATATTGCATATATGATATTGAGAGGTTTGCCGCCTCTCTGAGAGTATTAAAACACTTCCACATTGAATGAGTTTTCGCAAAGAGAAGTTGGTTTTCGGAATGGCCGCAAGGCCAATTACCTGTTAATTGTAACATAGATTATTGATAAGGATCATAATTCTTTCCACTTATTTTTCAAGCTCGTGGATAAGCTGAGGAGTGTTTACAACAGCTGGACAGATGTGGACCTTATTGTTGGTGGCATTTCAGAGCACACTTTTAACGGCACTATCGGACCCACATTTAGCTGTATATTGGGTGAGATAACTTTCTATAAAATCGATTCAGCACTCTATTAACCCATTGACAATTTCCTTCAGCTGAGCAATTCTCAAAAATACAACAACGTCATAAGCAGCGCCAGTCCCCAGAACATACTGCTTTGCTGGAGGCCTACAGCTCTCTGAATGGGACTCAACTTTTGTGCTTGAACTCCAACTTGATGGCAGTGCCAGAGAATATTTTCCGATTGCAATCAAACAGGTACGAGGGAAACCTGGGGAAAGTGCTTATTGCACGATTACAGTCGCAATTCACAGCTCACGTGTTAACCGACAGTAGTCGTTATCTCTATATATTTATCACTGATTCATAGTGCAGTATAAAAGTCGATTTAGTTTTAGTGAAAACTCAAGGAGCCATGTGATAAGCGTGGCAACAGTAATTACGTATATATACATTCATATAATGATTGATTTCCTACTTTCGTTTGCAGCAATCGGCTGGTCAATTGCAACGATGTGGAATAATTCGGCAAGACGAGAGGGGAGTAGTGAAACAATAAAAAACCCAACTTTTACCCAGATGAATTTAAATGGATATTACTAAACTCAACTACGCAAGCACCTTTGGAATTCCAGTTGAATATTCATTTTTGCTGATCAATAAAAAACATTATATTTTGTTTATATTAATTACTTTTATTGATTTAGGATTTTGTAAAATTTCATTTCTTGTATTTCAAATTGGAGGAATACTGATCGGATCGATCGGTAAAAGAAAACTAAATATTCTCAGAAAATGCAGGTTGAAGTTTGTTGGATGTTAAAAATTCGCCACACTTTTGGCGGCAAATGTAATTCACGTTATTATTATGAAAGCATATTTTGAAAACCAGGGCTTTTTTGAAAAAATATGTCTAATTTTTGGGGCGATTTTTCCATATGTATACAATAGTCCCTTTCTAGATTTTTTGTTGCTTTTAAAACTGTTGGAGCGAAGTTTTCCCGCGTCAGGGAATGCCTGTATAAGATAATAAAACCCAAGTACCACCGTCGTTGTATACTCAAGCAAAGTTTATTCGGGACTAAATTTAATTGCTTAACATAATTCTGTTGCTTAACATAATTGGTACGCATTAATGAGGGACTTAACATATGTAGGGATGTACGGTTGCATTGAATGTGAATTAACATAATTTTTAACAAAAACGTTTGAAACATTAATTGATTTTTAATTTAGGATGGATTTTTACCAAAAAAATGAAGAATTGATTTTTTCTATATTTTAGAAATGCAATTCATAATAAAATAAAAGAAATATTTTCTAAGTTATAGAAATTTTAGTTTATTTACATCTAGAAATAATTTCTGAAAACAAGAAAAACTTCAGAGTGATTTTTGTGTACGTTGCCAGTTATAGCCAGACAGAGGCAGCTGCCCACGCAAAGTTTAGCTATTTTTTTTCATTAAAATTCATGAAAATTAAATACAAATTTGGGACAGAGAATTTGTAATTTTGATAACTTTGTTGTGACAGCCTTTGACCAAGTCTTAAAATGTTCTGATAACCTAGTATCAGAGGGCGCACGCACCAGCAATCTACGCATCCAGTTTTTTTGTCTGATTTGGTTTTTACGTGTCTTCCCCAGTCCATGCAACTAATCTAATATTTCTTTCTAAATATAAATATTAAAATTCATTTAATTTGGGTTTTACTAATTGTAGACGAAATAAATGAATAAATGATACACTTTGCATAAACCCTATATAGTCTTATAACTTCGGTTCAGAAGGTAGTAAGGGACAATAGAAAATAATGATTGATATATGTATATAAACTTATGAGTCCGTTGAAATCCAATTATTTGCTTTCTGTTATCATCTTCGAAATAGCAATTTGGATTTCGAACGTAGTCAATCAATTTGGTCAATTTAAACAAAAAAAAAACAAAATCATTTGTTTTGAGTTCGTGTATTTTTACAAAATATTTTAAATTCTTTAGGTGAGATCTTGTGAAAATAATTCACTCGAATAAAGGGTATTTCCAGTTCAATCTCACAGCAAATGCTTTGTAATTGACTGTGCTCTTTCTCTGGAGTATCCCCCGCTCGACTGTGCTCAATCAGCTGATAACGACGAAGCGTAGCTCAGCTGATTATTGTGCTGCGATTTGGTCATCGCTCAGTTGTAAACGGATCACGCGCGAATCGGGGCTGGGCGGTTCGAGCTGAGACTGGCTTTGTTGAAGCGCAATTGAACTGTTCTTATCAATATTCCGGAAAGCAAATCAATTTATGTTATTTTAAGTCACATCAGCAAATCGTCAATAATCGAGCACAAAGAAATTCGCAATGGAACCAAGTGTTTACCTTTTTCTGTTCGCACTCATAATTCCAGTGGCCGTATCCAGTCATAGTGCGAATATTCCTGACTTTTCACAATGTAAGCCTAATTTTGTAATTTTGTACGTGCATGCGGCACGCATTTAGAGACTGAACACTAAATTATATATGTATACATATATATATGAGTATAAATATGTTACGTACTTATGTTCACCTCTCATCCTTACGTTTCCAAGACAAGAATTATTATTATAATTGGGGGAAAAAGCTGGCAATGCGACCTATAAGGTCTATTGTGCCCTCTTACTGAGCGTACAGCACTTCCATCAGTCCAAACTCCTGCACGAATGCCAGGATCTTTGTTGGGTTGAGGGTTTCTATGTCCTTGTGCCTCATGACATGCTGTCCAAGGATGCTGCATCTTTTCCTGATTAAGGCGACGCATTCTTCTAGGATGTGCGTTGAGAATTCCTCCTCATTTCCACAATACCTAATTTGGTTAGGTGACTTCCCAGTCTACAGTGTCCTGTCAATAGACCGGTGAGTATTCTGAGTCTGTTCTTTCCCATGGATATCATTTGCTTAAATCGCTTTTGGTTGCAGCCACCTAGGAGACTTCTGGCTTTTCGAAGTCCTGGTGTCTCTGCCCAGCTCCGTTCCCGCATCTGTCTTTCTTCGTCCCTGATTTGTAGCCGTATTGTGTGTCTTCCTACGCCACAATACGGTTCAGGGCCTATCATGGGTCTCTCTGCCCCCATTCTTGCTTGCTTGTCAGCCTCTTCGTTCCCCGCAATCTGTTGAACAGACGCTGGAACAAACAACCACAATTCAGTCAACGAGAATCATTAAGACAATTTATACAATTTGCGAAAGACAAAAAACATCCTTACAGGCGACTCGCATACTCACATACACATACTCATTCCTCGCAATGTTTGCATTTCATGCGACAACAGCAGCAGCGTTTACGATGCTGCCGCCAATCACGCAAGAACAAAATCAACAACAACAACAGCAGCAACAACAGCAGCCGCCGCAGCAGCATCAGGGCACATTTCAGCGTAGCATCATTGACAGTCTGGCCTCCCTGTCGAGGCAGCCACGTAGCTCCGGAGGAAAAGCCAATGCGCGCAATTTTGGCAATGGCAGTGACAGTAACGGGATCAGTACCAGTGACGTTCGATTGGCGCACAAAGAAAAACGTAAGTCTGGCAACACTGGTCTGTCTTCTAATATTTGATATAAGTTCAAGTTGTTTTTATACCCTGCACCCATTGCGAATGGGGCTGAAAAGTTATAATGAAATTGTGCAAAAGTTAATAACAGGCAGACGGAAGTACATACGGAATCGGAAGATATATATTCTCGATCTGTTTGTATGAAGAGACTATCTGAGCCAGAAACTTCAAATTTTGAACATAAGTTCTTGCATATTTCACACAAACCAAATTGATTATCTGATTTGAAACGTATTTTCATATTGAACAAACTAAACTCAGAATCCATTGTATTTTATTTTTTATTTTTATAAGTACATTATAAATAAATAAATTGATATATTAATGCCCAATAACTGGAATTAGTTTATCAAAAATTGATTTAGTGCACCACTTAAACAATTCGAATTTCTATGAACACGAGACGGGTATAAAAAGTTTTTATAATTGATTGCAAAGGTTTGGTGCAATTAGTGTAAGGACATTTTCAACGGGTATATAATTGATGGAATATATAAAATAATAAAAACTCATTTTCTTTTTGGAACAGCATGCAAATCGATGGACATACGCAACAATATATCGGAGCTTAGTCAGCTGGCCAACTGTACGATCATTGAAGGCTTTTTGCTAATAACACTGATCAACGATGCGGATAAGCTGAATCAAACATATCCGATGCTCACCGAGGTTACTGGCTATATACTCGTTTATCGTGTAACTAATCTATTGTCGTTATCGAAAATCTTTCCCAATTTGAGCGTCATACGCGGCAATATACTCTTCGATAGTTACGCCCTGGTTTTATATCAAAATCGAGATCTGACCGACATTGGCCTGACCAAATTGCGAGCCATCACCAATGGAGGGGTGCGCATCGAGAAGAACACCAACCTGTGCTTTGTCAAGACGGTCAATTGGCGCCAGATCGTGTCCAAGATTGTCACGGACTCCGACATTGTGCTGAAGTTCAATCGCAATGAAGCGGAATGTGCCAGCTGTCCGGGCGAAATGAAGGGCAATGACATGCTTGAGAACTCCATGACGGATGCCGGCGAGTGCAGGGAGTATCCGGATAAAAAGCGTTACTGCTGGAGCAGCGTGGCGTGCCAGACAAGTGAGTTGATTTTAGCCAAAACTGCAAGGATTCCACATTGTTTCATCTTGCGTTTATAGTTTGCCCGAAGGAGTGTCCGTACAACTGCATTGATGACCAGCACTGCTGCAGCGAATCCTGTTTGGGGAGCTGCAATAGTAATCTGGTCGAGTGCACTGCCTGTCGCAATGTTTCCATTGACGGCAAGTGCATTAACCAATGTCCCAATGACTACTTTCTGGTATGTTGTTGCAGCATTGCAACAAGTACTCTTTCGTTACTAATTTGAATCACTCCATGTTCAGTATGAACAACGATGCATCACTGCGGAAATTTGCGAACAGATTGGCACTAAATACGAAAGCAGCAAGGAGCAGCCGTTGGTGCATCACAACGGCAAGTGCACAACGAGGTGTGAGATGGGTTACGAGAAAACTGAAAACACCTGCGAGATGACTTGCGTCGGGGGCCAAATTGAAAGCGCGGAGCGAGCCAAGGAATTCCATGGCTGCACTGTGATCGACGAAAAGGGATTGACCATAACCGTCAAGCGTGGCGGAGGTAAGACAATCAATCAAGATTTCAACAGATCCCCAAACTGAGTCGGGTCATCATTATATGACAATCATTAATCCTTACAGCGCACATGATGGAAGCCCTGAGGTTCGGCTTGGAAGCGATACATACGATCAAATCGTATCTAAAGGTGCACTTAACTTATGGCCTCACCTCGCTGGACTTTTTCAAAAGCCTGCAAATGATCAAGGGGAATGAACTACTCGAGGGCCGCTATGCTCTGTATGTGCTGGAAAACCAAGATCTGGACACGATATGGGCCGAAAATCAGACAGTCAGCATTCCGACTGGCAGCGTCTTCTTTCACTTCAATCCAAAGCTATGCATCGAAACCATTGAGAAGCTGAAACCTATGCTGCCCGGCAAGCCAGATAAGTTTAACAGAAACGAGGTGGCCGAAGATTCCAATGGCCACAAGGCGTCATGTATGTTGCTTATAACTGAAATATATATCCCCATATAGTATAACTAACATACCACAGGCAATACGAACAATTTGGATGTGAAAATAAATGTGACGGGAAGCAAGTTTGCTTCATTTACGATCAATAGCTCAATGGTGAATTTTGAAGACGAGCGTTCCTTCATTGGCTACCAATTCTATCATACAGCCGATCCTTATGGCAATCAGACCAGGGACTGTCAGCCCTGTTCAGATAAGTGCGTCAGACATAATGCTTAAGTAATGAATTGAAATTAAAGTTCCATCTCTTACTCGATTTACAGATGGGAAGTGACTGAACCGGACAAGCGTAATAGCAAAATTATATATAACTTAAGTCCGTACACCAAATATGCGGTCTATGTGCGCACCATGACCATATCATCGGAGAAGCGTAACTATCAGAGCGAAATAATACGTTTCCGGACAATGGGAGATCAGCCAGAGATTGTGCGCAATATTAGTGGCATCTCCACAAACACCTCGAGTATTGTGAGTATGATCCCGGGTTGATGGGTGTTCAAAAATGAACACTTATATATAACACATGTTCAAGAATAAACACTAGTTTAAGTAAAGATAAAAATATGAATGAACACTAGTTTAAGTGAAGATAAAAATAATATACAAACGTGTACCAAGTGCTCAAGTGGCAGCTGCATCCACTTAAGTAGTTGATAAGTAAAAATAGACTAAATGTGACAAAAAACCCTTGCATGGGTTAGAAATGTCTCCTGCTTAGAAACTAAGATACGCTGTTAGCTATAAGGCTAGGATTTTAAGATATAAAGTCAGTTCGATTTTAAACGTCATCTCGGTTTAATCATTCATTAAACAATGGGTGTAGATTGTTTCCCTAACCACTTATCCATTTCTACAGTTACTAAGTTGGGAAAGACCGGCGCTAATGAAAGGCAAATTGGTCAAGTACCAAATACGCGCTGAGCTCACTCATCGTGACGCTAAACTGGAGCGTTATCGTAACTTCTGTCGGGATCGTAAGTGACCACAGTTATTGCATAGTCACGAATTTTAGTGCTAATCCAACCACTTTCAACATTATTTTTAGCCTTGCCAAATAGCTCCTTCGATAAGGTGACCTTCGCATCGCCTGCGGAAAAGACGACTAAAGAGACGCCAGGGCCTGACTGCAAATGCGATGCGGGCGGTCGCAGCGTATTCGATCAGCAAAAATTTGAGGCGAAATTGTTCGATGACATCGAATTCGAGAACTCGCTACAAACCGTCGGTATACCATTTTATGGTGTGCGGATTCATAGGGTGGACTTCGTTCAACGTCGTCCATTCCGTCTTGCTGCTCATATGAACCTTGAAATTTCGCTCGAATAGATATTCGGCTGCCATTTCGACCCTGGGTTGCATAATCAGGGGAAGTTCGTATGCTAGAAGTTGGCCATCTTTGTGGCTTAGGATGTGATTGCCCACACTCCCTCAGCTGACATCCTTAAAAGCGTTGCTTTTCGTTGGAGCCTTATGGTGTGGTGGAGTGGCGTGAGCTCCATTAAGGTTTCCAAGGCCATTGTAGGGCAGGTGCGCATTGCCCCTGTCATACATACGCAGGCCATTCTTTGCAGTTTTAGCAACTGTCTTTGCACGGTTATTCGCCGCGCCCTATCCCCCATGCTATTACTCCATACTACCATTAGGTGTAGCCATCTTATTATCTTTGGTGATGTACCCCATGATTTGCCGGCTATGCTGTGACATGCATAAAGTGCTCTAGAGCACTTTGATACCACATTCTCTACATGGGTGCCAAAGTTTAATTCACTGTCAAATGTGACTCCGAGGTATTTTACCTCTTTACTTATTTCTACTAGGCTTCCTGATAGCCATATTTGCCTCATTTTCTGTAGCTTATAACGTCTAGTAAAGGAGACGATGACCGTTTTTGTGGGGTTTCGGCTGACTCCAGCCTCCTCACACCAGTCACTCGTTATTTGCAACCCTAACTGGACTATGTCACAGTGATTCTTCAAATTTGCCTAGCGCTATGATGACAATGTCATCGGCATATCCTTGACATTGGATACCTCTGGTGGAAAGTCTGTTAATGAGTACCCTCCTGACAGGGCAGAGAAGTATTTCTCGGCCCTGTTGGAGGAAAGCTGGCGATATTCCGTCCAATCCAGGAGTCTTGAAGGGCTGGAAGGTTCCAGTTGCCCGGAGTGACCGTTGACTTGGCACATGCTCAGTCGTTGGCCGTTGATCTAAATCTGCTGTCCGCTGTTGCGAGAGCACCTTCCTGCAGAGTTATACTGCCTGGAAAATGTGTCTCGAAGAGCAGTTTCAGTTTTGGTGCATTGCTGTTTGTAAATCCTTACATCTCAATGCCACTTTTACATCAGGCATCCGTTTAGATAGTACTCTATGAGGCCTGGCGCCTTCACTGGTACTTCCTATGCTTTCGCAGAAGTTTCTGTAGTTTGCTCGCTTGGCCCTCCTAATCTCCTTGTTATAGGAGGTCGGGCTCTCGCGATATCGGTCCCATATTCAGTCCCTCTTCGCTTTGTTGAAAAGGAATGTTTTTGCGGTATGGTCGCGCTTAAAACATTTCACACATAGTTTTTGTTTTTGAACCCAATTTAATCTTTCTGGTGGGGTCTTTTTAATGAATTCAGTGCACTTGAATACGGCGTGGTTTCATTTTCACAGAAATAACAAACGTATTCTGTTCCAGTTGAGACGCACATATTTTGTTTAGTGCTCAATTTTTTTTCCAAATTCCAATATTATTCAGTGCAGATAACGTTTCATTTATGTTTTCATGCAGAGCTTTGATCGATTTAGCCTCATTTGTTGTCGATGATTGATCTAATAATTTATTGATCAATGCGTTACTTAGCACTCGTTTGATGCTAAAACGCTCTTGCAGCATATTCCATGCTCTTAAATAATTTCATTCAGTTAAGGATAGATGACGTATTGACGGTGATGTTGGTCTTCAAATACCACATCTTCTGAATAATGTGTAATGTAGATTCACTTTAAATAATCTCCATTACATTTGGGAATTTCTACCTTTGGAAGAGGTAGTGCAGCATGCATTTGATTTGTATTGGCAGGTCTCTGAACCATTTCTTCGTTTGTTATGGTTTGTACTGATATAACAGCATCTTTAGCAGCCAAATATCTTCTATCATCATATCCAATCTTCTTGGGATCGATGAATTTCTTATACACTTGGACGTGGATGTTTGTTATCTCACTCCAGTATTGGCTTATGACTTATTGAAATCCTTGGCGAGTCTCATTAGTCATTTTATTCATTATGCGCTCCGAACTGTCGAGCCATACATTTTGCTCACGAATCATTGGCTCAATTTCCAATTCTTCGTTCACGGTCGTCAAGGATAGAGTCTCTAATTCCAATGAGGACGCTTCGTTTCGAAATTTTTCTAAATATTCAAGTACTAATTTTTGTACTTTCGCATAGTATTCGTTCGTAAAGTAACTGTGGTCAATTTTTTTACCTTGTATTATTTTTTGAATATTAATGTCTTCATTAGAAAATGTTTCCCAAAGATTATTTAATCTTTTCAGGCGCTCTTGAAAATACCCTGGCTTCGCTTTCCGCTCCACAGGATCCTTTTTGTAATTTCGAATTACATTTTGGTTCTCTTCGAAAGTAATTAATTGCCTGTCAAGCAATGCGTTGAGTTTTGATGAATCCATTTCCCTTTTTTATTTGTATTCCTTTTTTTATTTAAAGTATACCTGACTCGTTGGTGGTATTTTTATTTGTCACTACGACAGGATGTGCCTCGACTCACAACCAATATATTAGTCAGCGTATACTACGAAATAAATTGGAATTTTTTGTTAAAATTTTTTTTTCAATATATTTTTTATTTTATATGGTGTCTTTGAAGAGATATTTATGTATTTTATATATTCTGCTGCAAGCGTTGGACTGATTTCCGCCTGGTACAGAATGATGGCCTTTAGCCTTAGTTATCGATCGCCAAGTTGATCAGGTACCCTTAAGAATATGATCCTTTTTTTTTTTTTAGCTCAGGTAACGCTTTTTTGTATCGTTACCTAGTTGCCAAGTTAACTAGGAATTTGATGTGAAAAATGGTTGCCAAGTTAACCAAATTCAAATGTTAGTCTGTAATTTGACTAAATGCGTGTCTATGGTTCGCCAAATGAATCTCAATAGACTGGTTATTTACCACTCGGGGGTCACCACATGTAATAGGAATGACTATGCACTTCTTTGGAATGCTGAAATATGTTTTTGTATGCTACCGGTTTATGTGCCAGAGATCAAGAGATCTTTTCGTACTCATTTATTAAGTAAAAATGCATGGTTTATATACCAAATTCTTAGACGGAATTGTTTGCTTAGGACTCGTTACTCTATTTACATTAGTTGACCTAAACAATCAATAGTTATCTTTATGCTTACAGATACCATGTCTTAATATCATTTTCTTTATGACGCTGCGTCTGGTACCATCTGCTTACTGCAGGCCGCCCGACAGATGGTGCGAAAACCCATTTCTAATCGCAGCCCATGGGTCGAGGGCATATTTATTTATTGAGTCTCGGCGCTATCTGAAGCGTACGATTTTCTGCTCTTGACGAAATAGTCCAGTAATGATGTTGTTTTTCGATAGAGTGGATTTGAGGGTAGAAGTAGTTCAATTCTGATTAAATTGGGAATTTTTCTAATTAACTAATTATCAGCTTGGTTATTTACGAATGAATCTTATATAAATTCAGGGAAATTACCAATAGGTCACTCTTGACTGAAATAGTATACTATACTATAATATACTAACTGTATTATAATACTATACTATACTTTACTAACTATACCATAATACTATACCATACTATATAATATTTTACAGCAATCGTTCACTCTAGACTAAAATACTTTTATTTGTAATTCCACTTTTTTTTTTCTCATTGCAGCAATATCCTGCCACTGACTAAACTATTTGAGCTCAAAAATGAGATATACAAGCCCCGCCTACAGTACACGTCCAAAAAACTGAACGAGATCTTGCAAAGTCTGCTGCATGAGCGCGCTATGAAAATGGATGCCTCCTATGTGGGCGCAGTAAGTACTTCCAGAAGGACATCCGCTATGGGAATGGCAATGTATTCCACACTTTTCGTTGCAGATAGTGTGGCATGAACCGACGACGTCGGCGCATGCCGATGTCCTTGCATTTGACATACAACGAGGACGGGACCATGGCCTACAGCCCTATTACAAATATTTAGAGATCTGTAATAGAAACACAATGATTACTAGTTGGAGTAATTTCGAGGACTTTATACCAAAGGAAGTAAGTTGATCATTTTATATATACTCTTGCAGTTTCATCACTTATATTCAGAAAAAATAGTCCTGAAATGCAGAAAATCACAAAATTTTGGTCGTCAATTATTAATCTAAAAAAAAATGAAGATTTTTGTTAAATGTGTACAAATATTTCGAAATGTGTGTACACAGAAATCTTGCATTAGTTTTTTCGTTACTTTTAATAGTATTTTAAGATTTTATATATAGAAAAGTCAATAATTAATAAATTCATATAATAAATAAATAAAATTCATGATAATTAAATACAAATTTGGGACAGGGGATTTGGAATTTTGACAACTTTGTTGTGACAGCCTTTGACCAAGTATTAAATTGTTTTGATAACCTAATATCAGAGGGCGCACGCACCAGCAATCTACGCATCAAGTTTTTTGTCTGATTGGGTTTTTACGTGTTTTCCATAATTTATGCAACAAATCTTTTCTTTTAAAATTTAAATATTAAAATTTAATTAATTTGGGTTTTACTAATTGTAGACGAAATAAATTAATAAATGATACACCTTGCACAAAACCTTTATAGTCTTATAACTTCGGTTCAGGAGGTAGTAAGGAACAATATAAAATAATGATTGATATATAAACTTATGAGTCCATTGAAATCCAATTATTTGCTTTCTGATATCATATTCGAAATAGCACTTTGGGTTTCGAACGTAGTCAATCAATTTGGTCAATTTAAACAAAAAACTGCGATTTGGTCATCGCTCAGTTGTAAACGGATCACCCGCGAGTCGGGGCTGGGCGGTTTGAGCTGAGACTGGCTTTGTTGAAGCGCGAATCAATTTATGTTATTTTAAGTCACATCAGCAAATCGTCAATAATCGAGCACAAAGAAATTCGCAATGGAACCAAGTGTTTACCTTTGCCTGTTCGTACTCGTAATCCCAGTGGTCGTATCCAGTCATAGTGCGAATATTCCTGACTTTTCACAATGTAAGCCTAATTTTGTAATTTTGTACGTGCATGCGGCACGCATTTGGAGACTGAACACTATATTATATATGTATACATATGTATAAAATTATATTATTTAATTACTCCACATATAGCATAATTTGTATAACTAAAATGCATCTTTTAAGTTATTAAATTAATTTAAATAGTTGATAAATAAGATATATATTCTATAAAAAGAAAATTAACTTTTGTGTATGGATAAAATCAATAATTTTATTTAGTTATACACCCGACATACTGTTCACTTTCATTTAAATATAGACTACTGGTTGTAGAAAAGCTGTTAATTTTTATTAGGAAATAAATATTTAAAAAAAAAACAAACTTAATTTAAGGGTTACAGTCTAATTACATGTTTAATTTTTCAGCACGTCCCACAATAAGCAACGATGTTCGGGCACATATAAACAAAATTACGCCGGCTGAATGGATGGAATATGCAACCTTAGGGATCGAGCCATTCAATCGCCAGAAAAAGTTGTATTTTATTTTCCATTTGTTTAAATTATTATTATTTCAATATTATCAATACGAAATTTTGTATAGAGTAGTAGAGCGAGTC
This sequence comes from Drosophila trichaetosa, assembly GCA_035043205.1. Taxonomy (NCBI): domain Eukaryota; kingdom Metazoa; phylum Arthropoda; class Insecta; order Diptera; family Drosophilidae; genus Drosophila; species Drosophila trichaetosa. The sequence continues at coordinate 1,061,843 of JAWNNE010000127.1, forward strand.
GCTTTAGGAAACACATTGAAGAGTTTTGATACATTTCAAAAAGTTATTTGAACAGACAGTTTTAAGTTAAGTTTTTCATGTTAAGTTTTTCATGTTTAAATTTGCAGGTTTTTGCTGCCTTTTTTTATATTTAATGTTTAATTCAACGACAGGAATTTTCGAATATAGCCTGAAAACTAGATATTAGATATTATCTTTGGTATACATAAATATATAGTTATAAATATTTATGATATACATCGATCTCAAAAACTGTATATAAATATGTGTATTTCTACAGCTAGAGCCAACAAATTTGAAATATTCATTTGTGTAAAGCATACGCGAAACAAGATTCAGTTTTTTATAGCATTTTCAAAAACATATTTGAATACCATACTTATGGTATATACATAGTGTGAAAACAGTACAAAAGATGATTGAAAACTGTATAGAATATATATAACATATCTGTAGATCTGCAGGAAATATTCTATTCAGATTTAATTGGTTATATGGAGGGACGTTTGCCAGGCGGGAAATTCTACGAATAATCGAAATTTTATTAACTAAAAGTAATTTTGTTTGCCATCTAGTCTTGAGGAGAATATCGTAAGATCTCAGAACACAGTCGCCAATGGTAGCTTATCGCACATCCAATTGTTGGACACACTGCCAGATGAGAAGTCCAAGCTTCACAGCAATATTGCATTGAAGATCGTGAAGGCAAGTCAATTCATGCACAGCAGGAAGTGTTCCAGGCCTCAAAGATTCAGTGATGAATGCCGCACATTGTTGGCGACAAAGCCAATCCCCCAAGGCAGCACTCTGCGGGCTGAGTGCGAAAGGGCATTACATGGACCACGCAGAGGTCACCATGCCTTCAGGCGACTACTGCCGTCTAACTACCGGGATGGCTTCCATCAGCTGAACGAAGCAGGACATTATGATTGCCCAGAGAGGTTCAATAAATTGCCCACCGCTTGGTCAATAAGCATTGCTTTGAATGACCATGATGACAGTGGAACGCACAGCTTGAGGACAAGGGCGAGTCAGCCAGATGAGAGTGAACACTTAAATTTAGTGCTCGCTCAATTTGCACAGTTTGTGGAGCACGATCTGAGCAAGACAGTCGCCCACTCAATGAGTATGAGTATGAGCCAGATTGAAGACAGTCCTCGCACTGCTAACCACTTTTATTTTGCCAGGCAGTGGAGCCTTGATTGAGTGCTGCAACAGCGATCAACATTGTCTTCTGCCTCGCCATCGGCATCCGATGTGTGCTCCAATTCTGTCCCAGGGAAGAAACGATTGGCAGAACTGCCTCAACTATGTGAGGAGCGCCCTTGCTATTGGAGAGAGTTGCAACTTTGGAGCTGCCGAGCAGGTGAGTGCGATTCCAAACGGTGCATGAAATCGAACTGAATTTTAGAAATTCTCCATTCTTGTGACGCCAGGGTAACTCACCTTATTGTTTTAGATTTGTTACGTTTTTTAATATTTCTCTGAAACCGAAGTTATACAAAAAATTGCGCTAAAACGCAAATTTCGGAAAATGTAAATCGATAAGTGCTCATTTCTCCCACAATTTTAAAGATAGAGTCACTAAACTTCGATGGTAACTTGCTGGTAACCTCTGTCAAAGATCAGCATATAAATTTCCAAACCAGAAATTATTAAAGTATGTGCCTGGTAACTTCCCTTAAAGATCGATACGAAATTGGACGCCCACTCCGCCTTCCCAAACCGATGTACCTTTTAGAGTAAATCGATAAGACCATATACCTTATACAATTTAAAAGCTAAAGTCACCAAATTGAAAAGGTATATTGCCAGTAGCACCCACAAAAATCCGAAATTTTGGTCCACACCCACTCCCACCCCAAAAAAAAACTATAAACGCCTATAATTTAAGAGCTGTATCTCTTTTAAAGATCGGTATTTCTTGGCTGGTATCAGAGTATTTCCAACGTTCTCACTTGTTTTCATATGTGTTTCAATGCAAGCAAACTCCAACGTTAGCTTTTTTGTTGCTTATATATGTAATAAACATTATTATTTTACGATTTAACATAATCAAACATATAATCATATAAAATAATTTGAAAAACATAAGATTTTATACCGATTCTATTCAATCACGAGTTGATTGACTTCCTCTAAGGCTAACGACAGTTAAACTTAAGAGCCAACCCCGGGAATTTAATTACTTGTTTCTGAATTTTGGAAAGTCTTTTTTCTAAATATGAGCGTCTGCATTTCTACTTTTTAGAAATGCATTTCTTAACAATAGAAAACAATTCTAAAAAATAACTACCATATTTTTGGCATTGTCGATTTTTAGAATTTCTTATACTTAAAAATTATTTCTAAAAACAGGAACAACTTCCTAGATTTCAGGGTGATTTTTTTAAAATTCAGGACGACTTTGTTGTGCACAGTATCTGGTTCTAGAACTAATCCATTTCGATCTTTGAAAATTGCAGCTCAACCAAGCCACAGGCAGCTTGGATCTGTCACAGCTGTATGGATTTACGGACAGCGCCGAGCGCAAAATGCGTACTATGAGCAACGGGGTGCTGAAATCCAGCGGGAATGGGAACTTACTATCTGTGACGTCAGGCGATGAGGGGCACACCTTTTGCGCTTGGGGCAGCGGGTCAAATGCAACCAACTGTTTTGTTGCCGGCGACTCACGTGTCAACAGCAATCCCCTCTCGATTGTGGTGTACACCATCTTCATGCGCAATCACAATCGCATTGCCGCCGAGCTCTTATCACGCAACAGGTGGTGGAGTGATGAGCAACTGTTCCAGACTGCCAAGGCTGTCAATGTCGATATCTATCGGCGACTGATAATGCAGGAGTGGCTGACGGAGGTGCTGGGTGAAGCCACCGCCGCAAACGTGCTTGCCGCATCACCAGCAACTGCTTACCAACAACTGCCTGAGGTGTCTAACGAATTCGGTGTGGCTGCCATTCGCTTCTACTTCTCCATGCTACCAAATGTGCTGTACAATCTGGCCCCCGATAACGAAGTTGGTTCCAAAACAGCGAGCAAGTAAGCTGATATTCAATATCTAAAAATGGGCCCAAAGTGTTGCTAATGTTTGTGTACATGTCGGACTATAGTAGATACCTTCGACCCCAAAGAGTATATAGACTCGAAGAGATTATCGATAAGATGGATAATTGCAAATCGATAAAGCCTCATATCTCCCACAATTTTAAGGCTATAGTCACAAAATTTTGATTTGTAGGTTGTTGGCGATGTCCACGCCACAATTTGTAAGCTAAAATCCACAAAATTTGAAAGGAAGGTTACTAGGAAACTCTTCCATAATTTTTTTCCGCGCCAAAATTCTCAGCAGCTTAAGCTACAAAACCAGGAAGGAAGAATTCTAGAAAACTTCTCCAACATTTTGTTGCACAAAAGTCTATATCTACCACAATTTTAAAGGCAAACTTGGAGAGTAGATTACTAGTAATCTCCTTCAAAGATGCGCATTTCTTGGCTACACCCAGGCTTTTTGCGGCACCTGTCATCGGATGGTATTACTTATGGTGATTTACCTTGAAATATAATCAAAGTAATGATGTTGTTTTTCGATAGAGTGGATTTAAGGGAAGAAGCAGTTCAATGCTGATTAAATTGGGAATTTTTCTAAATAACTAATTATCAGCTTTATTATTAACGAATGAATCTTATATAAATTCAGGGAAATTACCAATAAGTCACTATTGACTGAAATACTATACTATACTATAATATAATAACTATACTATTATACCATACTATACTATACTAACTATACTGTAATACTATTATTATTATAATTGGGGGAAAAAGCTAGCACTGCGACCTATAAGGTCTATTGTGCCCCCTTACTGAGCCTAAAGCTCTTCCATCAACCCCAGCTCCTGCACGAATGCCAGGATCTTTGTTGGGTTGAGGGTTTCTATGTCCTTGAACCTCATGACATGCTGCCCTAGGATGCTGCATCTTTTCCTAGTTAAGTCAACACATTCCGCTAGGATGTGCATTGAGGATTCCTCCTCGCTTCCACAAAACCTGCATACATCGCTACTATAAATACCTAATTTGGTGACTTCTCAGTCTACAGTGTCCTGTCAATAGACCGGTGAGTATTCTGAGTCTGTTCTTCCGCATGGATATCATTTGCTTAAATCGTAGCCACCTATTAGACTTCTGGCTTGTCGAAGTCCTGGTGTTTTTGTCCAGCTCCGTTCCCGCCTCTGTCTTTCTTCGTCCCTGATTTGTAGCCGTATTGTGTGTCTTCCTACGCCACAATACGGTTCAGGGTCTATCATGGATCTCTCTGCCCCCATCCTTGCTTGCTTGTCAGCCACTTCGTTCCCCGCTATGTCCCTGTGACCGGGAACCCATCTTAGGGTAAGCCTATTGTGTGTTCCGAGTTGGTCAAGCTTGAAGCTTACTTCGTGGACTACTTTAGATGTTATTTTCGTCCCATTTAAAGCATTTATTGCTGCTTGACTATCGGAGAGGATGGATATATAAGCATTCCAATAGTATCGCTTGAGGTTAAACTCCGCACGTCTCCCCTCAGCTTGAAATATGCTGGTGTGCGTTGCCAGGGACCCTGTAATACTATACTATACTATATAATATTTTACAGCAATCGGACACTCTTGACTAAAATACTTTTATTTGTAAATCCACATTTGTTTCTCATTGCAGCAATATCCTGCCACTGACTAAACTATTTGAGCTCAGAAATGAGACATACAAGCCGCGCCTACAGTACACGTCCAAAAAACTGAACGAGATCTTGCAAAGTCTTCTGCATGAGCGTGCCATGAAAATGGATGCCTCCTTTGTGGGCGCAGTAAGTACTTCCAGAAGGACATCCGCTTGGGGAATGGTAATGTATTCCACACTTTTCGTTGCAGATAGTGTGGCATGAACCGACGATGCCGACGCATGCCGATGTCCTTGCGTTGGACATACAACGAGGACGGGACCATGGCCTACAGCCCTATTACAAATATTTGGAGATCTGTAATAGAAACACAAAGATTACTAGTTGGAGTAATTTCGAGGACTTTATACCAAAGGAAGTAAGTTGATCATTTTATATATACTATTGCAGTTTCATCACCTATATTCAGAAAAAATAGTCCTGAAATGCAGAAAAACACAACATTTTTGTCGTCAATTATTAATCTTAAAAAAAATGAAGAAATAAGAAATAAATGTGTACAAATATTTCGGAATGTGTGTACACAGATATCTTACATTATCTTTTTTGTTACTTTTAATAGTATGATAAGGTCTTATATACAGAAAAGTCAATATTTAATAAATTCATATAATTTAATTTGACAACATTTACGATTCTCTGTTAAGGCCAAATCAAAATTCAATGCTCGAGCCACGCCCCAAACTATACCATAAATTAGCTTCCCAGAACAGTTTATCTATTTTACCAAAAACCATTAACGAAATATAAATAAATACATATTTATTCTCTGATATTCGATGACTAAGTTCATGGATATAAAGAATGTAAGATATTTTTTTATCTGAAACTTTTGCGTACTTTCGTATCTTTAGCTGACTGCAGTTTGTATAAAGATATATTGCATATATGATATTGAGAGGTTTGCCGCCTCTCTGAGAGTATTAAAACACTTCCACATTGAATGAGTTTTCGCAAAGAGAAGTTGGTTTCCGGAATGGCTGCAATGGAATTCTTGGTCTAACGCAAAAACGCCAAAGGATATTTATAGTCATATTGAGCTATAGGGATACAGATTTTGATAAAGGGTATAACCAAAGATTCTACCTGTTAATTGTAACATATATTATTGATAAGGATTATAATTGTTTCCATTTATTTTTCAAGCTCGTGGATAAGCTGAGGAGTGTTTACAACAGCTGGACAGATGTGGACCTTATTGTTGGTGGCATTTCAGAGCACACTTTCAACGGCACTATCGGACCCACATTTAGCTGTATATTGGGTGAGATAACTTTCTATAAAATCGATTCAGCACTCTATTAACCCATTGACAATTTCCTTCAGCTGAGCAATTCTCAAAAATACAACAACGTCATAAGCAGCGCCAGTCCCCAGAACATACTGCTTTGCTGGAGGTGTACAGCTCTCTGAATGGGACGCAACTTTTGTGCTTGAACTCCAACTTGATGGCAGTGCCAGAGAATATTTTCCGATTGCAATCCAACAGGTACGAGGGAAGCCTGGGGAAAGTGCTTATTGCACGATTACAGTCGCAATTCACAGCTCACGTGTTAACCGACAGTAGTCGTTATCTCTATATATCTATCACTGATTCATAGTGCAGTATAAAAGTCGATTTAGTTTTAGTGAAAACTCAAGGAGCCATGTGATAAGCGTGGCAACAGTAATTACGTATATATATACATTCATATAATGATTGATTTCCTACTTTCGTTTGCAGTTCGGCTGGTCAATTGCAACGATGTGGAATAATTCGGCAAGCCGAGAGGGGAATAGTGAAACAATAAAAAACCCAACTTTTACCCAGATGAATTTAAATGGATATTACTAAACTCAACTACGCAAGCACCTTTGGAATTCCAGTTGAATATTCATTTTTGCTGATCAATAAAAAACATTATATTTTGTTTATATTAACTACTTTTATTGATTTAGGATTTTGTAAAATTTCATCTCTTGTGTTTCACTGATCGGATCGATCGGTAAAAAACAAAATATTCTCCGAAAATGTAGGTTGAAGCGGCAAATGTAATTCACGTTATTATTCTGAAAGCATATTCTGAAAACCAGGGCTTTTCATTTCTTTATTTCAGATTCTAAAATTTAGAAAAAGATGTCTAATTTTTATGGCGATTTTTCCATATGTATACAATAGTCCCTTTCTAGATTTGTTGTTGCTTTTAAAACGTTTCTACTTTTTCACTACTTGATTTCTAATTTAGGACGGATTTTTACCAAAAAAAAATTAAGAATTGAATTTCTACTTTTTAGAAACGCAATGCATGGCAAAAGAAAACAGTTCCAAAAAATATGTTTTTTTAAAATAATTTCTGAAAACAAGAAAAACTTGAAAGTGATTTTTGTGTACTGTAGCAGAGTCACCTCCAATCGGCTTTAAGCATTTGTTTCGTTGAACAACAATAAACTTCTTCGGCCTTTTGGCCTTCTACAAATTTGTGACAGGAAATTTGGAATTTTGATAACTTTGTTGTGACAGCCTTTGACCAAGTCTTAAAATGTTCTGATAACCTAATATCAGAAGGCGCACCAGCAATCTACGCATCAAGTTTTTTGTCTGATTGGGTTTTTACGTGTTTTCCATAATTTATGCAACAAATCTTTTCTTTTAAAATTTAAATATTAAAATTTAATTAATTTGGGTTTTACTAATTGTAGACGAAATAAATTAATAAATGATACACCTTGCACAAAACCTTTATAGTCTTATAACTTCGGTTCAGGAGGTAGTAAGGAACAATATAAAATAATGATTGATATATAAACTTATGAGTCCATTGAAATCCAATTATTTGCTTTCTGATATCATATTCGAAATAGCACTTTGGGTTTCGATCGTAGTCAATCAATTTGGTCAATTTAAACAAAAACCGAAAATCATTTGCTTTGAGTTCGTCTATTTTTACAAAATATTTAAATTTGCGTTTGGCAATTGTTAAAATATTTATTTAACTATTTTATTCATTCAATGTCGTTTTTTATTAACGGATTGTTTATACAAGTTTCACAAGTCATGACAGCTTAAGCGAAACTGAGAAAAAAAATAAATAAATACACTGCAAATAATTTTAATAGCATTGCGATTTTCTTTGTTGCCAAAAACAAAGCACGAGCGTAATTAAATCAATTGTTTCAAAATCGAATATTTTGATAAAATATTTAAATTTAACTATATCATTGATTCGCTGGCGTTTTTTATTAAATGCAAGTTTGACAAGTCATGAAACTAAAAAAAGAACAACGCAGCAAATAAATTAGGCAGCGATTTAATGATCGTGGTTTGTTTATAGGAAAGCCTTCCATAATAAACAAATTCCATTGGTAGTACATTGTTCTGCTACTTATATATGTTAGTTGATAAACCGATTTTTATATATAACAATGAGATACGTGCATATATACCTAAGAATTACGTGCGTTCAAAGTATATGCGTATGTGTATTGTGCCTTTATTGTCAGTAAGCACCAGCGCCAAAGAAAATAATACGTACAATGAGAACAAAAACAAACACGTTGATAAAAAGTCTTATTCATATGGAGACCCGATAAGATTTACCCTGAAACAATTTCAGCAATCAATTAATAGAGAGCCAACTGATAACGCTCCATTGCTCATTGACATTGGCTCAGTTAGTTCAAATTGGAATCGCGGCGTGTCGAGAGTGGAAGTTTTTGCTTGGTCAGAGAAGTGTGCTAAAATATCGTCAAAGGTAAAGCATTGCTCATCTCGCGTATTTTAAGCTATTTGTGATACCTCTGATAACGCATAAAAAGATCTACACACCAAATAAATCAAGATCCAAGAGATACTGCCGTGATTCCGTTGAAAACATACGAAGTATACGAACTACAGATTATCACATATAAGATAGTGTGTATGATGTCACGCCATCAATAATGTTTTTAAAATAAAAAAAACCAATTGAACTTTAGACATGGACTAAAGATATATAACTATGTCTTTTTGCCGTAGTATGCTTATATAACACACATTCAATAATGATTGTTTCACTTTCGAAGAATTTTCAACCAAATGGCGATAACTGGAAAATTGTGGCATTTACAGCAAGGTGCAAAAGCAAAAGCAGGCGCTAAAATTCGTTTATCTAATCAGCACAAAAGTCACCACATTCCCAATCTGGCCAGTGTACCACACATACGCACATACATATATCATTTGGAAAAATGTATCTCTATCTCTGGCCTATTCGAGCTGTATTTATTCAACTCCATATACTTGATTGCGGTTTTATAAATCGCAGTTTGAATCACTTTACATTAGGTTGCGCGACATGAACACTAAATAATACTCTTAAGGAATATCTATTATAATGGTTAAACCAAGCAATAGAACTTTGAAACACTTTCGATCCGTTGTGGTGACGCAGAGGTGAATACTCACTTAATTTTAAGATAAATCAAATATCTTACTGGATTCAAATTCATTTATCATTTATCGCATTCAAATGATATTTGTCTTCAAGGCTTATACAATTTCTTAACAAATTTTCCATATTTTTGCAAGCAACACGACATTTACTAATATAGTGGCAAAGTGAAATTGTTTATAAAAGATAAAAAAAAAATTGTATAAATTTTTATTAGTCATTTTTTACATACATAAAAAACAATTTTAAATGAAATCGCTCAAAGTTCATTTGAATCGTTAAATTGCAGTTGCCAAATCGCTAATATTCCCTGTGAAAATCCTGAAACTCCTGGAAATAACAAAATACTCCCCTTTGCCAGTTGTAGTTTTAACTTTACAACTTCAGCTAAGTTTGACTAAAAATATATCTTTTTGCCGTAATCTGCAATGCTGCATCTAAGAATTTTAACAGACCTTCAAATTTTAAATTACATTTTTATGGATATCTCAATATTAAGTCAAAACTATGTAAATATAAACAAATTTAAATTCGAATATATGCGAATGTGAAGTCAAATATAAAGATAATAAGATCTAAAAAGTTCTGAATTTGGATGTGGTAATTACGAATTTAATTTACAGTTGTGCTCAAACTGATATTAGTGCTACCAATTTGTGAACTTTGATCTTCAGTATATTTGTTGAATAACATGATATATCAATTATTTTTTATTATTATCTAATATTATTTCACTTGCCTCTACGCTTTTGCCAAATCAAGATAATGGTAGTGTTTGCATTTTTGATAATTTTGATGGCCTATGAGTAATACACTGGTATTATTCTGCGTGCCATTTGAATACTTTCCAACAGCACTACTATTATCAAATTATCATTATCGGAACAATCTTTTATGTTTAGCGCGATATCCGAAGCAGTCTTTTTATTGAGAACCGTTTTTAGCTGTTCCAATTTTAGAAGAACGATCAGCATCGGATTGATATACATATAATAAAGCTCCTCTAGAAAAAGTTGAGAATGGATAAAAGGGTATAATGAAGCTGAAAAGAAATGTGTAGCGTGCAGAAGAAAAAATCATCGGAGTATATATTTTCTTGATCTGTAGTCGACAAAATCGCCGATCTCAGGAACAGTAAGAGTTAGAGACTTCAAATTCGGAATATAAGTTCTCACATATCACTGCACATACCCAATTAATTTTATGATAGGGTTTCGCGTAGCATTCCTAATTGATTCAATCATAATGTGTTTTAAATGTGAGCACGTAGACCCTGGTATGCTAGGGTTTGTAATCTTTGCCGTGGCTAATGAATTTGATCTTTATTGTTTTTTATAGTAGTATGCTCCGAAACGGCTATGATAATGGGCCTCATTCCAGCGATAAGGTCAATGGAGCCCTCGAGGCTGATAGTCATAAGCCCACATATGCATTGGATCATTTGGCCACATTTAAATTAAAAACTGAGGCTGAAACAAAACAGCCAAAAGAAAAAATGAAACTGTTGCTGGAATTAGATAAGACAGGTGGTATATGGCCCCATAAGATGTATATGTGCTTCAACGGCCAATGGCTTGTCATGCTTGATAAGGATATGAAAGAAATCGAAAACTTTCCCGGCAGTCTGCTATCGGAGCCAACAGCCTTTATCAGTGATGATCCCCTGGAAGCGTACAATAATGTTTTAGTTTTCTCCGTGCCGGGAATCTCCTTGGGCAATACTGAAATGCATATTTTCCAAGTGAGTGAAATCCGCTTTCCTGGATCAACTGAACTCTCTAAACCCCATTTTGCTACAGGTCAGTGATGTGAACTCGGTACATTTGGTGGAGGACCTGCGCCTGCTAAGCAGCGGTTCACCAGTCACCGTGGACCGCAACAAAACACCCATACACTTGCCAAAGCCTGAGCGTCCTCAGCCTAAGGATCAATACGGTATCGCAGCGGCTGCGGCAGAACTTGCCGCCGAGAAAAACGCACAGGATCGCGATCAGACGGAACGCGATGTTCAGGTGCTCAACCACTGTTTGTAAGTTCGATTTTGTTTCCTTACTTTGAGAAATTTACATTTTATTTTGAGAAACTTACATTTTTTACCTAATTGTAAGGAATTTACATTTATATCTTAAGATAATCTAGCATTTTGAATTTTGGAAACTTCCCATTCTTTTGGTAACCTTTTTTTAAGGGTAAATTTTTCTAAAACTTAGAAATCAACATGTCAAATATTCAGGGGGCTTTTTATGCCCTGAACCCTTTGAAAATGGATGAAATGTTTTGCTGCGAATGTACGTAACAGGTAGAAGAAAGCATCTCCGTCCCACAGGTCCGGATCAACAGCCGAGTTGATATAGCGATGTCCACCTGTCTGTTTGTCTGCCTATATGATCTCAGAGTCAATAAGAGCTAGAGCGTTCAAATTTTGTATTTTCAGTATTCAGTTCTCGTACACCACGTGCAGATCAAGTTTACTCCATTTTATCCAAAACTACCTCCGTTTCTCAAATATCGATTCACAGCATATATATCTATATATCCATTCTTATATATATGGTCACCATATTATCGATTTGATTTCAACCAATGTTATGTCAAAGGAAAAGTTGAACAACATATACAGCGTACGTATATATAAATATATATATCGGCCAAGTGTTAGCTACAAAAATCGCGATTCTGACTTAAAAATAGATCCATTCTTCAATCATTTTTCCTGTTCAAGCTTATCGTCTGCCTCAATTTTTAGCTTGCGCCACTTGAGCTCCTCGGGTGATCAATATCCGCCAGTGCCGGATATTTCGCAAAGCTTCTATTCAGAAAATACAGATCCTTACGCTGCACATCCACACCCTGGCCATACCACGCACGTTATAGATGCCGTCGATAATGTGAAACCAGAACAGAAACGGGCTATAGAAATCGAGTGTGATAATGTTGAGCACAGTCCCAATCTTATAGTCCTCCGATAGCGACATTATGGGCAACTCAGCCCCTAGAGACACCGCTTCCTGGGGCTTGTCCACGAGCCAAATTGAATCTGAAATGGCATATTCTGGCACTGCCTCACTACATTGTCTCAGGTACTCGGCAGAAGGTTCCTCCATCTCTTCTAACTGATATTCATCATCCATTTCAGGGACAGTTGTATGAACCCAAAAGGGGTTTGTCTCCTTCACTTTCCTTAGATTCGATGCGTTCTCGTCATCAGCATCAGCATCGCTGTCATACGCAGTAGTCGAGCGCTTGGCTTCGCTTTCCTCCGCTCCTGGCGGAGATTGTAACAATTGTAGATGTTGATCCAGGTTCATCGCTGGCATCGGCTGATGATTGTGTTGCACTTCCGTGGCCAATACCGGTTCTTTCTCATCTTCAGAGCACAATGTGTGAATTTGATCATTATTAGCAATATACTCGAAATCATCGAGATGTTTTGCAGCAAAATCTGTTGTCACTGCGTAGCCATCGAATGAGCCGGCAGTCAAACACTTGACTTTGCTCTACTGGTGGATTCACAGCCAGGCTCAAGGCCTTCGTTTATGAAATCAGCTTCTCTGTGTGATTATACTCCGGTTTCGTTTCCTTTGTCGACAAAGACTCGATTGAATCACAATCATTATTGTTCTTAGTAATTGGGGGGCGAACTTCAGTCTCATTAACAATCCTTTGTTTCGTTTTTTTATTACATGCCGCCATATTAGCATTATCATCCAAACTTAGTTGAATGACGAACTTTTTGGTTCCATGTTCCATGTTCTAAAAATAAGCAATATGCGAGCGCATGTGTGTGAAAGGGATGGCATGATAATCGACGCTAGCGTAAAAGTGTTTGTGTGTGTTCTGCAGAGCCCCGTTGCTTACGATTTCGTGTACGTATTTACATTATGTCGTGTTTATTATTAATATTATAGTTAAGAGTATATTACAGTGAAATATGAGTAATGGGTTTACAACGTAATGTTTTATTTTACAAAACAACGACTGATTTCCTCGATGCACAAAAAACTTTACAACTTTAGGTACTCGATACTTTGACTTGTTATTGACGCTGCGACTCGACTCGACTCTCTTGTTCTGTTGTTTTCCACGATTCTTCTTCTTCCATTTATTCTTATGCTGCTGATGGGTCTGTTAACCAGCGTTGCCACCCAACAGCACTGTAATCCCACTGTAACTACTCGTTACATGTGAATAAAAACATGCGCTCCCTTCGATTTTTTTACTGTTCAGTTAATGGAAGAAAATCTTTTTAAAAAAATACGTATATATATAAAATTATTGAACAGCTGAGTTCAGGATATACCATAGTCGTACTCACTCCACTGGTTTATTTTAAGCCTTATTTGAGTTTTAATTAAATTGTATTTAACTCACCTATTTCTTATGGTTGTATGTTGCTGACTTTATTTATTGCAGCGAGGATGTGGAACGATTCATTGCAAGATTGCACTATGCAGCTGAAGCTTTGATTGAGCTGGAGTCGCGGAAGAACCAACATAATCCCCACGGAGAGGGCCTGCTGGTACTACGATCACGTCCACCAATCGAGAGCGAATTCTATGACATTTTGGTTAAAATAAAGCTGGCGCTCAATTTCTCTGTTAAGTTGCAGAACCATTTTACCAAAGGTTCTGAACCCGTTCACAATGTCTTCATTTCCCTGCGAACGATTGTGAATGTGTGTAACGATGTTTATCCCGGTGCTCATTTACCTGAGAGCGTTGTTAATCCTCTGCTGCGCCGAGAAACAGTTACTTTTCTCAATGGTACACTTGACTCTAATGAGAAGGACCTGTGGCTCAGTCTCGGCCCCAATTGGACCGTGCCAAAGGATCAATTCAAGGATCATAAGAGCTCTTACCATCCAATTTTCTATGACGATTGGTCGCCAGACTGGGTGGTCGACGAAGAGGTTGCCTACTTGGCACCTGCATTGAAGAATTCCCAATCCTACACGCCAATGCCGCCCAGTCCGGGAGGCAATCGCACCTGGCTGAGTCGCCTAGAGAGCCGCAATGTTAAAATCGCAGAGGTTGCTTACAATAAATCTGCCACCAATGATAAGGAATTGAATGTTACGAAGGGCGAATATTTAGAGGTACATTTTGAATTTAATTTTAATTTTATGAAGCTATTCAACTTTGATTAAAACATGTTTTAATTAATACAGGTTATTGACGACTCCAAGAACTGGTGGAAGGCGCGAAATTCAATCGGTAACATTGGCTACGTTCCCAACACAGTGCTAGTTCCCTACAACTTTGAGCTTGGCATCAACCGGAATGGACGCGATAACGAGTCATTGGGCTCTTCATCTCTTGACAACGGTGAAGGTGACGCGAACAATCCGCTTTATCGCAACACGATGGCAATGTATGTGCCACCACCGGATCGTGAGTCTCAGCAACCGGTTGGCAACGCCAAGAATATGCCTCGATCCTACTCAATGCCAAATGTGCCCGTTCCGCCGCCTATGCCACCGAGCGATAGTCAACCATCCACCCCGAGTGACACCTTAAAGCGAAATATGGCAGCCGCTGGAGCTATTGCAGGTGAGTGCTTCATTTGCATTGTTCTCCATGTAACTACACTCTGAAAAAACTCGACCCAAATTTTAGAAAGTCGCCCTAAAAATTAGAAAGTTTTTCTTGTTTTTTTTAAATATATTTTAAATATCAGAAAACATTTTTCTTAAAATTAGAAATGCTTACCATAAATAGAAAATTCCAAAGAAATTGTGTTTGTTAATATAAAATAATAATATAATTTATAAAAATAAATGGTGTTTGCTTTTATAAATTATATTATTATTTTATATTATTAAGAAATGCATTTCTAAAAAGTATAAATACAAATCCTCATATTTAGAAAAAATACTCTTTATAATTCAGAAAAATTTAATGAAATTTATTGGCGCAGGTTTTTTTATTAGGGTTTAGTCAATAAGTCAATAAACTCGTGATTGAATCGAATCGCTGAAATATCGTAAGCTTTTTTAAATTAAATTATGTGAATTTATGGACTATGTAAAATGTATTTAAACGTGAAATCTTAAAATACTTAATTAAAAAAATATATATAAAAAGTTGTTTTTTTGTATGAGAAAACACTGAAAACTAGAAATATATTTTTCCTAGATTTTAGATATGTTATTTTCTGAATATTAAAGTGAGTTACATTTGGCGATCAAAGTAATGCAAATTTTTATAAGTGAGGGCAATTTTTTTCTGAGTGTAACCTTGCAATAACTTCCGGCTTTTCATGTGATAGCTATGCGAGCTCGCAACGACTGCGATGCCGATGACGAGGCCTATCTGATGCAGGCGAATGTCAACGGGGAGATGCGCATGTTGCTCCAGCAGAGACAGCAGCGCAGGGACCTGGAAATTCTAAAGACGCCTGAGATATACATTACCCAGAACTCCAAGCCGTCGGAGGTGGAGGAATGGCTCCGCGGCAAGGGCTTCTCGGACAACATCATCAAGCGCCTGCACTCGCTCAACGGTGAGGAGATGTTTGCGCTTTCGCCACACACCATCGACAGCTATTTTGGCCAGCGGGAGAGCCGTCGACTCATTTCACAAATTGTGCTACAGAAGAACATCTGTGAGGTAGATATATATTCTGTCCCTTTGAGTATCTGAAATCCTCATTCATCATTTGTTCATTTTTGCAGTACAAAACCATTCGGTCGTCTGAGCTGTCTGCTAAACTAGCTCGCGCCAGGCAAAAGGCAGATCAGTCGAATGGAGATGAGGTCTTTTAGGCCATGCCTACTTTGAGGGCAGCTTGTTCGAACCCGTTTCCATTGGAGTTTGATTTTAACTGCATACACTTTACTTTTGGCTGAATACCTCTGTGGATTGGAACCCTCTTGGCTTGTCCTTTATTTATTTGTAATGTTTCGTTCATTTATTTTTAAATATGCCTGTAAATGCATATGCAATATGTAAATAAAAATCAAAAACAGCATTTTATTGTTGCTTTATATGTGTGTTGAAGCTCCGAATTCACACTACACTAATTATAGTCGCAACTTCTTGCCGAGTCATACATATATGTAAAGAGACAATTAACAATGTAAATGGTTAAAGTTGTGGGAATATAGCAAACCACAAGGCCATTATTCTAAAGATATGTATATGTATATGTGCTTGTATCCAAAAAGATAAGATTTCATGATCTGTGCATGCCCAACGAGACTACAAATATCAAAACCGGTGTTATTCAAAGTAAAAATAAACTTTTAAAGTTAAAAAGTTCACGCCTTAGCATGGAAAACGAGAACATGAAAAATTATGTTTTTGAATGCTGTACTTAAGGAACATAATCAATATTCAATTCGTGTTGACTTATGTATTCATAATATGATTGATAAAGAAGATTATATGATAATTTCTGTGACTGTTGCACAAGGCAACAGGAGAGAGCAAGTAAGGATTTTGATTGAATTAACCAGAGAGCAAAAAAAAAATGTAAAATAAGCCCGTAAAAATGGAAAAGATGCAAAAACATATACGAAAAAGTCTTGAAAATGTAATAATTATAATGACAATACTTATAATAATAATAATACCAATGACAATATTAATAATAATAGTTCAATAATAATAATAATAATAATAATGACAATATTAATAATTATAATACAATAATAATAATAATTATATGATGCAGTTACCGATTTGATTTTTATAAATATAAGATTTGAACTTTGAATGTGTTCTAATTAAATCCAACTGACGCGATTATCGTTTCTCTGCTTGAATATGCAAAAGTGTTGAAGAAAAACAAGAGTTAGTTAACTTGATATCTTTGAAAGAATACTTACTTTGCAACATCTCTGAAAATAAGTCTCCTCTCTCTCCAGTCCAACATGGGTCCATTAAGAATCGATCCACATCTACCAATTTGCTGGAATTTACATCCGCAGTAAGTGATGCATTTTGAAAATGGGAATTGATCTCATTCGATTCTGTTAACCATGGTCAACTACTATCGAAAGAATTAAAAGTTGTTTCAAGGAAATCACCTTGAACCCTTGTTTTATACCCTTCTCATTAAAGTACTTCTCATTACCTTAACCTTCTCATCAATCCTTTTACATTCACATATTCTGATGATGGACTCGTTTTCAACATGATTTGAACTCTATGCAACTCTTGAGCTGGATAAACCAGTTGCATCCTAAATGTTCAAAATGTATGTATATGACTTTTAGTCGCTTTAAATCATAATTGACCACTTATATATAATGCAAAGCACTGCTATTAAGATTCTGGAGTTCTTTTTCCTACTTACCTTAGTTTTCCTAGGTAAGTTAATTAATAAAAAATGGATGAGATCTACATTAAATTGCAAAATGAATGGAGATAAGCATTAAAGTATAGAATATGTAAACTATCCCTGAAATATAACCACCGATATCTACGAGATTAAAGAGATTCCGAAAACGCATATTAAGCGTATGTAGTAATTATTAGAAATATGTATTACACTCAGAAAAAAATCGGCCTGAATAAAATCACCCTGATAACCTTATTAGAAAGCTGATCTTGTTTTAAGTAAAAATTTCTAAATATATGAACAAATATTATCTATTATTAAGAAATGCATTTCTAAAAAGTATAAGTTCATATAAATTATTCAAAAATGCAGAAAACAGTAATTAAATTTGTTCACTCGACTACTATATTTGCGATGAGAGGTGGTTCCTATGCTCCATCGTGTCGTGAGAGTAACAACCCAAAGCCAACGCGTTGGCATATCATGTCGATGCAAATCTTAAAGATGGTATCATTGTCTCAACTTGCCAAAAGCCGTCGGCGCATCATCATTGTCTGCTTAGGCAGACAATATAATACAATAGAAAGAAGAAATGTAGTAGATTTGAAATAGATTGGAGTAGATTTCCTTCCCATAAGCTTAGCTTGCGATCAGTTTTGTGACAGTTGCCTTTTTATTATCAATATTATATGTTATTTTCATTAAATTAAATAAATTATATCTTCAGAAATCATGCGAAAGTCCGTTTTCTATCGACATTATCAAGCGGAAATCTTAAAAGAGGTATCATTGTCTCGACGTGCGAAATAGTTTATTCATCTGCGCAATGTCACATGAACCCGTTGAAACCTATCTTTGTATGTATGCGTGTATGTGTGCCCATTGAGAAACAAAGAATTGTGTCTGTCGAGACACTGATACCCTGTTTTAGATTAGAACCATACATTTTATAGGCTGTGGTTACAAAATTGCTCAACAATTAAGCCACCCCACTTTACATAAGACAAGTATAGAGTGTTGCTGCTTTCTTCGCACACATTCAAGGGCTTGCTCGATCCGGTAGCAATATAAATAGCTGCTTTTTCGCACACATTCATAACGGCCTACTTGAAAAGATGCGCCCCTGCTCGCACACATATATTCTGCTTGAGGATTAGCGCAGACATTCGCTGCTCGCAACATTGTCCCTAAACAAATTTTGTTGCATTGCCGACGGAGTCGCGCTTTCAGCACCCGAAGTGTAGCTCAGCGAGAAGTGTAGAGCAGATTTTTCATGCAATTTTAGTTTGGTTTATAGTTGATTTGACACCATTTTCTGCTTAGTGCTCAGTGGCAAGTCACTTAACTCGCGAGCCAAGGTTCAATTTTTCAAATTTAAATATATATGAATTTATAAGCCAAATAAAATGTTTGCATATGCGAAATCTTAAAATAATAATGCTTATAAAAAAATACAATTAACTAGAGTTGATATTTTGTAGTAAAATGCACCCCGAAATTAAGAAAAGAAAAATCTTGGTTTTTAGAAATATACTTCCTGAATTTGTAAATTTTTAAAATGCAGTGCAATGGAGCTGCGAAACTGACTTGTCTGCTTGTTACAAAACGATCTATTTCGATTAATTTCCATTTATTAGTTTTTGGTGAAGAAGATTACGCATTCTTCTACGTTCAGAAAGCGAAGGAAAAATTATTAATAAAAGTATAGTATGGTAAGTGGGTAAGCTATTAAGAGTATTCCAGCCAAGACCCAGTCGAGCTAATATCAGAAATGGTTTTTGTACAAATTCTGTTTTATCCTGTCGAACATAATAATTGGGAGTCCGTATAAAAGATACATATTGAAGAATAGGACGCACATATGAAATTTGAAGAATTTTGGTAACGCATGGATTTTGAAATCTTTTGACTGAAATCCAGATCACCAAAGGCACAATTAGTTGCAGAAGAGGAAATATGCTTTTCAAACTTAAGCGTGGGAACAAAAAGACATTAATTTGCATAATTTTGAGCTGTTTTTTATACTATCATATATTCCAAGCTTTAAATCTACATTTAAGGGAGACAAAAAAAGAGCAAAAACTCTGAATAAATAGCCGAAAGCTACTCAAAATACTATACTCCTCACTCCTCACTCAGCCATAAGGACTTCTTTCCTGATACCTTCCTTTTCCTGATAACTTCTTTTAGTGCACACATATATGAGTATTTTTTTACATTTTCAAAAAGCCCAAAAAACTGCTATTTGTTGTAGACAGAGTGTGGATTAATTAAAAATAATGTACTCAATAGTGAAATATTTAATTATTTTCGTTTTAATTGAGCAGGTCAAATTATTTTTTATTTTATTTGTATTATTAATTAATTTTGTATGTCATTCATAAATGACAAACTGTGACTGCGTTGCTTTTGGCTGAATGTGTGTCGTAAGTAGGCACATCAACGTCACGCAGACGCAACAACAATACGGCCAATACTCGCAACATTTTCGAAAGAAAACTTTCTAGGTCACACGCCAATTTCCATGCCAAAGTTTTGTCACAATACAAAAGCAGCGCTGCGTAAAGGTTGACGGGGTTAAAAATGTGTGATGCTTGTTTGCTGGCTTGTTTGCGTATTGTTGGACAACGGTTGCATTAATGTCATACCAATCGTATTTGGCACAGTGTACCAAGTGTTGCGGGTTCTCGCCAAAAAAGTGACATACCAATCGATACATTGTAAGCGAAGCACAAATATCTACAAAAAAAATCAAATAAAACCGATCATATTCAGTATGAGCAACAAAGTCCCCCATCCCTTCCCAAACGGCCGTCGCTTTCAGCATAAATTAGAGCAGAGCGAAAAAATAAGCAAGCTTCTTTGATTTACACGCCGTCGCCAGCGTCGACGTCAGCGCCTGTTGTGCCTGCTGCCTGCAATGCAGCCGGCGTTAAACTGGCTTTAAGCTGACTCTAGAGCCGAGCAGGCTCGTTAGCTTTGACGCCGGCGCTGGCGCTGTCGCTGGCGCTGACGTTGTGCAGTCGCCGTCGAGTAGCGATCTCGATTCGTTATAAAAGCTCCAAATTCAACGGCTGCCCAGTTAGTTCAACGCCGACAGTATCTTGGGGCCTTGCCTCGACTGAGATTTACCCACAGAGTCGTCACAGATCCCCAGCAGTGCATCAATACGCTGGCGCTTATGAGCAGGTGTCGATTTGTGAATGAGTAGCTAATTAAGCTGCAATTTAGTTGCCCGCAAATTAATATTACTCAGTAACAGTAATATTAAACAGTAATATTGTTTGCTCAACCAAGCGCGGAATTCGCGATTTCGATTTTGTAATTGTTGGATTGTGTATTGTAAATATTGTGATTGCTGATTGCGGATTGTCGTGTGCAATTTAAATTGAAAGACTTGCCCAAGTTTGCGCCTCTTTAATCACTACTTCGTCGAGAAAATAGGACACGTGAGATACGTGATGGTATGTACCAAAGATTTAGTATAATCATGCTTACTTTTCAATTTTAACGGATCAAATTTAAAAATGCTAGCATAGCATTTGCAATAAATAGATAATTATATTCGTATCAAGGATTTAAAACTCACCAATTTTAATTTCATCAGAATATATTTCAAAAAGTAAAAGTGGTTTCTATAACGCCCATTGGCTATATTCATTAAGGTATTCCCAAATAATTATTTTCAATATTAGAAAAAGTTGAATTTTTATCGATTGGTTATTGTTTAGCTAAAATAAATATTTATTTTATTTATTTATTTTTTTTAAATATTAAATTTAATTTTCAATTTAATTTACTTTTTTCGCTTTTATTTCGATAGATTTTAGTAGGCATCAAATAAATAAATATATAATGTCAAATTAGTGTCAATGTCTAGACAGTCGTCTTTGATCGAATTAATCCAATTCATTTATCAACATTATGTACACATAATTACACATACGTGAGGAAAAACTAATGCTGTCTGTTAGCCCATAAAAAGCATTTAATTTAGGGCACTCGTGTTATTTTTTTGTTTTTCGACTAATACCAGTTTTGGCTGACGACGTCTAATGGCATATTTAAAAAGCCATTACGGACCATTGTTTATAGCAGACCAGCTTTAACTGACTTCACTTGCAGCGAGCTCTGTACAAAAGTACACACGATTGTGAGTGGCAAAATAATTGTGTTGCAAATTGAATGTTTTTATTAAAAGTAAGGTAATTAATTTAAGACACCAAACGAGCGACCTTCATACTTGAATTCGTTTTCGTTGGTGAGAGAGAGAGGTAAAGGGCTATTGCACACGACTTTGAATCGAATACCCTGCGCAAAGTGTAACTCCTTCAATTTCTTCTTCTTCACCGGGGGCATATTTGAAAAATGACTGCGTTGTCAGCCACGCATGGTCAGCAATTTACGCCATCTAATTGGACACGCCCCCCCATTATTTGTTAGCTCTGATAGTAATCAGTGCAGACATGCCACAAGCCAAGTTGCAACCATTAATTTTACATATGAAATTATGCTCGGCCCCAGACCACATACACATTTTTCAAGTGGATTCAATTCGGTTCGATTAAATTCGAGCGTTGATAATTACAAACACTTTTAACACACAATAGAACCTGGGCCACTTAAGCTTTCTATTCAACGAACTGACTAAATGGAACGGTAAACCAGCTTGAGGGCTCAGCTGCTTGTGGATACTTTCTCCCTCTCTCTCTCTCTCTCTCTTTTTTCACGAATCTTAAGCCAGTTATGCAATGTACTTAATTATGACATATTTGTGTACCAAATCCACTATGCCTGAGTGATTGTATGCTGGCATGTAAAAATGCATACGAGTATAACAGTATACCAGTATAACAACAATTTGACGACTTGCAGCCATTCACTTGACGATGTTTATTAATTTCAGGAACGACTATGTAAAACATAAAAACCCAGAAGAAAAATATGCAAATCAGGCTGGCCACACATAATACAAACATGAACATAGGTGTTGATCTATATATGGGTGCATACGTTGATATTGTTAATTAATATATACATACATACATATATGTCAGAGATATACATGTAATACTTCGGAAAAATTAATAAGAAACATAAATATTGCATATAATTTGCTTGTTTTTTTCTTGTACATATTTTTTTTAATTACATCAGCGGGGTGTAAAAAACAATGGCATAACTTTTAAGAAACAATACTGCAGAGACCAACCGAAAGATCACATTTGATTCCGAAAATGTCGAAAGATTTTATTTTGATACGTTGTATGTACTTCTGGTTTCAATCATTTGGCATTGTTTGAGGCTAATCGTGGCAACTGTTGAAGTGATTCACTTAGGCAATGCTCTTAGACATTACAATGAAAAATACTTTAAAAATAATGTAAATTGCACATGCACCTCGCACCTGGCACCACGTTAGCTAAGTAAAAAGGTATTTCGGAAAATGCCGCTCTACTCCAGTTGGATTGGAATGTGTTAAGCTCGAGAACCAACCAAGCCAGCCATGCTCTCAATTAATGAATTAAGTTAAACAAACAAACTAATTGCAACATTAATTAGCAGGGCGTTATTAGGCATGCGATTTTGACGGCTACAACTATTTTCAAACACACACGTGCCTCAAATAAAATCATTTCAACATTTAATGGCTTAATATTATTTTTATATATATTTACACATATATTAAGCTGATTTTCCATTAGTGTCTAGCACCGTAACTAACAAGCTTAAGCTTAAGCTAATATCAATAAATAATAATTATAATAATAATAAAGTGAATAAAATGTTTAATTACATGTTTCAAATTGTATGTTAATTTGACCAAACAACAAGATACGAACCAGTAACACCAAATTAAGCTTAAGAAATGAGTACTTTTGGTGGAAAAACTGTAAATGGTTAAAATGAATGAATGAAGTGGAGTTTCTTAAGAAGTAATTTGCTTTTTAGTTGCAACATATTTAGACAAGCTCAATACCAAAACAATTAAAATAAACACGGTCTTCAAAAAAGTACGCTTAAAGTAATCATAGTGATTTTCTCATTGGCTATCATAATTACCAAAATTATGCTTTGAAAGTACAACAATTATTTAGAACACGGGTCAATTAGGGTAGGCTTTAGTGGGATTGTTTAAAATATTTAAAAACGCTTAACCTGCAAAAATTGCCAAAATCTTTTATTTTTAAAACTAAAATCGGCAACAAAGCGCTAAAAATAGCCTGTTTTTGCCAAAATGCTGCTTTAACTTCAGTAATAAATTACTTTAATCGCATTTTAATTGACTCGTTATTACGAGTTGCTCTCTGTGGTGGGTAACTTGCTGGAAAGTGGCGAGAAGAGAAAGATCCGTTAAGTAGCAGTGCTGACCATTCAGCCTTTTCTTAAAGCAGCATTTTGGCTATTTTTAGTGCTTTGTTGCAGATTTTAGTTTTCAAAATAAAAGATTTTGGCAATTTTGTGCAGGTTAAGCGTTTTTAAATATTTTAAATGAGGTTTGACTGACATTTGGTGGCTTACTTTTAATTTGGCATTCCATCTTTTCAATAGGTTTCGGTTTAAAAACAATAATTTACATTTGTGTAAACTAACAAAAGCATTTTGTGGACACGCTCGCAGTTGAAAGCTGGCTCGAATTTCACATCTTTACCTCAAGTTCATATTTGTAGCTTCGAACGTAATCTTTTTAAAGACGAAAACTTGCGGTATATTCGTAATCGCATTTCAGTCATTAAGTAATTTGATTGTCTGCTTTGTGTATAACAATTGCTGCCAGCGACCTCCAAATCAAGATAAAATTAGTTAAATTATCTGACGAAGAAAGCGAGTCTTGAGATCAACTCGTTTGCTTTCGATTTCATTCACGTTTCATGCCCGACTCTTGTTTTGCTTGTGGCTCTGTTGGTTGATGCAACTGCTCAAGCAACTTGTACGTTTTCAAAGTCAAGGTCTGCCGCAACAACAACAACAACAACATGAACATGAACAGTAGTGCAACAGCTTCAGCCAGTGGCAATAGTTGCCACCGGCTAACTGCCATCGGCCAACCTCAACTTTATGTTGTCATCTGACCATAATTCGAAACGATTACAACTTAATCTCGGCGTGGACAACGCTTGACCACAGCGGAAGATATTCTCGCACAAATTAAACTTCAACTCTTAAATTACGTAACTTGGTTTATTAATATGCATTCGAGTATATTTAATACACTTTGTCTGTGCCGGGTTAATTAACTCTTAACTGTGCTCGCCAATGGTGTAAAATAATGACCGATGTCTTGTTCAATTATATAAAAGAGCTCTCTCCGCTAGATTTAGACTAAAATTATAAACTAAATACTTAATTTTAAAATCACAAAATAAAACAATAATAATAATAAATAAATCAATTGGTATTAAAATGTAAAAAGATTCAACATTCATTGCAAGCATTAGGAAAATCCAGAAAAAAACAGGTAGAACAAAAAGTTTTGAACATTAATAGATTTGTCATGGAGAAAGTAAAACGTTAAGCAGAATGAGATATATAGAAAAAAAGTATAGATTTCATCAACTCCTAACTAAAACTGAAATCACCACTCAAAACTAGGCCACTTCTTGGGAAATAAATCATAATTTTAATACACAATTTTGAAAAAGCGATTCAGTTTAAGAAATGCTCAAATAATAATATTGCAGCTCCAAAATTGGTATATATCTCAAAGTAAGATAAACATTCCTTTTTAATTGCTAAATATAATTTCTGCGTCTGGTTTAGTTGTGTCCTCGATTGATAAACTCTCCCGATCAATATGGAGTAATACAAAGGAACTCATCTTTTGCCAGATTGAATTTCCGATTTCGATGATTTTTAGAACAGATATGAGCAGCATAATAAATCGCACATTAGCAATAGATTTCACAATATTAATGAATTTGGAGTTGAATGCCTATCAAATGTGTAAGCACATTTTTCAAATATATATGTATATATACAAGAAATTCCGATCTGGCTCAGTAAGCACTCCCTCGAAATGAAATATTATTCAAGTGGCGCGAATAATTAATGCCAAACAATCTAATGTTTGGACTAAGCCAATAAGCGAAAGACGGACACGATTTTTTGATGATGGATGTGACTAAATCTAAGACACTCAATCATACAAACATGTCTAACTGTATAATGATTACCTATGTTTAATGGTATGTATTTCGTAAATAATGATATAAAAGTTTTCGAAATTATAGCAGTACGCACTTAGTTATCCACGGACTTGTAACCAACCGTCAAGTCATGTTAGTTTGTCTCGCGTGTTCGCTGCCATTTCTGCACACAATGTCTGCAAATTTTCTCACTTCCGTTTTCAGAGACAACGTTTGTTGGATTTGCTCTGGTTGGCATTGTCAATGAGAGCGCCGTGGGGCCGGAACCGGGCCGGACGTGGCAATTGCGGTAAGAGCATCGTAATTACCTTGGTTTTAATTGCACTACGAATTATGTGCACATATGGTGTCCAAAATGGCTGATCATGAAAATTATCAAAAACTTATAATGTGCGAAAAATAACGACCGACTCGACTATAAGATATCGAGTCATTCCAACAAATAGGCTAATCACGTCAATGATGTGAAAGCAGGAATTGAATGCGGCTGTTGCAGATTTATTTGTATCCTCAATGTCGATTTGAACATAAAGATGGAAAATTAGAGTCAAAGAGATATGCAAATTTGCAGCTGCTGTTATCTTAATGCACAGATCAACGGACATTCGACTTTTAAGCTATATTTCGATTCAAATGCATAATAAAAATCACATATTAATGCATTCATGGAATTTATTTAAGAAATTGAATCACGTTTGCTTTTGAGTTTGCATTTACAGAATATTGGATAACTTTGCTTGAAAACCTTCCTGTTTCTGGGGATTTTCTGAATTTGGATTAATTCAATTTGATTTTTGTTGCCTTCTTACATATTTTTAATTTCATTTAATGCACAAAATGAAGTAAATCTGCAAAAGCGAAATATTTTTAAATTTATTAAATTTAAATTTTCATATGAAAAAACAAAATGCATCCACTTGCAATTATTATTAATATGTTCTCTTCTGATTTTGAATAGAGAAAATCTTATAGATATTTAAATAAATATTTTGTAAAAATACCTAACATTTTCTGTATATATATATATATATATATATATATATTGTAAATCGAATTCTTCGGCAAAATACTGAGTGCAACAAAATGAATTCTTTCCACTTTCTCTTAATTGGTGTAAAACTAATAATAATAATCAAAGCATCGTTTCGAGTACTCTATAATGATTGGGATAAGCTCCATCATGTATTCAATTAAGAGTCCTCTATATTTATATTATTAAGAACTCAATATTAAACGTGTTGTCTCATGAATAATATTTTCGCATGCTTTTCTGATTGGGATCAACTACTAATCATTCAGAGTCCTCCATTTCTATAATTAAGAACTCAACTTTAAACATCCTATCTCGTGAATAACCCTTTCGCATGAACCGTTGGTGGGCGTAACTAATTCATACTAATACTTTTTTTCTGATTGAGTTTTAGCTGAGTTTCCCCAATTCGTGCAACAAATGTTGGCCCCTTTTTTTCATTCCAGAAATCTTATAAATATTTCTTCTTTTTAAATTTATAAATTTAATTTAATTTAACTTTTTATTTTGGTGTATTTTTTTATGTCAACTGGCTTTAATAAATTAATTAACAACTCCTTGTGATACGTAATTAATGGGCTTTTTGGCATTGCAAAGCCATTCGGAGTATCAGCAAAAGTGATAATTGATTTAGCTGTGTGTGAATCCAGCTTAAGGACCGGTCTGATGGAGACTTAACTTTCGCCTATACCATTTTGTCAACGAAAACTCGTTTATTCGATTTGTTTGTTTTGGAAAAAAGTAAACAATTCTTTAAAGACTTTAGGGGCCTTGAGAGTATTGGCAATTAAATTAAAATAAAAGTCAACGGCATTAAACAAAGGAGTTGACGATTTAGGTCCAGGTCCAAGGTTATGCATCGCTTCAACTGCCTTTCCCCATTCGGACTGACATATCACGACTCCAACTCCGGCTCCGGCTCCGACTCCAGTGTCGTCCCGTCGAAAATACATTTGCAATACTTTTAATTACATAACATACCCAATCTGGTATTCGCCATCTGAATGCTGGCATAGAAGTTGGCTGAGAAAACTTAAATACCGCATTTTTTGCATGTCTATGTCCACTCGTTGTCAGAACGCGCTCTTTGATGTTTATTTATGGCATTATTTATATGCTACGATTTGGTTCATACTCGTAGCTTGATTTGTTTTATACACTATAGTCGATTTAATGTGCTTAAAATGTCGTCATAAATTAATGCAAATCTGCGACTCCAAAACATATCTCTCTGTCTGTAAAAACGCATCGATCTCTGACTAAAAACTTCATATTTTTAATATAAGTTTATTACTTATGAGCACTTTGCAAAACAAGTTAACTAAAATTCTTGATTAAATATTGAAAACAGTGCTAATTTAACAAATTGTAGTAGCTACATGTACAGCGCATCATCGAGTCGAGCACTCATGATTATTATTCACTTTTCACTTTTTAGGTAAATAATGTTAACTCATACATAATTGTATGATTGTAGCGAGAATGTAGATAATTTGTTTACTTCAAAGCCCTAATTAAAATAAGATAAATGAGATTTTTCTACCACACCTCCAGAAAAACAAAAGCTCAATTAAACAAATTGTTAAACAATTATTAATTGTTTGCTTATTCAAAACCAAATGTTTTTGGTTTTGAGTTGTTTGTTTACTACGAAAAACACACAAATATGTATTCATAAATACAAATATTGATATGACATTAATTTGGTATGTTAAATTTACATTCAGCCACAGCGTAAAGGTTACTTGCTGCCTGCAACTGGTAACAGTATTCCGTTAACCGATTTCCTTCGAAACCAGTTTTAATTGGTTCGACTTAATCGAGTCGACACCTTTGAGAATCAATTAGTTTGGCGCATCCAATTGGACGACCTTATAGGCAATAGCAAATTGCGTCCGCAATTAATGAAATTGAGTTGATATAAATTCGCAAGCCAAAATCCGACCAGTCCTGTCCAACGAGTTCACAAAGTGCTAATCACTCGACTCCGGGTAAGAGAAGTTATTCGGTCATGCGACTTTTGGGCCATGTTACTTTGCTGAGCTGCGTTCCATTATGGCTACTAGAATTTGCCTCAGTTCATACACGTATCTTAGTGGATAATTGGACATTAATTCAGGTATGTGTGGACATACATATATGTATATATATCCAGTATATTGGGTGCTTCGAGTGCCGGTCTACTTATTGTCATAAATTATGGCCGTTGCGTAAATTGTGTGCACCTTGATTTCGATGTCAACAAAAACTAAGAAATAGGCATTTTGCAATTAAGTTGCAGTACGAGCAGAAGTCGCAACATCTTATGCAACTCTCGAATCCAGAGCACCACTTGACAAGATCTCAGTGTGCACTTTTAGCTGCTTTCACTTAAAATGGCAATTTCAATTAGTGCCTGTTACTCTATCGACGAGACCAATCGGAATTTGTTCAATTTCGGCCCATAGGGGGATATTGGATACGCCTCCCGGCTCTGGTTTCGAGAGAGATGTTGGACACATATGTACATCTGCACAGATGCAACTTGGTTGCATTCAATAAGGAGTTGTCTGCGCAGCCATCAATAAATCAATCATTTTGTGGCGAAATTCTTAGCTGCATTGCACCCAACTATTTTGCACTTTAATGATCAGCACTTGGTCTTTGGTGATTTGAGTTTAATTTTAATTAGATGTCGTTAAGTTATGCCAAAAAAAAAATTGCTCGCATTTACCCGATTTGGTGTCTGCACCAGTTTTGACGTTTATCCACATGTACACACATATTAATTCTGGTACACTTTTTGAGGGGATTACAAAATTGTTGGGTAGTTTGTAAGGAGTTGCCAAAATGATATAGCCACGTTCGTCTGTCCGTCTGTACTCAGTTTTTTGATAAATTTGATATAGTTTCAATCTCAAAACTATCTTCATGAAACTTTAAATAAATCCCTATTTTTGTTGCCGTCATTTAATACTTCGGAACCGACAGGATCGGACTACTTTATCATATAGTTCCCATAGAAAGCATCGATTGAACAATTTGAAGTTGACGCATTCTGTTACAATAAAGAAAGAGTATGTAAATTTCGGCGTGCCTAAATTAGTCTTAATTACTTGTTTAAATGCTGTACTCGTTAGTCAACTCACATTAGTCCAAAGTCGAAGGCTTCTGATTAGCAACATAAATCATATATATATATATATATAAGAGATACATTGTATCGTATTCTAAGAATATGTATTCGTATTTATGTATATTTATTATGGAATATATTTACATAATACATCTGTCACAATAGATATAAATAATATTTTTGTATTTCATTTTATTTCGAATTGAATTTCCTGCTCCGCATGCAAAGTCCAATTGGAAACACTTTTGTCATTTTTTTGTATCTCGAGTGGTCTTAAATCATGGCTAATTACCATAATGCATGTCCATCTGTTTGTTAACTGGTTGCATTTATTACCTGGCCATGACCAATTGCTGTGCTTTGCTTTGTCCATTGTGATTGCCAAACACCACGATTATCATCTGGCTTAGACTAGAATATGCATATAATCGAGTGTTTGCTCCGTTCGCTGGGACCGGGCACATGGACATTAAAGCGTTAACAGTGGAGGCTATACTAAGTCCAGACCCTGTTGGCTAATTTGAGTTTTATTGCAGATTTGAAAGTAGCCAATGTAGTCCGATCGAGCAAAGTCCGGGCTATTGTTCTGTTTGCTGTTTGCAATTAAAATGTACTCCGTCTGTGTGTTGGGTTCTGTCACGGCAGCTGGAACGGATTGGCCGCCAATATTTGCGCATTTGCATGCGGCAACTGGCATTTTGCTCAAAGGTCTCTCACCAACAACAACAACAACAACAATTGGAAGTTGCGGTTGGCTCTGTGACTGTGGCCATGTTGCCAGATGAATGAGTCCACATGGGTCTAAGTCTAAGCTCGAGGCCAGTGAGCTTGGATAAAATGCATTATGTAAGCCCATTTCTTACATATCGACGTTTTTGTTTGTTGTCTGGAAATTGCTATATATACATATATATTTAAAAATTATAAAATAATTGTAGGTTTTTTTGCTACACTTGCACATACACACATTGCGCTGCCATAATATATATGTATATATTTTTTAGGTAAATACCAGAAGCAGCAAATTGTTGCAACGAACATGTTTCCGTTGAAATGTTGAAATTAAAATGAATAACAGCCAATACAGACTAAATAGGTTAAGGAACCAGTTGTTACCATAACAGCAGAGCCTGTGACACAGCCGCCAAGATCGATGGCCGATTGTCCCTAACTAGTCGCTTAGTCGGTTAGTCGGCCAACATGCCAAATGGCTCAGTTCGTGTCTATGGCCAGTTTAAGCCAGGCTTAAAATACAATTTACATAAAATACACACACACACAAAGGTTTCGCTGAAGAAGTCGTTTTTTTTTTTGCCTTTTTTGACTGCTGCAAATATTTCTGAGAACTTAAATCGCTTTGACAGTGAAACAGATCTCATGCGAGTTGGCTCATCAAATAAATCCGAGATAAAAATAAATAAATTAATAAATAAATAAAAAATAAATAAACAAACACAAGCAGACATGTTCATCAACAAAATTAAAAGACTTCAAATTTTGCACAGATTTTCCTCCTTTAGCAAGTTATTTAAACGAGACATGAAGCTGGAAAAATTTAAATTACTTGATCAGATTTCAATAATTATCAACAAAACATTTTCTTTTTTTGTAGTTTCTAGTATTATCATTTAAGAATTCAAATATCAAAACTTAATTTAATTCAGAAACATATTTTGTAACTTTTCAATGTCTTATTTCTCGACCTCGCGTTCACAATTTGAAAGTGGAGCAGTCTCGTCATTCTTCTTGAAAACGTCTGACATCAGTGTGTAAAGATTTGACCCTAAGTTTAATTAGTATTAAATGACATCGTATTATACGAGATTGATCTCTATAAGCCCGTAGAAAGTAGCATTTCAATTTCAGATTCATTCACTTCATCTTGCCGCAAGAGCGCACCTTTTTTTCCAATAAAGGCAAGGATTGAGTTCCGAAATTGGAGAGGTTGATTTCTGAACAACTGTTTTTTAAGGTCGACCTGTGTTAATTCAATCCAAGACTCACTCATGTTCCACATTTATTCGCATATCGAACAACAACAAAAATCGAGTTTCTAGCATACCATTCTAGAGCAGGGGTATTTAAGATGGAATTTGAGATTTGATTTGGTATTTTTAGCCAATCACCGAAACGTGATCAAATGCTTGAGCGACAATTAGTTTTTGTTCTCCTCAATTGTGAATTGTTATTAATATTATGTAACTATTTCATTCGATTGAAATTCACAACGCATTGAAATATGTTTTAGTTTTGTCATTTGTTATTATTTTTGATTTGATTATGATTTCGAGGTCAAGAGGTCTACAAAAAAGAGACAGTTTTTGGTGGCGATAGCTTTTTTTTATCCATGCCGAGGGTCTTAGGATTTTTTCGTAAAGTTTGTAACGTATTAGAGGAGAAGTCTGCGACTCCACATAGTATATATATTCTTGATCCCTATCTGAGCCATTTATCCATGACAATGTCTGTGTTTTTGTCTACTCTATACGTGCACAGGAGCCTAACTCATTATCCGATAAAACTCGCTCGAGTCATTCTGAAATCGTAAGAAAAAATTTGTTTAACAAATATCTAAGCAAAACTCACATTTGGTCAAAAACTTGTTTTCTATTTTGCAGAAATAAATTTCTTAACAAAAAATATAATTAAATATACATTATTTTTTAAATCCTTTATGAATCTAATTTCTTAAATTTAATTATTTTATTCAATTTTTAATCAATTTCGTAGAGGAGTTACCAGTAATATACTCTTAAGAATTTGGTATGTAGCTTGCAAATTATGGAAAAAATGCGAATTTCAATTTTCTAAGGCCAAGTTCCCGGGAGCTGCGGGTAAATCTATTAATGTTAATAATAATATAAGTAACAAAAATGCAAATATTGAAGAGTTCTGTGTAACACACAGAAATACACGCACTGAAAACTAGACAAATTGGAATTAAAATTAAATTTAGTATTGAATTAAGGAAAGAAAAATTATGGTTTCTACAACCAACAATTTTAGAAATATACCTTCTGAATAATACGTTGATTTGTAGTGTTTGGCATGCCTCAGATAGACTTTCCTACTTGTTGAAAATTCAAAGCGAAAATCAAGTTTTCTTTTTTTTATCGATAACTGCCACCGTTTCTCAAATATCGATCCATTTATATTTCCGATATGCCACAATTTCGAAGGCAGAATCTTCCAATTAATAATACATAATATACATATGCATATTAGTGATTAACTGCCCAAATTTCATAAGGATCGGATGAGAAACACCCAAGTTATAGACGAAAATGTATTCCCATATTGATCTCATTTCTGTCAGCAGCCGCAAGCATCTTCTGTGTGCATATAAATATGCGAACGCATGTGTGAGAAAGGGAAGGCATGATAATCGACGCCAGCGTCAATGTGTTTTTGTGTGTATTCTGCAGAGCCCCGTTACCTACGATTGCGTGTATGTTTGTATGTATGTATGCATGTTCACGTGTTTGTAGCCTGCAAGATCGGGTCAGTTCGAGCATATGAATAAAAATATACGCTAGTTATAGTTTATTTTTTTTTTACTCTGTAGACCCTTGGCCTTTCATAAGAAACGAGTGCACTTGCAGACCTGCTCACATTTGGATGCACAACTTGTTACAGAGAAATTTGCCAATAAAACTATAGTACATATATTTCACAGCTGGGTTCAGGG
Organism: Drosophila trichaetosa; assembly: GCA_035043205.1. Lineage (NCBI taxonomy): Eukaryota > Metazoa > Arthropoda > Insecta > Diptera > Drosophilidae > Drosophila > Drosophila trichaetosa. The sequence continues at coordinate 1,095,236 of JAWNNE010000127.1, forward strand.
TACATCGCAGTCGAGCTCACTCCACTCCAGCGTTCTCACTTGTTCATTGTGGTATTTTTGGCTTTGTCTCTGCCGCTTTGCTCTCTAAAAGCGTGTCGAATTTTGATGCGTGCTATTATCTTTTTATGTTCACTCCATAATGCGAATTTATTGGAATGATCGTTTTCAGCGAATTGCTTTTTTAGCTTTACGATCCCTGCTGAGCTGGCGTGCAGCGTTTTTCAGACATACTTTTGTTTACCAACTTTTGAAGCTAGTTGTCTTTGGTTCTGCCATTCACCTGAGCTCGTTAGTTACGCAATGCATGGTTATTGATTTTGTGAAGAACTGAGCGAGTTTAAGCATTGAGTGCGATTTCATAAGTCAGCTTCGATGATTTCTTTTTATGTGATCAATTCTATAGTACTAATTATATATCTCATATTCTATATTGGAATATTCCAATAATAAACCGTTTAATAAATGATCTGAAACTACGGCAGAATCAGACAAAAATATGTGACGGTTATTTCTAATGAGGGTTATGCATCCGAGTACTAAACTTGTATAATACATCCACACAATGTAACCAATTTTTAGATTTTTTTCTATTCGCAAATTTATAGGTATCCCTAACTTCAATATTTTGTAATTATCTTTAGTTTTAATTGGTAAAATCAAATTTTCTTAATATTCGAACTTTATTCAAATTATTATTACTATATTACAAATTACATATATTTATCACTACTATTATTTTAACTGATACTGTATAAGAGATTTTAATAAAATGTTTAACAATTTTCAAAGTGTATATGGAGATTTTTCAATAGAAAACTTAATTTCAGACGCGCCATCAGCGAGATATGCTGGTCCTCTGCATTTTGGGATTCGTCTGCAGTGTGGTCGGACTTAAGGTATCAACTGGCTACCATATCGTGCACAATGATCCACCGCGCTCCCATGGAGGACACTTACATGGGTACAGCTATCTTCCAGCTTCCCAGCCATTTATAATAGGGTAAGTCTTAGCTGCTCCCATTCTGCGACTGTGTAAAACATTCTTGTATATATATTTTGCATCAGAAATGCGCTACCCTCTGCAGTGGATACTTCGCCTGTGCCACAAAATCCATTCTTTAGTATTGCAAGTCCCCAACCAGCACCGCCCATGCCGAGCAGGGTTACTTGCGCCAATCCTCCGGCTGCTTGTGAGAAATCCGCCTATCGTACGATGGATGGATCATGTAATCACTTGGAAAACCCAGGACTGGGCGTTGCCAATACTAAGTAATATCAAAGCGCCCAGACTACACTCAGAAAAAATTAATCTACATTTTAGTAAATCGTAAAAAATAGATAGTTTTTCTTGCTTTTAGAAATAATTTCTAAATGTAAGAGAACAAAATTCTTAAAATTAGAAAGTCTTGCCCTAAATCGACGAAGAATTATTATCTGTTATCAAGAAATGCTTTTCATTCTTAGAAAACTATTAATCAAATATACTCGACCGGCACTCAAGCAAGATAGCGTCACCAAACTTGGAAGAAAACTTGCTGGTAAGCTCCTCCAAAAATCGGCTATACATTTTTAGATCCTATATCTATAGAAATTGTAATCCTTCAAGGATTGGTATTACTAGAAATTAGATATATTACATCAATATTAAAAAAAAAAATCACGCTGAAACTTAGAAGAGCCAACACTAGTTTTAAGAAGTTTTCCAAACCTTCGCGATTTACTAAAATGTAACTCGATTTTTTTATGAGTGTATGTCTCAGTCTGTAGGCTTGTGCCACTTCTAACGCATGTCCTCTAGGTATGGTCGTCTTGTGACACCCAAATACGCGGATGGAATATCGGCACCAACCCGGTCCGTAACTGGCAATGAGCTACCCAGTGCTCGTCTGGTATCCCTTATGGCATTTGGTGAGCAGGACGTGCCGGATCCACAGTTTACGCTCCACAACATGCAGTGGGGCCAGATTATGACGCACGACATGAGCATGCAAGCGGGAGGCACTCAATCCAGTATGTCGATCACTTGATCACTTGGTAATAGATTGTCTAATTTATTCGGTCTAATCGAACAGAGAAGCATCCGACGCGCTGTTGCACAGATGATGGACAATTGGTGGGCTTGGACACAGCGCATAAGACCTGCTTTGCCATCATCGTACCTCCCCATGATCCGGCCTACTCCCAAGTTGGTACGCAATGCCTCAACTTTGTGCGCACCTTGACAGATCGGGACTCCAACTGTCAGTATGAGGGCGGAGCGGCCGAGCAGTTGACTGTGGTCACAGCCTACATGGATCTGTCCCTCGTCTATGGCAACTCGATGCAGCAAAATAGCGACATCCGCGAGTTCCGTGGCGGGCGCATGATTGTGGAGGAGCGCAATGGCGCAAAATGGCTACCCTTGTCCCGTAACGTAACCGGAGACTGCGATGCCATCGAGGAGAATGAAGTATGCTACAGAGCTGGCGATGTACGTGTCAATCAAAATCCCGGACTCGCCTTACAACAGACCATACTGCTCCGTGAACACAATCGCATTGCTGATGCGCTGTCTGCTCTGAATCCTCACTTTGACGATCGCACGCTGTTCCAGGAAGCTCGCAAAATCAACATAGCCCAGTACCAACAAATCAGCTATTACGAATGGCTACCAATTTTCCTGGGCGAGGAAAACATGTTGAAGAATAGCCTGATTTTCAAAGCTCCCGGAGGAAGCTACGTGAATGACTATAATCCCAGCATCGATCCCAGCGTATTAAATGAACACGCCACAGCTGCATTCAGATACTTCCATTCCCAAATCGAGGGTAGATTAGAGTAAGTGTATATTTATACAACCCATCAGAGATGTACTCTGCTCCTCTCCATAACTCTTTTTTATTATTAACAGTTATAAACTCGTTAATTTATAACCTCTTCTCTGCTTATAGCCTTTTGTCCGAGCTGCGCTCAGTTCTTGGCTCATTGACTCTTAGTGATTGGTTAAATCGCCCTGGTATTCTTGAGGTTGGCGATAACTTTGATTCCCTAACCAGAGGTCATGCCACACAGCCAGAACAGCTGACGGACATCCACTTTGACAGACAGGTATCTATGCCCAGACAATTAATACAAAAATAACTCAAATTCCGTAATTTTAATTGGATTAAAAATGAAAACAAATTTACTTTGAGCACTTCAATGGGAATTGTATTATCGGATCTCAGAGACTATAACTTATCGATAACTGCCTCCGTTTCTGGAATACCGATATATTTCGGTTTCCGATAGCAATAAATGCAAAAATTTTAAAGGCAGAATCGAATTAATCCACAATATTCGAAGGCATATTATATTATATATTATTATCAACTATCAAAATTTCATCAAGATCGCATAAGAAACACCGAAGTATAGTCGAAAGTAGATTCGCATATTCAACTCCTTTCTATCAGCAGCCGCAAGTATTTTCTGTATACATAAATATGCGAGCGCATGTGTGAGAAAGAGATGGCATGATAATCGACGCGAGCGTCATTATGTTTTTGTGTGTATTCTGGAGAGCCCCGTTACCTACAATTGCATGTACATATGTATGTATGTATGTACATATGTTCACGTGTTTGTAGCCAGTCAGCTCGGGGTAGTTCGAGCTTGTGAATAAAAATAGGCGCTGGCTTAGCCATAAGAAAAGAGTGCACTTGAAGACCTTCTGACATTTGGGTGCAAAACTCTTTAAAGAGAAATTTGCCAATAAATCTACAATATATTTAACAACTGGGTTCAGGTTATATCGATCTGTCTCGACTACAGCATTCTTATTTGTTGGTTCTCTAATCATTTAAAAAATAATTTGAAATACTCCCAACTATTTTTTCTGCATTTAAAATTATTACAGGGAAAACATGTATTCGGTAATTTATTTGAACAATTAAAAATACTCACAGCTATTTTTTCTGCATTAATAATTGTTATCAAAAAATGTATTAAATTTAATTATATTACTTTATTTTTTATTTGCTAGATTAAGCATTTTCTGTTTAGACGTAATATGCCATTCGGTTCCGATCTGCGTTCATTGGATATTCAGCGGAATCGTGATCATGCACTTGCCTCGTATAATGATATGAGAGAATTCTGTGGCATGAAGCGGGCACAGTCGTGGGAGGACTTTGGAGATCTGATCAGTCCGCAGACGATCCATACACTCAGATCGCTCTATGATAGTCACGAGGATGTGGACTTGACGGTTGGTGGCTCTCTGGAGGCACATGTGGCTGGGTCATTGGCCGGTCCCACTTTCCTTTGCATCCTGACGGAACAGTTCTATAGAACTCGTGTCGGCGATCGTTTCTTCTTTGAAAATGGCGACAAAATCACCGGATTCACTCCAGGTATTATTTTGCATTATACATATTGATCAATATGTAATTGTAATATTTTGACCAGATCAATTGGTGGAATTGCGTAAGGCAAGCATGGCTCGTTTGCTCTGTGACAATGGCAACAATATCGCATCGATGCAGCCTGCTGCATTTAGAACTATTTCGGGATCGTAAGTACCATATAAGAAAAACACTATCATCATCAATATTAATCTATGCCTGCTTACTAGGAACCCAATTGTGCCATGCTCGAATATTCCGGAAGTTGACCTCAGGAAATGGGTCGATCAAACTATACATGCCTCTGCAGATCACTCAGTTCTGTTTGGAAAGAAGTGACAATTTCCATTGTATGCACACGGATCTGTCTTTAACTAGTTCAAAATATAATAACAATTAGTTTAATCAACTTAAAGATTGTAAAATCAAACTCCATGTATTATATTGTCCCCATTTGATGTACATATATAAATCATATCGGTATGTAAGAAATCCCTATTATTATTACCCATTCTAATAAAACATTTTATCCTAACTGACTGACAAGATATCTATTTATATGTTTGGTGATACAGCATTATACACATAAAGAGAAAATTTGGTGCAGTCCACAAAAAATAAAAAATAAGAAAGACTAAAATAAAAATTTATTAAATTTCTTATCAAATCTTCTTTCTGGTTCGTGGTAATATCGACTAGGTCAGATATGCCTTCAATGCAAGGGCATAATAAAATAATTAAATCATGTAACAAATATAGCAGTATGATATGATTGAGTAAGTAATGTTAATAATATTAATGTTTATCTTAACTTCTGTTCGAAGTTATCCTTCATCCAGTTATGAAAGTCTGCATCCTCGTCAATCGAATAGCTTTTTGGAATTAAAAATGTTTTTATAACCATTAATTATGGGTAGGTAACGTACACTGATTAACAGATTATTGGTTGTATAAATAAACCTATAAAGATGAATGTACATTTTGAGATAAGCGTAAGACGTATTCAAGTTTAAGCTTCAAGTTTCGGAATAAAAATAAGAATTTTTTGGTTTTTGTGATCCTTTAGTACCTGCATTAGTCATACAAATTGATGAAACTTATACTTTCTTTCGTACTTTTGGTTATTCAGCTAGTTCATGATATTATGAATATGAATAAAATAATTTATGATATATGAATAAAATACTATATGATATATGAATAAAACGATTTATATCTCAAATACGCGTCGAATTGTTTCTCTATCAGTAAAATCCGATAACTCATTCAGAAGTTTTCAATTGTTAAATATTTAGCGACCTCCCCAAAATGAATTGAAAAGTTTGTTTATGAGTTCGTTTTGTAAATTTATTTATGATAAAAAATGATATTTATTGTAGCAAACAGAAGTAAAAGTGAAGAATTAAATTATATTCGAATGGCTTCAAACAATCAATACAAATTCTTAAGGAACAATAACATTTGCATAAGAATAAAAGTTTTCTTGTGATCTTTCTTTTGTTTTGTTTTATTGTTTTATAAATTGTTTGATTATTGATTTTCTTTGTTTCTTTTACTGGCTTTCAAATTTTATCTAGTTTAGTTAATTTGATTATTTGCATAGCATAAGTGAGAATTCTCAAATCACAATGCTTGGCTAAGCAAAACAGAATAACAGAAAGTGATAACAATTCGAAATTAATGATATCATTTGAATAATTCTTAGAAATATGAATAAAAAATCAATTTTCATTTTTATACGGCATTGTGACAGCAGAAGATAGTATGTTGGTCGTGTGCAATACAAATGAATGTTTGTTTAGAAAACTTCTCTGATTAATTATACCTTTAAGCAATTTTGAAAATAAAATATGCATATTTGAACCACAGCGTCATGTTTACTAATTTATTTATAATATTCTATAAACTAAACAATATGCTAAATAAATAAATGTATTTAAATTGAATTTTGTAAAAAAAAAATATGTGAACCGTTGTCAAAAACTGTTTGGGTTGTGCGTCATATATCAAGAATTAACTGAGCTAATTTCTTTCAGTTCTTACTAGCCACATTTTTGCATAATGTTTGAAAAAACAACTATATTAACCTTTTGACTGGACCAAAAAATATCAACTAATATTTAAAATATTATATACGTCACAATGGTTAAGTGATGCGCATAGGATTGAAGGTAATAAAAAAAATTAAATTTTTAATTTTCGTATATTTATTCATACTTTTTTTTATATGTTTAAATAATAATAACCAATTTCTAGCAGTATAGGTACAAATTTCAACGATGGGGCAATTTAGAATTAGATATAGGTTTTATCCGGGTGGGAACATTTCAACCAAAGCATTCAAATTTGCTTCCATATTCGTATATCTTGACCCAACTACATATCTCAGTATTATTCAAGTCATGCATTGAGATATATCATTCAAATATAAAAGAAGGTATAAATTGGAAAGTCTTTAGTCAATACTTCAAGATAATAAATGGCTTGGTTGTTCTAGTTTTTCTAGATAAAAGAAGAGCTTACGTCACAACTGCAAGTTTAAAAAATTCAATTCAATTTAATTCGGTTATTTCGCTTTGGAACGTGAGATCAAATTAGCATAATAAATTGATTGACATTGATGAAAAGGAGAAACATTAATCTTCGGCTGTTCCGAGATTACCTTCACATGTAGACTGCAGTCCCCTTCTCTCAGTGATCCGATATGTCCGAGTCATGAATATTATCTGAGAAACTAGTTTGCTTACAAACAGTGCCGCAGACTGACTGAAAGAATGACTCACGGCCGGGCAAACTTTTGTATAAGCATATTTCATTGATAAATATCAAAAGACAAGCCGATAAAGCTGCCTCATAATCAAGGTTTTTTTTGTGAATAGCTCAATTAGTGCTTGTATCTCTATAAGAACATAAGAGCTTATTTTTGATGGGAACAAATTTATAATGAAATAATGTTGAGGGTATTTGCTTTCTGAGATCCTTCGACTTAGCCATTTATCTTTTTTATCCGTTTATTTATAGTTTTTATCGTATGAAAAGATTTGAAATGGGTTACGAGGCGTACTAATTGCTAAGATAATTGGCCTTCTGATGCTCCGCTCTTCCGCATCATCACTTTCGTCTACATAAGTATCGGGTTGACTATTTTGTTCATTCTCTGATGCGTTATTAGATTCCAAACCTTCTTCGTTACTCAAATCACTCATATTTTCAACCAATTCAACATCCTCGGTCAAATCTTCAGCAGGATAAGGCTTCGCTGATCCTTTCATGTAGTCTTGATCCAAAGTATTTTCATTAGTGGGATTTTCGAAATCTACCATGTCATTATCGGTCTCAATCAGATGCATTCGCTCAGCATCATATTGATGCCAGTCAAAGCTTTGCGCTGGAGATGCATGTCCTCGATGTGGATGTCCTGGAAGTGGATGGTGATGTCCTGGATGGTAATAGCCTGGGTGATGATAATCTGGGTGGTGATATCCGGGGTGTCCGTTATGTAGATGTCCCTGATGCGGATGCCCATTGTGGGGATATTGTTTGCCTGGATATCCTTTGTGTCCTCCGTGCGGAGAGCCTGGAAAGCCTGGATACCCCGGATAACCTGGATACCCTGGGTGTCCCGGATATCCTGGGTATCCACCAGGACCGTCATGATGGTGCCCTTTTCCCGGCGATGGCATAGGAATTGGAATTATTATTGGTGGAGGTGGCGGGGGAGCGTGCTCATGCCAGTCTTTATGTCCTGGATAACCTGGGGGACCCTTGGGTCCAGGTATCCCAGCATGTCCAAAGTGACCTTTGTCCCCCTTATCGCCCTTGTCACCCTTCGGACCATAATGTCCAGGCTTTCCCGGTACTCCTGAAAATCAATAATAAATCTGCAATGATAAATCTCACCATAAATCAGTATGCTAACCTGGAGAACCCGGCGGACCAGGTAATCCTGGTGGACCAGGCAGACCCGGAGGGCACAAACAATGCTGCGGTGGACTTGGATAGTGTGGAGGCGGATATGGATATGGTGCTGGTGATGGTATTTTGTAAACCACAGATGCAGGAGCTGGCGCTGGAGCCGGAGAATGAACTACAAATCTTCCGGTTTCCTTAACACATTTTATCTCTCTCACCAAACCGAGAATGGCTAAGCCCAAGAAGAATATTTTCAATATTTTGGCTGTCTAATCGAATATCCAATAATGTGACTTACCAAAGCAGACGATTGATATCTTCGATTTCATGGTTCGAAAACTAATGCTACGTTTCTCCAAAGAACCGATCACTTTTATACTCCGAGCACAATTTATATAGAATTTTTGCGAACACCCGCAGAGAAACACATATTTTACAAAATTTACTAATAATAATCCAGTTTCTTTAGGACCGTTATGAATGAATCCACTGAGAAATCAATCTTTTGTCTTATTATCTTTATTTGTTTACATATCATGGAAACTAATTATGATTTGCATAAAAATCTCATTGACTCTGCATAAAAAAGGTGCTGAATTCCATCGTTCTGATTCTTTGATTTCGTCACGTCATTACTTCTGTTTGTAAAACGACTGAAGAGTTTGCCAAAGATGTCACGCTTCAGCATATGATTAGCCCACATACAGAAAATTCAAAAAGTTACCGGTATAATGAAGACGCAAGGTCAGAGCGAAAGTTAAAGGTTAACTGTTTTTCTTATTACATAAGAAGCACTGTCCCAATTTCATTGGATTTTATATTCAATGAAGGAAATAAAAGAGAAATACAATTATTTATTTTTCTTTATTTTACGGTAATCGAAAAACGATATTCTTGGAATTGATCAGACCGAGAAATGAGCAAAACATTTAACTAACTAATTAAGTTGAATGAAATATAATTTCGATTACAACTTATTTAAAACATATACTCTAAATATATTCTAGTTTTATTGGCGTCTTGCACCCAAATGTGAGAAGGTCTTCAACTGCACTCTTTTCTTTTGACAGGCACGGGGACTGCAGAGTAAAAAAAACTAAGCCAGCGCATATTCTTGTACACAAGCCAAAACTAACTGGCTATGAACATATGAATATACATACATACATACAAATATACAGTGACGGACAGCTTAATTGTATCAGTGTCAAGTACATAATGTAATTGCCGGCCATAAACTAATTATACATTAAAAGTAGGCAACATTTGACATAATCCTACCTTGCAGGTGGGGAAACCTCAGTGTATTAGGGCCATATATTAATTTTGGTCTTAAATATATGTACCTACCATCGGTCTTTGGATTTTTTTAAAAATAATGTATAATAAGCTTATGGCAGGCAATTACATTATTTACTTGACACTAATCCAATTAAGCTGAACGCCACTGTATGTACATGCAATTGTAGGTAACGGGGCTGTGCAGAATACACACAAACATATTCACGCTCGCGGCGATTATCATGCCATCTCTTTCTCACACATGCGCTCGCATATTTGTATACACGTATGTATACAGAAAATGCTTGCGGCTGCTGGTTGAAATGAGATCAATATATGAGAATCTACTTTCGACTTTATGGGGTCGGAGATGCTTCCTTCTGCCTGTGACATACATTTGCACAAAACCATTATAACCTCTTTTAATGGGTTCAGGGTATAGTCTGTCTAGAAATTGTTCTTATGGCTGCTGACTTTGCCGATTCAGCCAACATAAATTTAAAGTAAAACTACTTTCTTAAAATAGAAATATGCAATACATTAACGCACAATTTATGGCGATTTGCATAATTCTGTTGATGTCATTTTTATATCTTACAATGTGATATGTGACAGACTTTTCTCTTCATTTAAATATTTATTAATTCTAACATACGTCTGGATAATAAGTGCTTATCAGCGGTAAATTTACATAGTTCAGATATTTACCAATCCCATTTTTGTAATTTCCCTATATCTGTCTGTTTCTCCCTTTCTCTCTTTATCTTTACTCTCAAAATTCTTCAGTTTGTAACTTATTAATCTATAATCATTAACATTTTTGATCTGAATAGTTTTTTAGTAGGTTGACCAATTTTTTTGCTAGACTAGTTTACATTTTAATACCCGTTCTATATTTTATATTATGTGTTCAATATTATTTTACCTATTCATTTTTATCTGATGGGATTTTTGGGTTATACCAAACCACTTATTGAATTGGAACATTTCGCATTTGAATACCTCGAGGTGCTTAATATTATTTTAATTGATCTTTTAGCTTAAAATATTTTTGCAATCTTCAACTTTTAAAGTTGATGGTCTGCATTTAGTTTATATGAAATAAGTAAAGTAAAAGCAAGATGTGAAAATGTAAGTTCAAAATATTGTACGCTTACAACACTGAGCAGACAGTGATGTATTGCGATGTCATTTATACAAAAAATGATCTATTACATTTTCAAAAAATTACACTTAAAAACAATGGGGTCGGAAATGCTTCCTATTTGCTTTTTGTCGTACATTATGGTTCCCCATTGTAAATGGGTTCAGTGCATGAAAAGTGAGCGCTTACATTTATACAAAAGTGAATGGTAAAATGAAAAGTTTTGAAATCGCCCACAACACTGAACCAGTTCAAGAGTGTTGTGTAACAAAAAAATCTAAGCAGAGCATTCGTATATTAATTGAGAATGCATGCGTTTCACTGGGCACGATGGATGGCGGCTAATGATGATGGGAAAAATTATCTCGTTGAAAGTAGACCGATTAAACTTTCAAAAATTGAAGCCATTTACACTCTTACACCTTCAGGAAATACCTTTTGTAAAAGTGAACACTCCATTTGTACAAAACGATCAAATCACGCTATCTTCATTAGCCACTGAAGAAATGTCTGATTACCATTCATGCTAACCATCTCAAGCGAACTGTTTTTAATGTTTTAGAAAAATTTGTTACTGAAAACAAACAGAATTCTAAAAACACTAATGTTTAGTAATAATATTAGTAAAATAAAATGCTAATATAAGAATTCTTCAATGTACACATATAGAAAACAATACCCTGGAAATTAGACATAATTTTCTAAATTTTCGAAAATGTAACCCTAGTTTTTAGGAAGTGGCTTCCATACATTTTAGAAATTGACTTGTCGCAAAAAATTTGACGATTTTCTCCAATTTAGGTTGTTTTTTTTATGAGTGCAGAGTCTTGATCAAAAAGTTGCGAACGCTGTCCATAATTCATGACAGATAACAAAAGATAAGATGCCGGCGAATCTGCTTGAGAAGCGTGTTAAGGATTACTGCTCCGATTTCGGGGACGTAAATACTCTATTTAAAACAAAAAAAATAAATAATAATAATATAAATTGTCAAAGAACCTGCAAAAGTTGCAAAGATTAAACTTTAAAGCAGTTAAGTTTCCCTAAAGGAAACTATTATGCCATTTGTCAGCATTGAAATTTATACAAATATAAAAAATCGAGGAATATTCTTAGACTCTCGATATAATTGTAATGCTCACTGCTGAAAATACCGTATTTATTCGACAATTTTATCTGTTGCTGATCAGGTGGGACACAATGGAGAGAGAATAACCAATACAAGTATTTTGTCCGAGAATGGAGACGAAATAAATTTGCATATCAAGCAAGAAGCAGCCATACAAATAAGTAAAAAAAACTATTTACTCAAATGGTGTTTCAGAGTTGTATGAAGTTTCAAATGATTTTATTTTTCTGAATAATATGAAATGTTATAATGTATCTGAAATTATTTTATTAAAGTAAAAATCGGGGACCGTAATCTTTTATAAATTATTTAATTTAAGTCACAAATGTTTATTTAATTTTAATACTCAACTACTGAAGAAATTAAATATCGATGAAATCTCATATCTCCCCATCTTCAAGGAAACCAAGCTAAGGTTCTTCCTTGAAACTGAACGATTAACGAAAACAAATTTCTTTTTTAAATCATAATTATTCATCTTTTATTATTATCAGTTTTTGTTTATTAAGATATAAATCGGTCAAACTGATCAGTTAGAGATGCATCAGCTTTAAACATTACATAACATTTATATACATGCAAGAATATGAAATCCCTTCGATCTTTTTCATTCTACTTGAAGTATTAACAAATTATTTCCAATCTCTGAGTTTTGATGAAAGTTATTCAAAACCAGTTTTAAGCTTAAAATTATTTAAAAAAAAAAAGTTGTGTAGATTTCCTGGAAATTAGTTATCCAGTTGTGGACTTAAGTCTTGCCATTTGCTAAGGTCCAGTTGAGGAATGTCGTTGCAGTTCAGCAAAACATTACTGTGTGAAAAAAGGAAACATTGGTTTAAGTAAGACAGAATTTCTCCGAGTGTATAGCCACTTACCGAGTGTTGGGGAAAACGAACGCATTCGGCTGGATGTAATGCAAACCTTGCACGTTGCTGCAGAGCAGCGAAGCCAAAGTAATCTTGCGTATTTCCGCCAGTTGAGCTGCATTAGAAGTTGGCCACATTAGGAGAAGGGATTATAATTAAGGATCGAGAATGTACTCACTGCGTGACAAGCCACTTAGATGACTCTCCCGCTCGAAAAAGAAGCGATCGCCTCGACGCGTGTTGAGGAACTGTTTGCCAACAATGCACAAAAGGGTGGGTCCAAACAATGAGTCAGGCGCATGGAATTCGAGAGTGCCGCCGACGGCCAGCTCGACATCTTCCGGATTGGCATACAGCTTCCGCAGCAGGTGTATTTTCTATAAGAGCCACAATATTAACTCATAATTACTACTAAATATAGAACACTTTCTACCTCATTCGATATTTCATTGGTGAATTCCGACCAGTCGGCGGCACGGCTCAAACCGCAGAATTCGCGGACATCATTGTATGAGGGCAGTCCGAAATCGCGGGCACGTTGAATATCCAGAGCCTTGAGGTCGGAGCCATACTCCTGGAAATCCTTCCTGTTGAAAAAGTGCTTAAGCTCGCGATCTATGTTGCTGTCAGCGCGCTTCTGCAGCTGAGTGACCATGCCACGCACAATATCGGCCATGTTAAAGTTGGATGACAGAAGGCGCATCGTTTCAGAGCGCTCAAAATAGTTGCTCAGACGAAGCGTCTGGTTTGAGTCCCGATTTGGCGACACCAACCTGCAATGAACAGTTTATGATTGTTTAATTGATGCCAAAAGTAAGCCACTTCAAAAGGTAAGGTACTTACGAAAACCAGCCGGGAACCTGGGTGTGCGAATAGCGGAAGGCAGCAGCCGAAAACTCTGCATACGGATTGGGATTGACGCTCTCATCGTAGTCATTCACATACTCGGTGGAACCCGCCGCATAGGGGAAGGTAATGCCATTGAGATGGGTGTATGTGGAGCCCAGGACTGCAACCAGATAGTCATAGTACGTGATCTTCTGGTACTGCGCAATGTTAATCTTGCGTGCCTCCTGATACAGACGCTCATCGTTGTAATGCGGATTCAGTTGGGCCAGCTGCTCTGCCAGACGGTTGTGCTCACGCAGCATAACCGTATGAATTACGGCGATAGTTGGCGTAAAACGATTCCGCTTGTCCGGCAATGAATAGCACTCGTTGTTGGTGCCACATTCACCGAAATGATTCTGAACCACGGGCAACCATTGTCGCCCATTGACGTGACTGGTGCGCAGTTGGCCTCCCTTGAAGAGACGCACTTGTCGACTCTGCTTGAGTGAATTGCCATAGAGGGAGGAGAGATCCAGATAGGCTGTGACCACAGATAGCTTCTCGCTGTGTGGCAGTCCGCTCTTGGGGCATATCGCCTCCGCATCAGATATGCAGCGAGCAAAGCTCAAACATGTTTTGCCCGTATTATGGGCGATGGGTCCACCACCTGCCAATGTGATTGGGTGGCACAGTGGATGCTGTGAATCTGCACAGCAATCCTTGGGTGCTCCCCTTGTGGTCTGCAGGCTCAAGTCGTGGCCGACAAACTGGCCCCACTGCATGGTGGCAACGGTGCGGAACTGATCCATGGTGGTCTTCTCGCCATACAGCGACAGGGAGAGAAGTCGTGCGTTGGGCACAGCTTGGCGCCGAGCATAGCTTGGATGCAGCATGCGCTTGTACCTGGAGGTGGCGATGCCAAATTCTGGATACAGCAAATTATTGCAGGCACCATCTATGCTCCGGTAGTGCAAATTCTGCGTATTATTTAGACAGTTTAAGGGCGGTATTCCGCACCTGATTGGCTCCACGGGCTGCTTCTCAAGTGGCCCAATACTCAGCCAACTGCTGGGTCCTGCATTTCTCCTATGCTGGGGCAATAGGTTCTTCAGCAGTTCGTCCAGGTTGCCATCATAGCTATCCGGGCTATTTCTCTTCGATCTTCTGGAGTGTTCGATTGGTGTTTTACTAGCAACCAAATCTAAAGTGTTCAACTGGTGAAATGGGCAACCACTGAGTTGATCCTCCGCGCTTGTGGCGGTGATCACCACCAAAAACAGTAGAAATCCAATAATCGGAGTAAGTAATCTCATCTTTGCCACTGCACTGCGAATTGTGATGCACTTTCACCGGTGGCTCGGCATATATACGTGGGATCATCGACTGATGTTTTGCATATTTGCACGATCATCAAACCCTAGTCGCGAGTTCATAGAATGCCACCTTCCGCATACTTAGGCACGCACGTGCTAAAGTTTCAAGAACATGCTCAATTTTGTGAATTAACGATTAACATTCTTGAAAAATCGGAAGCCAGTATCTGTGTGCTCAATACTTTCATTTCGTGTTCTTTCTGCTTCGTTATTTGTTATCTTTTCCGCATATAATTTTTCACACTCAGTTTATTTAGTGTGAGAACTGTTTGCACTCCACCAAATTCACAGAATATAAGTCTTTGTTTAATTTTAAGAGAGAGCTGGTAATCATGTGTTAATTCTTTGGTTTTTTTTATGCATAAATGTTTCTCTTTTTATTACTAATCAGATGCCTAAATGGCACACATTTTTAGAGCACTTAACGACTCGAATACGAAATAAATTGTAAAAGCCCAGAACGGCATTCTCCAAGTCCAAACTTGTATTCTAGTGCATTTATACCAAATCTGGCAAAAATTAATTACACATTTTCGAAAATGTACAAGGAAAGAAAATTTTAAAACTGTAATTTTAAGCTTAAACACGATTTGTCTATGGAAAATACTGAGAAATATGTACGGGGCAGCTGTGTCTACCGTCCCTGACCATGCCGACTGTAAAGTAAGCAGTTTTCTAATCATGCACAAAAACTATTTCTAGTGGGGGCGTTGCCGAATGGTCTCAACTGCTAAGTTTTGCAGTCAAGACAGTGTTGTAATTGTTGCTGTAATCTGCTATCTCAGCTGACATATTCCATGGGAAGCACGTCCGATTCCAAGTGTACGTTCCCCCTGTGAGCAGCCGTTAGGCCAAAAAGCAAGAGGAAAAATTTTATAAACAGAAAAGAAAGGCCACATTTTAAAATGAAGTTCTGTTTAATTGAAATACTCCATTAATAGTTTAATAAAATAATCAGAGTATAATTTAAAAAAAAATTCTAAAATAACAGTTTATTGCGTGTTTTTTTTATTTTGAATTTTATTTTGTTTGCCATATGAGAAATAATCTGGTGTATTTTTTAATTTATACTGCTTATGTAATACCTGCAGTTTGCCTTATTGTCATTTCTACTGACCCGGTTTCTTAAATATTAACGCATAACATTAATTTGACTAATTGAAATAAAAAATAAGGATCTCGGCTGTTTGCTAATTTTTCGGTCAAAGTGACAAAAAGGACAGATCTGACGTATAAAAAGCAAAATGCCAACACTTATACGGAGTTGCCACTATGTTGAACTTCCGAATGCAACAATTTGAGACGAATGCTCAAATCGAAAAACTCGTCAACGAAAAAACGCTAATTAAATTTTTGACTGTGGAATGTTTACATTCACTGGTGAGACAGTAAAACTAAATTCACACAAATATTTTGTAAAGTTCCAATTACAAATGAACCAGTTCCACAGTATTATGTATTGCTAATAATGCCCATAATGTTTGGTGTTAACTAAGTGGCAACTCTGTACCTTCGGTGCTTGCCAACACTGCTACCATTATTATTAAAAATTGTTAATTGTGCACAATATTGAACAATAACAATAACAAAAATGAAGCGGAGAACAAGTGAAATTTGGTGCTTCTTTCGAGCGGTCGACGACACATTTGCGCTGTGCAACATATGCAAGGCGAAGCTGTCTTATAAAACGACAACGACAAACTTAAGCAAACACATGAATCGAATGCATCCAAATGCAAATGCTTCGGCTTCGATGCATAATCGCAAATTTAAAATATTGCCACAGACAAATGATCGACATCGAGGCAAACCTCGGAATCCGGAACAGGAATTGATATTGCTGAACTTTATAAAGAAACACCCGAATTTGTTGCAAAATCCCACATGGGAAACACGCAACGCATTCGAATTGCTCTGGGAACAACTCGCAGCCGAATTAAATCGCAGTGGGCCACCACAAAAAGATCTGGCCACATGGAAAAAGGTTAACTCTGCTAAAATACAATTGATTTGCTCTTCTTTTTAAACGTCCTCTTTCTCAATGTGCAGGCGCTGAAAGACTGGAAGAGATTCATCATTAAGAAGGTGGAGAAAAATGAAATGCACAATATTCCCTTGGCAACGGGCCTAAGTTCGGCGGAGGAAACAATTGCCAGTTTATATCGTCTCAGTGATGATGCTAATCAAATAATGAATGCATCCGATGAAGATTTCCAGGACACCTCGAATGCCACATTCGATATGGAAGATGTGGAGGATGTTGTGCCCGAGGAGGAGGAGGATAACAGCGCGCTACAAGATGCCTCCGGCTATGGCTATGAGCCAGAGGATTCCAAGGCGGAACTCGATATTGATCCACTCTTCTTGCAGCGATCGAAATTCGAAGGAAGAGCTCTCCATACCGATCTGGAGACGATGAGTAAATCCATCAATTTGGCCAAAGATGTGGCGAGTAGCACTCAAAAGGCTCTAAGTGAATTCTGTGCTCTCTATAAACAAAAGCTAATCGAGGACAAAAGACACCATTCTGTCATCGAGCAATTAATGTCGGAAAAACTAGAATTAAAGAAGAAACTGCTGGAGATTGAGCAGAGGAAATTGTCCTTAAAATAGTTATTAATCTGATGATGATGATGATAATGATGATAGTCGGTAATTAGACAAAAAATAATATAACTTAATATACGCCTAATCGTAATTAGCATGTAATTCATTATGATTCAAAGTTTGGCGCGAGAAGCTTTTCAAAAATACAGCACATATTTTAATGAAGTCAGTTTTTAGTCAATTTGACGCGGCTTTGTATTGTCTATATATTATATATTTAAACATTTTATATACGAATCCCTCAGTTTTGTAACTAGAACCGGATGACTGTCATAGGAACAATCGGCCGAAGAATGGATGCTTATTATAACTTCTTATTTAACAAGGTATCCGAACCCAACTCCTAACATTTGATATTGAAAATCAGATGTCGACAATTTTCGGCATGTTTTTGTTGTTTTATTTTCCTTTAATACCCATCCGACCCAATCAAATTATCCCGCAGAAAATGTTCTTCGCTTCAGAGGATCCTTTCGAAGACCTCAATAAAAAATCTCCCTGCGTAATCTTTTGTTACTGGATAAAAGTCCATCAGATTTGGAGTACCCCTACATTTAAAAAAAGGAATCAAATTTGATCACAATTCCAGAAGCCAAATATTTATTTTATGTCAACTGAAGTCAATCGAAAATATGTCCTTATTAAGGATTAATGGCATTTTCAGCCATCTGAGAAATTCAACCCAAATGTTGTAATAATGTTGATCTTGTGGGTTTGAGTCCTGATATGCTGAATAATAAATAAATCTCTGATTGAATTGTTCTCAAAACGGAAAGCGAGGATTTAGTTAATTTAAAATATGTGGCGTTGTCCATTGTTCGATCGCAATGAAGCAAGTCCTTATTAGACAGCTCACCGTATATTTTGTTCAATGTGTTTTGGAGCAACGACTTACTTCCGAAATCGATATTTTATATAAAAATAATAATCATTTATTAGACCCGTTTGCATCCGGTTTGCGTTGCTTTTGAATTGTAACGGACAGCCTTTATCTATTATGACGAAATGCGCAACGGAGTCTTTACTTGCTTCAATCACTACGTATATAGTTTAAACTTACAAATATTTTCTTTTATATTAAACCGCTAATTTTAATGTACACAAAAGTTTAAAACAAATACACAAATATTATTTTTACGTATACTCGAAAGTTCACAAGGAACTGAACTGCATATTACGAACTGGTTCCGATAGTCGTAAACTATACTTTCATTGTTTTATTTAGCAAATTTATAATTTACTAAGCAGAATAACTACTTTGCGTGACTGTAAATGAATTTCTGCTGTTTAATTGTGTAAACAGTGGAGAATAGTGAGCCTTCTTGTACGATTTTTAGCTGAGGGAGTGGTACCCAATAAAATATTGTGTGCGATAGTCCGATACATTGTGCATCACTAATTCATGTGGATGTGGCCTGTGGAAATAATGTGGAACACATTCGGCTTCTTCTTCTCAGCTTAACCATTCTTGGTGACTGACAAGTCATGATAATTTTTTATAAAACAAATAGTTTTTCGCAATGGACGACTCGTTTTTCGGCTTTGATACAACCACATGCGTACCGGTAAGATATAAAATAAAATGCGGGAATAATCCTGTGCGCAATATGAATAGGTTACCGACAAACTCGTGTTGCGTCTGCAAATTGAAAACTTCAATTATGCTTTTTTTTTTTGTTGCACTGATTATAATAAGAGTCTAAATCCAATAGGATGACGATGGGCGCATTGCAGAGCCCCCGGAAGAGGAGTACGACGCGCTCAATGATGAAACCTTCGGCTCGGCGATAAACGGCGACTGGGAGGAAGCCCACGAAACTCTCGTCCGACTCGGCGGCAATCGCGAAAAGATTCGTCGAGGAGGAGGTGGAGGTGGGGCCAATAATCATCTGAGTGGTGGCAATGGCGCCTTCCACAATCAGCAGATGCAGCAACTGCTGCGTGACGACTCCGACCTAGAGCTGAATCTGTCCGCGATGCGATTGGATGACGTCGACCTGGGTTCATTTGGAGAGAGCGATGGTAATCAGTCGCAGCGCATCAGCCTGGACTCAAATGTTTGGGCATTGCAGCCGTCGGCGAACATGCCCTTGGCGAACAATCCACAGCTTTTTCGCGAGCACTTTCGCAGCGCGTTCAAGTCGCAGCCGATGGCAGCAGTTGCAGGCTCAGCCACACAAATGAAGCCACTGCAGGAGGCCAATGCCAATTTTGGTTTGCCGCCCATGCCGCCACCAGTTACCGCAAAAATCTCAACTCTCGAGGATATCGAACGGAACTTAATCATACAGCAGGCAATACCCAAGCAGCAGCAGCACCAGCAGATGCCCCAACAGCAGCTGCCACAGCTTCTTCAACAGGACTTTAATCTGGCCAACAGGCAGCATTTGGTGGTAACACCAACAATACTACAACAACAACAACAACAGCAGCAGCAAATTCAGAAGCCACAGCAGCACAAGGGTAACATTCATCATCTTATTTGTATATATATATATATATTTATATAAATATAAATAATATATTACTATATATATAAATGTACATATGCACATATATAAAAATATATATAGAGATATAAACAAATATATATTTACAGTTATATATATATACATTTCTACTCGGTTAACATGACGAACGTTCGAGTAATTTACCCATTGTAAATTTGAGCTAAACCCTTTTTTTTTATTAATTTTTATACTTTGTACTCCATTCAAAATGTCTAAAAATCCGCGCCTTAATAATGATTTCTGCAGAAGTTGCAAAGTGGATGCTTCTGCCCTGCGCTCTACTCATAATAACAATTATCTGGCCAGGAAGAGATTAAGCATCTTGAGAACCCCTTTCGATCTATTGCCAAATTAGAGCTAGAACTACGATTGGGAAATATTCATAACCTGCACAGATCTGAACTCGTCTTTGACTCAGTCTTCCATTAGTGTCAGGGAATTAAAAAGAATCCAAATCACAACGGGCCAAATGAGGCCCACGTGTGTCGATCCTAAGGTCGACAGATACGTCTAATCTAACCTAACCAAACATTTTATAAAGCTATGCAGTTATATATATAACAAGCAAGCCAGCAACTCTGACTACATAAATCTTATATATATATTCCTGATCAGCAACAACAAGCGTGTCGACCTAGCCATTTCCGTTCGGGACTATTAGAGCTGAAGACTTCAAGTTTAGAATATAAGTTCTCATATTTCAGCGATATCTTTCTCTTTAGCCAATAATTTCGATCAAATCGGTTTCAGATGGCAACAAAAGACACAATTTTGAAGCTTTTCTTTCTTAATTTTGAATTTCCCCAAGTTTCGGTGAGGAAATTTATAAGGCTTCTTCTTTGGTTATAGGAATGGTTGAATTAATACTAAAGTTTAAAATATACAAAATTACAATTGTAAACTGAACAATTTAGGGGCGTGGTTACTGTAACCTCGACATTATTCATATTTATGCAGACAATTTATACAATTTTTGATGTGTATGATTTTGAACTAATTGTAATTGCAGCACCTCCTGGATTCTTGGCAACTCCACAAACACCGCCAGCAAGGCAAAATCTAGGATTTCATGGGCCGCATTCCTTGGTTGGAGCTGGGCCAGGATCCGGACCGGGACCGGGACTAATGCCGACGCCTCCATCTCAACAGCAACAACAGCAATTGAACAACGGGCTGAGTGGGAATCGAGCACCGCCCGGCTTCATCTATCCAAGTGGAATGGTCCCGAACCTGCCACAACATCCGATGCTGCAGCAGCAGCAGCACGCTGCCCTGCCACCCAGCTATCCCCGAGCACTGCCAAATCCCCATTTGCCCACAGCACTCAACAACTTTGCCATGCATCCGAGCTTCAATGCAATGCGTGCCGTTGGCATCCCGCATCCCGCAACCTTTATGCAGCCCGTGCCGCCTGTGCAACGCCTCCCTCCGCACAATGTGCTCAATCAGCAGCCCAACTCGATGTACAACATGTTCAATATGCGCCTTGTGCAGGAAATCCAGCAGAATCATCCGCTGTTGCAGAACGTGGCCGTTGCCCGTCAACAGCAACAGCAGCAGCAGCAACAACAGCTACAACAAAATCGTCCCGGCGATCGCCAGAAACAGCAACAACAACAATCCCAGCAGCAGCAGCAGCAACTTAATCGTCATGGCGGCAACCTGCCACAGGAGGAGTTTGACGAGTACGCCAATCTGATGAGCACCCGGGACAAACACTGGCTGATTGGCATTCAGTTGTCGCAGCTGAACACGGATACGCCGTACATCGACGACTATTACTACACGGTGCACAGGGAGCGGAAGAACGGACAGATGCGTCACAGCCAGGCGCACAAGGATAACCAGTTGAATCATCCGCTGACGCAGCCACGTGGCCATGCCCAGCTCATTCTGGTGCAGTTGGGCAACAAGAACGGGTCGCGCAACGGGCAACAGCATCGCGAGCGGCGCAACTCGGAGAACACGAGCAACAGCAACGCCAGCGGCAACATAACAAATAGCGGTGGCAACAACAGCAACCTCCTTGCTGGCTATATTTTCTCACCTTTGAAATTCGAGAACTCGCTGGGCAAACTGCAGTATGGCAGTGTCACAGCGCCCCGCAAGATCATCGATGCTGATATCATGGGCAGCGATATGAGTCCATTGGATAATTCTGCATCGTCTGCATCCTCATCAACTGCAGTGCATCATTCGGATAAGTCCAGCGAGGGGCCAAGTGAGGTGCTCCTGGTGCCGAGCAGCATGCGAAAATCGCGTCACATTCTGCTGCACATCGAGACCCTTTATCGGTATCTGCTCAAGCTGGAGGACCTGGAAAGCCCAGAAGTGATGGCAACCATCGTTTTGAAAAAGAATAAAGAAAGCGAACGCATCGCAGCCGTGGAGCAGCTCGAGATGGCAAATAAAACGGCCGAGGAACGTGCTGCCGAGGCAAACAATCCCCAGACCATGAATCCAGCGCTTAAAAACAAGTTCAACTATGAAATCGAGTCGCGCGAGGCTCTCGTCAGCAAACTAAAATCGGGGCTCACTTTCGACAAGGTCGTCGCCATGATGAGCGTGCGCAAGGGCAAGGTATTTGGAAATGGATCCCAATTTTTGAATTTTATATTGATTATTTTATTTATTTTCCCATTGTAGATCCTCCTACGCCGTTGTATGCCATTTATTGCTGATCAGAGCATACGTTGGACTGTTTGGGCTGGCGTTTTCTGTTCGCTGCAGAATGTCGTTAAGAAGGATCGTGAGGATGTCGAGGGTGTTCTCTATGCCCTGTATCCGGAGTTCAGAAAGCACATTGGCGAAGCGAGCTTTGAGACAACTATCAATATATCTGCTGCTTTCACGCTGAATGACAAAAAGATGTCGGCCATATTCTGTAGTCGGGTAAGCACTAATTCTATTCCTCTAAGCCAGATCTCTTTTCATTGCTACGAACCGAATTGTTTTTGCAGTTTGGAATTTTGTCGCTCGTCGGTTTGATTCTACGGGTGGAAGCGATTTACATGCTGAGCACGGATGCGACGCTCAGCGAGGATAACCGACAGAAATGGCGTGAGTTTCTCGCCCAGGTTGCTTCCTGCCTTAATCGCACCATACAACATCAGACCATCTCGGCGGCAATTGAGTCGGATGCAATTCAGCCAATGATGAATCATTTTGCGCGATTTAAAGACTTGAAACTGGATGCGCTGCTGGCTTTAATAACGGAGGCCAAACATCAAATTAATTAAATTGGTGATTGGAAAGTCATATATATAACCCCTTTGTATAATTTCTGTCATTAATGTTGGGTTATTTAGCAGTTAATATGTGTATGATCTGATCCACAATGTATCTGCATATATATACGTTTGTGTTGTTGTATTTAATTTTCAATATATACATACATATTACACGCGCACAATTTGTAAAAGAATTCCATGCATACACGCATATATATACACATGTCTATCAAAAAAGGAAGGCTCATATATTAACTAAAGCTAAAGCAGAAAAATGTAGAGTAAGACAATTAAACATGTAAACAAATGCGAGATATTTTCTTTTCATCAATTTTATAAACGTGCACTTTAAGCAAGGCAAAAACTACTTGATAATACAGCATCAGATAATGTTGCTCATTGTATATATATATATGTCATTTTGTATTCAACACAGTGAAAACTTATTCACAACTGAGCTATTTCAATTTTGTGCTGCTCTTCACATTTTAACTTGTTTACTTCACATTCATTAGGGTCACATTTGTGAGTTTCATTTAACATTTGTTGGGATTGAAAACTTTTTGAATTGTTCAAAAGCTTCTGAGTAAAAAACATTCATGTTTAAATATATGTATACAATTTGTATTTTACCACTGAATGGGAATAATTTGCGTTATCAAACAAATTAATTTGTTCTTTACAATAATTCATTTAAACATGCACGTTATTCAACATCAAAAACAAATATTCGAAGTTTGTAAATATCAGGCTTAAAAATCTACTTGAAAACTGAAAACTGAAAACTGAAATTGGGATAAGAGGGTATATTGAAATGTGAAATTTAAGTGAAAACCATTTGAATACAATGTAGAGTTGTAAGCATCTCGCATTCATACTTTTAAAATACAAAAATACAAACATTGACAACTCTATTACAAGAATATTATAAACTTGTGATACATTTTATGTATGTAAAAGAAAAAACAATCGAATAGTGAAAAAGTGCACATGAAACAGTAACAGTAAATGTGATTTTTTTTTGTTTTTGCTCATTTCTCTTTTGTAGAATCAAGACAAAAAGCGATGGAAAAATATTTGTTTTTACATCTGTCGTACTCGTAATTGACGGTTAATTTTTGATCAATTTTAATATTTCGCAACTTATAGTTTCTTCTGTGTTGTCTTAGTCGATTTAAACTGCTATATCTTATGCTTTATTTTGTATTTTCATTATTAATAACTTTCCATGAACACACAAAGCAGTCAAATTATTCACAATCAAATAACGGTTAAAGTAGGTTAAGTGGAGAAGAGGAAATTACAACAAGAAGAAGAAGAAGCCTGTTTATATTATTTATAGCCTATATGACAACTTCCATAAATCATGTTTTGCCTGCTGTTAACGATGGCAAAAATGATGCAGAACAAAAAAAAACAACAACAATAATAATAACATAAAGAAAACAATGCAAATTTGGTTAATATATAATGTGCAACAAATAATAAAATCACATTTTCTTCAAATTATTTGAGTTATTTAAGTTGCACCCAGGGAATTTTTAAAGGAGCTAATAAAAATTTTAAAAAATAAATGATATTTTGTTATTGTCCCCATTAAAAATCCCAAGACATTTAAATAAAGTATTTTAAATAAATGTATTCAAATATATTATTTTTAAATCGAATTTATGTACCAACGACAAAAGTTTCTTCACAAAATTAGCTCGTTAAATCGGTTCAGATTTAGTAAGCAAACTGCAACTACATAGAGGATTTAATGCGGAGCTAAAAAATGCAATTAAGCATGCTAAAAATGGACAGGCAGTAATATCCACCCAAACAAGCATATAAATGTAGATAATAAAACATAAACATTTATTCAAATTTAAGAAGTACCAATTTATTGGTAAACATCAGAGTACATATTCCAAAACTCATTTAATATACTCCTGAAATTTGCAAAATCGCTCTGAACACGGACAAGTTCTTTTTGTTTCTAAAATTAATTTCCAAATATACGTAAACAATTTTTTCAAATTAGAAAATACTCTATGCTGTGCACATATATAAAATAACACCCTGTATATATTATACACATTTTCTAAGTTTTTAAGAAAGGTACTCTGGAAAAAATCCATATTATTTGGAAGGAAAAATGCTTTCGTTTTTATATTTAATATTTGCTGCATCGAAAGGTGAGCTACTCTTGGCGCCAAAAGTATTGCGATTTTCTCAAATTCAGTGCGGATTGCCAAAACTTTGAAATCAGAGTTGCAGGATTAGCAACGTCCGAGACAGCGGGAATCCCAAGTAAGTTCGTCATAATCGACGCCACGACCATATTCAATTCTAATTGACATAGCAGCGGCATTTGTCGCGACAATGGTGGCAATAATGGCGCCCAAATCGCGCACGCCCTGCCTGTCTTTCCATGTGAAATCAAAGTTGTGCGTACGATTGTGTGTACATACGTATGTACATATGCATGCATAGATACATACATACATACGTATGTACATTCGGGCTTGTCTGTAGGTCGTTCTATTTTCGCCCTCACTGTCGCGACAACAGGACAATGCGACGGGGGACTCGACGCCACAATTGCTAGCCTCATCTAGCTCTGGCGTCTGCACACTCTCCATGTGTGTGCGTGTGTATGTGTGTGTGTGTGTGTATTAGTGTGTATTAGTAATTGTGGGGTTCACTTCATTGAGAAGTAATAAGATGCCGACAAGTTGTCGTCGTCGCCATCGTCGTCGTCGTTGTCGTCGTCGTTGTCGTCGTTCTGGACGTCGCCGGCGATAGCATCCGCTGTTGTTCTCGATTTGGAAACAACTTCCGAGGATGCCGCCGACACTTGTTACGCACTTTGGCGACTGTTTTCCACTCAAACCTGCGGTCACATTGTTTTTTTTCTAGTGGCAACGAATTTGAAAATTCAATTCTTGATTATGCGCCAAAAGCAAGTGCAAATCTAATCTAAATACAGTCGAGCTTCTCTAACGCGAACTACACTGTTCCCACCCAAAAAGTCGAACTAAATTTTAGAAAATCGACACACTTTTGGCGCCAAGCGTAACCTTAAAATTCTGAAAGCATTTATTTAAAAACTAAGGTTTTTATTTTCCTAATTTCATTAAATTTAGAAAAATTATGTCTAATTTTCGCGGTGATTTTTCTGTGTTCAAGGAACTTTAAGATTAGCTTTATTTGTTGCTTGTAATATTAATATAATATATAATTTTTTTTAAATTTTGAAAATGATTTTTTTCTAGAATCTGGGTTTACGTGTCTGCTTTTCGGAAATGTATTTCAATAACAGATAATATTTCTAAAAATAAAAATTAAAAACGCAATATTTTTGGGATTGTCTTAGAGAAAGCCTTCATAATTTAATAAAGTTTTTATCTTTTACTTAAAATTATTTCTTTTCTAGGTAAATTACATTTTAAGACGAATTTCTAAAAATCAGGACGAGTGCAGGGGACTAACAATAAATGAAAGTCTGCTAAAATATTATTTGGAAAGGCAAAATTTAAAATATTGGAACCGTTGTAAATTTTCAAAACAATTTTAAAAAAAACAAAATAAAAAGCGTTGTCGTTAATAATTCCAATCCCAAAGCTCATTCAAAAGAATTTCAAATATTACATTTTTAGATCCCTTTGTTTGCTTCTCCTAAAACGTTACTAAATCATCAAGAGATACATATGTTTTTTTCAAAATAAAACAAAATTGTTTTATATCTTGAGGGTGTGTAATTATTTCCATAGACTGTCTTAAATTTTTAATGGTTTTATACAAATTATGAACAAATCAATAATATATAATATAAATATAATACAATTTACTGAAATTTTATAAATAATTTGAAAAAAATTTTAAAGTTGTTAATTAATAATTAATCGTATCTTGATCGTAACCTGAAAAGTCTCAAATATTCCAAAATTTACGTATGCTTGTTTCATACATTTACCCATATATTTAAATTAATATTTTGTCTAAAAGTGTTCACTAACCAAACCCAAATTTAGACTTTGATAAAGCACATACATTGCACAAAAGATTAGCATAATAAATAATATTCAAAATAAATTTAAATTAAAAATTCTTTATAAAAGTCTTAATTTATAAAAAATTTAAATTAGTCTTAATTTATATACACTTTTTTAAAATTACTTCTAAAGATACAAATTTCTGAAAAACAGAATTGAAAATAAGAAAAAACGAATCTATTCCGATTATGTGTTTGATCTTAAATATATATATTATTATTATTATTGTTATTTAAATTATATATAACATAAATTAGCTTTGCATGTCTCAACTTCATAATGACAGATTATCTGATTAATTATGGTTTTGAAATTGCCAAGAAAAAATCCAAATCTATATTGACGTATCTCGTTGAATATAAATAATAAATAATAATAATAAATAATTATTATTATTATCTTAGTTTTCATTAATAATAGCTTAACTGATCAGTTATTGTTCTCAAATTGAAAAATAAAATACCCAAATCCATTCCGGACATGATTAGCTCTACGAGGCGTCTCATTAAGTACTCACACCAGACAGTGGGATGACAGAGATGAAAAAAGTGTCAATTATGCATGCAAATGCGAACTTCTCTATCTAATCTAAACTTGTTCATAACTGTTTTCTTTGCATTTGAATAACGGCGATTTGTAGTTGGATGCTGCAATTGCCGTTCAATTAGTTCAAATATTTTTGTTGCTCAGGTCAAGCATCTGATTAGTCAGTAGTCAGCAGCAGCAGCCAGCAGCAGTCAGTCGTCAGTCGTCGCTCCACAGTGCACAGTTCGGCATTAGGCTGCTGGAAGGGCTCTTTGCCAATGCGACGCCAAGGATGGACGCGGGTATTTCTCTGTGTGTGTTGGGGATCGGGGAGTGTGGGGTGTGGGGTGCGGGGCTTCTCGTTATGACTGTTATTGTTGCTGTTGTTATGGCTGGCGTTGTTTAGTTGACTTCGGCCGCCAGTCGCCGTCTGCGTTACCGTCGCCATCGCGGTTGCCGCCAGTGTTGCTGGAGCCGGCAGACCGGCAGCCAACATTTGACAAACGAAACTGCGCGCAAATAGAGATAGAATAGAACGCGTAGAGTAGGTTTAAGATTCAACACCATGGGGACCAGAGAGAAGCCAAGTGTCGCCAACTACAAATTTATTTACTATTACTATTCAGTTTTTTACAGTCCTTACTTTTTATACGTTTTGATGTTTTGCTTTTTAGTTTGGCTTGCTGTTGGCTCAACTCTTTTATTGCCATTAATCGGGTGACTCAAAATCCATATAGCCCATATACTAATCTGCTCTACATATAAGAGTTGAGATAAGAAATGATCGTGAACTTTACGTAACTATAAAATGCAACTGCCTGTAACTGATTAATCACTATATACAAGGTGATATTTTAATTAGCCAGTTTAGATTGCCATACTCATACAAATGAATATTCCAGCATGTGCACAAATATATATATATATATATATATAATTGTATATATATATATATATATATATATATGTATGTATGTGACAATGAGTCAGAAATCAGGACGTTTGGCTGTGGCGACGGCGCCTTGTTGAGCAGCGCTCTGTGCCGCCGTCTGCGTCAGTCTTTAGAATGCTCTGCGCAGTGGTTCCAAGTGCGCACTGGCGAAAGCATATAAAAGGATAGTCGCGTACACGGCTGCCATTTAGTTCACAAGGATTCATGCGGCAGGACACAGTGGTCCAGTGTGCACCGGCTAGGATATAGAAGTGTGACAATCTCTGTGCAAAGTCGCGAATAACTTTGAAACTCTGAAATTGAATAAGATTGTGCAAAATCTTAATTATATACACAAATAAATTATAAACTAGGCCACTCGGTAAATAATAATTCAATTTCTCAAGATGTTTACTTTATTCCAATTAATTAATTATTCGAAATCAATGAAATTCCACAATCATTTTATTTAGTTGTGTTCAATTATTGTTTTCCAGATAAAGTGCATTTTCTCCCCAATCAACATTTTTTTATTTTTGTTATTTTTGCACAGGACACAGTGGTCCAGTTTGGAATATTGAATATTGTCGCGAAAGTTTCGAAACTTGTGGTGCAATTAACGGTGGCAAATCTTGATTATATATACAAATAAATAACAAACTGGGGCACTGGGTAAGTCGAGACAAACTTCTTATACAAATTGGTTTAATTAAATTCCTGGGGAACATTTTTGTACACCAAATCCTTTATTTGAAATCAATTAATTTCAACAAGGTGTTCATTTAGTTTTGTACAGGTATTATTTTCAGGATTAAATATCAATTTTCTCCAATCAACATATTTGTATTATTTTTATTAAAAATCTTTTTACTTTTAATTAAATTTCTTGCTGTAAATTTCTTGCACTTAATTTTAATATACCAATAAATGTATTTTTCACAAGAATAAGTTTGGCACTGAATGGGTTCTGCTTTGATTCAAAACCCAATCGAACAAATACTATAATGTTTTCCAACAGTGCAGTTTTTAGTTTCTGTATTACGCATCTATCAAATGTCACGTGCTGTGGAATATAAATTTAATTAAGCCTCGACTATACTCAGTGAAGTGAAAGCACATCTTTGGCATGCCGAAGATTACGTACCCTTTCCGACCCAAGTCCACTTGCTCACATACATGTGCGCAAAGCCGTCATTACACTTAGAAAAAAATCAACTTGGAATTTAAAAATTATTCATAAATATGACTCCAAGGTTAATTAACCTTATTATTCAGAAAGTATATTGATTAAAGCCAGAATTTTTTATATTATATATTAATTAATTAGTTTTAGAATTTTAAGAATTCAGATATATAAAAAAACTATTTTCTGAATTTTAAATGTTTTCGAAAAATAATATATTGCATTTAGAGAAAAAAATACATATGTTTGGGATTGTAGATTTAGAAATGACTTTCTAATTTTAAGAAAAATCTTGTATAATGTTTTTAAGGCAATTGTCGTTTTATTTTTGTTTTTTTGAGTGTAGTAAAGATATTAAAACTGTATTTAATGTCGATCTGATGAAAAACACAATAGTTTCATACGTCAGTTTTCTATTTTTCGCTTTCCGTCGTGGAATGGACGCGTAATCATAAAAGATCTCATAAAGATGACGATCGATTTCCACAATATTTTCAAATCGTTGATTCACAAATAATAAATAATGAAGTCAAAAGACAAGTTAAGATTTCTCCAAGTGCACTTAATGTTAGATAGAAGATAAAATTTCACATTTCCTACTTAACTTAAACTCATTATTATCTATATCTATCTATATATATACTTGTGCGTCCTATTCATGAATATAAATCTTGTATATATAGTCTCTACAAGGTTCATCATGAATCATGTTTGGTATAATCTTCTGACACAAACTTATAAGTGGCGAAATTGATTCTTCGCAATTAATCAGCAAAGTTAGTTTTGCAGTTCCGATAACAAGTACACTCAGAAAAAATAAACGGAATTTGAAAAAATTGACTGCAAATTAATATCGCCCTGAAAACCAAAAAGTTTTTCTTATTTATAGAAATTTATTTTATTTATTTATTTGTATTTAAATTAAATTTTTATTTAAATCGATTAAATCTATTAATTAAATGAATTTATTTATAAACTATCTAAAAATTTTGCATGAGTGGAATCCTCAATAATGATTAATAATATGAAAAGTAATGAAAAGCTGGGAAAAACACCAACTGAAAATGAGACATATTTTTTCTCAATTTTAGAGAAATCTACGCTGAAATTATGTAATTATTATTAGTTATGAAAAATAATGAGGTGACCAAACCATGGCGCCAAAAGTATGGCGAATTTCTAGAATTGCAGTCGATTTTTTTTCTCAGTGACGATGACGATGCTGTTTTGTGGTAAAAACCTGTTTTAAAATGTGTTCAATGCTTGTCGCTCGGCTCTTTAATGGCGTTTTAACAAGTTTTCGTTGAGAGAAGTGTGCTGATAATATCTTGTTGGGTTTTGGCTTCTAATTGCGCTCATCCCATGAAATGCGGAATTTTGCAAGAATGCCCCGTCGACCACCCAAGTGATTCACTCCCTTGTCGGCAGTTGGTTATCCATCACAAGCAGCAGCAGCCATCAAGAGCACTCGAGACAGCTTATATACTCTGGAGACTGCCAGGATCTTATTCTGGTCGAGTTCTCATATTGTCATTTACTTTACGAGCATCTCACTACGCAAAGTTCATCAAATTATTTTTTCTTTACATATGAAATCAAAAATTTAATATTTTGACTTAAATTAAAAAAGTAATAAATATTTTTAAGATTTCTGGGAGTATTCATGCATTTGATGCATGAATTGGAAACCCACAAAAAAACCAATCAGACCAAAAAAAAAAAATAGTTAATTTGAATTAGTTAAGATGATGAACTAAAAATGTTATTCACGAGACAAGATTGAATTTTTAATGATAGAAATAAATTACATGTATGATAGTCTTTACAGAGTACTTGAAAATATTTGTGGAAGGAATAACAATGCTTAAAGATAGATCAAAATTCGTGATATAATTGGACTTTATATGCCAGACCAAACGCACCAAGATTATTCCCATTAACTACGATGGGTGTCCAAATATACATTATCAGATAATCAAAGGCGATTGTATTTTTGGAATTATCTTTGTATTGGTAATCGAACTGTTTCGTGGGAATGCTTGCGGCAAGCAAAACCATAATTGATACATTGATAACAATTATTATGTTATATGTGTTATATAAGACAGGTTATCTTTCCATGTACTTTTCAAATTAGAAAGAAATCATGAACTCTTATCAAACAGGGTGGAATCGAAATGCTTGTGGCACTTGGCTACGTCTATATACACATATACTATATGACATATATGACACACATAATATTTTTAATCGATAATCAGATGCTTAACACTTGAATACAATGGAATGATAGTTGTTATCTAAAAAATCCATTCTTCAATTGAAAATGGAAACTCTTTCATACACAAGAAAATCGGCTAAAATCGAAAATCGAACTGAATTCAAGAAAATTGTTTTTAGAAATAATTTCTAAATAAAGACTAAAAATTTATAAAAATTTGAAAGGCATCGCCAAAGGCTTTTTAGAAATAATTTATATTATTAAGAAATGCAATTCTAAAAAATGGAAATACAAACCCTAATTTTTAGGAAACTATTCTTTCTTAAATTGAGAAACAAGTAATGGAATTTAAAAGTTCGTCTTTTATATTACAGTTTAGAAGTCTTTATTAGTTAGAGAAGTCACTCAACTCACTAGTTCGAAGCGCCGTGAAAAGTGTTTTCAAATTGAATGAATTTTATAAACTGTAACTATAACCAACCGAAAAAAGCAAATGTTAGAGTGTGTACACATCTGAAAACTATAAATTTTTGGTTAATTTTGGAAAAATGTACCCTGAAATTAAGAAAAGACAAGGCTCAGAATAATAAAGTGAGTTAGCACGCAGGTCTTTTTTTCTGATTATCATTATTAAGCTAAACACCAACTATGGAACAAAAGAATTAAGATATATATAATCATATCCCGTAGAACTGTATTTAGGGTAGACTGTCGCCACGTTGAGTTGTTGCAAGCAGGGGTATCAAACGAATCGAACGTGTATATTGTGTAGCGACTTGAAACTTCAATTTAATTTTTTAATTATAATTTATATACTGTTAAGTTACAAACACTCTCGGTTTTTATAGACCATTTTAATTTGAACAACAATTTAAGGAGCTGGAAGGTAGAACGAACAAATTTGCATAACATAAGTTTTTTTTTTTTGTAAGAAAAATGCAACTCAAGTTTTTCAAGCCCACTTTCAGAGTCGCAGTCAGGTCGACGTCATCGTCGTTCCCGGTTCCCGGTTCCAGGTTCCCGACCTGTTATTATCGTAATGACAGCTGCCTATTTGCTTTTATGTTTTCTTTTCTTTTCTTTTTTTTTTCTTGAATCGTCTGAGACCAAGACAATTATCTCTGCTTGAGAATGCCAGCAGACTGACCGATCCTTCTTTGATCTCTTTTGACCGTTGGGTGTGTGTGTGTGTGTGTGTGTGTGTGTGTGTGTGTATCTGTGTGTATCCGTAAATGGGCGCCACGAGTCCGTCAGGGACGAACGCAGTAATTACAAATAATATGTCCTTGATCGCTGGTGATTATGTGGAATATTTCTGAGTGGTCCCAATCTATTTCACCTTTCGCACTTATTTATTATATTCTTGCAGATGGTAATTAAAAAATGTAACTCGATTTAAACAAATAGCTTTTCATTAACCCATTTCCAACACTTAAAGTATATATTTTCTTAATAAGCGTCAACCACCGATTGGATTTTGCCAAGGTCGTTCGGATGAACCCGCGAATCTCATGAGTGTGTTTGTATACACATATATACACACTTAGATATATATATATATGATGTATTTCACTTCGGGCTACACTCAGAAAAAATATCGCCCTGAATTTTTGAAAATTTGCATCCTTTGTTTTTTTTTTTCTTAATTTCAGGGTCTATTTTTCTAACA
Source organism: Drosophila trichaetosa (assembly GCA_035043205.1). Classification (NCBI taxonomy): domain Eukaryota; kingdom Metazoa; phylum Arthropoda; class Insecta; order Diptera; family Drosophilidae; genus Drosophila; species Drosophila trichaetosa. The sequence continues at coordinate 1,129,049 of JAWNNE010000127.1, forward strand.
TCTAGAAAAAGATTTTTAGAAATTCAGATAATTGAGTGACTTCTTACTGGGCCAAATAATGCTTAGTTTTCATCTGAGTTACCTGTGTACCTGTGCCAGCCATAAGCGAGCACTTCCTCTCATGCTTTTCAAAGAGAAATTTGGCAACACAGAAAGTATGTATTTAACAGTTTGGATCGGAGTTCAGTATTCCTACTGGCGGAAAGCATATCCAATTCCATATCCAATATTCTATTCTTATTGGGCCTAAAATTTAATTCTTATATGAATCACTTTTATTTCCATAATGTTTTATCTATTAAATCTTAATATATATACATCAATTTTATCAATTTATATCATGAGTCTGTGGAATCAAAACTCAAATAATTGTTTTTTTTTTCAAAATTTCGGGAAGATAAAGGCTCAATTGATTTATTTGAGCGAAGTGGCTAATAGTAGTTAATATATAACAATTTATATATAGATTTTAGAAAACAAGTTTAAACGTGTTTGGATGAGAAATAAACATATATTTGTAAAGTATAAGTTCAGAATATATTCATATGTACTTGTACACATTCTTCCAAAATTTGAATTAACGAGCCAACCACATGGATTTCAAAATTGCGCGCAGCTAACTTAGCGTGAGTTAGAAATTGCGTGCATCTAACATCAAGTGAATTGCTATGTAGTGCGCAGCGTGTTGAGTACAAGTGTTGGTATGATGTTTTTGTATTAGTACGACGGATGTAGCTGTATGCGAGAGAGAGAGAGAGAGTGAGAGAGCAAGAGAACTCAAACTCACCACACATGGAAAAAATAGAAGACAAAAAAATCATACTCACATGCTCCCATAACGCAAGAAACTCTCAATGTGGACGGACGTGAATTTCAGTTGCTATACGAACATATTTTTGTTGCAAACGCGGGCGTATCCAACAAATAAATGTAATAAGCGACAAAAGCAAGCGCCGCGTTTCTATGCTGATTTTAACATTTTATTTTCGACTCACTGAGCATTTCTTATTGTTCTTCTTATACTCTTAAGTATTTGTATTTGTGCAAAAGTAAAAAGTGAAGTAAAAATGTAAGCCAAATTGTGAATTCATTTAAAAGTGGAATAACGGCACCATTAATGTGAAATCTACAAAAAATAAATAAAAACAGAAGTGCTTGCAATGTGAATTATAATCAAACGCGTCGACTGCTAACCACACACATACTTATGTGCACACATACATGCCTACACACATACATACATAACCACAGTCATACATGTATATGTATGTGTGGGCTGATCAATCAATACACACAGAAGCAATAATAAGTGATTCTAAATGTACTTATTTTACACATCATAAAGAGCGTTAATTCAAACATACTTATTTACACATATAAAAAAATAATAATAGTGTTTGATGTGTTCAGCGTCTACTTGCACTTGAGCATTTATTTAATGTATATTTCAGTATTTATTTGTTTAATGTTTGCAAATAGTACTCTTATGGATTAGAATTCCCACTGGGTGTTTCGCATTTCTTAAATTGTTTGTAAGTTTGAATTTTGTAGCTTATTCTTTTACTTTTTAATCGGCACTTTTATTTCTTATGATTATGTCATTCTATTTGTGTTTGTTTTGTATTACCAAAAAGTGAATGGGCTAAACTTCTTTTATGCAAACAAAAATAATTGTTAATTGAAAACTTGTGCAAAATTTTAATTTAAAAAATCCACACTTATTATGTATGCATGTGTATAAATGTATGTGTGTGTGTAAAATAAGTAGTAGTCCCAAAAAACTGCTGACTGGTCTAAAAAAGAAGAAGCAGAAAAAAAATGTCGATCGCGGAAAGCTCAGCGCTCGAAAATCAATCTTAATCTGATGTGATAAATAATATAATAATAATATCAATGTGTTTTTTTTTATCATATTTAGGAATATGTAAAAAAAAAGTGTACTGAAAAAAAAACCAATACATATCGGAATACAAATATATCAGAAATTGCAAAGTACTGCAAGAAATAACCCATAAGATTGATGTATTTAATACAAACGCGGGATATTACGGATATATTTGGATAAACCCAATTTAACAAAGTAAGTAATTAATTCTTTCCTCTATTGTATTATTCATTAACATTGTCAATCGATTATCATCGAAGCTAAAACTTACCTGCAATTACTACACAAAACTGATAAGACTGTTCCCTATTCTGTACACTTCTGTGCATTCATAATTAGTGTTTTTGAAAAATCGAACATGTTCATAAGACATACAAATAAATATTTAAATGTATATAAATAGGTATTCCCTTTTTGTACTTTGATACCCTTAGAGATAGAGACTTGAAACTTAGAACATATACCGCGTCAAAGTGTAAAAATTGGATTGCTACGTCCACTACGGGGCTCGATAGGGGAAAAATCGATAAGATCAATAATTGATAAATCGATAAAGCCACATATCTCCCATAATTTTAAGACTACAGTCACAAAATTTGGTTGGTAGGTTGTTGGCGATGTCTTTCAGAACAAATAAACCCAGAGTTATTCTTGATGTCCTAAGAATCTTCATTGGCCTGAAGCTACAGACTTTTAACAGGGAATATTTCGAACATGTCTGTTGTAGATAAGATTGGTGTGCGGCGGCTGACATCATCCTAAGCCCTATTTCTTCCCCTTTACGAGAAGATACAAGTTACAGGGAATGAAGCAAATATAGCTTTCACATTATTAGAAACAAGTAAAAAGTTAAAATACCCCGGATTAACATGTGACAGTAGATTAAACATGGCACCCATGTACAAAATATAATTTCAAAGTGCTCCGAGCGCTTTATACATTTGGGCTCATCACCAAAAAAAATATAAGATGGCTATACCTTATGGTAGTAAGACAGACCCATGCTGATTTATGGAGTGATAGCTTGGGACGAAAGAGCGCGGTGGGCCTACGTCCAAATACAGCTGCAAAAGTTGCAGAGAATGGCCAGGGTATGCAGGACAGGATCAATGCGCACCTGCCCGACAATGGTCTTGGAAACCTAAATAGAACCAGCATGTTTCCAGCTGAGGTGTAAGCCATAAGGAGATATGCGGATTTCAAACTGAAACGTAACTAACGTAATGCGGACATAACTATGCTATCCGATAGTCAAGCTGCAATAAACTTTTTTAAGAAGACGAAGATAACGTCAATAGTTTTTGAAGTACGTCCTTAGCTAGACCAACACACACAATTGGCTTACCCTAAGATGGGTCCAGGGTCACAAGAACATTGCGGGAAATGAAGCGGCTGATGAGAAAGCGAAAAATAGGGGATAGAGACCTCAAACAGGCTCAGAGCTGTTTTGTGGTATAGGAAGACACACAATATGAATGTAACATAGAAACTAAGACAGAGGCGACATTGGAGCTAAGCAGAGGCACCACGTCTCCTTTAAGCCAAATGTGTTTTGGATAGCTATAATCATAAGCGATTTGAACTGGTAATAACCATAGGAAAGAATTGGCTTAGGATACTCACCGGTTTATTGACAGGACATTGTAGACTAAGAAGTCACCTATTTAAACTATGTATTTTTTAGTAGCGAACTATGACGATTTTGTGAAAACGAGAAAGAATCCCCAAAACACATCCTATCATATTGTGTCCCCTTAGCAACGAAAATATGTAGCATTCTAGGGATGCATGTTTTGAGCTCAGAAGACAGAAACCCTCAACCCGACAAACATTCTTGCATTGGTGCAGGAGATGGGGTTGATAGAAGAGCTATAGGCTCAGAAGGGGCACAATGAATAATAATAATAATGAATAAATATCAACCTGACCTTAAAATCGGAAAACCACAGACACAAGTTCCAAGCAATAGAATGAAGATACATAGTCCAGCGATAATAACTGCTCATTCCGTTAAATTTATCAAACAGATAAATAAACACCTGGGTAATGATATATGTATACATATATGTGTGAATATGATTAGTAAATTTGATTATTTTAAATCGTTTTTATTAGCGGGCTAATTTCAACGAAAATCGATAAACGATAACTTCGATCGCTGCCATAAAATCGATAAAAATGCATTAACTGTGAAAGGAAGAGCAGCATCTAACGAGAAAGGCATCCGATTTTTTTTATATGCCAAGAAGACGAAAAATAGATATGCGGATCAAAAGTGTTGCCAGTGTTGCATTTCGAAGATTTTCAAGAAAACCCAATGAAGACATTTAATTACAGTTTCTTCAAAGAAAAAAGACGAGTTGCTTAAAATGCAATAAAAGATAATATAAAAATAAAATGCAATATCTATGCACAAATTTTACATATATTCTCATGCAAATATAAGTGTATGCGTATATATATATGTATGGAAGCACATTTATTTTCATTGTATTACAGTATTCTTTCATATATGTGCATTTGTGTGTGTGTGAACTTAAACCGGCGCCATTACATTGTTTTAGTGTGGGTGTGAGTGGCGCCAACAAATGTCAAATACACACATATGCATACACACATGCATGTATACACTTGCTTATATGTATAGATTGAGTTGTGCAAGACAGCCGACAAGTGCGCGAATGAACACACACATATTCAAAAATACATGGATATATGAATGAATGATGTATGAATGTGTGCAAATTGCAATTTTGTTGTGTTTCTGGCAATAATAATATGCTCTCGGTGTACATAATTTGTGTGTTTTCTTTGTTCCACATTGCGCAGCATTCCCCTCCCCCCGCTCGGGTACTATCACAGACTCACGTTTTTATACTTGTTGAATTTTCAGAAGAATTCGGAAATGTGTTTTCGTTCTCACACACACACACACAAACACGTATACTCGTTAAATCAGACACACATACATGCATACACATACGTTTTCGTATACACACATACTGACAACACGCTCCGCTCTTCTGTGCACTTGCCTCACTCTCTCTGGTGCCTCTCTATCCTCTCTCGGTCTCTCTCTCGTTTAAATTCACCTCACAAATAGTTGATTCTTCAACTTGTCAAACCGGCTGACAAAAAGACCGAACGAATGAACGACGAACCAAACGACCGTCAGTCCGTCCGTCCGCCCGTGCGTCTGTCTGTCGGTCGCTGTAGCATTAACTGTAGCTCTCTGGCGCTGTCGTCGTTGTCGTTGTCGCTGTTCGTGTCTGTCTGATATAAGTTTATATTGCTGGCGCCATTGCGACGACGACGACGACGCCGCCGCCGACATCGTTACTATTATTTCTTTTATTACGTTTACGTCAGTGGCGCCCACTGTGGCGCCTGTGCCTCGTTGCCGTCTCGCCTCTCGCGTCGAGTCGCTGCCTTTTGCTTTGCCTTCGCTGCTGGCACGCAAGCAAATTGAGTAAGTGTGTGTGTGTGAATATGTTTCTCTGTGCATGTATGTGTGTATATATACGCACATACATTCATGCATATAGATATGTTTATACATTGTACATAAATAGGCATGTATATATATATAAATGTATGTATGTATGTGTGCCGTCATGTTGGCGTCGGCGCCACTGTCGTCGCGATAAGGAACGCAAGAAATGCCTGCTTTTCTGCCTGCCTGCTGATGATGATGATGATCGTAGGGGGCCAGCCACAGTTTTCTGTTTTTTTATATTTGGGCTCTGTTAACTCTGGCAGCCGCGTCTCTGTCTGTGGCTGTGTGAGTGATGCTGCTACTTTGTTGTCTGATCCTCTCCATTCCTTTCCTTTCCATTCCTGATTACTCATGCGCCTTGTTTCTCCTCTCCTCTCTTCTCCTTGAACGGCACTTTTGAGGTATTCACTAGAAAGAAAGAAAGGAAGTTGAAAGATTCTCAATCAGTTAATTCCTATGCCGAAATTTTTCAAAATTCCAACGAATTTTTAAATGTGTAAAAAAAATTTTTCCGTGTATATTTTTTGATTTTCATCGTGTTTCGATCGGGTTTTCAAATATCGTTATTCTCTATAATTGACACTTTTTTATAGTTTTTTCTTATTTTTCTACAGTTTAATGAAGTTCTTATAACTAATTAAAATTAGTTGAAGAATTAAGATTCATTAATTTAACTTAACTAGACAATATCAAAAAAGGTTTTGACAAATCCAAAAATTCATATATTTTCTTTTATTTCCATTTATTTTCGTAGTTTTTTTCTACTATTAATTGTAAAATCGACTTTCGTCCAATTAGCTTCAAACATTTTGTCAAAGTTTCATGTAAAAAATTACTAAAAACATTTTAAACAGTTAATTAATTAACTAAGCTTTAATTGACAATTTTGTCGCCAAGATCCGAAACATTACCGGAAATCTATAATCTATGTATAATTATATTATACATTCTATAATCTGATTGGGCTGAATTTATGAGAGATAGGAAGCTATAAATTGCATAATAGAGTTATTTTAGCTAAATACCCGCTAATATATATTTCTTAATGTTTTTTTAATTTAAATTTAAATATTAAATTTAAGTAAATTGTGTTTTCTACTTTTTGAATTTTTATGTGTCGACTGATATTAGTCGATTTTAAATAAATCTTCGTTATGTGATGGTTCGGATTGGAAAATGAGATGTTGAGAATGAAATGGGTTTATTGTCTTCCAACAGGAAAACGACCTGAAAATAGCTTGAAAGTGATTATCCATAGTTTCTCGCCATAGAACGTAATGCATCATTGATTAAAATTAATTAAAGATGTTTTCTCAGAATCTAGGCTTGCATCTCTGTTATTATCTGTTATTATCTCTATTATTAAGAGATAGGTTTCTGAGCAACAAAAATAAAAAATACTTTTAAATTAAACAAATTTTTGTTTACTTATATTTAGAAATTATTTCTAGAACCAAGAACAACTTTTTAATGACTTTTTTTTTTTTTTTAAATGTAGGTAGACTTTTTTTTGAGTGTAGGACGTCGCGTAAGATTGTTCAGGGTGTGCCCAAGTCGAGCTCTCTCGAGTATAGCACTCTTACTTGCCTATAATTGTGATTACGTGTCGAGTAAAAAATTAATCAATTGATTTTCTCATTTTTTATTGCAGAGAACAAAACAATAAATTACCAACACGAGCATATCAGGGCTGAAAGCCTACTGAACGAGATAATAAAGGAAATTAAAAACCGCGAAACGGCGCTCTAGTCAAAATCAATAATTAACATACATATATAGTATATATATATGTAATATATTTATGTGTTAGCTTGTCTGCTTAATAGTTAACGAAACTAGGAATCAAGACCCACCGCACAAATCATCAGCCAAGCAGCAGCAGCAGCAAAGCAAAGCTTCGACTTTCAATCAATTTGATCAATTCAAATAATGCGCATACGATAAGGATCGATGTTACCAAAAAACTTGATGTCCCTCCATGAGATTCCCAAGCGACAAGAAAAGAAGAGAACTATGGCGTTATGCGTCAGAGAACACCGGGGCAACGTGCGATGCGTATGGGAAACAGATGATGCCCAAACAGCAACCACAGCCGCCTCACCCTCAACATCAACGCCACCTTCAGCTGCACACGTGCTGCTCCACGAGACCAACACCACCACCACCCCCCAGCTACACCATATACCCCTGCAATTTACCACAAATCCAGGATCAGCACCAGCAGCAGCACCATCAGCATCAATTGGCAACCGAAGCAGCAGCGATGGACGAATATTCGAGCTATTCCCATACAGAGAATGGTTGCAACTACGCAAATGCTGGCGCCGGCATATTAAGCGACGAAAACGGTCCTGTTTGTGCCACAGCAGCGAGTGCGGCAAGTGCGGCATCCTTTGCGATGACAGCGGCAAATATATTTCTGCGCAACTGTTGCGGCGGCGGCGAGACAACAACAGACTCTTCCTCGAGCAGTGGATCAGCGGACAGCAGACGCCAAATGCTGCTGAGTCGTCAGCATCCCAGCTCAACATGCAACTTGCAGACCAATCTGCTGTACTACCAAAGCTTCGAGGCGCTGTGGAAGAAGCTGAAGAGCAAACAAATCGCCGATCTGATCCAAGCGGTGAGAAGTCGTGTCGAACCACCAGCGCTGCATGCCAAGTGCTACGGCGGCCTCCTCACATCATCATCAGCCTCAACGACGAGCTATCTCCAGTGCATCCTGATCAAGTCCAACTCGGCCAGCGACGAGCTGCAGCACGTCTTCACATGCAGGCTTTTCTTCTGGCCCGAACTCAGGAATGCCGACGAGCTGAGGCGACATCCCACTTGCCCCAGTGCACTCGATTACGTCTACGTCTGCTGCAACCCACTGCACTGGTATCGCATGACTTACCCCATCGATTCAGGTAGGTTCATGCAGCATAATATACAAAATGAAAATAAATTCAATTCAATAAACAATTTCATACTTGTGCATTTTAAATTTAAATAAAACAAGAGAGAATACTGCTAGATACTCTGATACCAATAAGTAATACCAGCTGATAACAGGTGCCACAAACAGGGTGGGTGTTACCAAGAACTACTAATCTCTGAAAGAATTATTTAAAAGGTTATACCCGAGAAGAGAAGCTTAAAATATGAATAAAAAACTTTTAATTGATTACATGATAAATTCTAGTGCAATCATAGAGATAGTAATAGTTAGTAGAAGAGGGTAGGTCTGGATTCTAGAGGTAACAAAATTAATGATTGACCCATATATACTCGGAAAAAAATCACAGTGAATTTTAGAAACTCACCAATACTTTTGACTCCAGGGGTAACTCACATTGTTATTCGGAAAGTATATTTCTAAAAACCATATGTGTACAACTCCAATATTAGATGTCTTGTTATTTATATAGGATTTCATTACTATTTTCAGGATTGCAGAAAGGGATTTATTTTTTAAATCTGGGCTTGCGCTTCTACGTTTTGCAATATTTTCTATTATTCAGAAATCAATTTAATCAAACACATATTTTTCTCAAAATGTTAATGGATGTAACCCACTTTTTTTTAATGATTTTGAACTCGTTTTAAAGTCATAAACTTACTGATGACCTTTTTTAAGAATGTGTGTGGTCGAGTCGAAATATTTCCGATACGCATTCTTCTGCCAAGAACAAGCCACACAAATGGATATCTCTTACAGTTTTAGAGTCCCGAAGCCTGATAAAAATGTTTAACTTCTTATCGATTTTTTCATTCCGTCAAAAATTATCTGGATTAATTCTACGAAATTCAATTCAATGGGCTTTATTTAGTATATTGCGTAACTGAAACTTTTATCTTGACAAATTTCACGCGAAGCAATTATAAATCGATTTTAGGAAACGTAGAGTTATCGATACAATTTTCGCATATTCAATAAATGTGGGATAGAAAGACGGATCGACCATCAACCAAACTTTGCTGTTGAATGAATTCTTTTTATCGAAATCATTGATTTGGCATTGAATCATCCAGTTTTGGATTTCAGAAGGTGAGATGTTGCGACGTTGCATAGCTCCCCCAACTGCCAGAAATGTTTGCCACCAGCGCAATCTTGACGAGAAGTATTTACCACTCATATTCATATCCATATCCATAGACAATTTAAGTTGGGGAAACCGAACCATCGAAAACTGAGCCATGACACATGTCTCGCAGCATTACTGGGCTGGAGCCCCCCCTCTATTCGACGCCCTTGAAACTGGAGAAGCTTACCTGCCTCATATATCCTTCGTTAAAACCTATTTATTTGCACATAATTTTAAAGATAAAGTCAACGAATTGGAATGGTAGATTGCTAGTAATCTTTTGTTACTATTTTTTTTACCGGGGGTATTACAATATTGTCGAGAAGCATGTAACCAGCGTGTTTTAAGCCGAAACGAGTTTTGGTTCAGATTGGTATACAATTTTCGGTTAAAATTCTGTTATTCTGGACAACTTTTTTACGATACTCGATTATATATTTCTTGATTTATTTACTATACAAAAGTTTGAAAACATAAGTAAAAACACAAAACAAAAAAAATGAATTTAAATTCAGATTACGATGGCGATTCTGAATCTCAATTGATAAGCATGCTGCTCCCATTTCCATTCCAGTTTGGCACACTGTAATATAAATATTAGATAGGGTATTGCCATGGTCGACATGAATATATTAATATCGCTATCGAATGCAGCGCTTATTTTTCTCTTTCATTTTGTGCAAACACGATCCCATCAATCAAACAATGTCGTTGAATACAGGTGAATACAGCCGAGGTGAGCAAAAATCACTTGATTTTTAGCGGTCTGCTCGAAGATCGATCGGATGCCAGCCACTGCGTTTGGCTTGGCTTTTTTCGTGTTGGCTCTTCAAGAATTGTTCAAGCTGTGGAGAGAGAGGGAGGAGTGAGGCGGGGCAGCAAACGTAATCAGGTTTAACTGGTAATGGAGCTAACCAGCCAGGCACACCAACACTCTGCCTCTGCCTCTGCATCTGCTCTGCTCTGCTGACGTGTGTAGCGCCAGCTTCCTCCGCTCCCAGAGCGGCAAGTGCCGCACATCAAACGACTTGTTGTGCGCCAATAAAATGTCCACAGTGGTGCGGTGGTGCTGTGGTGCTTCGACTGATATGCAAACATTATTTATTTATATTTATTTCTATTTCGCCGCGGCTGATGTTTGGCCTGGCTCCGCTCAAGTTGCTTGCTGCTTTTTTCATAATACCCCTCAGTCATCAAATGAAGCAATCGGGTATACTAAACTAATGGCGATTACTTTTCTCATCAATACCAATTCTAGACAATAACTTCTATTTTGTAATTATTTTAATATGATTCGAAGAGGAAGCTAAAGTAAGAATCAATTTAAATGTATTCTCGATCAAAATTAAAAATCGAATCAATCAATTATTATATATTTCTGCTTAAGTGATATATACTCATGTCCTTTTGTCTGTATCTGAAAGTTTTGAGTTCAAATCTTTGTTTGGCTGCGAACAGGGTATCTTCTAGTAGAACACTCTTTTTATTTGTGTATTATAATGTTTAATTACATTAGCACTCACAACAGGAGTTGTTGCTTAATTTTATATTTTGACAAGTATTTTTTTTTCTTGTTTTTAATGTGTGTATTTAATTCAAAATACTTGTTTGTGTCGGACGTAGTTAAAGTTAAATTAATTGTGCACATAAATAGCTTTAAGTGATCTACTTTGATTATTATAAACGACCAAGAAAAATGCAAAAAAATATGTCAAAATGAAATATCTGGTTGTGATTTTATACAGCTTATAAGCAAAAATATATTCATACCTTAAAATTAATTCCAAGTAAAAAGACATTGTTAATACAATTATTCAAATAGCTGAAAAAAGCTCTTAAATTATGAGCTCTTTAGAATTTATCGATATTTTTTTTATCTTTTTAAAGTAAGCTACCAGCTGACTTTAAAGTTGTTGGAAATATATAGATTGTTCCTATATAATGTGCAAGGCCTATCTAGGTTTCCTCGCTTATCGATTGTCGATTAAGTGATAAAAACTTGCAGTCATATTACAAACGAGAAACTAAATTTAAGGGTGGAAGTTTCCTACGGTCTCTTAAAATATCTGTTGAATCTAATATATATTATATATATATAGATTTATTGGGTTCAGAGATGCTTCCTCCTATCTTTTAGAGGTACTTGCGAATCTTAATTAAATCGGTTTTACCAATTAAAATGTCCGTGTATAAGGAATATTGAGTTGTAGAGGAATGTCTATTATAGCCTGATTCCGCTAAGCACAAAATTTCAATGCAGTAATTACGAAATACTCGGGGCGAAATTCAAACATTCGCAACATACGTAACGAATGTGGAACGTACAGTATGTTGATAGAGTACTGCGAACATACTTTACATATTGTTTACATTCCAGAATGGAAGTAGGGTATTATCTAGTTACAGGGTATATTTTAGTAATGCACTATCGAACAAACTTTTCATTTAGGTTTGTTCTTACTTTTTGTTTTGTTTTTGTTATGCTTTGCTTCGGTTTCTGTGTTGTTTTCTCGAATACTAATATTGTACTATTTCTGTGAAGCATGATCTCATCGCTCACAGCTTGTCTTAAACACGCGCAGTTTAACCCGGTATCTGTCTTGGCTAACTCTTCACACCGCTTACAATTAATATACAAAATTATTAATTTATTGATCGCCTATTGTTAAATCCGTATTCCGAGTTTGCCCTACAATTGCTGTTTATCTCAGCACCCGAATCCTTTTCATTCTTCTGATTTCTGACGAAACAATAATAAAAGAAAAATATTTGCGTTACCTAATATTATTATCTCTATTATGTACACAAATGAATCTGTGGGTAGATCTAGACGACATTGCGGCTGGATTTGGACATAAATATATACGCTAACATAACGATAGATATAGATAAATATTGTTGATTTATTATAGCAACTTTATAAGGATTTTATTATTTCTATAATTTAATTCATAAATACACTTAAAAAAAAAGACTGGTTAATTATAATGGATCCTGGTTGCAAAGCAAACTCTATTTTCCATTGAGTTATTCATTATTTAATCTCAAAGACAACTTAACTTTTTTAATATATCTAAAAATCTGGCTTCTTCTGTTAATGTATTTTTATTTTCTTCAATAGGGGTTTCAGGGGTTTTTCAGAGCTTACCTTAAATTGGATATTCCTTTTCCGGTCTAAAATTTTGTTTTGCGAGGAAAGTTTTTTATGGTTGGGTACAGAGTATCTTTCAGTTAGGCATTCGTGACTTAAGAGCTCTTATGCATTTAGATACACTCATGTATAACTATTCAATGACATTGCATATACCCTGTACCCTTACAAAAGGCTAATATGCTAATAAAGATATATGTAAATGGTAAATAGGTAGTAGGAAGCATACATTTTTTGATCGGTATCAATGTCCGAGTATCCTTTCTGTTTTGTCTGCGTTTACATTTGAGCACTTGGATGCCAGACACCAAAAAAGTTGTTGACTTAATGTAAATTCTCGTATCAATATCAAGTTACTTTCAATTTAACGATAACTTTTAAATGTATAGGGTATGTACTAGCCCAGCTCTATTAACTTAAGAAGTCTTGTTCGTACCTGAAAGATACTTAAAATAATCTGATCACAGATATTGTTGAAAGTTATTTAAAATCATCTATATATATTTTATAACAATTGCATAACTTAAACACAGATAATGATCGGAAATTATATATTTGATTACATTTGCAGAACTCGCACCCCCGCCTTATCAGCGCTCAAAAATGCTGAGACTCCGAGATACAGGTAGGTTTTCTTAATGAATTTTGTGATTCGCTGACTATGAAACTGAAGAGAGGTCCATCCTAATCCCAGATTCCGAGGGAAACACTCAAAACAACAACGAGCAGTCGTCGTCAGCGTCGTGGAGCGTGCAGGGCAACAACCACAACAACAGCAGCAGCAGCTCTCAACACAGCCGAAGTATTTCGACGAGCATCATCAAAAAGGAGGCGGCGTCGGAGTGCCTCCAGTCTTTCACCACTAGTGGAAAAGGTGAGTTCAGTTTGTGGTTCTGTTTGAACGGACGAAACGTGGCCTCTTCTTGATCTCTTTTGTTCTTATCTTCGGAGCGTCTTTTTCTTTCTTTTTTTTTGAGCACTGAGAAAGAGCAAGCGAATAAACCTCCTCGCTTTTGTGCTCATTTTTATACATACAAACGTCTGAACACACACATGCATATATGTATGGTGAGTATAATAAATAAGCATACACTGCGCTGCTTATGTACCGTGCATGTGTGTATGTGTGCATGTGTATGCGGTCGCGTGCGTGTGTTTGAGCACGCCGGCACGGGCCGAGTCAGGCAGGCAGTTGTTCGTTCGTTGGCGCCAGCTTGCCGCGTCAGGTCGTCACTTTCTATATTGATATTAACTTTTAAACGAAAACAGCAAAAACGACACGAAAATAAATAATGAGCGAAAAACAAATACAAACAGTGCGAGGCGAATGCGAATAAGAGTGAGGCGAAGGCGAAGACGACGGCGACGGTGACGAGGACGGCGAAGTAGAAGGCAAAAATCTGCACTTACGAACCGTTTTCTAGAGTCTTGCGGGCGGTCGGGCGAGTGGCCGGAGGAGTGGCTGTGAATTGGCTGCGGCCGGTTATCGGCACCACACGCTGTGTGGAATGGTCGGGGAGGGGAAGTGAACGGAGGTAGTGGCATTATGACTATGATATCATTCATGGCGCTAACCGCCAACGCCGCCGCCACCAAATTGAACAATATGTTTTTTCTCACTTTTTTATGGAATATTCGAAGCGAAAAATGACAGAGTAGCTTTTGCATTATTCGAATGAGAAGCGCATGCATCGCATTTGTTTAGGAATTTCCTCTGTATGTCAACAGTTCATTGAAGCAAATTTACGAAACTCATTAGATTTCGAGTTTTATTATATTTGATTATATTTGGGAACAAATTATCGAAATAAAAGACAACTATTATAGAGTAATTCCCAAATATGGAATTTCTTAAATTAATTACAATTGATATGTGGGTAGGCGGTCTTTAATGAAGAGCTGTTATTTGTTGTATTGTGTTATAGTGCGAGATATAACGATTAGCGGTAGAATAGCCAAAGGATTTTCAGCTGTAAGAGTTTTTCTTTAGTTGCTCGAAATCTTTAAAGATTTTCTATATTTTTGTTATATTTTATTTTTAATATAACAGTTTTCCAACATTTCGGAAAATTAGCCGTTTGCATTCTTCCCCTATTTTCGATCTAAAGAGGTAAAATTAAATATAAACTAAATGAAAATCAAATTAATTTCAATTCATCAGTTACAAAGAGAGAAATAAATAATTTTGAAAAATAAATGGTTTCAAACTTAACTTTCAATATTTAAACCGTAAATATAAAATATTAAAAATAAAATATCTTAGGTTATTCGAATGTCAATTGGTCCAACAAATACTGCAAGGAATTGGGATACCCAGAAAAATACCGAATCAGACCAAAAAGTGTTAATGATTAATATACTGAAAGCTAAGGTATGGGGAAATAGTGGGAGAGAGGGAAAGGAAAAAAATAGCAATGCTTGTTGTCATTTCTTTAGAAACTTTTTCGCGAATTTTACTTCTGTTACATTTTTGGCAATGCCTTTAGTTTTCATGTTTTTTTTTTTTTTTTTTTTTTATTTAGTTTTTCTAAATAAAATAAAATTGACTACACATTTTAAATTCTAAGTAAAATGATAAAACCTTTTTAAAAATTCAATTCAAAATAACACATCTGAACTATAGAAAAACAATGCATAATTGAAAATGATTAATATGTATTGAGCCGTGGGCTGTGTTTATAATTATTAGTAGCATTTAAACAAATCTATGCTTTTAATTTATTTAATGTTGACCAACAACAGTCCACAGTTTTTAAAAATAAAAATGAGATAAAGGATATAATAAATAAATCGATGGATACAAAAATGTAAAATGGTTATTATTAAAATCTATAAATTACCCACTCAGACCAAAAAATTTTAAATGTTAGTAGCTTAGTAATAATTAAAGTAAAAAAAAGTTAGTAGGAGAGAAAAAGTGAGATAGTAAATGGAAAAAGTTAGGCAAGTCTTTTCATCTGTGGAGTAAGAAAAGCTCACCACAGCTAAGCATGCTCACAGATGGAGATGAGAATGCGTGAAACTTCAAATAATCAATTAATAAAATGCACCAAAATGAGAGAATAGAAGTTTAGTCATTTTTTTTAACTAATGACGTCATCCGATGCTCTTTTCTATTCTATAAAAAAAAAAAAGTAAAATTATTTTCAATTAGATAATATCAACTAAAATAAGCTAAAACTGCAGGTGATAAATTTTGCTCACCTGAAAAGCAAAATTGAAATGCACTGATTAAATATTACTTATTTTATTTATGGAATACGTTCTTTGCCTCAATTCTTACAAAAATTTGAGTATTTGAAAAATGGAGAACAAAATTTGGGAAGAAAAAAGGTCAACTTAAATAGAAGATTGGTTAGAAAAGGGGTTAATTTACCGCCAAGAGAATGATAATTGGAGTTGAGCAAAGACATTAGCGGGAGCGATGTATGTGTGATGTATTTACATACATGTTTACATACATATATACACTTACAACAGCGACATGTGTGGCCACCAACAAAACTACCAACTTACACTGGGGCCACACACACGCACAGGTAGAATATAAAATGTTCTAAATTTAAAGATGATGTTGTGTGTTGTGCTATAGCCCCCGTGGATGCGCACTTCTTTATGTACTTACACACATGTATGTGTATATATATACATACATATATATATATGTATATATATATATAACTAACGAAGAATACAAAACAAGAGCCGAGCGAGCAAGCGGCGCTAAGCATCACATCGCCTCAAATACGAGCAAATGCCGCCGTTCGTCTCTGGCGGGTGCCAAAACTGTGGCGGCATTGGCGCCAGAAACCTGCTGCGCCCCTCCTCCCCCCCCCTCTCGCCCATGCTCCGGAACTGCAAGCAATGGGATTTTCACACAGGCAGGGGGGTATCTGAGCAATCTTTTTTTTAATGTTCAGCATATATTGATGATAATACTTAAGTAATTAAAATTTCCAGCACATTTAATATGTATTTGAGCATGCGTGCAATTCAATTATGTATGTACATAAATTAACTTAATATATACAGGTAAACATCTGCGGATGAACTCAACTGATGATATGGATAAAACTAACTAGGCTTTACTTTGCAATCACAGACAGTTACGTCAGCTTACCATTCCGACCCATTGCTTATGCACCCCTTTTCCAGGTCGTGTCGAACACGCCTTTCATTTAATTCCATTGCAGAAGGTAGCTGTAAAGCTATACCTTTCAAAAATAATTAAACAAGTGCAATTAGATTCAATCTTTTCTGAATTCTGTTGTTTTTAATTGTTATTTTGTTAGATGTGTAATTATTTACTTGTTTAATGGACTTTTCACAGGCGAATGCAGTTTTGGAAGATTTCAAATATTGAACTATAAAATTAATTTTAAAAAAAATGGAGTAAAAGAATTATAAATATTAACATCAAATAATTGGGAGTACAACAATTTTCCTATACATGTAAAGAAAACTAACTTATGGAGGCGTGCTCCCATTTGCAGAACTGGCGATTATAATATTGTCAATCAGTACTAAATATGGCCATGCCCGCAACTGCTGTATGTCAGCATCAGAAATATAGAAACGATGAATTAAGTTATTTAGTTAGTTTAGTGAACGACGAGATTCACTAGTTAAGAGTGTGTTATTATGTTCTTAATATTGTGGCATTTAGTTAGTTGTCGATTTCTATTTAATTCAAAGAGCAATCAGCTAACTTCGTAAGCTAATAAACAATTTTGAGCATGCTACTTCGTGCCAAGTTTGAACTTGATTGCGCCAGGAACTCATTGTGACTTTTGCATATATCAGCTTGTTTGTTATTCTACTTGTTAGAATCGGCTTTTGCGATCGCTTTTGGCAATTGCATATATCATTAAAATCAATCGTCGCCTCAAGGCCTGGAACAAATAGGCATGGCATATGCTAAAATTAACAGCCATAAGAGTGAGAGAATCCATAATAAAGGTCGCTTATCCATTCTAGCTGAGAATACAATAGTCGCCCAAAAGCGGACTACTGTGTGTCTTCACAGATTCTCTAAGCTAAATGAACAGAAATCTTTCTGTAATAGCTATAAGCAAAGCTGACTTGCCTAAACCATGCTATATCAATATCTAGTATATGGAATCTGCTGAACACTTCTTTTGCTCCTGCCCGGCACTTGGCAGGAAGTTTTTTAGTCCTTTTCTATCCGATCTATCGCAGCTAGAATAATTATATTGCGACTGGCTTGATTCATCTTTGATTCAGTCTCCCACTAGCGTCAAGGAATTCTGAAGAATTCAAATCACTGGCCAAATCTGACCGATATGTGTCGAAACCCTTTTACCTAACCTAACCGTCAGGTGGTTTATGACCAAGACTAAGCTGCTCTCTACTTAAACTAAGACTACGACTAAGCTGCTCTCTTTCAATTTTAGATCGAAGCGCCTGCACTCAAGCGTGGTGTCAGATTGCCTACTGGGAGCTGGCTCAGCGCATCGGAGAGCTCTTCCACGCCACTAATCCGGTGCTCAACATTCACGCAGGCGGTCCCGTCGACTGTGCCGGAGAGAGCCTCTGTTTGCGGGAATTGCAGGGCAGGGGGAGTCAACGCGATTCTGTGCAAAGCACGCGACAAAAAGTCGGTCTGGGTAAGTAAAATCGGTGGAATACGGATACGGATACAGATGTGGGAATGTAATTGACTTTTGTTGCAGGTGTAACTCTAAGTGTGGAAGATGGCGACGTGTGGATCTACAATCGCAGTAATGTGCCAGTATTCGTGGATTCCCCAACACTGGCCGAACGCATGGATCGGGTATGCAGGGTGATGCCAGGCCACTGTCTCAAAGCCTTCGAGACACACAGGTAAATATATAAAATGAAATTAAATGTAATAAATATTATTAACTGACTATGCTACCATTCATTAACAGGGCTCTAGTTCTGGCTAGCCAGCAGTCGCAACCGACGCATCTGGGACCAATTGATCGGTTTAGCATGAAGATTAGCTTTGAGAAGGGTTGGGGCAACAAATACAAGCGGCCGGACATTATGGGCTGTCCCTGCTGGCTGGAGGTGCACTTCTGTCAACTGCGGTGACAGTGCCAGCAGCAGCCGACGGGCGCCGCAACTGCGCCACGTTTGCTTGATGATACCACCACCACCACCAGCACCACTAACTCCACCAACCACATGTGTTGTAGGCCACCACATGTGCTGCAACGGTCGCGGCAGCTGCAGCAAATACTTCAAAACCTGTTGACGCGGCTGGGCAGTAAGGCGTGCATCTTGAGACTACCGGCAATTATTAATACAAGGAGTTTTAAACTGCGGCAACCGGATTAGCAAGCAACCAAGTAGGAGGGCCACACAACAATGGACTGCAAATGATATATGTATATATATATATATCTATATATGTATATGATACTTTAAAAGTTTAAACCTATTACGAGAAATGTTTCAATTAATTGCTAAATGCCACATCGAAATTAACTTATGTATAAAGCATGATGCGCAACGACGAAGCTAGAAGTGTTAAATGTGTTAAATTCAAATAGTAATTCATTGTTAAACATAGCTAAAGTTAGCTACAATTAAAATCCTGTGATTCACTCTATATATGTACACACTTGCATATGTATGTATGTACACACACACACACCAGACACACACACACACACACACACACACACATCAAGTATGTATGTGCAGGCACAAAGAAAGAACTCTCAACCTTGGTAATTTAAAATTGTGTGTCCAATATTCATCTTCATATCTAATTTTAACTAGTAAGAAGAAAACAAAACGTTTCACGAATAACTGCTGATATTTCTACGGGCATTCTACTTAATATTACCGTTACGCATATAGACATTCGAAATTCAGCGTTGTAATGATGGCTTACGTTGGATTTTGAATTCACATTTCTTTCTTCTAGTGGCAGCTCAAAAACTCAGTACAAATAATGTTAGCCCGATTTTCATTTAATGGTTTTATAAGTTGTAACACTCGTTAACACTGCAAAAGCATTCTCTAACCCATCCAAGTTTTCTTATTTCATTTTAAAATCCATTATTATTTGAGTTCAGTTGAGTTTTTTTTAGTTGTTTTTTTTTTAAATCTTGATTTATGTGTTTGACAAAATTTTGGTGTTATATTAAACCGATCAAACAAGCTTTTGCTTGAAAGTCATTTAAATAAGCCAAATATAAATTGATTTTTTATTAAATACAATTTTTAATCACACTAGTTTTAATTTGCATTAATGAGTCCATCTGGTCACATATAAATTTAATTATATATTCAGAACACCATAAATCGACTGTAAACCAAGTTTCATTGTGATTATCTCAGTTTTGAGGCAATCTGAATGTGAAACTTGGCTTGCAATCATTTTGTTGCTTAATTTAATAAATTATTAAAGCCTTGCTTGATCGGATATTTATAACCCGAGATGTTGTAAAATATATAGACTAGATTTGAAAAAAATGTACAAAACTTAATATTATTTGAAAAAACGTAGTCTTTTGGAAATGTATTTGCAATATATTGTTCTGCGATTAATGTCCTAGCATAATTTGTCATATCAATCGATCATGCCTAAACATTCATTTATTTTATGTTGTTGTGATGATCGATTTTTTACTGCTTTTTATTGTTTTCATCAAGCCTAAGTATTATACTCATTTGCCTTTCAATTTGACGGAAATGCAAATTTGAGCAAGCTGAAGGCATCTCCAGTTAAGATATGGAAATTAAATTTTGTCCATGCCTGATTATTCCGGGCTGACGGAACATTGTAAGGAGAAATACGTATTTCAGACTTAAGATCAGATCAGATCAGGTTGCCATTTGCCAGCTCTGCCCCCTCGAAACGATGAAAGTTCAGAAAGTGCCTACTCATATGTACGTACATGCATTCATATGTACACAAGTACATCTTAATTCCAAAAATTTATTATTATAATAACCATACGCCCTTTTATAAAAGCATAAGTACATACGCGACGAGTACATACATACATATGTTGTAGTAAGAAAGCTGATTTTAAAAACTGCTTGGACTTGAGTCATTTTGAATTTATGCCACGCATATGTATATATGTACATACCTAAATATGTATATATATTTACAGTATATATATTCAAAATGATCAAATATTTAATCAGCGTTAATAGTTGTAGACTTAATGTTAAGTTTTAAGAAATATTTTGTAATAAAATTTCAATATATTTACAAACTTGGACTTTTCACTAACTTGGACTTTTCCTAATTAAATCTTAGTAATATTACATGAGTTTTGCACTCTTTTTTTATTATTATTGGATTGAATTATTTATATAATTTAATTTTTCATTAATTAATTGATTCAGGATGAACTCCTCTTGGCGCAGTTCCGCTTATTAAAACATTCAAAAATGAAGTTGTCTGTTCTCTCTTCTGACTTTAGGATTATCTATTTTAAATTTTTGCATATTTTAATTTTATGATATGATTAGTTAAATATATTGCAAAATTGAATGCATATCGATCTCTGCAAGTATATTTTTAGGTAAGTATTGGAATATAATGCAACTTTAAACCCTATATTTCGATCGTTCATTTTCGTCGTCCATACACATTTCAAGATTGTTTCGCTTTTCTGAAAACCGTTTCACAAAAAATTCGAAAACTCTTTTAATATTCCGCCTAGAATCCATTAGAACTCACCGGCCATTGATGTACACATCTAAACCAACTCTCTGATACAAATTTTTTTTGTGTTCAAAGACTGGCTTGACAAACCTTATGTTTCCAGGCAATTTATTGACGAAATTTGGAAGCCGTAAACTCGCTCTATCAAAGATTTTCTCTTTCCAGTCCTGAAAATTTCAAAAATAAATACATTCAATAGCAAAAACCGACAAATTTAAACTTATAACTCATATTCCTCAATTCCCTTCCCCCATAAGCTATACAAATCTGAAACATTACATGTGGAAGGGCGTGGCGTGAATTTTTGTTCACAAATCTTTGGAGAGGATTATTAAAATTGGTAACTTTAAAATTGTGGGAGATATAGACGGATCTTTAAAATATGGGCTAGATCTTTGAATACTTAAGTCGCGGTACAAATATTAAAGCGGAACTGTTATGTTTGACTTGAATTGTTAAGTAGATCGATAATTATGAGTTTTATATTACAGCTGTATTCCAATTTTTTCGCATTGAATGTAATTTTCGTTAATGCGCTAAGATCATTATGTTAGCTTTGTCTCCTGAACGACTGTTAGCCCGATTTAAAGACACCTATGAATCACTAATCTTAATATTAATTGATATTCCATAAATACAGAAATACGTGTAGAAAAAACTAATTACAATTTTTAATACACTTACGTCATCATTCACAGTTTCAAATCAATGTTACAATGGACAAAAAGTTGGACAGTTTTGTTGAGAAATGTAAAAAGGGTTTATATACGTCAATTGATATGACTCCCACTTGGGTATAGACAAAGGTGTACATTTTAATATATACATTTTATTAACATAGAACGAACTATTTAACTGCAATTATCCAATCACATAATCCTGGTCGAAATCATATTTATCGGCACTCGTCGACGATGAACCCAAATTGAAACTGTCCAAAACGTCGGTTATTTTTGTAATTTTCTTCTCCGTGCGAACATTTTGCTTTTTCTTCTTTTTTTGCAGCTCTTTGATGTTTTTGTTAAGCGATTGATTCTCTAAATAAATAATAATAATTACTATTTAGATCACGACATGGATGCGCTCAAATATTTACCCTCTAGCAGTAGGACGGGATCTATTTTCTCTTTCTTATCATCGTCTAATTTCCTCTTTCGACCCTTTGCAGGTGGTTGATGTTCAACTATCTCTGCAACAGCCGCCTGTGTATCTTCTCGGGGCACTCGTATCTCGAGTGGACCCGTAGATGTTATCTCCATAACATCATCCGATTTACTAGGGCATTGGTTCAGTACATCGGTCTCCATCGATTCGAAATTTTCCACATCAAACTCTCGCACCTCAGAGTGGACAATCGAGGCACTTATGTGCACATTTTTATTCTCGACTACTTCAGGCGCTTGCGTACAGTATTTAATCTTGCCAGTGTTCCAGTCATTTAACACACTACGTGCAGCGGCCACCACATCTGGTATACCTTTCTTCAGAAATTTACCTAAAAATTAGATTGAAGAGTTATTATAGAGCGGCAGTATATAAATAAAGTTCCCTTACCCATTCTGGCAGCCTTCTTGGCAAAGAATTCTTCGAAAGTGTCGTAGTTGGTAATGTCATACATTTTACAGAAGTACTCTTTGCTGGCTCTTTTCAAAACGCTCTCGGCAATGCTGAAGGGATCCTTGATGTCGCCCACACGCTGAGCATTCTTTAAAACGGCATGTGAGTTTGCGCTGCTTTCATTGGCAATACTCGTAAAAACAATGCCAGGACAATCAATCAGCTTGATCTTTGAGTCGAGCTCAACCTCTTGCATAGCCCTGTAAAAAACATACATTAGTAAGCGATATTATCACAGTTGCCAATTAAAAGTGTTAATTAAAGGCGAGAGTGCTTTAGTCGAGAGCTCGAATTGAAGATTGCTTTTATATATCAAATTTACTTTAAGTTTAGTTATTTTCTTTTTATAGTAGTAGTAGCTACTACTTAACTGAGTGGATACTTATATGAATAGTTATATATTTTAATTAACTAATTCATCACCAAATGAACTATTAAATTTCATATATTATTCATATACTTATGCATACAGTCATTATTATATATTACTTACTTAGTCACCCCCGGAGTGCTGCCCACCATGCAGGAGCGTCCACGGGTCAATGAGTTGATAATGGAACTCTTGCCCACATTGGGTATTCCAACAATTCCGACGCGAATCGATGTTTTGATGCCCTTGTTGCGACAGTAGTTGGCCAGCATGGACATCAGCAACTCGGCTCCGACGCACACCGAACCTTGCATGGCTTTTTCGGTTTTCGTTTCGCGCATTTTGCGACGTCCCAGTTTGGAGGCCTGGTCCTGTGTGGAGGCCTTAAAAGCTGTGACGGGCAAGCTGCGTCGAAAGTATTTAATCCAATTGTTCAGATTCTCTCTGGGGACAAGATCGGCCTTATTCAGAATGAGCACCAGCCGCTTGTTCCCGGGAGCAGCGCGCACAGCTCGCTCAACCTCACTGCAACGGGTGCCGAGAGGATCTCGAGCATCGACTACTTCCAGGACAACGTCTGCATTCTCGATAACCTTGCGAAACTCCTTGAAGTACTGCTTCAGCGACTGCTCTTTGCTAATGGCATTCTTGTATTTCTTCTCATTTTCATCGACAGCATCGTTTTCATGCATTATTCCATGAACTGTGCTCCTCATATCGGCATCTTCGACCATCGACTCCAGAGACTTGGCTTTTTTTTGTTGGCGCTCCACTTTGGCCTTCTCGTGGCTAGCTTGGCGTTCCATCTGTTTGCGTTGCTTGGCCTCCTCTGCCTCCTTGAGGATATCATCCTTGAAGGGGCAACTGTTTGGTATCTGTATAGATTTTTGTTTTTTACTGCCCTTCTTCGAAGTCTTTTTGGCTTCGCGACGTTCCTTTCGATTGTGTTCTCGCACTTTTTTGTCAATTTTGTGCTTGAGTTTACCAGTCAAACGCTTCGATTTTTTTGCTAAAAGATATCATGTATATTAATAAACATATTTGACTGTATATTTAATGCGAATACTAACTCTTTAATCGCTTTAGGGCCATTTTAACTTTGCAATATTTCGCTGCTGCACCCAAGAAGTAAAACACGTGCACACAGAATAGTTGCTTCTACTATCGATAGTACTTTATTATTATTTTACAGTCGATAGTAGCTAGTACTATCGGTCGTCCAAATCGATTTATATTTCCATACGCGCGCAGTTTTCGTGACAAAATATTACCACTCAATTCAGATCAAAATAGTTAGAATATTCATTTTAAGAAGATAAATTGTTCTTGTTTTTTTTTATCAGTATCGGGGAGGTAGTAGTTTTTTTCTGAACATTTTTTGTTTCATTCAAGTATTTAAAAGAAAACCGGATAAAACACATTTCATATAAATAATTTATTTTTATTTTACAAACTTATGACTTAACAATAATTACTAAACCTAATGTCTTATTAGCGAGTAATAATCTAGGTCTTCGAATCAAGGCAAATAAATTATAATTTTATATTATTTCTGAAGTTCAAAACTTGTTCTCTTCTTTCTACTTTTTCTGGATGAACTAATAATGTAATGATACTTATACCTGTGCTAACTAATCGTATATAAAATTAGCGCACATTACAATTTATAAGGTAAACTTTCAGCCAACATTCATTTGCTACAGAGTGACCCAAAGAAAATTGCATTGTCCAACACTGTAAGCCGTATTCCAGCGTTGCCAGACAATTCCGAGTCTAGTGATGTAATTATACAAAATAACATTGGTGATTATTTATTTGTACAAAAATGTCAATGAAAACAACAGTTTTGTCTGGAATCCATTATATGAGGCAATGTGTGCATTATGCGGTGGCCCCAAGAAACTCGTGTTTACATACAAGTGCATTCTTAAAGAAGGCAGAGGATCGCAAAGAAATGCTGGCCTCTCTGCCGGCTAAGGACGAGGGCACGATTGGAGAGAAGTCCGTCGATATTGATACGCTGATTACACGGTATGCATAAACATAACTTATTAATTCAACATAAATAAAATAAAATACAATTTTGGCAACAGAAAGGAAAAGTTCTTTCCCGATGCTAGCACGGCCACGCAACTTTTCAATGGCATACCTTTCAGCGAATTGCCAATTTGCAACATTCGAGTGTCGCCCAACAACACAATTATTTCTGTGACGGATTATAAAGGTAAGTCTTATACTTATTAAATATCTCTTATTATTTTAGTGTTTATTTATAGGTGTGCCAAGGCTTATACGATCATGCGGCATTGAAGGTTTCAAAAATACCAGAAAAGGCACAAATATTGCTGCACAAGCAACGGCTGTCAGCATCAGCGCAGTAAGATCTCAGAAATTTACAGGTTTCGTCATATTTATATAGATTGCTAACAATTTTGTGTTCATTTAGAAAGCAGTTGAACTAGGCTGGAAAACAGTTCGAGTTAAAGTGCGTGGTCTTGGGCCTGGACGAATGGTGACTGTTCTTAAACTTGTCTAACTTTAATAGATTAAAATATGTTTTATTTTATTGCAGTCGGCTATCAAAGGTTTGCAAGTTGGTGGTTTGAATATTGTTTCCATTACGGATAACACGCCTGTATCCTGGAATCCGCCGAGACCTCGCAAACAAAGGAGTCTGTAATTAATAAAAGCCAACCATTTACAAAATGTGAATAGCTATACATTTAAATTAAATTTAATAATTTGAAAATGTTATTTACTTTTATTTAATCATCAAATGTTGTGGGATATTGAAAATTAGAATTTATTTAGGTAGGCAAAAAATATATATATATGTATATACGTATTATTGTGTGTACCTAAATTAAAACTAAAAAGACAGTGTTTGCCAAATCAATACCACTAATTATCGTTCAAATTCATAAAGTAGATGCAACTAGTAATTGTAATAAAGGATATCAATAATAATTATACCTTTGCAGAGGGTACTAAACTGTTATCGCCAATTGGAATGCAATAATCGTTAATGCATGCACTAATCTGTGTATATGCATTTAAAATATATATATATTATTAATCAAACCGGTAAAGCCGAGGCCATTTGTCTGTTTTAAGGCACTTCACTTGATTTTCACTACTTAAATTAATTCTGAGTTATGTATATATATATCCGCTGCACACAGAACTTTAGAATGCAAGGAAAAAATAAAATCCTCTAGGTATATAAATACTGTACAACAGCCAAATAAATTTATATAAATGTTGGTGTTGCTTTTTTTATTAGAGCAGACAATTTGCGTTCATAAAAAAAGTAAAATAAAAATACACTTTAATATACTGCCATATATTTTACGGCAATCAAAATTATCTGTTTTTAGATTTATTTAGTATCTTGTATGTTTTTCAACACGATTAGATTACAGCATTTGCAATTGTGAGATCATCGTGTTTGTTTTGAAAGACTTTGATAGATAGACTTTGAACAACAGCCAGATGACATTTTTATGACAGTACGCGGTTTAAGTATAAATTGTTTATAGTATAAGTATAAATTGTTTATAAGACACTCAGACATTGACTTCATTGCTGTCGCTTGTATACTTTACTGTACTTGTGCTTCATTATATCCTAAACTTGTTGAGAGTATACTGAACCAAACCTTAGCAGACAGAAAAGAAAAACTGAAGAAGAATCTGAAATCCATACTCCATATTCTTGACTTTACAGTAATATGTAGCAATAAAATATGGGCAATATATAGCTTTTATCGATTTGTCAATTTGTTTGTTATGAAACAACCTCCATATTTCAAGTCTTTAACAACAAAGAGTTTCCAAATGCCATTTTTCAGTTTGATTATCTAATTGCCAATCCGTATTTTTCCTCTTGGGAAATATGTACAGTGTCTCACAGCTTAATTCGAACAGTGTCTAGCAACAATTTTAATTGCCTGCCACAAACTAATTATAGATTATTGTATGTATATGGAAGTACGGTAAGTGCACACTCAAATTTTGGTTTTTAAAATAGTGCTAAAATAATAGGCTATTTGTATTTTTTCACGCACTTTTGTTTTATGTTTATTATTTTGTTTTCTTTTAATAATATTTAAATTGTAGGTAAAGTCTAGAAATCATATATACAATCTATTAAAGTACAATATCCAGATCAATCGTACGATATACATATATAATGTAAGCATTCCCTTTTTACTTAGCCTATTTAATGTAACACTATCGTTGTATAATGATGTATGTGGAAAATATTGCATATATCTATTGCACATTCTTCTTGAAATACATAAACACATTCTCCGAAAATAAACGTAATTTAACATGTGCTAATGTGGCACCTTTCGTGATGCAACGTCACCAGTGAAACGCTTTTGAAATGAGGGATACATTTGTAAAATATGAATTTGTACATATATAATCGATTAGTTGTAGAAATGTTTGATTGGAATGCTTAACAAATATGGAATAGAAAATCTGAGTAGATGACTGTATGTAATTGGTATTAAGACTGCGCTTGGTGCTGGTTCAAACAATTGTCATGAAGATGCTGAATACTTTTTAAGTGGACACTCGAAGTTCTTCCGAAATATATTATGCACGGCTTTACAAACTGGTGTCAATATGCATTGTTTGCGTGCATTGATTTGATTGCCAAGCGGAACTAGACAGGAGCTTGGTACGTCCTCTTTATTAGCTTGAACTAACAACGAGTTGGACAATTGGTAAATGGTTCCCGCCGAGTCATCGTCAAACTTCTGTTTTTTTCGCAATTGAGTGGACGGATTTATCATTATTTGAGAGTCACATACACAATGTCTATTTTTGGGATTTGTGTCCATTTCGCAGTTGTGGCAACCCCCGTCACCATATGAAGCATGAAACTGCATTCTCGATGTAATATCGGAAAGGTGCGGACTCTGGCCTCCGCCACAGGGATTCTGAGGCGATTCAGTCTGTCTCTCACTATTGCTGTCGTCGCGCCTGGGCGTCTCGCCCTCCTCGTAGTCCATGAAGGTGCTGGCACACGAGGGCTGGTATATAACGGCCGAAGCGTGACCAGAGCGACCCGAGTTCAACGGCGTGCCCTGCTCCCAAGTGTTTGTCCGCGGATCATAAACCTCAACGATGGACAGAAAGTTGTTGCCGTCAAAGCCACCGATGGCATACAGCTTGCCATCGAGTGGCGTCAGCGAAAGTGCACTTCGAGCGATTTGAATCGGTGCAACCAAATCCCATGTTTCGTTCTCTGTATTATAGCGTTCCACAGTGGCTAGTTGCCGTGTTCCATCAAATCCGCCCACAACGTATATGTATTGGTTAATGGCGGCAACACCTATAATGAAAATATTACTTTTCAGTTATTTATCAACTGTGACAAGTAAGAGTGCTCTAGTCGAGAGTGATCGACTAGGAGGACATCCTGTATCCATCCCTAACCAAAATTCGTAGTAATTATTGTTAAAAATTAAGTTCTCAGATTTGGCTTAACATTTTACGGGTAAGCTTAAATTGGATCTGATCTTATTAAATTTGGCACTCCAAATAAAATAGATTGAATAAGTAATTTTCAAATTGTTTAAATTCCTCCAAACTTTGAATTTGTTTAAAAATTATTAAATTAAAAAAATTAATTGAATTAAAAGCGTCAAAGCAAACATTTTAAATATAAACAAGTGAGAACGTTAAAATACTCTGATACCAATAAGTAATAGCAGCTGATAACAGGTGCTACAGAATAGGCTGGGTGTACCCAAGAATTTTTATTTACCAATCTTTGAATGATGTTTCTAGTAATCTACCTTAAAGGTTTAGCTCCAAAATTGAGGAATAATGGGCTTTTCAGATTTTTGACATTGCTGATCTTTGAAGGGCATCGCCAATAATCTACCAACCAATTTGGGGACAGTCGCTTTAAAATTGTGAGAGATTTGTGGCTTTATCGATTTGCAATTATCGATTATCGGACGGACAGACTACCTATCCGCTCTTATTTCCCCTGTGTCAGATCACAAAAGTATCACCTGCTCCGCTGCGGCCCGTCTTTAAGGAAGGCAAATAGCTCCATTCATTGTTTTCAGGATGATAGCACTCCACGCTGGCCAAACGCTCGTTGCCATCGAAGCCACCGATGGCGTAAAGGAGACGATTCACAACCACAACGCCAACGCCCAATCGCTTGGAATGCATCGACTGAACGAGCGTCCAGCGATCTTGGTCCGGATCGTAACTAAAATGAAAAAGTCGATTAAGTTTTGAGCGCATTGCGAGGGATGGGGAATACGCACTACTCCACTGTATTGTGGTACTCCATGCCTGCCGATCCGCCCACGGCATACATAAGCTCGTCCATGACAGCGACGCCGACACGATGCCGTGGCACGGACATCGGCGAGCATGGACGCCAAGTCTCGCTGATGGCACTGTAACGATCCACCCAGTCGGAATCGTAGGAGGACCCAACGTTATTGTTGCGTCCGCCCACCGCATAGAATTTGCCCTTGAGAAATGCAGCGCCCAGGCCGGAACGTGGAATACGCAGATTCGGCAAGGTTGTCCAAGTTTTATCGTCGACATTGTAGGCCTCCAGTATATCCAAGGAGTGACGGAAAAAACCGCCCGCGACGAATATCATGCGTGTTGTATTTGGTGTGCGCTCCTTGACGCCGGGACACTTGTGCAACGTTAAGTCCTTAAAGATTTTGGCCAAGTATTCTCGGCAGGCGGGAATCTTGCGCAGTACGTCACAGTTTTTCATCTGCTCCTTGAGAAAATTGGGCGTAAGGAACTGGCAACGAACGTTGCCCAGAATGTGTTCCATCTTGCAATGACGATTGTCCTCGTCGTATTTAACCCACTTGATTACCGCATTGTAAACATCGCGCTCCTCCTGCACATTAAGTTCGTCCCTTCGAATGAGGGCAATCAGCTGATAAGCGGATAGCTGTAAAAACTCCTCCTCCTTGCACACCTGCGATGACAAAAAAATAGATGTAACAATAAGGGTAACAATAATTTAGCAAATAACACTTAACACTTGCATACTTGCATAAAGTGGCGTTCTATAAAGTAGTTGGCTTTCTTCTGCAGCTCAATGCAGCTGTGCTGCTCGGCAAAATTGGCAATGCCGATGGCATTGGTTGGATCCAGTTGACGCTCGAGGAATGCACAGCAGGCGTCGATAACATTCTGCACCTGGAACATTGTCGCTGCGGGCAAAAGCTGGCAGACAGTCACCTCTGTGACCCGGATTTGTCCCGTATACATAAAGTAAAGGATTCGGGCCATTGCCGTGGGGCATACCTATGAAAATGGAATACGCTGTTCAACTGTTATAGCAACAACAGATTGGAGACGCTATTGGGCTAGTCTTCGCTTACCCCCTGCAGTTGAACGCGCGACATTTCGGACTCCTTGAGTCCGCCCGTGAACATGGCCTTGAAGTATGGCGAGGCAGCGGATAGCACAACCTTGTGGGCGGGAAACAGCTCCTTCTTCACCTCGAGCACAACGTCTGTGAGCATGCCGTGTGAGCGCATCATGAACATCATCTTCAGCGCCTCCTTTGCGTAGTTCGACATGCAGAATGTCATATCATCTTCTGTCGCATCGTGGTCATCGATTGCACGTGAAGCGTCGAAGCGACCACATGTCGTTGATATGGAGCTACTGTCCGAAGAATGTTCGTTCATCTCAATGTCTATTCAAACAAAAAAAAATATATTAATTTTTCATTTATTTTTGTAAAAGCCAATTCGCCCAATAATCGGAGTTGTAAATTTTGGGACTATATTTGAATATTTATTTTCAATAAAATTGAGAAATTTATTTATTTATAGTATTTATATCGTGTTTTGAACCAATAATTTTATAATAATTGTTTATTGTTTGATGACCTCCTTTTATTTATTATTATACATATTATATATTTTTTTTAATACTGAGTGGACTGGACACCATGAATATCACCTAAAGATATCCTGGGACAGTGAAACACGTATTTACATTATAATTATTTTAAAAGGTAAAAATCCCTGACTCCACAAGGGTTATACTATATTCAGTGAACATTGCAAGCCCGATAAACCATTCAGTTTGAAAACTGCGAACTCAGCAGATATTTATGTAACCAGATCTAAAAAAGAATATTTCTTGATTCGAAGTCGAAGAAATTTCATAATTCTTAATTAACAATTTTAACTTTTTACAAGCTTTTTAAAAATCTGCATACGATTTTAGTCCATATTAAATAGGTGAATCAAATCGTAGATCAATCCAGATGAAACTAGGAAATATGTTTTATCTATAACAATATTGCTAAATTCATCTACTTTAGGAATTATATTGAGTTGCGAACCAAAGCTAAAATGTTGTAAGGAATTTAATTAATTTGAAAAAAACGCCATTATTTTTGTTTGTTATGCGGATGTGAAGAATATATTCCCATGAATTATAAGCCTGCAACAAGCTAGCCCATTTTCGACACTGAATTAATACTCAGACTTTGATCTCAGGTACGCACGAGTTATTTTAAGGCAAATTCAACAATGTCATATCCTCACCAGATACACACCACAAAACAGGTATCGACACAGTCCAAATGTCAACTGTTGGTTAAAACCGACAAAAGAACATTGAACCATGTGGGATAGGGGAATAAAGTGCAATGTCATGCTTAGCTGACAAAACAACACGAAACAGCGCTCAACTGTAATTGAATTAAATGTCACGATTACGCATCGAAGGTGTAAGATTGTTAATGACTATCTAAATTGTTAATTTTTCCTTTCAGAAATAAATCTATTCTGTGTATTGACAATCTACACTCTCAAAACTGAATGGTTTTTTTGAAGAAACTTTATTGATGTTGAGTTATCTACGTTTTTTAAGATTAGGCCACACAAGAATAATAATAACTTTACTTTATCTAACTGGAACTGAAAATGAATTGAATGAAATCAAAAGAACTCAACTATCACGTAACCTGAACCAGAGTCATAACAAATCATGAATCGTAGAAATCATATATACAAACACTCCGCGACAATCGATTAAAGGCACTCGTGTTCATTGGTGCTAAGAACTGTACCACAGCTAACGGGACCTTGTTTAAGCATATTATAATGGTGCTTCTTCTTCTTACACTGTTACGATGCATTGGAATGAAAGTTCCGTTAGTTTTTTTTTCCAATATTTTTGCATATTTTGTTTTTTTTTGATAAAGGTCACTTTGTAGCCTTCGAAAAAGTAAGTAGTGCGTTATATGTTATATGGAATATCTTTGCGTGGAATATTTCAACTTTGGAATGGAAAAGGGACAACCACTGTAGCCTGAGTAGATAGCCAAAGTTCTGGCGTACAAAGATACTGGATTGCGCAACCAGATAAATATCAATTAAATTATTAAATTAAAAAAAAAATGAAGGCGTACCACATGGCCAGATTAAATGTTGCTAAAGAACACATTTCCTGGTTCTAGGTCTTTCAAAAAGTGGTATTTTCTGATGAGAAAAAGATTTAATCTCGATGGTCCAAACGTTTTACATTATTACTGGTGTAATTGAAAGAAGATACCTTTTCCGACTTGAGGGACTTTTTCCTACTCGATGCTGTAGCGGTGCTTCACTCATGATCTGCGCTGCAATCTGTCATCACAACAGAACCCCGATTTGTAAAATTTTAGGCCGTATAAGTTCGGACGAAGTTTTGGTGAACTTTATGGAGGTTTCGGTGGTAGTTTCGGGATAAGAATTTTAAGCTTTTAGAGTGGCAAGCAAAATCATCCCACACAGAACATGAGGGTTCCGCTGAGTTTAAGCGAGTAATCAACAGTTTGATACAGTTTTCAAAAGTTTTTCAATTTATGGCACTTATATTTGCTAATTATAAAAAAATCTGGGGGCTGAACACATTAATTTGTTATTTTCATGTCATTTCTACATATTATGTAAATTTTATTAGCACTGCCTTTAATCGAATTTCGCACCTTAAAATCAAATAAAAAAAATTGGTCAAAAATTGTTTTTCAAAACAAAAAAAAATTAGATTTGATTTAATTTCATAGGAAACGTCAAGTGACTTTACTCGAATTCCACAGAGTGTATAAGCCCATACGTTATCTTGACGTGTTATCGTCCCCAGAGAGCGTGGTCCAAAAACCGTAATACTCGGTCGGCATAAATATGAATGAGCAAGCATTTCAAGTTTCTTAAGTATAAAATCAATTGCCAAATTTCAATTAAAAAAAAAGTTTATGTTAAGGTCGACAAACATTTTGTTTTTTGTTTTCGTCTGATTTGTTCTTAATCGTTTTTGATAATATTAAATAAAATAATATTGAAAATTCATATCAGATGTGGAAACTAAGAGGAAAGTTTGCTTTTCTGATTTCTCGTAAGACGAAAAACAAATTTGAAATCCGGCGATGCCGACATACATACATACATGTATATAGCTGCAAACAATTATGGCATCAACAAATAAAATTATATTATATATATTTATTATTTATATTTATATTTCTTGGTTTGAGGCTTTAGTTTCAATAACCAAATTCACACTGCTTTTCAGTATGTGAATAAAAGAATTGAAAGAAAATTAATATAATATTCGCGATTTATTGGCTTTCAAAAAATTAGTTTGTTTAAATTGGTCTTTATAAAGGAATAAGGATACCAAATACATATGCTATAAAATTCTATGTTTGAAATGCCCTTTTAGGCATGAAAATATAGTGTGCAGAGATTTATACAGAGTTGTGGGACATTTGACATGTGACAGCAAAACGTTGTTTCGATATTAACAAACTATACCATTGAATTTGTTCTTGAGCATTCTGGCACAGACTTCTAAGATACATCCACAATTTGTGCGTTATTCATTAAATTAGGACCAGGATTCAGCATTCTTGCATCAGTTCAAAGGTTCATGACAGAATTTAGCTCCGGTTTCTGTGCAGGAATGGTACTTCAACTAGTTCCGAGTGTTCTTGCTAGTAGTAGCAAGACCTTCAAACTACACACCATTGTATTCAAAATGAAGCATTTATTAGACGTTAATACATAAGCTTTATTTTTATAACAATTTTAGAATGTTTGAATGGTGGCGCTTGAAATTGCAAGAAAGTTCTCCAACAAAAATATTTTGCTTTCGTGTTTGGTTGCCATCAGACATTTTCTTATCGTAATGAGTTCAAATTCCACTTCTTTTTTTTTGCGAGCTACGCAGCACCACAAAATCTATTTTAATTGTTGTGCGAATTTTAAACAGATAAAATTATTTATATAAAGCCACTGCTTAAGCTGCTGCATAAAAGTATTTTAGGTTCAGCATAAGTGTGCCTAAGAGCTCCGCATTTATTCAAATAAATCATACTTTTTTTTAATACAAATCAATCTAATAATAATCTGGTTGCATTAATTAGTACAGCAAAAAGAACACAACAGATTACAAAGCAAAAAAAATGCAAATTCATGTACTTTGATTTGTGAAACTGTTAATTACGTTTAAAATGGGAGCAACAAAACGTACGCTTTAAAAATATAAACCAAAAGGTTTTTGCGCCTTTACAAACGGGAATATTTTGTTCAACAAACTAAATAAAAAAATCG
Source organism: Drosophila trichaetosa (assembly GCA_035043205.1). Classification (NCBI taxonomy): domain Eukaryota; kingdom Metazoa; phylum Arthropoda; class Insecta; order Diptera; family Drosophilidae; genus Drosophila; species Drosophila trichaetosa. The sequence goes on from JAWNNE010000127.1 coordinate 1,163,932, forward strand.
TTTGAAAATATAATATTAATCATTTAAATTATTATAATCATAATAATTTATAACAGTAAATTATTTCTTCCAATTTATTTAACCCTTATAAAAAAATTTACACTCTTATCGAAAAAGGTTCTTTTTTTAAAGTGTCTCCAAGTGACAGTCATGCTTCTAAAGCAAATATACTTAATGAGTACCCCTAACGCAGTAAATTGAGCCATGCCATAAAGTCTAATATACCAGATCAGAATTCTGATAAGAATTCTTTGGCTCAATATCGATTCTTAAATTATTTTGAACCAAATCAATTTATAAATCTTTTCAACTAATTTCAAATGTTAAATAATTTTCTTAATGGCAAAATGAATGCAAATGCAATTAATATTTACATTTATTTTCAATACATACAAATAATTATATATATGTGTACGCGAGTAAACGTGCTGCTGCGATGACTTTGCATTAAAATTGTGCTTATCGCAAGGAGTTCCCTTATAATTATTTCTTATCAACAATGCGATAAACACAAATTCAGAGAAAAGAGAGAGCGATACTGCCAAATCATGATGAGCAAGCATAAATGCACACATGTTCATACGCAAGCACACATATATGTGTGTATTTGTGTGAGTGGATGTATAATTTATAAAAACTAATCGACGCTTTTCGAGAGAGGGTAAGCGATGAAGAAGAAGACATCTACATACGTGCTCACACATGCACATACTCAAACACACATAAACATATATATGCATATCCCATTGTTTGCATGCCCAATAAACAACTTGTTGATTTCGTCAAGAGTTTGATGAATAACTTAAGAGAATTGTAAAATAATCTAACCACACTTTAAAAAAAGAAACTATGCAAATATCAATCTGCATTTGATTGTTCTACACATGGTAGCAGTATTGGGAAGACTATATTGAAAAAATCTATCACGTGTATACACAACCGAAGCATATATACATTATAGTGTGTGTGCGAGTGTGCCAAAAACAGCTGATAAATTTGTCACCGCGATTCGGGTTCTTTTCTATGGTTGTTGTTCACATTTTAAATGGACTTAGATCTCTGTCATACACAGTAATAAGTTTACACCAATTTTAACACGAACATAAATTTCATTTGAATTTAAAAATAAGATAATAAAAGTTGGGAAAACTACCGTTTGTTTTTATTTTTCTCGTAGCACACTCAACCGCAACCGCGAGCAACTCTCAACTAAAACGATGCAGTGTTGCCACTCAGCTGAAACACCAATGTAGGTATTCCTTGAACAGATAAGACACAATAATAAGTTAGCAATTAAATGTTAATAAATCTAATTTTTACTTATAAAATAATTTTGTTTTGTATGGTCTAAATTTTATTTAATTTATGCTTTAAGGTATGTGCTCAAACAGCGAGCGAAAATCTTACGATCGGTACGCAGTCGACAAAAGTTCCAGCGTTGCCACACTGACAGTTTATGTGGATCATATGAATAACTGTTTAATTTTTGTTTGTGTGCGCGAATTAAAAAGCAGCTTATTTTCATGGTCGCCAATGTAAAATATGTGTGTTGATCAAAGAAGTAGTTTGAAATGCTTATGAGGAAATGATAACTCTGGTAAAAACCGTATTCAACGTAGTTTTTGTTCGATTCATTTTTCAAATCTTTAACTACGCATATTTTTTAAACAAAAATATGACAGAAGAAAGCGATCTGACCTTAAAACTACACAATGCAATATGTTGGGAGCACACATTATTTAGGTTCTAAACTGTTTTTCGATCTGAGTACTGGCTTTCAAAATACATTTGTACAAGCATAACGTGCCTTTATCTGCATTAGTTGCCTTAATTTGCATAGGGTGCCGTTCCAAAAAAGTGGAATTCAAAACATTTAGTTACCACATGACTGAATATGGCGCAGCGTAGTGTTGCCGATTGGTGCAAAAAATGAAACGCTGAATATGACAAACACTGCCAGTGTTGCCACCCTGCGCACAAGTACGTATCAATGTGAATGCTTGTTCAACATGTGTATTTGTTTTGCCACAGACTGCAGCAAGAATGTCCGGCAAAGCAGCTTCCAGCATTGATGACATTAACTTGGATGCGTTGGTACTGAAGGAGGGCATAAGGGATGCACCCGTTTGTATCATTGTGCTCGGCATGGCCGGCTCCGGGAAGACAACATTCACACGGAGTCTCATCGAACACGCTCAGGCGAAGTTCAATCCGTACGTGGTGAATCTGGATCCGGCGTGCCGGGAAGTTCCGTATGCGGCGCACATCGACATACGCGACACGGTCAACTACAAGGAGGTGATGAAACAGTACCAGCTGGGCCCCAATGGCGGCATCGTAACTGCTTTGAATATGTTTACCACCAAGATGCCAAAATTTGTGGAGCTGGTGCGTCGTGCTGGCGAACGTGGCCACAAATGGTGCATTATCGATACACCGGGGCAAATTGAGGTGTTCAATTGGTCAGCATCTGGGAGCATTATCACCGAGGGACTGGCCACCATGTTTCCCACAATTGTGGTCTACGTCATGGATGTGGTGCGCTCTGCTTGCCCCACCACATTCATGTCCAACATGCTCTACGCCTGCTCCATCCTGTACAAGACGCGTTTGCCCTTCCTGGTGGCGCTCAACAAGGTGAGTGGGTCCAAATGACTCTAAATGATACTGACTATAAGCTGCTGCTTTTCCCCACTTGCCCAGATTGACTTGAAGGATTGCAGCTTTGTGCAGGAGTGGATGACGGACTTTGAGGTTTTCCAGGATGCCCTCGAGGAGGAGCACAGCTATGTCAATAATCTGACGCGCACCATGTCCCTAACGCTGGACACCTTCTACGAGCATCTCATCACTTGCGGCGTCTCCGCCAAAACGGGCGTCGGCTATGCCCCACTGATGAGCCGCATCCTCGACTGTGTAGCCGAATACGAGCAGGACTACAAGCCCGTCTATGAAAAGATGCGGCTGCAGCGTCTCGCTGAGCAGCAGGCGAATCCACAGCCAGCGGAAAACATTGACGCAGCGGGCACAGCGGTGCCCATGGGTCTGGATCTGACTGTAAGTATTCTTAATTACACTCAGAGAAACAATCACCCTAAATTTTAGTAAATCGTCAAAAGTAAATTTCTAAATTTATGAATATAGCTTTCTAAAATCTAGGATTAAAACTTATGATATTACGACGATTCGATTCAATCAATTTATATTTAAAAATATTTATTCTGTTTTGTTTTACCTCATGTTTAAAGTATCTTTTCATTTGCAGGATCCGCCAAGCAATATGGACAACAGTATATTCCTCATGGCGCCGACTATTGTGCCACAGCAAATGGATGCAGATGTGGAGATCGAAAACGATGCCAAATCCAACATGGAGGAACAGAATTTTCAGAGTTTCGTACAAGATCATTTGAATGCCCAGCAAAGTAAACGCGATAGACTGGAAAGGAACCAGCAGCAGCAGGAATCGAAGTGATAAAAGCAAATTCTTATCAAATGTATTTTTAAGCTGAAAAATGAGAAAACACTTTACAAATATATGTTTATACTAGAAAGTATTCCATGGAGTTGCACTGTCATGTAAATTTTGAGTTTGTCAATGATCGAATGATTTTTAATCGTATTATTTAGGGGCTTTATGGTTTGCCCCTGTTTGATATTAAGTGCCCCTTCTAAAGCTATAGTTTTACATCATATATCAATCCTAATTCCTACTCGAATGTGAGAATTCTTTATATTTCTTAACATATTTTCTTTGAGATTAAAACATGTTGATTATAACATAAAAAATATTTTATAGAATCGAGACATTCTTTGCACATATTTTTTGGTTCCCAGACATATATTTTGAAGCCAATAATGGTTAATATTGGTGTATGAATCACTAGCATCGCATATTTTAATACTTAATTTGTTGAAACAATCTGCTTTAGAAATTAATAATTTAATTTAGATGGTTGCGATCTGCAAGAGAAAGGTTTACATTGCTGTTTTTTTTGCTGGCTCAAATGCGTTAGATATCTAGATTTCATCTTGCAAATCTTTCTTTTTTTAATAGTTAATTTTTTGTGTTAACTATTTTAATTTAATTTATTTTCAATTAGACGACGTTAAATTAATAAATAAATTGGCATTTTTAGCCGGGAAAAATATGTTCTAAATAATTGACATTATTTCATCGGAGTGGCAACGCCGAGCTAGTTTTTTTTTACAGAACAGACTGTGTATTAATATGATTTTTATTATTTTAGAGCAGTTTTTTATTTGGACCATTTTTTGCAAAAGTTCAAATGGTGTCATTTAAGTGAAGTAAGTTTTCAATTCAAATGCGCCTAAGCACATCTAAAGCAGGGCTTTGAAAAGTAGTCAAAATTGTATTTTCAGTATTTGGATTTTGGTATTTTATACTCGCTGACTCGCTGGTAATACAGTATTATAAATGCTATTTATTTTGGTGCTTATCACTGCAAGAACTTTGATAGCTTAGACGAACTCTGACACAATGAGCGCATCAACGATACGAAAATACAGTGCATCTGTGATATTCTTCCACGGTTCCGGAGATACCGGTCCAAATTTACTGGAATGGGTTCGCTTTCTGCTCGGCCGAGACTTTGACCTGTCGCACGTAAAAATCGTGTATCCAACTGCTCCTCTCCAGAAATATACACCACTAAACGGCCAGCTGTCGAATGTGTGGTTCGATCGGAGATCCGTGAATATTGCAGCCTTGGAGAGCAGAAAGAGCACGTCTCAGTGCTACAATATTGTCCAGCAACTCATCCAGAATGAGGTGGATCAGGGAATACCCTTGAATCGGATAATCGTAGGTGGTTTCTCGATGGGTGGTGCTGTGGCCCTGCACACAGCTTATCATCTGAAACCAGATCTGGCCGGGGTCTTTGCCCTCTCCTCGTTCCTCAATCGCCAATCTGTGGTCTATGAATCCCTGGCTAATCGGGAGTCGGCCAATGGAACTCTACCCGAACTCCGCATGTTTCACGGGGAGCGGGATACTTTGGTTCCTCTCGATTGGGGACGTGAGACGTTTGAATCCTTGCAGAAATTGGGCATCACTGGCACATTTACACACGTGGGAAATACACTGCACGAATTAAAGAGGAGCTCGTTGCTCGAGTTGCAGAAATGGATATCAATTAAGTTGCCCCCGTTACAAACTGATATTCAAAATAAACTTTAATAAATCAAAGAATACTCTTCCCGAGTCGAAGGCCTAGGTTAATAACGCACATTTAACTTAGTACTCATTGCTACGTTATAATTTTGTATAATAAATAAATAAAAATAATTCTGTTGCTTTTTGAAAGTTATATCCATCTATATACACTAAAATGGGCCTAAGAATAGAACGTTTTTATATATTTTACAAATAATTTTTAAACAGTAAAAAAAACCTCTATGTATTGTCTGCTAACAAATTGAATTCGAAATGGGATTTTTCGATGCTGGGATATTTTGAAGCAGCAGCCGGCGGATCTGTGTATAGAGAGACAGCGCTGCAGAAGAGTAAATCTATACAAGGTATCGACCTGTTAAGCATCTGTTGTGCAGTTTGGTCGAAACGAAAGATTTTTTCTCGACAGTTGGTGCATATATATTTTATTTGCTTAGTGACAATTAATGATTGTAGAATGTGTTATTTTGTATTTATTGTTACGTATTTAACAAATATACAATTAATTGCAACTCCCGCCAAGTGTTGTGAGGTAGCCAAAACTTAACAGCCGTGAAGTTTGATAACTCAAAATAGCCCAAGTTAACACCTTGTATAGTTACACCATGAGCGAGGATGCTTTTCCGAGAACGCTCTGCTCTTAACATAGTTTTTTACTGCTGCTGTCAACAATATTAATTTACTCAATTTTTGTATTTGGCATGAATCCGCAACAATTTGATGCAGCACACAGGCAGAGTTTTCCACTGGTTTTCCTTTCGGCACAGTTTTCCCCGGCGTAATGAAAACATAATTCCTCATTGGCATTTATATTTCGTTTGGCAAATATTGCTAGAAGAAACATGATTATAAATATATATTTAATATATATATTATATATTTCGGTACCGCTTACCAATTTTCGGTATTGGGCAATTTGTTCGCACGGCCAAAATCTCACAATTTGGCTCACAGCTGTGGTTCAAGTAACGACCAATATTTCCACGTCGAGATGGATCCACAATAGTTATCCCGAGTAAATCGGTTTTCGTTTTGTGACTTTTGGTTTTAGCGAATTCACAAAGATATAATATATAATTCATTAATCTGTCATTCTTATCGATCAATTCGAGTCGTCGCTGGGCCTCTGGCCGTGTTAGAAGCTCACCTGCATATTCACAGATGAAGCCTCCGCGGGGTATTTCAACAATGGTGCGCAAACCCTTCGATTTATACATTGGGGAATTAAATATTTCCAAATTTTTTCTTGGTCCAAATTGCACAAGTCGATTTCTGCATTGGCTTTGATCACATTCACACAGTTCATTGCACTCAACGATAGTGGGAAATCCTCTGGTTTCACTTGGGATTAACACCAATTCCCCATATTTAGGATTGCATTCAAGGCCACCGGCATGACAACAATCAGCGGTGTCCTTGCAATTAGAATTACTCGTGCATTTACAACACAGTGTCAGCTGACAATTGTATTCATCTTGCAGGTGGCTAAACTCTGGGCTGCCATCGTCAGGCATAAGCACATTTTCCAAAATATATTCCACATTTCCTTCATGCCCGTACTCATCGTCGATTCCAATGTTTGTTTCCATTCCAATACAATAAGGAGGGAAATTTACAGGGATTAGTGGTGGCACAATATGCCGAAAAACTAGTAATAATTAAAACTATCGATTGTGGCAGGGTTGCATTCGCAAGGAACCGTTCATCGAAAACACTAAGTATCGATACGGAAGCCGATGGCGTTACGATTTTTTAACTCAATTTGCGCGCCAATTAACTTATTATTGTTTATAATTTGAAATATTTAACAAAATAAGCTGTTTTGTTAACGACATTACAAATTAGAGTTTATAACTCCTGTAATTGTATTAAATCGAAATAAAAAAACGCATAAGGAGTTTTTTATATCATACGCATTTCGTTTTCTGAAGAGCGCAACTATTTTGACTCTCCAAGATCTAGCAAAACTAAAATTAATAATTTAAACGCCGTCCCAGATATTAGAAATACTATCTGTACTCTAAAAGGAATCAGATATTTTCTCTTAGAAAAAACTGCTTAACTCTCCGGATTGCACTCAGCCCTGCCAGCCAGCTCCACTGGTAATCAGGGGACTGAGTCTTTCACAAAAGAGCTTAGTTTCGGTAAGAGAAATATTTTGGAAATTAATTGTTGATAAAGGATGGATTTGCAGACATTGCGTTTTTTTAAACTTAAATTAAGATAGGCTATGCAATCCGGTCCACCCATTCCTATTATAGGCACTTTCCCTCTCTCTCTCTCTCTCTCTCTCTCTCTCTCTATCAGGTTTTTATTTACTACAACTAATTTGAGGAGTTGATAAACGTATGGGTTATATAAATAAGCAGACAATACATAGAGGCGTCAAATCGAGAAAAAAGAGCATGAGGTTTTTTCTCAGAGCCTAGGTCCAAGCAGAGCCCGAGCTGCGACGCGTCGAAAATTTTGCTGGGTTCGCGTGTCGAGCAGCGAACACAGGTTATTATTTCAATTGACTTCGCTGCGACAACATGGCGGATAATTGAAAAATCCAGCTATTTATGGGCATGCGTGCGTGGGTGCGAACAGTCACGCACTTTTTCTAGTAGGCCCTAAGCGGTTATGAATGTGTACGAAAAAAACAGTTATATTGCTACCGGATCGCGCAGACCCTTGAATGTGTGCGAAGATAACAGAAACACTCTATCTTCGTCTTTTTGTGTGCGAGCTGGCTCTCGATTTTAAATTTTGTAATTTTCGTGCCTTCGTAAAATGGGGTGGTTTAACTGTTCACCAATTTTGTAACCATAGCACACAAAATGTGTAGTGAAAATCTAAAACAGGGTATGATTGTCTCGACATACAAAATTAAGCCTCAAGGCTGCGAAATTCAGATTAAATTCAGAGATAATGCTAGTTTCAAACAGAGCTTCGTTAAGAATCAATAATCACTTTTAATGAACTTAACAGACCGAATGGGTGGAATGAACGAACAATTTTCGAAGCCAGATGAGTTGTAGAAAATGCGATCTAGCATTGGGTTATTTCTCAATTATAATAGATCACATTTTAAGAAAATAAATGGCAATTGGCTTGAAGATTATAGATATATAGACAACAAACACGGCAACCTAGTTTAAAAACCTTCCGGAGTCCGAAAAGTTTTCGAAAGTACAAAATTAAATTTTTGTTAAATAAACATCATTAAGAACTCTTTTAAATCCAATAACAGTTCTCTCGCTTTGAGCAGCGATGGTCCCCAAATTCTATTAGCAAATACATTTTTGTTCCCCTATTTTCTTTTCATTTACTTTTTCGTTATCAACAACTAAATTGAATTGTGTAAAAGAACATATAAATATGGTAAAAATTACAGCTTCCGCTGGTATTTTAATTTCCTGTTCCAGTTCTAGTATTTTAGTACACAATATCATATGGAATATGGAACGATCGGTCGCACGATGACTTTTTGTAAACAAAAACTGTATAATCTCTTCTCGATAAGAGTCGTCTCCACTGTCTTATCATTCTAAGATGAATCATTTGTTTACCAAAGTATCTGGATGAGATTCAGTCGTTATGCGTATTTTATATATAATATATGGCGTCGTTCAGAACCGAAACTGTACCGTTATAATATGCTGGCTGTTCCGGTTACCGGTTTTAAAAATATTGTTTGAGTTCTCTTCCTGTTCTGATTTGATTTTCTTCTTTTCAACGTTGCAGTTACTACAAACCATTTTAAGAATAATAATAAAGTTAATTATTAATTTAAGAATGGATAAATTATGCACTACAAACAATAAAACATTTATTTTGAATAGGCAATTGCAGAAAATACTTTGCACCACAAAATAAATTAAATTTACTGAAACCAATTGTGCCACTTTTTTACTTGCACAATATATATTTGTAGAAGTTAAATGAAAATACCTAATTTTGATTTTAAACTTAATTGTTTTTAAAATAATTTTTTCCGTACGCTGACAATATGCTTGGGTGCCCAAGTCAAATTTATTTCACAATTTAGTTTTAATAAAAGTTAGCTCCAAATTAATTGTTTAATAAATACGACAATTACAAATACTTTATAATTTTGGTGAACAATGATGCAATGTACCAACGCATCAAAAATGTACAATTCTTTGTAAGATACCGTTCTAAGAATCTGACAAGTTGAAGGCAACTCAACGACTGAGTTTATTTTCTCTCTCTCGCAGCAGCACCAGCTGCAGCGGCTACTTCGGCTCGTGTCTGTGTGAGTAGCCGATTGTGTTCGGATACTGCGAACTATGAGTAGTTGCCTTAGATCAGTAAACCGTGCTTATACCGGTGCATGTGTGTGTATGTTCGTATGTATGAATGTACTCACTCATACATAAGCACGCGCATTTCGCTCGTCTCACAGAACGCAAATTGCCGCAGCCGTCGCAGAGCTGCCAGACAATATTTGTTTTCAGTTTCTCTCCAACTTCAGACGTGGTAAGTTGTGTTCGGCTGCGTTAGTTCGCAGTAAGCAATAAAGTGAAAATAATACAAGTTGTTTATTAATTTAATATTTATTTCAGCAAACCTAAAATCCAAAGCAAAATGTGTAAATGTCTGGCCGGTAACGTAGCGTGCTGGTAAGTTTAATTTACCTAATAAAGGAAACACTTGTTTGCCCTTTGCGCGTGTGTGTGCGTGTATCCATGTGCATATAAATATAAATATATATGTAAATGCGGGTAAATACTTCCATAAGTACATACATATATGTGTGCATGCATGTATAAATATGTTCAACCCAACCCAACGAGCATTTTTCTAGAGCTTTTGTGTCTAGGGGATGACTGCACATACGAATTTGAACTTTTGAGAAGCTAATTTAATTACCAACACTAATATTAAATAAAATGTGCACAAGTGAAAGTGCTACAAGCATTATAGTTGAATTAGTAGCTAAACAAGTGCACACACACATACTTACACACATGCATACGTAAATTCGCATGCACACACGCATGCATATGTACACTTTGAATTTAGTGCACCAACAGTTTGTTTTGTATATTTGTATTATATATGTATTATCATAGTCTTAAATTACAGTAAACATTATTTGCATGCATATGTGTGTATAGATATCATCATCACACACACAATTACTACACAAACACAATTACTACACACACACAATTACTACACACAGGCAGGAGCTTATTAAGGCATTGGAGTTGTAAATAGAATCAAACGCTTCTAACTGCATACCTGCCTATGCCTAATTCCGATTTGTCGCTCAAATGAGTAAATATGTATGCATGACCGCGTGTGTGTATGTTTGTATGCATATATTGTCGTTGTTATGCTTAAGGTGTGCAAGCAAAAACAAAAACACAAGCAGCCCTATGGAATGATAAAATATTTTGCAGGTGTCCTGATCTGTGGCTCTTATACTTATATTTGTAGTTGTGTGTTAAATACCACCAGAAATCTTTTAAATATTTCCTAATTTGTTTAATTTAAAACTAATATTAAATATTATTTTTTATTTAATATATATATATATATATATATATATATATATATTTAATATATTTTGTATTTTTTGTATATTTTTTTTGTATCGACTTAAGTGGATATTAAATAACTAAATGAACAAATGATCCATTGATGGCTTCTATATGCAGCAATACACTTGATAACTAGAATTAAAAGTAGTATCAGAGTCTAAGTATTTACTTTAATATCTTTTAAATATTCGTTTTTTATTTTTTTAATTATATATAATATTTAGTTTTATTTTTAACTTACTTATTTTTGCTTGTTGTATTTGTTTTGTGTCGACATACATACAGTATAATAAATTTATACATATACAGTAAACATATATAGAAAATAATCTCATGTCATATTAGCATAATTAACATAAGATCCACATCTTCTCACTATATTCTTCTCTCTCTCTCAACACTAAATATCTTAATTTTCACTTCACTTCAATTTACAGTCTTAGTTAAGAGAAGCCGCAATTAACAAGTTACGCAAATTCACTATGCAAAAGTCAATTAAAGTATTCTACAACTATAATTAAACCGTCCCCGACGAAACAATATATGACTTACACATAAACAAGTATGTCCCTATGACAATAGGGCAATACTACTTGTATATATGTGCATGTGTATATATTCTTTTGATACACATAAGCAACGTTACGCATTGTTAAACCTTAACTATCATCCCTAACTTCTATAAGAATATACTCATATATACATTTCATTCAGACACACATACATCTGTCTGTATTCGAATTTAAATGCGTATTTGCCTGGCTCCAGTTTGTTCCGGCTTCACTCGGGCGAGACAATTTCACTAAGTATGTTTTGCTACTTGTCGCTCCTCACCCCTTGTAAATGAGCTCACCACGTATATGTCTCAGTTAGTCGACAGCTGGACGCCAAACATAACATTTTAATGTGGAAGCACAGAAGTGACCAGAAGTCGCTTTTAGATAAGGGCTGGAAACTTTTTTTTATTATGAGTAACCAACATATTTATTTTCGTTAGTTTTTGTGTATATTTACGATTATGCGATTATTAAGCGTCGAGTTAAGTTTCGGAAGTAAATATAGATGTACATAAACTGAGATATATAAATGGCAAAAATAATCTTTTTTAAAGAACCAACGATTAAGATGGGCAAGTAGTTGGAATTGCAATTTCGAAACAAATCAGTTAAAATCAGGGGCTTACAGCTTACACTGGAAAAAGTAATTGCCGGGCGCCATAGAAAAATAAAGTAGGATATACTTAAATCCAATATGCTTATAATCATAGCATTATGTTGGATGAGTTTTGTAATTTAATCAGTTAATATTAAAGATAAGAACTGACTGTCAGTTAAAGTTAAAGTTAAATTTTATCACAAATTTCTGTCCCATTGGTTTGACAGCTTACTGCGAATATGAAAGTATTTGAATAATCTGAAAAAATAAGTTTTCCCTTTTTTTCATAATATAGGAAAAAATTGTAACAGGTGTATGAATGTTGACTAAATATTTCTAAAAAGAATTATACAATTCATCCATTGTGTAAAAATATAAAGCTGTGCATGATAATCTCATTTTCAGTAGTAATGTTTGCTTACTCCATTTTACTACATATAAATATTTACTTATTTTCAATATGTTCAAAAAACTGTCGAAAGTTTAGTTAAACCTGATTATCTTATAGTAATATTTTCCTTCGCTCATTTCAGCTGCTTCAATTGCGCACTCAGCATTCTTGTTTCGATAATCAGTGCGTTCTTTGTGGTCTTCATAATTGTTGGATTAATAGTCTACTTTGTTTACTACTACAAGGAGGAGGACAATGTTACTAAATATCAAAATGATATTCAAGATACAGTTAAAAATACATTCGAAAACTTAAAAAATAAATTAAGCCCATAATCTATAAGGTATGTTGCACACATATGATTTACTTCATTTAATCAAACATATAATTCAATACTTTATTTTTTCAGTAACATCCTTCAATACCAGTCTGATCAATGCCTGCTTATGCCTGGTATTTCATCTTTTAAATTAACCATATTTTTCACGTACAAATGCTATTTATATGTATAGCTCTTTAAAACAAACGATCAGCTGTACAAAAGTAATCGAGTAATGGAAAGTTTTTGCATTTTTTGTATTAATATTTGATAAATATTTATGTGTGTTTGTTGATGTACACGAAATGTTCTTTTGAATCTCAAAAAATTAATTTATTTGAATCCATATACAATAAAAAATAAAGTTTTAAAGCCAAAGATGCACTTTCTTTATAAATTTTTCTATATGTGGTGAATTGATATATAAATAAATATGATGCATGTAGTAAGTATTTGTTCAGAATGTGCTGAATACCATATATATATATATATATTTTTAGAAAACTGCTAAGCAACGGAATATGTTTATGTCTGGCCGGGTAATGTGGAATTTTTGTAATTCGATTTTATTTAACAAAAACTTCAAGTATGTGCGTCTGGTTTCTTACAGTTGTCATTAGTTGTCTGTTCACTTAAGAACGATGATGAAATTCAAATCTTTTAGCACTTTCTGTTAGGCGATTATAGTGCTCCAACTAAGCATAGTTGACAATTGATCTTTGATTTTTGATTATTATCTATAGTTAGTTTAGCTTAGTTTTCAAATATATTTCATTAAAAATATAATTCCTGAAATTAATTTTGACCTGTCATAAATTCGAAGATGTACAATAATTAGACAAACTTTAAGACCAATCACGATCACACCTATATCTTGCCCATATTTGAAAGAACAATCCTTGACATCAAACCATTATACCACATAGATGACAAAGCAAACAATCGTTCAACAAATGTCCACTTTGACCCAGTGTGCACTGTCACCCCTATTTTCTACTTACATACTCCAAGATATGTATTAAGTTTGTTTGTATGCGGATTAAAATGCGTATTTGTCTGGCTCCAGCAAGTCCCGGCTCCAGTCGGGCGAGGCGATATATAATATACATAACTATGCTTTGCTATTTCCCCCCACCCTCATCAAATAATTCACCAAGAATATTCTTCAGTTTGCCGACAGCTGGGCGCCAATTCAATGTTTATATGCATAAGCACCCAGTGATTACACTGAGAAAAACAATCGCCCTGAATTTTAGAAAATCAACATAGTCACATTATTTAGAAAGTATGTTTCTTAATTCAAGAATAGGTTTTTCTAAAATGTAGAAAAAATTATATAATTTCAATGTTTTTTTTTTTAATTTTATATGTGTATTTATATGTTTAATTGTTCCATTAATAATGGCTTTTTAATTACTTATAGTTTATTTTTCAACATTACTTTGCCATTATAAAACAATTTTAAATAGTTTTATGAATTAATTTAATTTGATTTAGAAAACCTGATCCGGAACCCGAAATTTATTTTCGTATGTTTAGAAATTATTTCTAAAAACAAGAAATTTTTACTAAAATGCGATTTTTTTTCCAAAGTGTAGAAGTCGCGTGCCCAAGGGTTGAACATTTTTTTTGACTACCATAATTTTGTCGCATCAACGGTGACGTCTATGGCAAAATATGTATATATGGATATACATACATATATATTAATAGATATACATACATATACAATTTTTTTCAAGCTTTAATAAACTAGAATCGATGACAGAACTTCTGCTTCTATTCTATCGCTTGCAAAGATTGTTTTATGAAAATGGCAACTTCAACTATAACAATTTTCGTACTTTCCAAGAAATTCGAACTTAACTCACTATTAAAATTTGTTTATTATTTGTTTAAATTTATTATGAAATTTAGAAGTACGTTTTTTTTGGTTAGCAAGAATATGATGAGAAAGCTCTTTGTTTATTTTTTGAATATTTCCGGGGCTGCTCAATTTCTCGTTTGTTTTGTTTACAAAACCACTATAGTTAAATTCCATTTAAAATTTGATTAATTTTTATACCCTTATACCCATATAATCAGGCTAGGAATTGTGAAACGTATTTGAAGCAATAAATATATTTGTTTGTATGTGGGCATTTCCAAAAAACAAGTAAGAATGCAGTCGATCATATCGATATGTATATTATGTATTAGTTTGAAGATTCTGCCTGACAAATTTGTGGCATTTATTGCTATCGAAAATCGAAATTAATCGACAATTCGAGGAACAGAGGCACTTATCGATAAAATAAAGATAACTTGATTTGCGCTTGGTATACTAAAACCTATATTGCAAATATAAAGTCTCTAGCTCTTACAGTCTCTGAGATCCGCGACGGACGGACGGACATGGCTATATCGACTCAGCTGTTGATCCTGATCTGCCTGTTACATATAATTGCTCAAAGCAAATTTACCCTTTTTCCCATTTTTAATGGATTCAGGGTATAAAAAAATTGTAGTAACACTATGTATAGTGCAAGACTCATTCTAAAGACTCATTCGATTTGGTGGTAAAAAATGCTGACATCTGCGAATTACAATAAGCTATTCTAATACGATTCATTCTAACTTTTGACATATTACATTTTGTAAGCCAATAAAATAAGATAGAAACATTTTTTACAGTCCATCATTATTCAGACATCAACATCCTACAAGGAGATGGAGGATCCTTCCCAATATTAAAACTAAGCCACTGTTAAGTTAGTCAGCTTAGTATAACTGTTAGACATCTCCAACAAGAGATGTGTTCTATTAGTTTTTATCATAAATATTATATATTTTATTATGTATTTAATTATTTAATTTAAAAATTAAAAATATATCTCTTTTCGACAAGCTCAGACTTTCTATTAGGTCACACGAATATTTTGATAGATACTACTAAATAGAATATTAGGTAAATGCAAAATGCTTCTGAAGGTCGGTCACGCAATAGCGAGTAGAGACGGACCCGATACTTTGGCTAATGAGCCATTCAAGTGAAATGTAGAAGCTAACAGAGTAATTAATTTGTTTAACCAAGAGCAGCAGAGAAGAAATTGTTCCTCCTCTCTCTCTTCTCGGCACTCTGTCAGACAAGACTTCGGCATCTGGGTCAAGGCCTTCTTAGAAACTTTCTAGGTCTACAGAGTAAGGAAATTAATAACCTTACTTACCTTTCATTACCTTACCTTACATTACCTTACCTTAATTTGTTGACCTGCTTAATAACATAACCCTGGTTTGCAGAAACATTTGACATAAAAAAAAAATTAACCACTCTATTTGACATTCAAAATATATATGCTGATCTTGTTTAAAGATAACTACAGTAGCGGCTCGACCAATAAATTTTGATGACTGTTGGATTATTTGCTGACCCGGCCAACTTCAATTATATCAAAAAGAATAATTCAAACTGCACGGCTAAAGGGAAATGTTTGATGAAACTGTGAGATTTTGATCGAATTAAAAACTGATTTCGTAATGTCGAAATTAAGTCATATTCCATGCTAAAGATAATTTAAGTTTTTTAATTGATTTGCATACGATTGATAACAAATTTTCAAAATTCTGGCTTAAAACAGCTGATTTTTCGTTACTAAGCAACAATTCAGAAGTTTTTTTTGGAGCGGCGAGACTACGCTAAAAAAACTAAACTGTTGATGAGCATCTACGAAACCTTATCATTATACTCAACTACATTTGCAAATAAATAAATAAAATATATATATATATATATATATATTCATTCATATAAGTCTTATCGACATGATTTTATGTATATATATATATATATATATTCATTCATATAAGTCTTATCGACATGATTTTATATACATATATATATTTAATTTTTATATTTAAAATTTTCTGATACCGAAAGTCAAAGAGCATATTAGTTTTGTACAATATACGTTATGGTGTGCCTCTTTTTGATCGTCAGAATGACCACGATTTTCCCCGATGCCCTTTAATTTTTTCCGAGTTTTTCTTACACAAATCGGGGCAATGAAAAATATGTATTAAATTGTAGCAGTTATTTTTTAAATTACTTAACATTTTTGTAAAAAACTTTTATTTATTAATAGCTCAATTTGCAAGCGATCCTTTTAATTGAGTATAGTTGGGCTTGTTCTTCTTCTTCTAGTTTTTCGTTCTGCTATTGCTTACAGCTTTAACCTTAACAGCTTTAAAAGAGCAATAGCAGAGCCAATAGCGGAGAACAGAAATTAATTGTCTTTCGCTCTGTTATGCTCTGTCATCAATTTACATTGCGCTCTGTAGTTGCAGCAAGAACAAGAGCAGAGCGAGGGCATAGCAGCCGACCTTTACATCTTCTGTTACTGCTATAGCAATCACATTTCTGATTTGGTCTTATCCGCGTAACTGCTACGAGAACTACCGTTATGTAATGTTACCTTCTTGCTACTCCTATTGCTCGTTAAGTCGACAGACCAGAGTGGAGTGAAAGAGCATCCCTTTCAGCCTTTTACTATTATTCGTAGCAGTAGCAATAACAGAGCAATAATTATATTGCTTTTGCTGCTACGAAGTAGTAAATTCAAACACTGGAAAGTTGCCTACATAATAATGAAACTCTTGTTTGTTACATTTTTTTTCAAGATATTTGTGTATTAACAACTTAATATTTGAGCAATATGCGTATGCTCATATGTAGACGGGCAGACATGGCTGATAAAGAATATATATAATATATACATATAATTATACTTAATAGGGAATTGGAAATCTCTGTTCCAAGTCTCGAGGCATGATTACAATAATCTCTGCAATAGGTGTAAACATAGTTTGTATCCTTTGAGTGGGAACGTAGATGCTCCTACTTAAGTGCATGGCAGTGTGTTAAGTTGTTTAAATAAACTATACAATAACTTTATGTTGGGAGTGTACAAATAGGAACAAAAGATTTAAATCGAATTTCACAGTTAAGTAATGAAAAATATGTCTAATAAGTGAATAAGTAAATAATACTATGTGTATTTAAATTGAATGCAAATTAAGGAAATCAATTTACAAGATGAGAAATGTATCTATAAATATTTGTTATGTTTTATAGCTTTGAATGAGTACAAAATGATTGTGGATGGTTTTAAAGCATAATACAACTAATAATAATAATACACTTATTGTAACTGAATAATACACCTATTTAATGTATTCTGTGCACTAAAACTAGTTGCAATTTCCTTATACACATACTTATGCCTTATACCTTATGGATAGGAAAGACTTCATAGACTTAATTTAGTGTTGTGTTTTAGGGGCGTTGTATACAAGTTGCTTCAAATATAACGAACCTTAGAGGCTATCACATATATATTGGTTATTCGAATTAAACGTTCTGATAATCTCGTTGCCGGCATTTATGAATATTGCGGAGACTCTCCACCCGATGGTATTTTCTTGACCCGGCTAACATCGTCGTAAGCAATTGAAAAAACGCTCTTCTTCTCAGCTAGGGGATTCCGACGGCCCATGCTGTTCATCAGGGAGTTCATGGCAATACCTGAGTCGTGGTCATCCTCTAAAGTTGAGGCATTCAACTGCTTTTGGGCTTGCGACGGGGGATGCGGATGGGGATGGGGTGGGTGGATGGCAGCATTTGGATCTTCGATATAAAGATTTATTTTCGATTTTGTTAACTTGACTTCGTTCTCTTTGATGGGCGACGGCTTTGGTTTGTGCCGCTGCGATAGATGATCCTTATCCTTATCCTTATCCGTTGGTGTCGCATATGGCGGTGTCTCCGGATACATGTAGTGTGGCAATTTGGTGGGAGCTAGTGGCACTTCCGGTGCATTCTCACGCTCGAAACGGTGCTCGGAATGCTGCACGAGCGGATGATTGATGTCAGTCTCGACTTTCGGCTTGTGCTGCTTGTTCAGTGCTCGATCCTCCTTCAGCAGTCGACTGCCTTTGGGCGGAGATTTTCGCGGAGCCGGTTCCGGCTTGAATTTTCCCGCATCATCTTGCGATGCCAAATCTTCGGGTTTTGACTTTGTACGGCTTTTCGACACACGCTTCTCGGCTGCACTCTTTTTCTTCAGTGACAAGTGCGACTTGGATGACTCCGTCGAGGAGGGGGTCTTCTTCTTACTGTAATACCATTCCATGTACTTGGGCACAGTTTTTTGTTCGTTTGTTGGCTCATCGAGAGCACCCAATTCCGTTTCACTTTGATAATACCGATTTAGGGATCTTTTCGAACCCCTCATTTCACTTGGAACATTATCGTGATTTGGGCCATTTTCACTTGGGTTCATTTCGTATTTGGAAATTGAATAACGACTGTTTGGCGGTTCCGAAGACGTTTGCATTCGTGCCGAGTTTTGGCTACGTCTCGAACTGTCTCGACGAGATAATCTTGGTCTAGCCTCGGGTTGTATATCTGGTTGCGTCTCCATTGGTGAAACTGTGCTCACGCCTCTAGTTTGGTGGGATACATTTTTCATCTGCACTTCATGGGCTTGTTCGATTTCGCTTGCTTTCTTAGGATAGCTATTTCTTCCAGATGGATTCACATTTGTCCTAATTACAATTTCACCCTCGTCCGAGTCAATTGAGTACTCGGTGCTGTTCTCATCGACCTCAACGTCAAAGTTCTCGTAGTATTGCTGCGATCGGTGTTGTCTGCCCGGACTACTGAACTCATCGAGAGAATCGGATATTTCGATTAATACCTCCCGGCTAATGGCTTCGGATTTGTTGTGTTTTCTATTGGGTTCCTTGTGCAGAGCAGCGCCATCGACTCTGCGGCTTTCGTCGCTTAGCTGCTTCCGTAGAATACTCGTTTTGGTTTCCCGTAGTGGTTTTCTGGGCGGCACACGTTTCCTAATCTCATTGACCTCCTCCTCCTCCCGTATGGGTGTTCTTATCTTGCGCTTCACCTGCTCGACCATAACTACTCTTTTTCTCGGCTGTGAGCTGCCCCGGAGTTTTGGTTGCCTCTTGGGACGACGACGCTTTATCCAGTACATGCCATTGGGACTATTTGGTGGACTGAAGCGTACATATTTATACTCTTCCTCGGACATAGAATCATCATTTTCGCTCCGGGCTCTCCGGAACTTCGAACTGCCCAGGTAGCCGTCAATAGGTTCGGTTTGGGTGCCAGCATCGCAATCGGTTTGTGTTCCAATCGCCATCGATTGGCCCGGCAGACTTTGGGTCTCCAGGGCAATTTCGTGCTGGGTGTATCTCGTCTCGAGTTTCTCCTTTTCGAGCAGGATCTGGCGCAGGAGCGCATTCTGTTGCTTCAGCGAGTGCTCGAGTTCGTGGCTAAGCGTTTGATCTCCCACAACTGGCTGCAGTTGAGTTAGTTCCTCCTCGCCCTGAACAGACTGGGTGTGTATGACTTTCACCTCCGGCTCCGTTTGGGAGTAGACAATGCTATTTGGTCCCGATTTACCCAACGGAAATGTATCGCCCTTCAGCGTTGATTCCTGATGGATTTCGTTGGGCATTGACTGAATATAAGTGGCACCTGGTACAATGTGATAATGCTCCCGAATGATCTGCTTTCCATCGGGCTGCTCTTCAATGAATCGACGCATCAGTATCTCCTTGCCCGTATTGTCCACCATCAGCAACTGTGGCTGCGAAAGATTTGTCGATGACTTTATTGGCACATTCACATAGATATTATCATCGTCCAAGGCGGCACCGTCGCGAGTCTTGTCCCTGGTCATCAGCTGTAGAATCTCGACATTGCCGTCCTTTATGAAGAGTTCCCGTTTGGCTTTGAGACTGTTATGGGCAGTGCCAAAGTCAACATCGCTGCCCCGATCTATCTCGTGCCTCCTCATCGAGTCGTCGTCAATTTGCCGAGCATCCTTGTCGTAGTTTTTGAAACGTGCATTCTCCAATTGTCTATTCTCCGTGTTACGCGTCAGCTTTTCTTTAATTTCCACCATTCGCTGATCGTCCATTACGTCCTCAATGTAAACGTCACGGTCGTTAATTAAATTAGTTCTAGAATTATGAAAACTATGATGTGGGTCTTCTTTGGCTGTGTGGCTATTTCTATAAGAAAAATTGATCATATTGTTATGTCCATAATCATTCGATACACTCAGAAAAAAAATTGACCTGAATTTAAACTTTTGGAGTCAAGGTTTTTTTTAACCTTGCAAAAAGTAAATTTCTTAAATTGGCAGTTTTGGATATCGAAAAACCAAGCAGGGGGATTTTTTTTCTGAGTGTATATGGAGATTTGAGATTCGTACTTAATGCGGACGCGTCTTTGCTGATATTCAGCGGATTCTGGACGGCATGCAACATCGCCATCGGTGTTAATAGCAGAGTGCTCCATTTCTAAGTTTTCGTTTGGCTGATTATGTCCATTCCGGAATTCCCAGCGGGTTGGCTTTGTTCGCGTATTTGATGGCTTCTCCGCTGACCAGGCCTCTCGTCTTCCCATCCATTCTGCGACCTGAAAGTTGCGGTATTTCATATTTATAAATTAAGCATATTCATTCGAAAGTCAACTTTTGTCATCTAAGGTGGATAATACTCAAAAGGAACTCGGAAATGGGATGTGCGCTCAGAACCAATGTGAATTGTGGATAAGTGTTATGTTTGAAAGTAACTTATGTGACAAATTTTAAACAAAAAGTGCGATGTTGCATTTTTCTAAGTGTGTTTTTGCAGCTATCTACTATGCATAATGCTAAGTACTGTGTGTTATTTGAAATTGATCAAAATCTACCTGAACAGATTTTGTTTGTTTTCCATTTGCCATTTCTCTATGCACTAGATGTACATCGTCTTCAGTTCTACTGATATTAACTATTCTTTTGCTACAAGAGAAGAATAAAGAATTAGAGATCAAATGAATGGTGTTGCAATGATAAATGATATGAGCTTTAAACAGAGATTTCGATTCCTCACTACATTGAACTCTTTACTTAGTCTTTGGTATACGACACTCTAGAGCAATCATATCTTGCGAAATATAATCATATCGTCCCTTTTGTGATGGACTCGAGTTAGTTTAGTTTAATTTGAAATTACCACCCATGTTGAATAAAATATAAGAATGAAATCATTAAGTGAAGTAGTTGTTATGTTTCCCATCCATTATCTCAATATATACTATATCTGTTTTAGTATTTTTGTTCTCTAAACACGTGTAAATATTATTTGTATCAGACAAGTTTTAATGTGGCTTGAATTGGGTTACATACCGAGACTAAGTTACCGAGTCAAGAAGCAAGGGTTGGATATATAGGATACAATAATTATTATTATTGCATTATTATTACTCATGTTACTTACGTAGCTGCACTATACAGAGGACACCATGAGCATATGCAGCACATCAGCAGGATCAGGATCGTCAGAGCAACCAGTGTGGCCAGCAGGATGAGCAGCCAAAACAAAACCTTATTTTCAGCTTTGTACTGCGTCTGCGAGGGAGTAAGATTCTATTAAGGTAATCTCCTCATTAGTCGCTTGGTAAACAATTCATTAATAGCCTGATTCCACTATCCAACACTGGATAACATTCTGTACATTCGAAATTCGACTTGATTATTTCGTCTTTTTTGCGATGACTTATCGATTTTCGTATCGATGCTTTGAAAATTTTGCAGGTAACATTTTCTAGGTAAATATTTAACTTAAAATACAATTATAATTTAATTAATTTAATTTTTTTTTTTTATGATTTATTAGAATTTTGTAAATTTGTTTCAGAGTAAGGTCGATTGGTCCGTTGTTCCGGATCAAAAATATATATGTATATGTGAAGGAGTCGGAGATGCTTCCTTCTGCCTTTCAAACTTTCCCAATTCATTGAGAATTTTGAATCTTAAGTATTTTGTTAGAACTGGAAACAACATGTTAAATTTTTGAAATAGGCATTAAAAACAAATAAGAATGTTGTGGTCGAGTGAGCTCGACTATGAAATAAGTCTTATATATTCTAGTTTTATTGCTACATTTAAAATGTAAGCAATTGAGGAATTGCCCCCAATTCTTATGGTCTGCATAGGCACTGAAGAGTAAAAAAGTTAAAAATTAAAATTATATATATACAGTGGCTCACAGTTCAAGTGGATCATTTTTAATACAGCTCGAAATAAGCAGTAAACAAAAAAATAATCCTACCTAGCAGGTGGGGAAACCTCAGTGTATTAGGGCCATATATAAATTTTGGTGATTAATATATGTACCTACCATCGGTTTTTGGAGTTTTTGAAAAATAATAAATAATTAGCTTATGGCAGGCAATTACTTTTTTTCTTTGACACTGATCCAAATAAGGTGCGAGCCACTGTATATATAGACGCTTCCCTCTTATTCACACTCTTTGCCTTACACCTGACCATCAATTGCATTAACTATCAGCTCAATTCTTATCGATTCCTAGCCGATCATAACAAAGACTATATCGTCTCGGCCTTTGACATACTTTATGAGATCGGAGATGCTTCCTTCTGCTTGTTACATACGCTTGCACAAACTATTATACCCTTTTTAACCAAATTTCCAAAAACCGGCTTTATGTAAATCGAACAGTAATGGTTGAGAATATTGGTCATGGTGGAATCAGGCTGTTATATTAGATAGCTTACGTCTGAGGCAGCCGTGTTTTGTGGCATGATTGCGTAGGAGTTGTTATGCTGCGAGAGTCGCTGTTGTATCTGCGCGATGTCCACGACTGAGGAGCTGTCATATAGAACCGTTGCCGTGACCACACTGCGCTCCTTAATGTTGGGATTCCCATCGAATAGATCCTTGGCACCCGGCTCATCTGGTCTGAGTGGCCGTATTTCGTGAATGAAGACCTTGCCGCCCGTTATGGCTGAGAGAGTCTCCTCCGTCTTTCGCTTATCCAAGCTGCTGCCGGGCACCACAAATGTAACGATGCGCTTGCGACTTTCCGGCGGATAGATGCGTATAGTCGTCGTCGAAAATCGGACTGGCACTCCCAAGTCATAGGCCCGAGCGGTCAGTATGAACAGATCGCTTTCAGCATCCGAAATGGTCGTGTCCTGTGCGTCGCGGCGCCTTCGCATGTCTGCGCTCTTCTTGGAGCGAAGATGGATCTTTTGGCGCACCGTCAACTCGCCCGTTACCTTGTCGAGCACAAAATTATTCTCGTAATTGCCGTGAATGAGCTCGTATCGCACAACATTATTTGGCGCGGTGGCATCCTTGTCTGTGGCATGTATAAGTGCACTGGTTGTGAAGCTGGTCAAATCGGCTGCCAGTATAAATTCATATAAATCCTTCTCAAAGATGGGCGTCTCATCGTTCACATCGATTAGCCTAATTATTAGGGGCACCTGAGCACGATTGCCATTGCCGTCCATGTCCCGTGCCTCCACATATAAATGGAACTCGGGCATTATTTCCCGATCGAAGCCGTGGCTATCGGTTGACACCGTTATCGAACCGTTCTCCGCATTCAGATTGAGCGAAGTATTCAGATAGCCCAAAATGGCAGTGTATCGCACCTTGCCACCCAGACCCGAATCCAAGTCACTTGCATGCACCTGGACAACCTTTGTGCCGACTGTCATGTTCTCTGGCAGCTCCACGGTATATTCCGGCTGATCGAATACCGGTGAGTTGTCATTGACGTCGTTGATATAAACGGTCACATTGACCATTGCCGAGAGATTTGTGGCAGGACCCAGCTCCTGGGCAAGTATATTGAACTGCACCGAGTGCCGTTGCTCGTAGTCCAACCAGGAGTTGTCACGCACTCTGATTAGGAAGGATGCACTGCGTTCGGCTACATTCGGGCTAATCTCAAAGGTGCCATTGTTGTTGAGCAATGTCAGCGAAAAGACGCCATTCTTTCCGGTATCGTCGTCGTACACCCGTGGCACATACGGATCGATGAACGTCAGTGCTGAACCTTGTGAGGCATTCTCGTCCACTCGTGAGACATAGCTACTCGGGGAGAAACAAATTATTAACCAGATATTAGCATTAAGTAGATAACTATCCTAACAAATAACTCTCGACTTGTTAACTGAAGTGGTGTATAGGGTGTGATTTTAAATAAATAAGAGTGCTTCAAATCGATTCGGATTAAAAATCGCCCGTAATTTTAAGAATTCTCCATGCCTATTATTATTATGTTAAAAGTAATTTTAAAAAATTTAGTGTCCTGGCTTTCTAAGAGTAGAGGTCTGCATGAATGCATTAAGACCGTAAGTCAGTCATTCCCACTGAAAACCTAAAACTAACCCTAAACCTAAACCTAAACCTTTTGATACAGCATGTAATGAAGTACAACTTTGGAGAGCGTGAAAGCAATGCATGAGAAAGAAATAAAGAAAAATCAGATCAGATCAGATGTATGCTAATTCATCGGTCAAAGTCAGAGCGACAGACTTGTTTTCTTTATTTTGACAGCAACTCTCTCGTCGTATTGGACACTACTGTACCCATTCTGTCATTCCGTTTTTACTGTGCTCATAACTGTAAACAAGAGCGAACGTTGCAGTTGGGCGCAACCGATTGCGAAATACTTTGATACCATACGTAATGACAGCTGATAACAGCCAAGAAATACTGGCCAACAACTGTGCAGTCGAGAAATACTGTCCAAGCTTGCCTTCCTTCGAAGTTTCGTAACTGTAGCTCTTAAATAATGGATATGGGATCTTGAAAATTTTGGGGGCTGGAGTGTATTTTTACCGGATTTTTGAAGAGTATTTCTAGCAATATACCCTTCAAATTTGGTGACTCTAGCTTTCAAATATATATATGAGATATATGGACTTATCGGTTTACACTAACAGGTGTATTGGATTAGGGAGTGGGAGTGGGCGTGGCCGTAAAATTTTGTATCCATCTCTTAGGGAAATGGCCAGTAACGTACTTTCAATTGATTTTGATCAATTTGATGACTCTAGGTTACAAATTGTGGAAGAAGAGCGGAGGCTCCTGGGGGCGGCGGATGTAGGCGTGGTCCAAAAATGCATATGCCGATCCTTGGAGAAGGTTACCAACAAATTATCTTCTTGGTTTGGTGACTCAGACGGACAGACAGCATGAAGGGCATTGCACAAAACCAATATACTATGATATCTTCCGTGTCAAAATATAATTATATCTCAAAACATGTAACAAGTTATTAGTTTTGGGAAGGATTTGTATTTTATATGATTCTCTAAATGTCACGCCGATTTATTTTCTGAGTGCATTTGAGCAATTTAAATCAGTTGTCAGAAAGCAAGCAAAAGCCACTGATTGAAATTTTCGCATTCACATTAAACTGTTTTTAAAGTAGATTCTAGGAAATCACAGTTCTCGGAACATTAAGAAAATGATCTTATAAATGGCACTTAATCGTCTTCTGGTAGTTAACCATTCATTACCAGTCGCTTTTGTGTAAATGGTGAACTCAAAGTAAAACTTGAAAAGGATCCAACAGAAGAATAGCGCAAAATGTATTTGAAAAGATTAAGGATACTTCGGAAAGGGTATTTATGGTTTATTCGTTCATACTTTTTGAAACTTTGCTAGTATATACTTACTGATCATTCTCGAAATAGGGCGGGGAATTGGTACGGTCCGGCAGAAAGAACGCCAATTGCACCGTGGAAGCCATGGCTGGAGGTTCATCACGACCAACCTTAACCTCTTCCGCAATTACGGTGAGTAAGACGGGATCGCCCACGTGCGTGATGGCCGCAATGTCTTCGATCGGTCGCTTTAAGAAGATTTCACCTGTAATGCGATGCAATCATTATTAAAATTAAAATCGAATTTACAAAATTATGGCCTACTTGTCATTATCTTCGCTGTAAACCTGTTGCCATCATCAGATACATATTTCATTTTTTTTTTTTTGTGTGGCATGAGATAATTTCTTTTAAAATGTTTTTAAATATATAGCCGTGCGAAAAGTTCTTCTCGACTGCAGGAATAAGCAAAAAAAAACAACAAAAAAATACTTTATGGGGTGGCTGATGTCTCCTGCATGGGAATAATGGCAGACGCCTCACATGCTAATAGAGAATGCCGTTAATGTTCTCATTAAAGTTTTTGCTCAGAGGGCTGATTGCCTCGTCAAGAGGCATGGGGAGCAGCAAGTAATCATGAGGTGGTTCGATAAACTTTACTTCTTTTATTTACATTATTTACTACCTGTTTGGATCTTATGAACACTTTAAACTAACTAATGCATATTAAGCTAGAAATAAATTGGTGCTCGGCAAGCCGAAGTTTACATACACTTGCAAGACATATCGTCAGACTTGTGTGAACTTCTTAATATGTATGTATGTCCATTTATGTATATTATTAGCGATGAATGTTGTATGTATTTATTTGTTTTGGGGCCTCCTAACTCCATCGCAATGCATGAAGAATGCTGCCGATTTTTGTGAAAGAAGACGGACTCAAAACTTAGCCTACCACAATGCCCCTTAACACATGCCAAAGATCCAGTTGGGCAAAGTCACGAAGTTTTTGCGAGCTCTCGTCTGCAGCAAGTACAATTTCTGCCTGGGACAGAGTCATTGCCATCAAAAACTGGCAATGAACCAGAGAAACACGAAACAAGGAAGCTCAAACGCAATTATTGTGACTTGATTGTGACGACGACGAAGAGCGAAGAGCAGCAAAAACCTTGCGGAGCCCAGAGCTACATTGCACTTCCAGAACTTAGTCGCAACAGACATACATACATATATACATGCTCGTACATATATATATATACATACATACTCGCACATACATATACGATGAGCTCGGCCATCTAACGAGTCTAACGATGGACCGGATTGTGGCTGGCCTCTCTGATTGCGAGTAGTAACTATGTTAAAATCTTTTTGATGTTGCATTGTTGTTTTTTATACTCTGTGCTGCAGTCGGTCTACACATAAAATCGATAAAAAAAAGTGCATCAAAAAAGTGTTTACAATACATTTGTATGTAAAATGCAGAATATGGCATATCCATATATAGAATATAACATATTATACATACATGTACGTATGGTATGTAAATGTGTATTGTACTTCTACTGAGGGACACTCTGCCTTAATTCCTGTTTTTCTCTGTTTATTCCCAGCATAGGGACACAACAAGTATTCTATTTTTTTGTTCTTCTTCTTATTGTGAGGCTCGTTATGCTTTTTAGTTATAGTTTTTGGCTTACAATTTATCTAGCTACTATATATATAAAAAATTGTTCTAGATTTATTCACTGTAAAATTGTTGCAATTGCCGAATTACTTCACATTTCCTACATTGCCCATCTTTGAAGTTATCGGTTCGATTGAAAGATTCAGAATTAATGTAATTAATTAAATTAAATTAAAATAAATAAATTAATAAATTAATTAGAAGTTAATCCAAACAAAACATTCTCTCTAAGTTCAGTTTAAGTTAAACTAAATTTTTAATTTTGAATAATGAATTCTGTCAAGTTTTGTTATGAAGAATATTTTGAAAAATTTATTTAAAAAATGTTTGTCAAATTTTAATATATAAAAAAATAATTATATAGAATTACATATTTATAAATTTTATTATTTGCATTTTGAGCTACTAGGCCCAAGAGATATCTTGGCTTAGATATAGCCAAAACTTTTAATTTTTAGAGGAAAAAAATTATTTTTCGGAAAAATGTATTACTTTTTTTTATATATTACTGATTGTCTTCGATGTGGCTAAAAAAGCTTTCCTTTATTGGTTTTTATTTATATTTTTTGTTATAATTTGTAGCATAGTGTAATTAGTAGATTGCACTTACCGCTGGTATCGTTGATGTCAAAAAATGAGGTAAATGGGTTGTTCTCGGAAACCAAGCCATATCGTACTTCCCGCGGGTTTCCCTTGTCCCCGTCTTCTGCGTGTACTTGCAATATCTTTGAATGTCAATGATAGTTATAAGATTTGGTTTTATAATTGACTTATAGAAATAAAACACCTTGTCGCCTGATAGTATGCCGGGTGGTAATTTTGTAACCGGTGGTGCCACAGTAAACACGGGTGGTTGGTCCTGCACATCCTGCACTATGACAACAATCTCCATTCCAGCGATGTTGCGTCCATCTTGTCCAGGCTCGGCATATGCATCCTAAAGTCGAATATGAATTAGGGGCTACATATATAAATCATTCAAATTACTCATCCAGACGTACATTGGCCAGAATCGTCAAGTGGTACATTGCCTGCTTCTCGAAATCCAATGGCCCCAAAAGGAAAACGGTGCCTTCCGTTGTCTCGGCAGATATTATCTTTTGTCTTATAGCAAATAATGGCGAACCCTAAAGTTGAAATCCAAATAGTAGTTGGCTTAAATGTGTTTCCATATTCAACTCACCCATAACTCGAGGTAGACTGGTTTTTGAAACAGTGGGTTTTTCCGAGCAATAACATAATCGAGTTCTGAGCCTCGCTTTGCGTCCTTTAAGAAGAGTAGAAAAAGAAAAGGAAATTATGGTATACACTTAGAAAAAAATGACCTGAAAACTAGACAAATTTTCCGATTTATAAGAAAAATATTTAATTTTTTTATTATTTTTCTATTTAATTAAAATGTTTTTTGTTGTTAACAAATACACTTTTAAAAAGAAAAAACTCTTCTCTTTGTAAAAAAATACTTGTTGGCTAGTGTTGGATAATTTGGCTAATACTGGAAAATACTTTAGCAATATTTTCAGGTAAACATCAAAGTAAACATCAATATTTGTTAGCCAACAGCTTCAGCTATTTATAAGTTAACTGCTTTTGGTTTGAATATTCCACACAAAACAAAACAAATGTTAAAAAATTGCCAAATAAACAAAGTTAAATTACTTTTCCACAAATTGTTGTTGATGTATCTAAGCTACCTCCATTGTCGAAGGAGTTGTATAATACTAAGTTTTAAGCAACAATTTTTTTCACTGCTTTTATTACCGTTGTTTTCATACTCTTATTTGAATACCTTTGCAGAGAGTATTCTATGTTGTCAGAGTCAGAGTCAATCTAGCCTGTTCGTCTGTATAAACACGATCTCAGAGAATACAGACAATCTACGTTTTCGTATACCCTAACACATAGATCAAGTTTATTTCTTTCGTTTTTGAATAACTTCCCCATTTCGTCAAAGTCGATAAAAATCGATTTCCGTTTGAATACATGTTCACATTTATTGATGAACACTCAATAAAATCGGATGTAAATCATCAGAGTTTCATCTCAATTTTTCAAAATCATTCGATTTAGAATACTACTTAACTAATTATTTGAAATATGAGCAAAAGTAAAACATTTATTTTAATCAAATTAATTGTTTAATTTTGAATAGTGCCTATTTTGAAATTGAATATCATTTGACTTAAAATATAATATTTGAAATTGTGTGGCTTGAATATGCTGTCGTCCATACACTCAGAAAAAAGCACCTTTAATTTTAGAAACTCTCCATACTTTTGG
Organism: Drosophila trichaetosa; assembly: GCA_035043205.1. Classification (NCBI taxonomy): domain Eukaryota; kingdom Metazoa; phylum Arthropoda; class Insecta; order Diptera; family Drosophilidae; genus Drosophila; species Drosophila trichaetosa. The sequence goes on from JAWNNE010000127.1 coordinate 1,193,991, forward strand.
CGCACAGGGTTCTTCATCTTATTACTCAGAAAGCAAATTTCTAAAAGTTAGAACAAAATTTGTCTTATTTTCAGTGTAAAAAAAAAAATATATATATATATATATATATATATTGATTTTAGAAAAATTATAATTTGATCGGGATTGTTGATTTAAGGCAATCTTTTCTTATCTCAAGAAAAATGTTTTCCCATATTCAGAAATCATTTCTAAAAATAAGCGGATGATTTTCATTTAAGGTCGATTTTTTTCCTGAGTGTACAGAGTCAGTGTCAGTGACTTCATCGTACAGGTTCTTAAATTTGAAATAAGTAACAATTTACGAAAGTTAGAATTCTTTTGAATTGGGAACTCACTTCAGGTATCATGATGATGCCCGGCTTATGTGGGAATATAAGGTCATGAGGTGTGCTGAAATTGGTGGCTGTAATTGAACACAATTGCGTGGTCATGCCACCATTTGTGTCCTTCACAGAGACTTGGAAGTCGTAGTAGCGGCCCGGCTCAAGACGTCGCTGCAAGACAATATTTGCCTGACAGACCGAATTGTACTTGGTGCATGGAAGCGATTCCACCTTGACGGTGGACGACGATGCATCGCCCATAAACTCAAAGGTCAATGGATAGTCGAACTCCTCGTCAGTGGCACGCAATCTGTAGATTACAGAGCCGACCTGTGCGTCTGCCGGCACCAGCACCAGCCTCATGCGCGTGGAGGGGTCGAATTTGGGATCTGCTCCGTGAACGTGATGTAGACACAGAATTCCAATTAGGAGGCTGATTGTCAGCAATCGATATGCGGTCATTGCGCTCAGCCATGGGACAAACTGCAATAGTTGCCGCCGGCATTGCTGCTGTTGTTGATGCTGCAGCTGGGAGGTAGGTGGTTGATAATAGTAGCATTCTTCGTCTTCTTCTTCTGCTTCTTGCCTGCTTGCCACATCCGTGTTGCTTGCGGCAGTTCTGAGACCGCATTGCGGCACATGTGTTAAGCGGTGACTTTTTCTGTGAAAACTGTTGCTACTGCTGGAAGCCATTGCTGTAATCAAAGATACAAAAACGATTTTGTTAGAAACTGTATGTATTCTGTGTGGTTTAATTAACCGCATTGCTTATGTCAAATTATATGTATATATATCTTTAAATATATATCTTGGAAACTATAGCAAAAGTTCTAAGTTTCTGGGTTAACTATTTGGCAACTAATTTGAGTGAAAAAAATCGCACTGAATTTTAGAAATTCTTCGATTCTTTGGGGTCAAGTCAAAACCAGCTTATTATTTAGAAAGAAAAAAAGTATTTATAATTTTCCGATATTTTTATATTTGGAAATTCTTTCAAGGCAATTTTACTTAAATTTAACTTTTTTCGACGTTTGAGATTTCATGGCAAACAACAATACACGTATGTCTCACAGTTGTACAGTGTCTGAGAATCGTAGATTTTGATCACCAGACTCTGTTTTATTAGAAGCAGATTGTCGGGAAACTGTCCATCTGATTTAAAATTTTCCTTTTTTTTGCTTAGGCACAGGGTGAAAATGTTAATATATTGTCCAAGACTACAATTAATGCAGTTTTTGCCAATATTTTATAAGGATTACCCAATTATCAATAAGAACCCTTAGAAAAAATTCTTTTGGCGTCTTGGTCAGCTGTTAATTAAGATATTATATTTCTAAGAATCCGTGTCTTTATTTTCTTAATTCATTGTCCGATTTTTCTAAAATTTATATAATTTTTTCTAATTTTTTATTATTATTTTGTGTTACTTTTATGATTATTGTTAAACATTAATATTATATAATTTAAATCATAGAAATATTTTAAAAAATATTATCATAAATATTTTTAAGACTTATAGCTACAATAACCGCGACACCAGATTTCATTACATGATTCTGAATTTCAGAAAGCATATTTTCTAAAAATCTGCATTTTTCATTTCTACTTTTTATATGCTAGTTAGAAATATAATATTTTATAAATTTTTGAAAAATAGCAAAAAGATTCTCTCAAACTTTAATAATTTATAAGAAATTATTTTTATTTTAACTTCTTCCCATTTCCAACTTAGATTATTATATGTACTTTTCATATTTTGAATGATATATGTAAATTAATGCTGTTAAAAATAATGTCAACATAAAATTGGGAAACTAAAATAATGCCCGTTTAAGGAAATGCTATTTAGTTGTTCTATGAAGCATATTGATGCACTCAAAGTCATGAACAATGGAAAATGTGCCACATGGTGGAAGTTAATTTTTGTGCTGCGGATATTTGGTGTATTGGCCCTCAACCCGAACGCGTCACGCTGCCTTCATCCATCCATCCATCCAGTCGGCAAATGGATGAAAATAGCAACTGTATCTGCAGCCGATGCTGCAGTGGCTGCGGTGGCTGCATCTGCATTTGTGGCTCGTTTGATGCTGCTCAAACTTCAAACTCGAACTTATTGCGAATCCGGTTTTGTCCGCCGCACTGCCGCACTGTCGGAGTGTCAGGCAGGCAGGCAGGCCATGCCAGCTAGTTGCATTCGCGAATTTCCAGTTTATGCAGCTGCAGCGTCGTGTCCTTAACTGCAGCATGCAACAAGCAACAAGCAACAAGCGAATGACCAGTTATGTCAGTCGATTTGGATAGAGTCGACTTGAGGCGGGGCGAGCCAGCTTTGGCCACCCTCGCACCCTCGTATTTGGCGCTACGTCGTTTAAATTTACGGCCAAGTATGTTGCAATATTATGTTTGGCCCGCATTTGGCTTAGACTGGCTCCAGTATTACATACTAACGAGTGAGCATTCGCAAGTAAGCCGCGAGTCTCATTCCGAGTAGCAGTCGCAGTCTCAGTCCCAGTCCCAGTCTCCGACTCAGTCCCAGTCCCAGTCTCAGACTCAGACTCAGACTCAGTCTTGTTCCCAGTACCAAGTCCCCAGTCCCTGTCAGCAACTTTTCCGCGTTCACTGGTTTTTAGACTGCGGCACTATTGCGCAACAATTGTATCACACAATATTTGTGCCATTTGGTTAAATTTCTCTTAACACACATACGAAAATAAAAAAATTGCCAGCCGGACTACAAGCTGCTGTTGTGATTGTAGTTGCAGTTGCAGTTTGCAGTTGCAGCTGTAGTTGTGCTGACGCCAGGCAGCCTAGCCTCTCCAAGATCTCAGTCCAAATTGTATATTCGCAAACTTTGATTGTCAACATGAACCCATTAGCAGTCGAAGCAGTCGAAGCATCGAAGCATCGAAGGCAATAACTAGCCTGGTTTAACGGTATTAATGTTTGGGAAAATATACTATATTTTTGTTATTTTTATTGATATATTCTCTTTAATTTCTTATCCTTTCTATGAATTATTTTTAAGCATAGTTCTGAATTAATTAAATACGCAGGAAAATATAAATCAATAATTTTTCATATTTAAATGGGTAGAAACGGTTATCGGAAGTTAAATGTTGTATACAGTTACTTAAAAATCCTTTAATGCAATTTAATTTAATTTTTGTAAGCTTAGCAACCCATAAGAGTCGGTATGATATGTATAACGCATAAATTATATCTTATGTGTCATAGGCCCAATATTTCGACCGAATAAAATCCAAAGAAAAAAAAACCTTTTTTACTTGTTACTCAATGAAAACAAGTAAAAATGTATCCCAAAATGTACACAAAAAAAAAAAAATAAAAATAAATCTTTGGTCTCACAATTTCAGGCTCTATATTTCTATATTCTATATTTCTATTTGCATAAAATAAAATCGTAAAATAGTAGTAAAAAGAAGTAGTAGAAAAGGTAGTAGAAAAAATATTTACGTACGAAACATGCCGAAGCAGAAATCTGCAAAGTTCTTGATCAGAACAACGAGCTAAGTCATAATGATACTCTGCATGAATCTAAGCAACAATATAAGCTATAGAAACTATAAATTCGATGTACAGTCTCGATAGTAATAAGCTATATTTGAAATCGTTGATTCTTTTTTGCACGCTTTTGCACACCTTTTTTGCGTGGACAATTATAAATGCGCTTTTGGCCTCGCCTCTTCAAATGCCTTTTGCACTTTTGCATAATTGCTTACTTTCAGAACCAGTCAGCAGTCCAGAATCAATGCAATGCTTAAATACCTGGGTCCGCAATCGGTTTGTGCTCGATTAACTCAGGTGTTCAATGAATCAGTGTAATTATTAAGAAACTAGTGTGATGCAGATGTATGCATCCCAACAAACATACATACGTGTTTCTATTTCTTTTTCTAGCAAACTATTGAAAATTAATGACTTAACTGAGGCTAGATCTGTATAGTCTGTAGTCTGTATCATTTGTACAAATTAAAATAATCAACTTTTTTTTTGTGATTCTATTGCTTTTCATGAAATGCTTACTTTTTTTTAGAAGGCATGAGTTAATGGAAAAAATAAAAAATAAATGTTACATTCACTTATACAACTTAAAGATAAACATTTTTACTGGATATAGGGTATAGAATGAATTCATGTGACCAAGATTTTCCTAATTGGAAAAGAAATATATTGAAAATTGTACTTATTCTAAACGAAAAGTATGATCTGTCTAGGACTCCATCTAACCTCTGTAGTTGCTCGAAATATATTTAGAAATTTGCTAGATTGTTATATTTTCTCGACTAGCATTAGCCTTGTGCGGCAACAGATCATGGAGGTACTTTCCTCTGAGCCTAAGGCTACGTCCATGATCTGTGCCCAGCACATGGTGTTCTGAGTAATCTCTCAAGATTCATTTTGCGTATGCAAGAGCTGTAATAAATTTAAAATTTATTTATTTATACATCCGACGAGTAAACTAGCCAACATGATATTTATGACATTTAAATCATTTATTTATTTTTTATTATATCATAATAAAAAAAATAATCAAATGAGACGCGGCTGTATATTAAAATCGACTTTTCTTCGAAACTGGACCTGGCGACGAAGTCCGATAGTTGAAGGATCGAAAAGTATCGAAACAGTAAACAAATTCCACGTAGAACAATTCCTGTTCACATTATTACATACATATTTAAATATATTGCATTATGTAATATTTAGTTTTATCTCTAATATAGTTGTATCGCAATTTTGATTTTCGTTATGTACATATATCCATTACTTTGTTATAAGAAGGGGTTGCGCCCAAAAACACTTCAACAGGCACATATAATAATGGGTTTTAAATTAGCAATTTCGGGCCGGTATTTGACCAACAAATTTTGATGTCAAGATGAGTCTATGATATGCCATCTCTATTGATAAGTGACCGTTTCCACATTATTTTACATTAGGATTGATCAAAGAATATCATCTCCTCAAAAACAAACAATCCAACTGGGTCCATAAAATAAAATATAAAATTCCTAATGAAAGGCTAAGAACTAAGCGGGTTTTTAATATAATAAATAGAAAAAGTTGGCATCCAAAAAAAGGTATAAAATAACCTATTGATTCGTATTCTTAGAATCGATATAATCGCCTAAGTTCTTGCTTAGGTACTTTTACCCGGGCCTGCATCTTTTGATATTTTTGATACGGTCAGATGGGCCTTCAGATAGTTTTCAAATTACAACATTATCCCTAGGGGAGATAATATTTTCGCTTGTTTTTCGACAGAAGCAGATCAACCGAATTATATAAACGAATTATTCTCACTTTATCACTAGGATCATTTCAGTAACTCCATTTTTTTGGGAGGCAAAATGATTTTAATTGGTATTTAAGTGGTTTACTTTTCTCGATCGCATGAAAAATGTTATACTTAAATCCAGGAAAATAAGTGCATCTCCGACACAGTAAGGTAAATCGATATTTTTGTTGTTCCAATATGATAAAATGTTCCTCAAGTAGAAACACAAAAGTATTGATTAGTTTCTGATGCAACTTGAATAATTTAAAAATCTTTAAAAAATTTTGAAAAATTCTTTGAAATTTGATTATTTATGTTTCTTTACACTGGAAACAGAGATTATAGAATTTTATTACATTCCAATTTCTGTAAAAAATGTTAACTTAATCATTTTCAAGATTCAAAGTCTAAGTGCAACATAACATCTGCAACACAATGAAGCAAATCATTTTCTTAGTTGCTGCAACATGATAATATGTTCCTTAAGTAGAATAATTATGGAATATGCCAAATAATGATTAGATTCCGATGTAACTGGAATAATTGAAAGAACGTTTTCCAAAATGTTGAAAAATTCTATGAAATGGACTACACTGCTCAAATTGCTTATTCGTGCTTCATTATGCTTGCCTCATATGCGTGAAAATACTCTTTCATCTCTCGTTCGTAATTGAGGGAAGCTTGCCTTGGCCTTTGCCTTTGACAGCTGTAGATATGAGAAGTTTAGGCAATTGTTGATTTGAGGCAATTATTGTTGCACAGCTTGGGTGTCTCGTAGAGGGGATTAACTTGTTTGCCAGATGCAACATAATAACATTAAATAACACGAAATTAAGTTGCTTGCAGCAATCATGCATTTAGTGAAGGGTATATAAACTTCGACCCAATCGCTGGTTGTTGTTGCCCCTTTACGATGAATGTCCTTCCTTGTGGTACGGTACGTAGTTTATGTCTGGCCTGGCCTGGTCTGGCTTGGTCTGGTCTGGTCTGGTCTGAGTTGTGATCGCCCCAAAAATCGTGAGTTCGCTCTGCTGTAAAACAAGATTTTGGGCGTTGTTCAATTTTTAGGCTGACTTCGCATGCGAAAAATGCAGCAGCCGCTTTCTGAGTTGAGCTGAGCTGAGCTGAGCTGAGCAACAACTTTTGTTTGGTGCTTTGCACGGCTGTGGCTGCAACTAGCTCCGGTTGCATTCAACTAGAATGAAAAAATGTGTTGCAAATAAAGTTGAACCCGATGGCAAACTAATCTGCTTCACGACAATGGACCAGCAGCAGCAGCAACTCATATACCCAGCCAGCTATGCCTGACGGCCAGGTAACCAGGTAAGCCAGCCAGTCAGCTAGCCAGTCAGCCAGCCAGTCAGCCAGCCAGTCAGCCAGCCAGCCAGGTAAGCCAGCCAGGTAAGCCAGCCAACGTTGCAGACTGCTTATACACTTTTATTAAACCGCACTCCCCTCAACCCGCACCCGCCCGTGATATGACCGTCCTTCAGCGTGGCTGTCCATGTTTTCCTGCCTTCACTATTACAGGGGATTGTTGGATTTTGTCTATCCGACTTTCAGTGCGTCTGGACCCCTTCCTCGTCAGCCAGCAGTCGACTTTATGCCCGTCTACTTTTCAGTGTGTGTGTGTGTGTGTGTGTATATTTATGTGCATATTTGTGTGTACATATGTGTTCGACGAACTTTTTACTGCTGCAGCTGCGGGTGTGCTTTGGGTGTGCCACAGAGCCTTACTTGGGAGTGCCAGACTACGGAATATCCTCTTCTCCGATCTTGAAAGTGAATTCGCATACAGTTTATATAATTATTATGTCTATGCAAAAGGTATTTTTAAATGAAATATGCAAAGCACACAGGAAACACACCTTAGACTCCATAAAGTGAGCATCGTTCAGCACAACTTGTCAGCTATCTAAATTAAGTTTGGGCTATTGAATCTTTGTCAGGATCTATCAAGCGAAAGTGGAGTTATTGTATTTGTTTTCTAAGATAACCCAAACCTGCACTCTTGATCGAGTTGTGTTGTAATTAGAAAACGTACATCGAAAAGTCTCGGGCAATTCAGTTGGTTCATGAAAAATGGATGTGTAAATGGGTGCGGCTATATTTGAATGGAAGTGAAAATGTTGCTTAACTTTGATATATGTATTGTATACGAGTAACTATATATTTCCCCGATTATACTGAATGCTAATGTTAATAATGTTCAAGATTATGTATATGACTTATGGGATCGCAGATGCTGATAGTAGGCATAACTATATATTTTAGCACAAAATCATGTTTACTTTGATCAGTTCGGGCATAAAATAAATTAAATAAATTTAAGCAAATAAAAATTTAATTTTATACCGGAAGTTATTTTTATACTATACAGTTATATAATCAAATGATATTATTCGTTTGAAACTGTCATGTTTATTAAATTTTATTTATTTGTTTAATGTCTGCTAATATCAGTCGACAAAAAAAAACATGAAAAAAAAATTAAGAAATATTTACGAAATTTACCGCCCGAAACTAGAATTATACGAATAAAGTCAAAATTTTAAGACTGAAAGATTGATGGAAATGACTTTAACGACTTGTCCATAAATATGCCTCGCACGGATCACCAAACCTGGGCTCCCACAGATTTCTAATCATAATCGAACTGGTCGAGATAGAATATCGTTCTCCTTACAAGAACTGCGCGCGGTTCCACACGGCTTTTATAATTAACAGCGTACGCCTGAGACAAGCAGCAAGCAGCAAGCTGCAAGCTGCTAGCTGGGCCTGCAATTTACAGTCAATTGTAAATGAAAAGCACAAACAATGCACAAGATATGCACGCTGAGCTTGAGGCCAAACCACGGGGGTTGGACCTGGACCCGGGTCCAGAAAGTCACTCGATTAGTTTCGCTGCCAACGATGACGTTGGCTTCGTCATCATCGTCATGATAAGCATTAACAGACTTCAAGATCTACGCCGTCATCGCCTGACTCCTCCGGGCCTGCCCCCTTCGTGGTAACCAAGTACCCCCAAATCGGCCCCTCCTCTCCTCCGCCCCTGTCAGCTTAAGGTTGTGTGTGTTATCCGCTCGTCGTGCTGTCATTTTGGTCTGTCATGATGTTGCTGCTTTGTTTCGGTTCTACGATTCGTTCCTTTGCATCGGAGGTGGCATGCGGAATGGGCTCCACACCGTCGACTTGCATTAAAATTAAGCAAAAAAAAAAAAACAGAAAAAAACAGAAAAAAACAGAAAAAAAAATGTAAATAAAAAGACTCACAAATGAATGCAATAACAGCGACGGGCCAACCATCAACGAGCGTTTTAAAAACGTGCGTGGGACTGCCAGCGGCAATGACGACGACGCGTCCCCGATGCAAAGAGCCAACTGTGGACAACCTCTGTAAAATTCACAGGCAGTTTGTTATTGACCATACCGTGAACTGTGCTGCTTGATGATGGTTAGGAGGGGTCTACGGCTAACGATCTCGACGCGCAAAAAACACTCAAATTGAATCTTGACTTTATTGGTATCAAGCCCCTTATAAAAGTTATTGCAAACATGAAAATAATTGGCTTAATTTATGAGTGCTTTTATCTAGCAAACGTACCTAGTGTTAGAGAATCTTTCGAGTTCCTCGTTCTAATTTATGAGTTATATTAAAAAGTTTCCAAAATCTTAAAAGCCAGGGTTTATAAATTGAAACTGAGGAAAACTGACATATCAGATGCAAGTGATCGATCCATAAACTAATGACAAGGAAGAAAAAATAAAGATTCAGCTCTGAAATTTAATTGCTTATCCGTTCACATTTCCATATAAGTAAATGGATTTCTTGACTGGCGAGCGATGACCTGAGTCAGACCAAGCTGAAGACTGTCGAATGTGAAACCAGTCCTCACATCAAAGAGAATAAATAAATATAAATAACAACAAACAAAAAAATAAAAATTAAATATTACATTAAATAAATACAAAGAATACATAATTAAAAAAAATGATATAAATTTATTACGAATACGTAAAATACCAGAACTTATAATTATACATATTAAAAAAGGGGCTTACAAAAAACTTAGCAATTATGTATTTAACAAGCAACAACAAACAGCAGAAAAAGGGGAATCAAAATTAAATAATTAAATTAAAATTGTTCGAAATTAAATAAATTAAACATTTAAAATTGTTCAAATAGAATTATTACATAAATACACCTATTAAGAAAGGGCCTAACAAAAAGTAGACATACAAAAGACTTGAGCTAAGCAGGCGACTTGCTGAGTGAACTGAGTGTGAATGATGAGTGTAAGCAAGATTATAGGCGGCAGACGGGGCGACCTGGTGGTGCATGGAACAGGGAACATGGGCTTGGTTGTGGAACCAATGAGACGACACTTATGCGTTGTCTGTCGCAATTACTCTCCTCAATAACGTAATAATTTACCTCCTTTTTAAAGCCACAGCTGCGTCAGAGTGTTAACCATGCTGAGCTAGCCACCAATATCTTTCCGTAGTGCCAAAGTGGCGACAATGATGATGACCATGATGACGATGATGATGATGATGATGATGATGATGACGTTGCCGACGACAACATTGTGGGCGTTGGACGTAAATGATTGTGTTTTGTTGTCTGAGCTTTCGCACACTTATTGTTCTTCATTTGGCGACTCGAGTTTGTAATGATCAACTTCAGTTAAGCGAGTCTGCAACAAGCCGAAACAGTGTTGGGCAATGCTGCGGTACACATGAAAGAACACATTCTCATTACATGCATTCATCGGTATCTAAGCATCATCGAAGCGTCGCGAAAAAAATCAGAAGATTCAAGCAACGAACGTGGATGCAACGTTTTTTAATTATGTTACGAAGCCTATCAGCATTACGTGAATCAAAATACTTTCTCCACACCAAAATAAAGTGTTATTAATCCTTTAAAACCTTAGCCGTAATAGCATTAGGCTTGGATCATAAGTCGTTATGGCCGGGATTCATTAATTAATAAATGAGCTATCGGCTCTGGGGCAGTTCAGTTTGTGCTTATCATCAGTTTGACAACAAATTTGTTTCAAAGATTTAATTTGATTAGGGGCATGCATCAATCATTATTCAATGCCAGACTGTGCTCCTCTGGGGCGTTTCCAATTTTATAAATGAGGAGCTCTCAAAATAAAGTCAGCTGCAATACCTTCTTTAATAATTTAGGTTTAGGGGAAAACAGCCATTTTCTATTATAAACTAATAAGTAAAAGATATCAATGAAAAACGGAAACTGTTTTTTATTTAGAATCGTTTTTTATTTGGGTTATACGCAGAAAATATTATGAAACTGACCTTGGACTTGATATCAATGTTGTGCAATAAATTCGTCTAGAAGGAAGAACTGTTTTTGGGATTATATATATTATATGTATATATTAATATATCAGTCGAAATTAGCTTTTATTTAAATATTTAATCAACAATTGTTTCGTTTCTTAATAAGATGCAAAGCTGAAAAAAAACTTGAAAATTGTTAAGCAACCACAAATGAAGTCGATTTAAAATCAATGTTGCAAATAGTGATATATATGCAGCAGTGATATATATACAAGAAACGATGTCTGCAGTCTACTCTGTCAATGCGTGAGAAACGGTGGCAACTGTTGGCAGTAGGCAATCAATTAGACTGTCAATTAATGCTCAGCGCATTATCAATCTGCAGTCAATGCAAGAATTTCAAATTAATGTAGCAACTTATATATATATATATATAAATACGTATATATATATATGTATATAGAAAGTTCGTCAGCAATTACACAATGCTTGCAATTTTAGAATGTCAACCAAAGTGAGTCAACGCAAAAGTTGACCACAGTTCAACTAATTTCATGCTAAGATTAACTAAGTTGCCGTCAAAGTTAACTTGTCGTTAAAGTTAACTTGACTGTTAACTAGTTTAAATTGATCGTAAAGCAGCGAGTGTCTATGTATACATATATTATATGTGAATGTATACAGGGCATCTCGTAGTCGGTCATTCTCACTGGTTGGCGTGCAAGCATTGAGTAAGAAGTTAAACAGCGTCGAGTTTTGGACTGTCAGCGCTGAATGCGTTATCACCGTGAAATATTTTTAAACTTTTAAACACGAATGCTTGCAATATAAATAAGTTTGTTGGCCTCTCCGAAAATGTTGTAAAATGCCGGAAGATTGTCAGTTTTGCCACTGCGGCAACCGAAAGTGGGTCAGACAAGGCCGATTTCGACTGGTTTTTTGTTTACCTTAACTTGATGCACGCAAATACAACATACATCAAATGCACGAATTCACGTATTACGTCTTACGTACACTGCCTTACGTGTTACGTATGTAAATACGTATGCGAAACTAATTGTGGTAGTTATATTTGGAGTTTGATGCCCGATAACTTCTTCATCCGCCCATTTAGTAACGGTGTCTACGCTTCGAGTTTCAAATCCGATCCAGCATTTAAATATATACACGTCTCATTCAATATATATATAATTCTCTCATACGTATGTGGGTCACTGAACTTTGAGCCGATTACTAACAAATAACTGTGGGTGTCTGTCAGACAGACGAATATGTCTACATCGAGTTGGCTGATAATGAGACGTCTCCTTTAATGCGTTGCACACTTTACGGTATAAGTATAATTTCCAACGTAATTATATACATGTATTGTAATTAATCTTTGGTGGAATCGGATTCCAAACGATTACTTTGTGTCCCCGAAGGCGCAACAACCAATTATATTGTTTTTCTAATTTTCATTAGCTATTCATTATTGTCTGATTCAGAAGGTAGACAAAGTGAAAAAATAAGGAAGCTGGAAAATCTATAACATCGATAAGTGCAAATAGATTGCATCTAAAGTTCAAGGCCACGAAGGTAAAAATCTGCAGCCTGAACTGTTGCTATAGTCACCAAATTTGGCAGTTGTCTACATTCATATTTATATATAAATATGAATATTTTAAATTATTTTATACATTTTCAAATGTATTTGTTTAAGCATACAAAATAAATGAAAGTCACATTAGTTTACTTGGAAGATGATTAAAAACCATTGCATGTTACACCCACTTCTGCCCCCACAAACCACTAAAACCTATTTGGCAGATTAATAATTACTTCTTCCAGTAGACTACCGTTGCAGTGCTAAAGCCACGCCCACCCATTGCAGCTCTAACTCCAAACTTCACACGGCTTTGACAGGGCCTTTAAAAGCTGCAACTAAACATTTTGGAAATGCATTAAATTTTTATAGTCGGTTGCATAATGACAGCCAACAGACATTATTTTCAGTTGTTTTTCAAAAAGCATTAACAAATAAATTTGTGAGTCAGTAGTTGCCTAAGAATACGGTTTTTTAGAAAGCTCGACAGTATCCATTAAGTTTATTTAATTAATTTCAGAAATTTATTGTGATTTCAGAAATGCTATTCACAAGCAAAACAGATGATTAATTCTTATTGAATATCTAGAAAATTAAGAACTGAGGCAATTGTTCAAAATGAACCCAGCAGGAGCAGTGCGTGATGTTCTTCGCGGGTCTGCATGATGCTGCATTTTGCACAACAGCTCCAATTGCAAGTAATCGAAACCAGGGTTGGAGAAACTGAGAAATCGAGAAGCGCCTGATCATCATTTTTTTTTTTCTTTTGTAACTTAAGCCAAGAATCAGAGGCAACCAGGCCAAAATAAATAAATCACGAAAAATCATTAATTTTGGTGAGTCTTATTAGAGTGAAAATTGTATGATAAGCAGAATCTTATCGAATAAACACGAGAAATCAACTTTCCATCCAACAACCATTCCACTTATTTTAGTGATAAAATGTAGACAAAATCTTTACCAATAATAATGTGTCTCTTGCAAGCCGGTGAGATGGCAGTATCGCATTTACCGGAACAAATCGAAGAAATCGGATTTGGTTCGATCACATCACTTTAGACCACTCCATGTGGGGGTTCTAAGGTCGAAGGAGATATGTTGCCACTCTCTTGGCTCAAATGGCCTTTGCACTTTTTCATTTATTTGTATATATTTATTATGTTATGTCACACGTGGTATATTATATAACAAAAGAGAAAGAGATAAAGAGAGAGAGAGAGGGCTTCACTTTCATACACTGCACGCCACTGTGATTTATATATATATGAATTTAAATATCAAGTTTAATGATAAATTGAATACAGGCAACGATTAAATGCAACCGCTGCTGGCCCCGAGCCTGTTTTGTTATGCTTTAGATGCCAGACCGCGATCTGATTGTTGTTTTGCCCGTCGTTGTTCAAATGGTACTAGAAGCCAATCGGGCATAAAGACCAAACGGCCGATGCAGCTGAGCTGAGCGCCATCGTCAAGAAAACGCTCATTGATCGCTCACCGAAAGCCGGTTTTAAATATGTACATACATATGTATGTGTGTATGCGTATATATATGTATGAGTAGATAGCAGTGATGGAGTTGCGCTCTTTGCAACGCTTGCGTCGTTGACCGTCGCTCTCTTTGCCGTTGGCACATTTGCGAACCAGTTCTATTCTGTTCTCTTCGTTTGACCGATCCGCCTTAAGCTGTAATTTCGTAAGCTGGCAAATAAAGCGGAAAATATCACATGCAGGAATATAGGCGTCACTACACTTTATATACGTCTATAGTCATCTACATAAATATATGTATAACAGTATTTCCTGTGCATCTGCATCATTTTTTGTCAATATTATGAGCATAATGGCACTCATAACTGATGAGCTTGATTGGGATTCATTTGTAAGCAAAACTAACCGTTTGTTCCTATTGAAGCTATTGCGTACAACAAAACGTTCTCAGTAATCTAAATTTTCTTGTTAATGAAACTAGTTTTTCATCCACCAACTAATAATTCGATCGATTTTTCCTATGTATAAATTATATATAATAATAATAATAATAGTCCAATCCGGCTGGCTACTATATACATGCCAAGTTTCATCGAGATAGCTACAAAACTAAGGAACTGTATTGCTAGGTATGCTGATCAAGAATATATATACGGTCGGAGACGTTTCTTTCACTTACTTATATACTTTCCAACATAATTATTATTCCTTCGAAAAGGTATTTCAAGAAAGAAAAGTTATGCACACTCCAAAAATTGACTTTTATGCAGGAAATTGAGCTACTTTTGGCCGTAGTGGATGGTGACCTTATTATTCAGCAAGTAAATTTCCAATATTTATGCTTGTGGATTTCTAAAGGCTAGGGGGTCCATTCAAAATTTCAGTGTGGATTTTTCCAAGATTTAGAAAAAATATGTCTAATTTCCAAATTGTTGCTTTTTTATGTGTACTTCGAAGAATTATTATATTCATAATTCCTAATACTTAGAAATTATTTCTAAAAATAAAAAAACCTTTATAATTTTTCAGACAGATTTTCATTTTTGGGCAATTTCTTCACACATAATCGAAAAAAACTTACAAACCCTTCTCTATGGCAAATATTTGACGTCCTGGAAGGCAAAATCATATGACGACGCGGAAAATTCGGACGGACAATCAGAATATCAGAATTTAAACTGGCTTTTTATTGTACAAAAAAAAAACATTCCTTTTGTGCACTCACAGATATTGGAACTCGTCATAGGACTTATTGTGAGATAGAAAGCACAGCCATGGAACTTACATATGTGTATATATATTTGCAACTGTCGTCAAATCTTGAATCCCGAAACTAAATACCAATCGAATGTCCCAAATCCAAAAAAATAACTTGTTCGCGAATGTCATACTCAGCTTAGCGAACGGTCAACAGTTTTTTTTTTCTCAAAATCCATACATTTGGACAGCGATTTGTTGGCCAAAGTCGGATCATCCTCTATTAAAATGTCCAATTAACTGGTGATGCGACTTATAGTTGAGTTGTTGCAGACAGCTATTTTGTGAGAGGAGTGGCAAAAGTGTTTTTAAAACTGGTGGGAAATTTGAAAAACTTTCAAATCGTTTTCCATCAAATATATTTTAGTTAGTTTTTATATTTCATATACCAAGGTTAGAGTCAACAAAGCCAAGTCACTTAGGTCAGAAATGGCCCGATGTGGAAACGTATTTGGATACTCTTTTATTTTATTCGAAACAACGAGATCAGAAGGGAGTTCAACCAGATGCGTTAATAAATCTCGGAATTTTATTTGGTCCTAGATTTGCTTTCCGAGATACGTCGGCTAGAAAGGTATTCCTAGGGTGCTTAATATCTTGGTAATTGGTAATTGTTGGGAACAAGCAGGAGAATTGTTTCAGCAACAAAATACATATATTTTTCAAGTCTGATGATCGTATATATATACTTTTACGTTCAGGTTACAAGTCTTAACGAATTATCTCATAATATTAAAAATACTGGAAAAAACCAAATTTCTAGAAGTAAAAGCTTTGAGTTCGTTTTATAAAATATCAGAATATCAATTTTATTCCATATTTTGTATATATACAATGAAAATGTTTCTTTTAGATTGGAAGCTATCTTTATTATTGTCCTATTTAATATTATAAGTAGAGCGAATAAGAACAATCTATAAAACTAAGAGAACTGTGGCGACTGTTATTGGTCGACATTAAATACATAAAAAGTTGAGCTTACTGAGACTGTAAGATAACTGAAATATAACTGAATAGGTTTGAATGGGACCAGAAATGTTTCCAATTGCACAACAAATTATGTGTTGCAACATTTACTGGATGGGTTTTGAACAAGATCACTAATTAAAAACGTGAAATGACGGTCAGCACTTAATATTTCAAAAAAAAAACCCAAAGGAAATTTTGTAATTTGTGTTGCACAGTGTTATTAAATTTGTCGCGGGCGGCAACATAAACCGGTCTGCAGAGGCCCAAGCCCAAGCCCAAGCCAGTACAATGCACAGATGTTGGACTCATTTCTCATATTAGCCTTCGTACAACAGCTTTTTTCAAGTGATGTTGAATATATATATTGGCCAAAGCCATTGCAGCTAGAAACTTCGCTTAAGGCAATACCAAAAATACAGAAATACAAAAATACAGAAATACAAAAGGCAACAATTGGTAACCACAAGTAGCAGACGATAGCCTGTTGACATTTCTCTCTCTCCACCCGTTTCATCAATCATTGTCTTTCACAAGCAAAATGTTAAGTAAACAACTAATGATTTCATTGCTTCATTATTGATTATTACAGTTACACTATAAAATGCACAGTTCATTGATTATCTATCATGTGTTTCCCATTAGATCATCTAAATATGCTCTTATATTAGCTCAAAAATAAATATATTTATTTTAATTATTTTATTTAACGCATCAGGTAATATGGATTATTTCGTAAGTGAAAAACATTAAATAAATATAAATAAAAACATAAATAAATATATTTAACTCAAACTGCAATTATGACTTATGATATACTTATGATAACACTCGGATTAATCTAGATTTCCTCGCTACTTGATAATTATTGCCTGATGAACTTCCTTTTATTAAGGTCAAGTTGAGTTTTTTTTATTAGTTATGAAGCCTGTTAAATTTTATTACATTATTATTAGTATTAACTATTTTTGCATGTCTTTGAATAATATCTAAATAACCCTGACCTATTCATTCCATCTAGTTTTTTATTTTATTGTTTTCCTTATTTGCGTCATTCTATTAAGCTGTAAAAATTTCAGCTTCCCAACTCTTTCAAGTCTATCCTTCGAGCCTAACCACTTTTATTTGATAACACCTCCAAGGAACATGCCTCAAGACCCATAAAATATGTCATCATCAAAAAAATACAAGTAAGACTGGGAAATGTCCTTGTACCTACCCCAAAACTGTATTCGTACTTCATATAAAAACCAACACACAATCTTCCAATTAAGGCCATTATGGCAATGGTTGAGCTTCTTCTGCTATGCCATAACCTAAATTAACCTAAGTTCAATGTCAAAACTCCAAAAATTCTCATTTCCAACTTAAAAAACATAAATAGATCCTCTGGCTCTATAACCTTGAAAATATTATGAGCAAAATCGTTAGAAATCGAGTCTTGTCAATTTAAAGAAAACCGCAAGACAAAATTAATTTGCATAATTTATATTCAAAATATTATGTTTCCTGTTTTTATAGTCGGACAGATGACTTCAGCTAATTATATATTTTTACACGTCTTCATAATAATTTTCACAAATATATACAAATATTGCTTCAGGATACGAATGGGATACAAAAACTTATAGTCTATGTCGCCTTTAAGTACAGATAAACATGTCTAGACCGACTGAATGCTAATTAGGAAATACCTGTTGGGTTCGAAGATTAAACCTTCTGGTAGTTACATATTTTTGCACATCTTCATAATACTCTCTTTACCATTCCTAAGAGGTGCAGGATATAAAAGTCTAGTCGCAACTGGTTGGGCCACGCGTTAATCGACGATAAACCCAACTCTTTAATGACACACTTATTGATTATGCTAAGTATTTGTCTCAGAAGAGTCCCATTTGTTGATTATATCTTATTGGATTTTATTTTGCAGTCTCTGTTTTACATTATAGAATTAAGTTAGTATCTGCATTGACGTAAAGTAAATTAGTTTAGTGGCTATGTGGTGTGTAGGACAAAATAAACTGCTTCCAGTCAGCCAAAATTTGACTCAGATTTCACATTGTTAACTACCCGAATTACACGCAAGCAAACGGTCTATTTTGATTTAGGTTAATTGCATTGCTTGTTGTCTGAATACATACATATATATACATATATATACATATACATATATAGTTGTACATAGTTGTGTACACACGTGTACTTTCGACCGAAACCAGTTTATGCATTTCAATATATTACTTATCCGCGTTGACGGGAAGAGATTAAAGGTCAGAACACTAAGATACATTTTGGGTACAACAACCTCGGTCAGTACATGTATGTGTGTGTACATAGTCGTACAATTTTAACTTAAATCGATAAAACTCTAAAGTGTCTTCAGTTAAACAACAAACGGAAGACTGCGAACACAGAAACTAAAACAATTGTGCGGATAGGAAGCCAACAACTTAAACCAATCAAATTGATCTTGCTAAAACTGTTTCTTATAAGTGTCCATAAATACGCTCCCAAATTATAAATAAATGTAGTTAAGCTATTGTTAGTACTGGCCTTCCAATTTGTTGCTTTGTCTCCTCATCTATTTGCTACCTTATGATTTATATATTGCGCGCAGGTCAAGACTGGTTCAAATTTTGGATGTTCACGCCAAAGATTCACATATATGTATGTACAGTGAGAGACAGCTCAAATGGACCAGTGTCAAAGAAAAAAAGTAATTGCCTGCTATAAGCTAATCATTTAATATTTTTCAAAATTCCAAAAACCGATGGTAGGTACATGTATTAACCACCAATATGAATGTGTGACTCTAATAAACTGAGGTTTTCCCACTTGCACCCAGGTGTCCACAATGTACGTGGTCCAAATAAGTTGCAGGCAATTACTTTTTTTCTTTGACACTGGTCCATTTCAGCTGTCTCTCACTGTATGTGTATGTAGATCTGCTGGGCTTAGCCGACAATTCAAGTTGCAAAATAAGTATAAAGCAAGAACAATTATCTTAGACAAGTCGAACATAAAATACTCTTGTAGAATGGAGTTAATCTGCTGACTTTTCCATGTTTATTCGGAATTTGAAATTTATTTTTATTTTTATTTTCATAGATTTTCCTGTTTTATGCCTCACTGTATCATATATGTATCTGCAGCATAATTTCCAAGATTTACAAGAATTAAATATGTTTATATATATTTTTTTTTATGTTTAGTCTTAAGTTGAGTGAATTAATTGAACTGTGGGAATTACGAAGACGAATGTAATCAAAATTCGCTCTTTAATCTTTTTTGGTTTTTCTTTTTTGTTCGTTTTGAGTGCCACAAGGTCGTACAAAAACATAATATTTCAAATACTGAACAAAAAAATGAAATTTCAACAGATTAACTCCGGTCAGCAATTGTATGTTATCTTCGGTGTTCCCAAAATAATCTCTCATTTTTATTCGAGATATGCTCTTAACTACATGTGACACAAAACCCATCTTCGACATGCAACATTTATTAATATAAAAAAAAAATGCTAAATTAAACAAGTTTTTAAGCGTTGCATTTAGCCGACGGATGTAACCGACTGCGTAATACTCTGCAAGCAGTTGAAAAGATTGATCATTAAGCAAACATTAATCTGCCTTTCAAATTTTGTGACTGGAGTTGTTATCGATTTGGGCGTGGCAACTCCTACATTAATGACACACAGACAGACAATTTTTCAAAGAACTCAACTATAATGGTGTTAAGAAATTGTTGACCCCAATAACTGTAATTAGTGGGTTAAATTTTGGTTGAAACCATTTGACTTAATTCGGGTAATAATGCATCCATAATTTATTGCTTCCCCAAAAATAACTGCTTTTCGTATTGCTACTTACAAAATAGTACAACTCAAAACTGAATTTAGAGCATTTTTTTGTTGTTTGTTTTTTGTGTTGATTTATTGTTGCACTTCTTCTGCAATTAAAAAAGTCCCACAAAAGTTAGTTGAGGAAAAGCATCGCAGTTTTTTATTGGGTTTTGCTTGAATTATTTGAATTTTGATTTTTATTTAGCACAAAAAGTGACGAACTTTGCAGTCGAACAAACATTGCCACAATTAAATTTTATATTATAAAACTTTAATATTCATGCAGACATCACTTAATTTTTATAATTATTATTAATTAGCGGCAGCGTAATTTACAATAGAAAACACAAATTCCGATTAAGACGGAGTCTTGACCACGTCGTAAGGAGTGCGGTTTTGATTTGCGTTTGGGCAGCTTGAACGCGAGAGCTAGTCCGGAATGTGTTATATTTCTAGTCCTGGAATAGAAGCACGTAGCGTGTCCTAGTCAGCGAATACACTGGAACTTGGAATGGCCATGGCTTTCAAAGTTGCTGGCAATTCAAATGAATTCCTAAGCCAAGAATAGTTTGGGAGCTGACTAATGGTTTCGTAAAACCAGAAGCTATCGCAAATTTGCATAATAATATTTTAGTGTGAATATTAACTGGAAATGAATAACCGATTCGCAAAAGAGGTTTTCCAATTGAACTGCACAAATACTTAATGTGTGCAAATAATATTTATTTAATATTTACATTTAGGTTTTTGGGAAATGTTATTTTTGAAGCACCCTAACTCGATTTGCATGTAAGTTCTTGTAATGACCCCTCTGGCTACCGCCGTTAAGTCTATAGCCATGGTTACCGGTGGTGGTCAAAACATACGACTGGACTTTCCATTAATTCGGAGGATTGCATGAACTTTAGCCTGGAGGCCGAGCACCAAGCAAAGGTCCGAGCATATAGTTTGTGGTGACGAATAGAAATTATGGCCCGGTGCTCCACACACTCAGCTTAGTCCGGCGGAAAGTTTAATGAGAGAGAGAGAACTTCTGCAGCAGTTGTTGTATGTGAAGTGTTTGGGCTTCCGGGGTTTGTTGCCGGAGTTTGACTGGTGAAGGTTTCATTTGCATGCTACCGCTATTCTCGGAGAGGGCAGTAATGTTTATTAATTGCATGTTTGCCACAACTTTATTCGTCAGTCAACACAAGCCATGTGTTGGCCGCCAGTTGCAAATTGATATACATAAGTAGTTTTGCCTTGGTTTGCATTACTGGGCTACACAAATATACAAGTATGCCGTATTTTAATTTGCAATTGCCGGATTAATTGGGAACACATAAGCCACGTCTATATTTGCCTTTAACATTTCCATACTTAGTGTAAATAAGAATTAATAGCGATTTCGTCACGCCGAATCTTAGATGCCCTTGCAGCTTGAAATATAATTATTATTATTATTCCAATATTGTAATTACTAACTGTCAAAATATATAAGCAATATATATTATATATATATATATATATATATATATATATTTATATGAAAATTGACAGCTGAACTTAAGTCTGCAAGAGTATTTAATCTGTGCCATGTCGAATATTTCTTTCCTTTCTTCTTTTTGATTTGAACGATAATATTTTTGATATATTATGAATTTAATTACACCTCCAATATTTTACTACTCTCCCAGCTTGTGTGAGATTTGGCCATGAATTTTAGCACTTAAGCACCACTGAAACATTTTATGGGTAACCATGACTCCGATTTATCTAGATTGTTCAGTTTATAACTGCAATAACTGTAATTAATAATAATAATAATATTTAAGAATCACAAGCACAGTTCGGATACTTAAATACTAATTAGTTTAGGGCAGGTACAGAGTATCCCCCCGTCGAGCACTCTTGTCTGGGACACTTTTACTTTTTTATGCCCTGTAGGTCACAGGTATGATGCATTTATCAGATCAAACTCCTCGCGTGCTGCATGCCATCACAATAAATAACAAAATGGTTTAGTCGGGAGTGATAGTCCAGCAGATACCCTACACCCAGCACTAGCATACACTCGTAATAATAAAGCAAGTAAGAGTGTTCACTTGAGAGTGTCTGACTAGAAAATACCCTAGTAAAATTATACGCAAATAGTTGATCTTCTCTCGAGATTTCCCATGGGAATGAAAAATACTCGCTTTAAAAATGTGAGGGAATCGCAAGAAGTTATCCAAGACTTAGAAAAAAGATATACAAAGATATTGCGTGCGGCATATCTGGATATTATAGTGCCCGAGATAGAGGCATTAATATAGACAGATTGACGGATAGTCGGTCTGATGAACATGGCTTAGCTTTTAGTCAGGAATATTTGTTTGGGGTGGACATGTCTCCTTCCGCCGTGATTAGAAGATACTATGTGCCGAGTTTTGCATGCCACATATATAAATACATTTTTTAGTTATTTAACAAACCAAAAATATCAACAGTTGAACAAATATTGTCATTTCCGTTTGGTGTTGCAGACAGAGAAACTTTTTCAAAAACTCGGTTGAATGTGAGATGAGGCAAGGAAGCAAAATATTTTTAAAAGCATTTCCCCATGGGCTAAATTATTAGCATTCACTCAAAATAAATTAAGAAATTGAGTAAGAAATTGTAAAAGTTTTTCTATGACTAAATATATTTTTGCTAGTTTGAAATCTTTTTAATCATATAGATATTTATATACATAAGAAATTAACATTTTTTCAAGAATGTTGAAAGAAAAGTTAAATAATTTTAAGGAGTTTTAAGTAGCATTGCCCCAAAAGCTGAAGTTTTAAAGCACACTCAAAATAAATCTGAACACGCATCTAAAAATACATCAATATATCAATCAATATATATATATATATTGAAATTTCGTCTATAATTAAATATGTTATTCCAATTTAGAGAACTTATAAAATTAATATCTTTTAGATTTTCTTTTGAATATTCACATTTGTTTAATGAATGTTTTATTAAAGTGCCTGAATAGCATTGGAAGTGCGGACAAAAATGCTTGAATACTATTAGGTTGCCACACGCACCCAACTTAGCCCAGGGAAGTGGGTCACCAACCCGAATGTGAGCCAGGTGACTGAAATTGTGGTCACAATACTTACTTATTCATAAGTATTTACATATTGTAATTGAACTGTGCCATGATTTGTGTTAGCTATGGATGAGTTCATGATTAACGAAATGTTTGCAGTTGATACGTACTTATAATATGTATGCAGATTTAAGTAAATATGTCGATTAAGGAGCTGCAAGCCCGTCAATGAGAATGGATTATAATCAGCGGGAGGACACGATAAATCAGACTCCTCGCACTCGAACGCCTGCGTCCCGGGGAAAAGTTGTAGTTGAAGTTCGTGAATGGTTTCATTGCGATCGAAATTGTGATTTAAGACGATTACTTGGGCATACCCATTTGGGAACTTAGCACTTTAGTTCTCGAATAACATGCGTCGCTAACCGACCCAAGCCAACTGACGAAAGCAACAAAATTTAATTGCGAATTGTGCATCTGCGATGCACTGCAATTTGTCGAAGTCCACACACAGAGCCGGTCGACTTGAGGTCCGCAACGTTTGCTTTGAGTTTCACGTGCTGACTGTCAAAGTAAATAAAAATAACAAAATCGCTTCACCTGGCACCTGTATCCTGGCAACATTCATTAAAACACCTTAGACGGGGCGCCGTTGGCGCAGTTGCCTGCTCAGCTCTGCCGAATTTTTGTTGCTGCTCTGCTCTGCTCTGCTCCGGTCTGGTCTGGCCAGACCTTTTTCTTCTTCTTCTTCTTGAAGCTTATTAATATCCATTTGCATTTCGGAATCCACATTCCACAGTCCACATTTGAGAACTGGGCGCCCAAATGCATGCAGCGGGCCAAATATTTAATGATCCCGTTTGTTTATTGAATTGCAGTCAAAACTTTTGGCACGGACGGAAACCATGCCCAGCTGCTTCATGCCCCAGCTCCTTTTCTCCCACGCCTCCCCCCCCCCTCGCTTATTGGCCGCAAGCTGGTACGCATGTGAGAATGTGGGCGGGGCCGTGGGGCGGTCGTTGTAGTCGCTGACTGTCACGTCTGTCAAAGGGCGAGGGCGACGCCCGAAAAGTGAAATAGCTTCTGTCAATATTCTGTCAATGGGCACATTTCTCCTAGGCCAAGTGCCACAACTGGGTAGTTGGTAAGGACGCATTGTTTTCCTTGTAAGACGTGGTTGCATACACACTTACATTGGACTCTGTTGCTGGGCTTTCCCTTTTATATTTAATCGATTTAAGCGCTGCCCAAATCAATATATTTCGGCATTTTACCATTATTTCTAAATAATTAATCACACAGGACACAGGGCAAACAAAGCATATTTGTTCCGCACTCTACACTCGGAAAAAATGTCTTTTAAATACACAAAAAAAAAATAATAATAATAATTAAATTAGAAAGTTTTTTTTTGAAATATTGTCTATTATATATATTTTTTTTTATCAATTTAATGTGTTTTTAGCCTTTATTATTTTTCGTATACTCCGATATATTTAGTTTAGTCTTAAGGGAGCGATTCACAGCGTCGGCCCAGTCAGCTGTGTAGTTTCAAGTAATATATTTAAATATAAAATTATAAAGTAAACAATAAATATTTTTAACAATGGTATGGCAAGTATAAATAAAAAACTTTTATTATTTATTAAAATTCATAGGTAAAATTTACGTTTATTTTTATTTAATTATATGAATTTTACAAAATATCTCAAATTATTCCATTTGTGAAATCTCAAAATATTAGTTTTTATTTATGAATGATTGATTAATTATAAGGTGATTAGGAATTGCGGCCACAAGTATTTCAATTTTCGAAAGTTCTGTGCGATTTTTTCTGAGTGTGCTACTAATACTAATACTATATACACATGAACGATGTAAAATTCTGAATAAGGTTTTGAAAAGTTCCTAAAAAAAAATAATGGTGGTAGCACAATTATTAAACAAAATAACATTTCTGAACAATTGAAAAGGAAACGGTTTAACAAAGTATATATCGACACTGATCTCTCTACTGATGTTACAGTTACAGTTGCAAATGTATCTAAGACTGTGTTCAGTGTATCTCCAAGTCAAGCCCTCTCAACTAAAGCAAACAAGTGTGCTTAGTTGCATTTCCATTCATAATTCGAACTGGCTAAAATAAATATAGGACAAATGTCAATAATATTATCTAAGGGTTGCCACACAAACCCCATTTGATCCCATTTTTACCCCACTTGATGATCGAATTTCCCAATAGCCTCATCGGAGTTTCCCAGTATCTCCATTGAGGGCATATTTTGGACTGTGCATTGGTCGGTCAGGACAAATGGGGTTACCTAGGCAATAAAAACAAAAATAGTTTTTGTTTCTTGCTCAAAAGTGAATATTTTAGGCATATGAATGATTGAGAACTCAACCATAAAAGATACGAGGAAAATTAAGGAAAATTGTTGTCTTTTCAGCATTATTGTATTCATTTCATTTATATACAATGGAATTTGTGTTGGCAGCAGCAGCAACCAATCTAGTAATCCAATCTGGTAAAACAATCTAGAATGTGTAATGGAAATAATAAATGTCTGTCCGTCCGAGTAGGCGGAATATTATTCGACACCCACTGGAGGCCTAGGAGATTCCAAAATTGGTTGGTATATTGTTTTCGATGTCCTCCAAAAATCGACAATTGAATTTTACCTTTAATTTCACAATTTGATTAATTTAATTAATTCTTGTGTAGACTTAATAAATAAATAAAACCATTTTTGTATATTTAATTTGAACGTATATTTCAAAAAATTATATGCATAACTTTTTTATGATTCTTTCTTTAATTTTGAACAGGTGCCAGAAAATAGTTAACGCCTAATATTTCGATACTATTGCCATTAAATCAGGAACATGGGAAAATGAGACTTTTTGCTGAATTCTACTTTTAGATATCAACAGCCAAAAATGTGTTTAAATTTAGTACTTAATTGTCGAACTTCGAAAAAAATAAAAGTGTTTTTGAAGCTCCTTTATCATATGAATGTTTGGGCATAAATTATTTGTATTTCCTCCGTTCCATTTTCAAAACTTTTTTTTTGGAAATCTTGTAGACCGAAGTTTGCATTTTTCGTAGATTCATTTATTCAATAATTATACTCAGATTTGTATATTTAATTTAATCATGTTTATATTTATTTTAAAGCTCAATTTGTGTTCACATTTTATTGCTCACATTAAGTAAATTAATAACAAATAAATCTGTTGTGGAGTAGAACTTTTAAACTATGGGAAATATACTGGAAATCAAGCTAAATACGTGAAAATAAGTGAATATTTCAAGCGCTCAAGATTTAAAGAATAAATAAAATACCCAAAAAACCACGTATTGAATATGAAACCGTTAGTTGAACTTACGTTAAATTATAAACATTTGCTAAAAGACAGGCTATGGCTGAGTAGGTGGTATCTTCTAGTCATGCACTCTCATATGGTTTCTATTGGTGGTTTCGTAGAACATAGAACTCCCAGAACTATAAGGCTAATTCTGTCATTGACTTCTCTTCCAATTTTCGGGCATTCAAAATAAGTTTAAATATTAAATTACCATTGGTAAACAAATATTTCAGTTGAATTGTGATCCACCGTAAAAAGCGTCGTCACGTGCACCAGTTCCGGTCAAATTCACATTTATTGTAGAACCAACGAGATAACCAAGCGTTTCTTTTCGTCATATTTCTGGTTTCAACATCAATATCAAATGTCCCAAAATTATGCTGGAAATACGGAATGATTAATAGAGAGACTCTAGCAATATGATATATATATAATATTTACTATTGGCTTGGGGAAGATGCGCTTCATATCGAAGCGATGTAGGTGCTCATCGTGTGCACTGCGAAGCACCTCGTATTCCGTGCCACTCAAGCAAGGCACACACAAGCTGCACTCTGCTCTGTTGCACGAGTTGTGACAATCGTTGCTTGCACAATTATTGAGTCCCGTTGCCAAATTCTTGTCAGCAGTTACAATTTCAGAGAGCCTGTAATGAAAATATATTAAATATAATAATGATAAATATTTGTAAATCTTAATCTTGAGTACATACTTGCTGCTACTAGTTCCAGGGTCTGTCACAGGTCGAATGCCGACCAAGTTGAGGGCACTGTAAAGCACTTGTTCGTACAAAAGTGCGTTTGGCTTGAAATGGGCGGACGAAAGATTCGGGGACATGTTGGCCTCCATGAGGTGCACCTTGAGGTCCTCATCAATAAACAGATCGAACCGCAACAGATCGAAAAACTTGTGCGTTTTATACAGACGTAAAGTATTTATTATATCCTGTTCTTTCGATAGAATAGTTGTGCGTAAAATGTGCTCGACCTGTGTCCATATTTTGGATGGATCCTTGTGCTGATCTCGGACATAGGCCTCAAAAGAGGTACGCATGCCTCCCCCGTAGCTATTATAATATTTTCGTAGCGAGGGAACTTCCCAGCTGGGCAAATAATCGTCTCCAACAACATATTTATCCAGGTTCTCGGCATCGAAGGGATAGTACTTGACTGGACAATAGCGAAACAGAACATCTCCATTATAGATATAGACGCGCAAGGGATTCACAGATGTGATCACAACATAAACGCCAATGTCAAACTTAAATCCATCCACCAGAAATGGTCGCTGAATGAATTCCTGGACAAACGACTCATTTGACTGGAGATCAATGTCATTGGGAGCCTTCACTTTGATGTGCCTGTGTTCGTTGTGCTTCTGCACAAAGAGTGCATCCGGATGCGCTCCTGCATACTCCAGAAATTCATCCCGCTGACTCGGGAGCCGGAAAGCGCGAGGCAAAAAGGGCAAACGCGTCGTGCACAAATCGACTTTATTGGTTAAATAACCACAGCCGGGCAAATGGTTAACCAGCTGATGATCGCCGAGCTGTTTTAGGCTTGGATTGCGCATGAATGGATAATCATGGGCCCACAACAGATCCCAGCTACCATCCGCCATGTCAACTCTTTCGTAGCCAAATCTTTGAAGCAGATCCAAAACATGCACCAAATGCTCCTCAGTTGGACTATTGCTATAAACTGAATAAGTTCGTCTGCGAATTGGCATCACTTCTGTGTCTGTTGCGTTTTTCTTATTTACGATTTTACTGTAATATGGCAGTAGTTCAACAAGTACGGCTGTCAGCACAGTTGCCGTCAAGAACAGCATAACTGCTTTTAATGGTATCGTGCCCAAAGTAAGTGAAGACATTTTTGTTGACTTTTCTGACAACTGTGAAATGTGAAAGTTTTCTGTTATGCCACAATAATTTCATTTTCACTCCTCACTTACCTTATACTCAGCGTTTAATTTGTCGCGTTCTTCCTCATTTGAATTTGACTCCATTTTACTGTTGTTTTTCGCAAAAATTAAACCATTTATTTAAATTACAATTGCCACTAACTTTTTACTACACTAACAAGGCCAAGAGAAACTATTTACATATTAACCATTCCCTATTAATCAGCTGTTTTCTTCTTCTTTAAGTTTGTGCATTCTGTCTTTTAGCGCTTATTTAAATTGTACTTTCTCACCACATTTGCTAGCAATCGGATTGCGCAGTTGCAGCACTTTGCCGCCAAATTGTCCGTTATTTTAAACTTAGCATTAAATATTTGAATACTTTTATGTAATAAATTTAAAACTTTTTTCCAGAAACGTTTAATCAAACAATGTTTTGCTTCTTTTTTTACTTACTTAAACAGCTAAATTCAATCATATGTGTATTAGGACCATCGATATTTATTTAATAGGATATTTAAATAAATTTAAAAAATATACAATTCATTTGTATATACTTATAATGACCAGGAACTTAAACTGCATTAAACTTCATTAGCGCTTATAACCTTTTACGCTTGAATGTGTTTATTAAATTTGTAGCACAACACGGACACTTGGACATTGTAAATAAAATTAAAAAAAAAGCATGAATTTATCTATTTTATTGCAGCTGTTATTTGTTGTCGTTTTTTTTACAGCGCTGTAAATACGCTGTTATTAACCAATAGTCGATAACATTGAATTTGACCCAGCAGAAAAATCGATTTGATTTAACATTTTGGTATATTTGTGGTATTTTCGATATTTTTATCTGGTTTTCAGTTTGTTTAAATCACTAAGCTGACAATATATAGAGGCGTCAAATCAACAAAGAAGTGCATCAGGTTTTTCTGGGCGTGTCGAGCAGCGAACGCTGCTCATTATTCCACTTGACTTCGCTGCGACAACATCGCGGGTGAAATAAAAACCCAGCCTTGTATGAGCATGCGTGCATATGTGCGAACATGTACGCACCTTTTCTAGTAGTACCTAATGGACTATGAATGTGTGCGAAAAAAAGCAGACCCTTGAATGTGTGCGAAAATAGCAGCAACACTCTATCCTTGTCTTTTTGTGTGCGAGCTGGTAATCAATTTTCAATTTTCTAATTTTCGTGCCTGATGTGTAACCTTTCGCATAGTGGATCATGTCAGACTGCGCAGACGGCTCTTCGGACAAAGAAATTCGAATGTCGAGACAAATATACCCCTTTTACGATTTCCACTAGACGATATCGTTAGAAAAGGAGTGTAGTAAATTTGAAATAGATTGGATTTGTGACTGTTGTCTATTTTATTAACTCATATTTTCTACTTATATATATTTCTATCGACATTGTCTAGTGTTTCAACCCGATTTAAATCATCTTTCTTAACTAACTCATTCCTTTTCCAGATATATTGGAAGTGAAGTATTTTTGTACACCCCAGAAGTGAAGGGAAGTATTTAAACTATTGTATTATTATTATATTACAAAAAAATTCAAAACATTTATTGCAAATTATTTATTTGTTAATCTATTTGTTTAATTCTAGGAAAAATGATAATAAGAAATTGAGAAACTCTGTAAATGGTTAAGTGATTTTTTGTTGTATTCAAAAGGAATCTAATTTTAATTCATATGGTTCCAGTTATTAAAATCTATTATTATGGCACAGAATGATTTGCCGATTACGATGTTTTTTTTATATTGCAACTGGAGAAATTGTTATGATCACAACTGGAAGGTTAATTTAAAATTTATCCATAGTTCTCTATATAAATGCGATGACGGATGGCACTAAACGTGGTTACACTTATAACTTTTATGAAAATCGATATAACTTCCCTTATACGTACAATTTTTTTCAAATATATTTTCGATGTCTAATGCAGAATAAATAAAAATAAAAAACACAGAATTGAATTGTATTTAAATCATAAATCGGATCGTTGTTGGTGAAGATAAGAAAGTGAAATTTTTAAATTTCATTCAAAAAGCGCTTACAATGCGATATACATATATGTATATATATATATGTATATTATTATAATTGTTGTTTGCATTCCTGAACAGGGTCGGGACGTCCGTGTACAACATTTGACACTCCAAATAACAATTATTATTTTTGGCTCAGATTGCATTGAGGATTTAAAAAGAATTGGTTTAGTAAATAGTTGTTTGTATGCACCTGTGTAATGTATGTATGTGTTTATGTTTGTATTTGTATATGTATGTAGTTTTAGCCAAATTCAATACACAGGCTCAACACGCGATATATATTAAATCGGAGCATTTCTCATGCTTCGTGACCAAAAGCAGAGGCCTGCACCAGCCAATTTAATCAGAAATAAACAAAGTTAAGTCCTAATTCGATTCAATCAAAATGAATAGCAAAACATGCCCCCCCCCCCTCCCCATCCCCTCCACCCCCGCACATTTCTCGCCCAGGGGGGGCGTCTGCTTCGCACTGCAAATATAGGTTGGCACAAGCAGAGCAGACCCTTTGGACCCCCAAGCCATCTGAATTTTGCTTTCACTTCGCAACGATTGTGCTTATTTTTGTTTTTCCGTTTTTTTGGCTGGGAATCTTTAAACGGATTGATGTACTCCATTCCCATTTATTTTGCATTTGGTGTTGCTACCAATTCAACGTATATTTTGTGTGACTGCTGAGCTTCCGACCATGTTTCCGCTCTAAGGCCATACATGCAGAAGATTTTGAATGATAAGAAAAAAGCCCTAAAGGCTTTGGACTACTTCGAGTTTCTGAACGAGGATCAGGTAAGAAAAGCTATTAAAAAAGTTAACATTATTAGGCCTCTAAGCCAAAAAACTTATTATAGCTTTCGCATGCGTGTAAATTATGCTCCCTGAAGCAATTCCAACCTTTGGACACAATTTACAGCCAGGACAAAGGAACACTCACAAATGTGCATTTTGTTTTAAGCGGTGAATGTGTAATACTTCAACGTCTACATATTAGGGTAATTGTTATAACTAAGCTTAATCTAATATGTTTCTTATTAATATTATATAATATAATATATTTAAAGGAGGTTCGAAAAAATGGAAAAACGGTTCACGAACTAGTAGACACATTGGAAGATGAGTTTCATAATACTAAAAGTGTTTTGAGTGCGAACAAAAAAATAGTCAAATCTACCGGATCAGATAATGTGATCTGCAAAATCAAAAGTGAAACGGTGAGTTCTTCATTATCATTATTATTCTTTCTAGCCAAAAATGTGAAATAATTCCAATGTCGAAATCATCTAAAAATAATTTAAATCAATTCAATTCAGCATTGTGGCTTCCACACTGGGCGATTCAAATCTCTTTAGATGGGTCAGCAGACATAAGTCTGTGCAGACAACTGTACAAATCAAATGTATACTGTCCTGAACAAAGTACAAGATTCTTAATTCTTCTCACAATGTTACGGCAATTTTTTTTTCTGAGTGTAGGATCCATTCCATTCAACATTTGCTATGTAAAATGGTAAAGCCATTGATGATATCCCGAACCAAATGTGAGCTAAAAGGCAATTCTAACATCAATGCAACTGTGAGAATCCGTTTACTGGAAAACTTAGCTTACAGATCGGATATCCATTCTAGCGGTACAGTCCTTCATAGTCCTCCCACTCATAGCGTCCCAAGTTGCCCGAGAGTCCGAGAGTTTCAGATGAAAGGCACGTTAATAAAAGTAGTCAAAGTTTCTTTTAGCGGTTACATAATGGCCCAAGCCAAACGGCTGCATGTAAATTGCGTGATAAAAATCGAGTTCTTGGATCTTTTCAGTTTTAAATATGGAGGTTTTGTTGCGGTTACCAAACTCTATTTAATTGTCACTCTAGTCACCTGAAATAGAATCCCTTGCTGCGAATTTAAAATTTTAGGAGATATGTGGTTTTATCGGTTTAAAATTATGCATTTTCTTTCACCCTTGTCGACTTAGCATCCCTAATTTTAACACTTTGAATCGGGCAGAAAAATATATGTTTCAAGTTTCAAGTCCCTAGCTTTGAGGGTGTGGCTTTATAAGGACTAACAAACAGCATGTCGAACCTTGCACAACACCAATATACTATTACTGGGGAATATTTCTTTAGCTCCTGCACAGCAATGCCAGGGAAATACTTAATACTCTCTGTCTACCTTTCTGACCGACTTTTCTCGGTTAACGGATCTACGTCCCAGAAATGCCGTAAAAAATGAAAGCGCTTCTAGATTGACCCAATTTTGATATTAAGTCTGCACACTGAATGAGGGAATGGAGATACTAATTAAAAATGCATAAAATATGAAAAACGTAATATATTTTCCTATATAAGGGATGTATATAGATGGGCGTGACGTCTCTTCAAATGGCTTAAAAACTCTTATTGATTGATTGGGCGATCTGAAAAATTAAATAAAATAAAACCAGTGCGTTTTAAAATGTTATTATTTAAAGGAACGGTGAATTGACTACTTATAAATCAGATTATAACTCAATGAATTCTCTTTTTAGTTTTTGCTTTTTTTCACTGGAGGAGTCCTCCTTATTGACTTTCGCTCCCCAACTAATTATTATGTTTGTAGTTAAATAACTAAATTATGAAATTAAATTTTTCTACTCCCTTCAGACCTACCCGTTCCCAGTTTATCTTTCTGTGTACTCTCTGATTATTATACTATTTTTAATCATCTAATCAATTCAGAGTCGTCTATTTCTAGCATTCATAACTCAATTTTAAAGTCGTATCTTGTGAATACCATTTGTGTCTCGGCATCTCAACTAATTCATTAATAAATATTTGTTACTTTACCTGGGCACATGAAAAATATGTTGAACCAATTTTGCATTTAAATACAAATCTATAAGATTATTCCTATTTTTTAATTTTAACCTATTTTAACCTATTTTTAATTTATTTTATTTTTTACTTTTTGTATTTTTTTTTGTCGCCGCATATTAGTCGGCATTAACTAAATGAATAAAAACAGAATAATACTTAGGCCTAAAGAACGCCTCTTTGCTGTTCAGCACTCTGCCCCCAAAATGACTTAGCTTTTTTTATTATAGACATTTGCGTCATTGAGTTCTCAAAGAGCTCACTTGCGAACATATATATACTATATGGGGTTGGTGATGATGTATTATACAAGTGACAAGTTAAGTGCTATAGTCGAGAGAGCTCGACTAACAGAAGATTACCTATATATATATATATGAAAATAATACAAAGCGTCCTGGATTGGTGCAAGCCTTCAAGCTTAAATTATTATTACATCCTATATTTGACATAGCATGTCCAAATAGATGAATCCGATCCAGCTCAGAACAATTAACTTATAATACTATATTGGAAACTAAGTAAATCTAAAATATTTCAGCTTTTTCAAGGTAGATCACGTTCATCCACAAATCGTTTAACTTTAAGATCTGGGAAATTTTGAATCTCACACATCTCTAACAAAACTTATAAAATATTTATTTAAATTTTTTTTTATTATAGTCGGACAACTACGAAAGCCATTTTATAGATGTTGGATCCATCACATTTGGCGGCATTTTCGGATTAGGCGAACACATTCAACATCGTGTGATAATGGCACGAAATACGGTGCAGTGTCTATTGCTTCCCAGATTCTTCTTAATGGACAAGGAACAGAATCCTGGAAATATATGGCAACGGCGATCAGTATATTTAGACGTCATTATTCCGTCGAGAGAAGCTTTGTTCGATGATTTTCTGAGGAATGTCAAGTGGAAAAAATTTAAGAACGATTTTGTAAAGAATAATTTGATATCCAATTCAACGGGTACTGCTAGACCTGATGATATACCTATCTTATGTCGCATTGAGGAAAATATATAAATTATTATATGTATTTAAAATTAAATACTTCACACTTGTGTATCTCGATTTTTTACTCAGATCAGAAAGATTTGTCGAATCCTTTAATCAAATCCATTAATTAGCGCCTTTTTCCTTAAGCCGCTTTTTGGCACAGTTGAGAAATACCTTTTTGAAGAGTGTTATCGGTAATATGCCTATATGATGAAAAATACATATGCCGATATCTGAAGGTGTCTTTAAAATATTTGGAGATATATGGATCGATCGATATTCTATCCCTAGTTGGCACAGAATCCCCACATTTTAACACTTTATCTGTAAATCTCAAGTTTTTTGTTCCCAGTTTCAATGGCATGAAGGGTATTAGACCTTACTTCAAAGTATCCTATTTCTGCTTGTAATGTTAGTGTTCCTTAGTCACCTTACCTGCAATTTTTTTCAGATATTTGTCTGGAAAACTTAATTCGAATTATATCACCAGCCCTGTATTCACAGTTACTCATTTTACCCAATTAAACGTAATCCATTCATACACTTTTAAGTAATAAAAACTAAGATTCGATTGTACAAATTTGGGTCCAAGGCATGTCTACAAAATATTTACATAGGATTGATCGATTAATCAACATTAAGGGCAGTCGAGAAGGCGTCACCCAAAAATATCAGTTTGTATTTTGCAAAGAATCACATGTCATGGTCAAGGGATGGCCAAATGTACTATATTTTCAAAATAATTATAAACAATAAAATTAAAAGTAATAATAATTAATCTTTCTTTTAAAAAAAAGAAGCTTTTTGAGATTTGAGTTTCATTTAGTCATCATAGCAGAAAATTTGCAGGCCGTATAAACTAGGAATATTAGATTGCACTTTTGCGCAAAGATTTTTCCAATTTAATGGGGACTCAGCAAGACACAAGTGCAATTAAAAATATAAAATAAAATAAGAATAATGAAGGTAAGAACATACATGATATTAATTAATTAATTAATATCATAATATAATTAATTAATTTTATTAAAAGCTATAATTAAAAATATCACATTTAACAATTGTCATATTCCAGAGTTAATTTTTTTTTTAATTATACATTTCAGAAAATTATTACGTTTTAATAGACAATATTTTCAATTATTTTATTAAAATTTTGGTGTATTTAATAATCCATTCTATTCACCGGTCTATTGACAGGACATTGTAGACTG
This sequence comes from Drosophila trichaetosa, assembly GCA_035043205.1. Classification (NCBI taxonomy): domain Eukaryota; kingdom Metazoa; phylum Arthropoda; class Insecta; order Diptera; family Drosophilidae; genus Drosophila; species Drosophila trichaetosa. The sequence continues at coordinate 1,229,524 of JAWNNE010000127.1, forward strand.
AGAAGTCACCTAACCAAATTAGGTATTTACAGTAGTTATGCATGCAGGTTTTGTGGAAGCGAGGAGGAATCCTCAATGCACATCCCAGCAGAATGCGTTGCCTTAATGAGGAAAAGATGCAGCATCCTAGGAGAGCATGTCATGAGGCCCAAGGACATAGAAACCCTCAACCCAACAAAGATCCTGGCAATCGTGCAGGAGCTGGGGTTGATGGAAGAGCTGTAGGCTCAGAAAGGGGGCACAATAGACCTTATAGGTCGCACTGCTGGTTCTCCCCAACTATAATAATAATAATTGGCATTTATAACTCAACATGATATATAATTAAAAAAAAATTGTATTTCATTACATTTGAGAGATATACATTTAATTCTCTGCTTCTTAATACTATTTCACTTTAGGCAGCTAATTTGCATCACTGATATGGCATCAGCATCAAACAGAATTGACGCTGAAATTATATAAATAGACGATAAAAATGAAACAAATTTGGTTGAATATCAATAATAATTACCAAGGCGAAATGTTTAATTCCTGAAGTCCCAAAGATGCAAAATATGTAAATGCTAAGAACTGAATATTTCTTTTTAGTGAAATAATTTGCATTTGGTGGGCATAAAAAACAAGATTTCTATGAAATTAATTAAATAATTCTTTTGTGCTCGCTCTTCAAAGTGAGTCAGCAGCGAGCAGAGTGATTACAGTTATTCAATTGTTGTGGCTGCCTTCAGGTTAGCATGGAAACGACGAATGGAAGCACTCTTAAGGTATCCAGGCACAAAATGAGATTTTCTTGGTCAGTATTGATTCAACATTTGCAGTGAATGCTTGTGGAAATTGTAAGGAATAAAAATGACGGCAATCAGTTTACCGAGAGTACCAGAAGGTCTTCGCGACTTGATGAAAGCCTATACTAAGGAAGTTTTACGCGAAAAGCCAAAGGACCTTCTCGGATTCTCATCACATTATTTTGAAAATATTGGGGAGATGAGAACACGTCAAAAAACGGTTCAATACGAGCCTCCGCAGACTTATGAAATCATTATGAAAAACCGCATTCGACAACAAGTGCCATTGTCAATGGTTCATTACATTATACCTGAAAGTCTCACCGATGTCGTTAAGAACTTCATCAAAGCCGTCCTTAAGGAAAATCCCGAAAATCTACTCGTCTTTGCCAGACAATATTTTCAAAAACTTCGCCTTAGTCAAGCTAGGATGGACTATACGAAGTACGCCGCCTATGAAAAATACACAAAGGAAAATGGAAAATGGTCTCAAGAGTCCAAGGTGAAGTGTACATGTGGACGTGTTCTAGAAGGCAAAAAAGGTCAACAATCTGTCAAATCCTTGGAGATCGATAAACACACTTACAATTTGAGGGCAGTATGCATTATACAAAAACATTACCGCAACTATCTAAAACGTAAGGCGGAAAGTTCTGCCGAGGTCAATTCACAAACGACGGATATTTATAGAAGTGCAGATTACCTAAATGCAATTTCTCTGATTCAGAGACAGTTTCGACGATATTTATCGAAAAAACGAGCTAAAAGTAGTATGGAACCTACGAAGACATCTGCAGGAAGGTACGATTCTGTTCAATATATAAGAGCCATATATATTATACAGCGACAATGTCGACTATATTTGACCAGGAAAAGTTTGCAACGACCCGCAATTAAGAGTGGGTCTCTGACTTTGGAGACAAGCGTTACTATTACGACAGCAGCGTTAATTATTCAAAGAGCATTTCGACGAATGGTTAAGGCCAAAGACAAAAGACATACAAATGCTGAACTTGAGCAAAGCGATGACATAAATGACAATGCCTCCGAGGCTGGTTCCTATACGTCCGCCTCCACGGCTCTCCTTTCGACGGAGTCGGCAGGTGAGCACAATGAGTTGGGAGGCATCAATTACGAGGAAGGAGTCCATCAGCAGACCATAAACGAAGATGAGGAAGTGGAGAACGACTATAAAAACAATCAAAAGCAGCACGTAACTGAAGCTATAAAGTCTAGTGAAAAATCAATAAAATCCAATGGAAATGGTAATTATGTATTCCGAACATCTGACAGCCAATCGGAGTCCCCATTTTTTTTAGAAATATATTTCTAAAAAGCCTAAATGCAAACTCCTATTTTTAGAGAACATTTAAAAAACTTTCTTAAATACTACTGATAATTTAAGGTATGAAAAAGACTTTAAAAAACTTTCTGTATTTTTTAAATTTAGAATTATTTACTCTGGAATTAAGTATACAAAAAAAACTGACTGAACCACTAAAAATAATTTGAGCTATTTGAGATGTCAAAAGTATGATAATAATCTACATTAGAGGTAGATTTTTTCTTAGTGTACTTTTACCAATGTGCCAGAGCTAGAGATGATAGTAAATTAAAAAATAATAATCCTTTTCAAGTACTCTTCCATGATATTTTAAAACTTATGACATTTACATGTTCTCAATGCGATTTTCTTGTTTTCATCAATACTTGGTTCAAAAATTACACCAATTCTGCTTAAATTAAATAAGAAATTAAAATATAAATTTGATATTTTCCTGATCCTTATGCGAATTAGCAAATGCTGCAAAATAAAAATTCATTGTAAATATTATGCAAAAATTTGGAGTTGACGAAATTTTAGAGACTTAGTTACTGTCATATATTTAGTAAAGATATAATATTTGGAGTTTTGCAAACGTCGGTGACAAATATAAGGATTCATATGAAATCTAATTTCCCAAGTTGGAATCATAATTTTCCAAAATTTATTAATAGAAACATTTAAAACACATTTTTAATCATACAAAAATATTTAGCTATATTTATTTCTAAGAACCAGAAACATTTTCTAGTTCAGGCCAAATTTTATAATAGGCAAATTTGTTTTCTTTTTGTGTTGGTATTAAGTTTCCTTCCGATATAAGAAACTGACTTAAGGAAAATATATTTTGTACAAGTCTAAGCTAATTTTATTACTAATTTTAAGCTTTTGCGTTTATTATGAGATATAATCAAATATTTGTTCACTTCAAGATATAATGGACCCAAATTCGATGGAAATCAAAAGTCTTCAGACGGCTTTAAAAAGTGCGAATAACCAAGCAAAGCAGCATCAATTCAAAGCAAAGTCGGATGATTCAAGTAAGCAATGAAAGTCATTTAAATTCGATTAATTTATTTTTTTTAACATTATTGAATTTATGAATTATCTTGTCAATAATTGAATACATATGTAATACTACTAGACTTAGATGTATATTTTTATATGTAAACTACAAGAGTTAAAAACCTTGTCCGTAATCAGAGGATAACATATAAAAACCTCCATTAGCCTCGAAGGGTAATTCGATAAAATATTCACAGACCAATAATATTCGTACACACATAACTTTCTAGTGTTTTGTATATATATATAAAATATGGCAAAAGTAACATCTAGAAAGTATAAACATTAATTATAACCAAAAAAATGTAGTGACTTGGACGATGTGAATTGTTTGCATTGGTCAAATAGTATTCTTGGACCAAATAACAAGAATGCTGTCAGCTCAAGTACAGTGTTGGGGCACTTGTCTATATACATATATATACATATATATATATATATATATATATATAATGTGGCTCTATGTGAAGAAAGCACTTTTAAGAGTGTGCGAATAAATATTAGATGGACGAATATATATTTTATTATATATAATTCAGATACATTAGTTTGCAGTTCTGATCAGAAATATAAGCAATTTTCTAAACTTTTAATATAAACAATGCTTACCCATTTTAGATCTTATGTTCCAATTATAATGATTTTTAGTACCACCTCTATTAATGTTATTAAAACTTTAGTTTTAATTCTCAATTCCGTTTAAAATTTCATTCTGTGCATAAATTTTTTACTTATGAGCATAACATAATTTTTATTTTTACAGAATCCTCAATAATCTCGACAAACCTGGAAAACACAGAATTAGATAGTATTGGAACAACAACAAAAATGCATAGTGAACTTCCAACCGATGGCGATTATGAGATACGTCTTTCGCCGGAAAATAATATTGAACCCGTTAATACCAACAGTGTAATGGCAAATACACATGAGTATGAAGAACACATTTTGAAAGAAAATATAATCGAGACCCAGAAAGCCTTGAAAGATGCTGAGGATAGAGTTACGCAAGAATATGATTCTTTAATTATGCCAGAGGAACAAACTGTAACCAACGAACAAGATTTAACTGGAGTTGCGACCGAGAAAATCTTAAAACCTGATGTGGATGTTATTAATTTGAAACACGATTCAACAGATGTGGCAAAAGAAGATCAGCAGACCATTGCCTCATTTACAAACCAACCTGAAATAATTCCAACTTCAACTCAAGATACACTGCAAGAAAAACAAAGTAATATTACAGAGTCAGAAATAAAAACTCAAGGTGTTCCAGTCGAAGACGAACTTCAGATAAGCCTTGCAGCACAAAATGATTCCAGTTCAGATTCAGTAATTACGAAAAGATCAATCAAAAGTGAACAGGATTTATCTGATAATGCTGAAGATCTATTAATTGATATTTCAAACGAAGAAAATAGGGCTGGAGAAAAGACTCAGAAAGCCGCAAAATCGGAGGACGAGGAAGTTATAATAGTGCCTGATTCTATTAATTTGTCAAAGGGTCAAACAAACGAACAAGATTTAATTGAAGTAGTCAACGAAAAAATCCTTCCTTCAAAAGAAGAAGATCAGCAGACGTTGTCATCAAATCCATCTAAAATAATTTCAATTTTAACTCAAGATACAAATAATCAATCTATTGGTTCTGGAACAGAAGTAGAAATGCAAAGTTTACTTCAAGCTGAAGACGAACTTGACATAAGCCTTCCATCGCCAGATGATTCAATTATTACCATAAGAGAAAATAAAATTGAAAATGATACAACTGAGAATTCTGAAGATGTATTGAGTGAAAATATAAATATCGATCAAAATATGACCAACAACGAAGATATAGCTGAAGTCGAGACGCAGAAAAACTCAAAACCTGATGCAAATAAAGTTGATTCTACAGATATTCCAGAGGAAGGCATTTTAACTAAAGTAAAAGATTCAGTTGAATTAGTCACCGGCAAGATATTAAGCCTCGATTCAATAGAAATGTCAAAAGCAAATCAGCAAACCATTGTCCCATCTTCAAATCCTTCTGAAATAATTTCAACTACAGCTCAGGATACACTGCAAGAAAAACAAAGTAACATTATTGAGACAGACAAAACAACTCAAGGTGTTCTTCCAGCTGAGGAGAAACTTGAGAGAAGTTTTTCATCGAAAAATAATGCAAGCAAAAATGCGCAAGATACACCTGATGATGCTGAAGATACACTGAGCGAAAATAAGAATATCGAGAAAATTATTACCAACGAAGAAATAGCTGGAGACGAGACCCAGAAATTCTCAAAACCGAAAGACGATGAATCTACTTTAGTGCGTGATACCTTAATTATGCCAGAGGAGCCGACTTTAAGTAACGAACAAGATTTAATTGAAATAGTGACAGAGAAAATATTAAAAACTGATCAAAATGTAATTCATTTAAAAAACGATTCTATGGATACATCAAAAGAAGACGATGAGCAGATTATTGCTTCATCTCCAAATCCAACTGAAACAATTTCAACCTTGACTCAAGATACACTTCGAGATAAACAAAGCAACGTTGTTGGGACACAAATAATACCTCAAAGAATAATCCCAGATGGAAACGAACTTGAGATTAGCCTTCCATCGCAAGATGATTCCGAAAAAGTTATCTCCAAAAGAGCAATCGAAAATGTGGATGCCTCATTTCAGAATGTTAAAGATATATTGAGCAAAAGTATTAGTATCGATAAAACTATTACAAACGAAAGGGACTTATCGGATTTAGAAACCCAAAAGGGAACTTTGCCTGACGATGGTGGCGTTACATTGATGCAAGATTCCCTAACTATCGTAGGGGAAAAAACTGTAACTAACGAACAAGATTTAATTGAAATAGTGACTGAGAAAATCTTAAAAACTGATGATAATGTAATTAATGTAAAAAACGATTCCATAGTTACTGCAAAGGAAGACGGTAAGCTGATTATTGGTTTATCTCCAAGTACAACAGAAACAATTTCAACCTTAACTCAAGATACACTTCAAGATAAAGAGGAAGAAATAAAAAATCAAGGTATAATCCCAGATGGAAACGAACTTGAGATAAACCTTCCATCGCAAGATGATTCCGATAAAGTTATTACCAAAAGATCAATCAAAAATGTGGATGCCTCATTTGAAAATGTTAAAGATATATTGAGCAAAAGCATTATTGTCGATAAAAATATAACAAACGAAAGGGACTTATCTGATTTAGAAACCCAAAAGGGAGCTAAGCCTGAGGACGGTGTAACTGTAACTAACGAACAAGATTTAATTGGATTAGTTATAGAGAAAATCGTGGAAACTGCTGATGATATTATTAATCCAAAACAGGACTTGGTACAAAAAGAAGAACAGATGAACATTGGGGTAACTTCAAATTTATCTGAAATAGAAGATAATAATGCTAAGAATAAGGAAATGGAAGATAAATCAAAACTGAGTGTAGAACAAGATGTTGACAACAATAATTTAAGCGGTCAAGTGGTAAACAACTCAGAAGATGTTAATACGGACTTAACAACCACAAATCCAACTACTACTCAAAGCAGTAATCTGAGGGAGTTGGAGAATCCGATCGCACCTTCTGGCACTGAAATACTCACAGCTGCAGAACCATCCGAAGAATCAAAAGAAATTAATATTGAATTAAATACTGAACATAAAAATATTTTAGTATCACCTTTAGGAGTTGCGGATAGTTCTGAAGTTCATCCTAAGGAAATAAAAATTGACGAAAGCACATCAAATGAAAAGGACAAAAATAAGAGCATAGAAAAGGACAAAAATAAGAGCATTGAAAATGAAAATAAAGAAATAAAAGGGAAGGATACCAGTATTACAAGAAGTTCAAGTTTAAATTCTGAGGACCACTCTGATAATACGAAATTAATGGATATTAAAGAACCAAATGAAGATGAGCCATCAAAACTTGAGAAGATTGAACAAAACTTAAGCAGTAGCTCAAAGGAGCCACCAAGTGAACCAACAGATGAAGATGATAATGAAGAACTACAAAAGGTTATATCAACATCAACTGAAGAAGCTATAAGAGAAAAACCTTCGATTGGGAGTGCTTTGGAAACTACGGACTGCGTTAATTTCGAAAGTCCTATAAGCAAATCCACCAATAACGGAAGCACAAATGAACAAATATCTGGATCAGATGTCGATAAACAGCCAGGGGATAATGACAAGGATGGAACCCAAAAACAAAATCTTGAATCTATGGACTTGAAAGGTAATTACATATATATATATATATTTATATATACAATTAAAGTTTAGATTTCACATTTTATTTTGAATTTAGTATATTTTTATATATTTGTATATATTTTTTTTATATTTGTTTTATATATTACTGTATTGATTGATAATTAAAAATAACGTTAAATAAGAGTGCTAAGAGACTGATTACGTCGAGTCTCAAAACATTGATATTGGTAAAGGATTATCTGTATTACAATATTAAATTATTATATTTTATTCTTTTGATTATTAATATATTACGATATTTAAGTTATATTTATTAGTTGACTGCTTATAATTGCTCCCTGCTAACGGCCTATAGATGCCTGGATGTCTGTCTGATAAAGACTTAATTCTTATATTTGAATACGAAAAAATGTTACGCCTCTTGTGGCTAATATCTCGATATACCTTGAAGTGAAAATCGATAAGACTGAGTTGTATATATTCTCACATTTATCTCTCAACCGTTTCCTTTTGCAAACTTTTTAGTTGATATATATATCTATATGTATAAGCCGACACTCTTAGTCCCGGATTTGGCAAATATTTAACTGAAAAATATTTTAACTATTTAATAGATGGACCATCGAAAACCCCCATTAAGACAGAAACCACAGAAGTTGAAATTACGGATAAAATACGTAAGTACATTATCAAAAATGTTTAAAAATATAACTAAAACACAATCATTTTTAAACAGCAACAAATAAATCGAGCGAGGAGGTCAAGCCGGAATCGTTAAGTCCCGAAGTAAATGCTGGTAAGATTTCAGAGTAATATCGTATTCTAAAATATGTCCTTCACATTAGCAGAACAGATCGTCGACAGTTTTGAGTAAACCCCCAATTGGCAAACAAATCATTCCAAGTTCCACAAATAAATCAAAAAAAGTGCCGGTCGCCAAGGACAAACAAATACCAAATAATTCATCGGGCCGATTAATTAATGTGCCAATTGCTGAACTGCAGCTTAAATCATTTAGTGACCCTTCCGATACGGGCTTGTGGTATGAGGTCCATATGGAGTCAGAAACCAATGATGCAGATACAAAATCTAATATCAAGTCTAAACAAGATAACGAGGGCCTAATAGAACCAATGATAACTGCTGAAAGTGCAGCTGGCGACATACTTGATAAGGAAGTAGAATCAAACGATGAAGTGATGCAAAAACCATCAGTATCATTTTTCATTCCACTTGATGAGACGAGTGAAGGCAAAAAAGCTGCTAAGCAGCCAACAAAAAAGAATATAACAATTGCCCAAAATGATGGCCAAGAAGAAGCTCCAGAAGATTCAATAGCAGGACAAGACGAATTAGGAGAAGCTCCAACTGATTTCAACTATCAAGAATTTGGAACACAAAAATTACAAACCATTCATGAGCTAAATGAAAACGAAATCGCAAATGAACTCAGAATTATTGTGCAAAAATCTGAACATATTGTTCCCGAAATTCAAATAGAAGTGGAAAATGAAAATGAAAATACTAAAAACGATAATCTGGAAACTAAAATTGCTGATAAGGAAATTGTATCTTCCATTCAGAATTCAAATGAAAACTCTGAACTCAATCCGTTGACAAGCAACGTTGAAGATGGAAACGGCAATATAAACTTGGATGATGATCAATTAAAACATCTGAGAAGCGCCACAATTATACAGAGAGCCTATAAAAACTATTTAGCTCGTCGAATCCGAGGCGAGCCAGAAGTCGAGGAGAGTAAGGAAAGCCACAATGTGACACCCAATTCGAAGACTCCCTTCAGTGAAAACCTTGCAGCCACCAAAATTCAGAAAGCATTTCGACTATTCTTGGCAAGAAATGCACCAAAGGCATCGGAATGGTTTGTGGGCACACAACCCATAATCCTAGAATCGAGCGAGGAGAAAGCAGTTGAGCCACCAATAGAATCATCCACGGCAAGTGCTCAGAACACTGGCACATTTGAAACAAATTTGGGAACTGATATTGGCAATCTTGAAAATGACATATATCCAAGCAAAGTATTTGACAACGATAATGGCGCTTCTAATAATTCAGCAGGTTCCACAAGCGATGTAGAAATCGATTTAGATAAGGCTTTGTCGCATTCAGAATTGGATTCGTTCCCAAAAGGTAAAATCTACATATTTAAATAGAATTCTTTTAAAATTGCATTATTATTATTATTATGTTTTCTGAAAGAAATTCTAATGGAATTCCTGAGCAGAGAGATCGATTTCTCTTCTGGACTAGAGCCCCGTAGGGTTGAAGAAGTACCTTGTGTAAAGAAATCTGACGGTAAAATTAATATATAAATAAATAAAATTGATTTAAAATTGTAATATTTTATCTGTTAGCAGATGCATCAACTCGAGAAATGATGGACGAATTTCTGAACAGAGAGATCGATTTCTCTTCTGGAATTGATGAGGTTCCATGTATAAAGAAATCCATTTCACACACTACACTCGATCAGGAGGATAACGCAGTCAATGAAACTGAAAAAAGGAAAGAAAATAATCCGGAACAATCTGAAAATGATTCTGATTTAAATTTACTGGAGAATGGAGCATTAAAATTATCAGCAGCAGATGAGATCGTGTCAGTACAACTTGAGAAAGAAGACAAAGAAGATAAAGAAGACTCTCTTATTAGCAAGCAAATGTCAGATGAAACCGTTGTTCGACCCATGAGCTCCTTGCAAGAACAAACCTCTTTGGATATTCCGGATGGTGATGTAATCGTATACAATCGCTTACAACATGAGGAAAGCCGTGAGAGTTCCGCTCAAAGCGAGTCCGTAATATTTGGAAACTCCGATGAAGACCGAATTGTATCCAATGAGGCAGAAATTGCTCGGACACAATTATCACGGCATTACACAATCGCCGGCGATGATCCGAAAAGTATTTTCCGATCAGTGACAATCGTTGATGCGGTTCAATTTATCGAAAATGAAGATGTTGATATTGGAACTGAGATAAACAGCGCCAACAGTTTCTGCTTGGACGATGAGACATCGGAGAACATTCGGAAGAAGATAATGGCGTACTCGCTGTCGGAGACTGACTCCGATTATTATGATCCTAGCAAAATCGCCGCGGACGATTTTCACATAGACACCGCAATGACAGATGCCATGGACACATCCACAGAAACCGAATCCACCATTGTCTCAGCAGCCGCCAAAATCCAGGCAGGAGCACGAGGATTCCTAACCAGGCGACGATTGCGTCGTGCCAGTGCTGGCACAAAGTCATCGACCCAAGACACCAAGGCCTCATTTGGAAACGATGCCATCAGCGAATCATTGGAGCGATTTATCGAGGAGGAAGCCGCCAAGAAGATCCAAGGTGCTTACCGTCTCCATAGTAAGAAGCAGAAGAAGCAGAAACAGGCGAATGTCATCAAAAGCGCCAGTTTGGAGAGCAGTTTGGCTGCCAAGCGACAAACTCTGCAACGTGGAGATGCCCTGCAAAAGGATTCAAATTCCACACCAGAGGATGAAAATATCGAGAGCAAAATTGTGAATCCAATTGCAGTTCAGCAAAATGGTAAGCTGCATACGAAATATTATAATTATTATTAAAATTAATTTTATAATTATTATTATTTTTGTTATTAATTTAATTGTTATAATAATTTATTTATTTTTTGTATGGTAGGTTTTATTTCTTTGTTTTTCCCTATCCATGCAACAAATGTTTGACCATTTTGCATGAAAATATCCTAGGAATGTTATAAATATTTGTTATTTTTTAATTAAAATTGAATATTCAATTTTCTTTTTGATTAATATTTAATTTATTGTTAAATTTTTGCATTTTTCTGACGGAATTTAGTCGTTTAAATTAAATAAATCACTTATTGTTTTTCATTTAAATAATAATATTATTTTTAACATTCCTATATTATTTTTATTATAATAATTATTTATTTATTTTCCAATCCCTCAGAATTCTTTAAAATATTTGTAATTTTTTTTAATTTATATCTAAATATAAATTACATTTTTAATTCAATTTAATTTATTTTTTACTTTTTGCATTTTTAAGTGTCGACTGACATTAGCCGCCATTAAATATTAAATAATAAATAAAATAATGCTTTTATTGTCATTAATGTAATTATTATTATTATTATTTATAATTTATTATATATTTCTGTAGATAACCTCAATTAAAACATTTAATCTTACCATTTTAGAGAAACGTTTGCAAAAGAAATCGAATATGAATTTGAAATGGCCTCCCATGAGACAAAACTCTATGCCGGTCCAAATTGAGTGTGAGGTTCTTAGAGTTATTCCCAAACACAGAAGGAGGCGTATCAAAAGCGCCGAAATGGGAAAGAACAAATTACCGAAATAGGTTCTTAACTGACACGATCAAAAATTAGTCTGCTTTTTAAAAACATATTCCATAACTTGCAAGTATATTTAAAGGACTGGACGCGAACGTTTAATAAAGAAACGGTTCGGTTAAAATAACCAATACTTATTACATTTTTAAAAATTATAATAAAATTTATATAAATATACTTTGTTACTGCTTTTTAAACGTATCCCAAATTAGGTTGTGACTTCTCACACTTTTAGACTAGAAGCACTAAGCAGACAATACATCAAATCGACAAAAAAGGCTGAAAGCAACGCGTCGAAAATTTTGCAGAGGTCGCGCATTTCGAGCAGCGAACACATGTCATTATTTCACTTGACAACATGACGGATAATTGACAAAAAACCCAGCCTTATATGAGCATGCAAGCATGGGTGCGAACAGGTACACACATTTTCTAGAAGGCCCTAAACGGTTATGAATGTGTGCGAAAAAAGCAGCTATATTTCAACCGGATCGCGCATACCCTTGAATTTGTGCGAAGATAGCAGCAAGACTCTCTCCTTGTCTTTTTGTGTGCGAGCTGGCACTCGATTTTCAATGTTTAGTTGTTGGGCCTGATGTGTAAGCTTTCGTAAAATGGGGTGGTTTAACTGGTTACAAGTTTTGTAACCACTGCCCGCAAAATGTATGGTGCACATCTAAAACAGGGTATCAAGGTCTCGACACACTAAATTAGGTTAGGTTTCAACGGGATCACAGAAGAAAGAATTTCGCATGTCGAGACAATGATACCCCTTTTAAGATTTCCACTACACAGTGTCATTAGAAATCAGACATGTAAATGGAAATTTTGGCTTAACAAATTTGAAAGTTGATTCTTCCGCATGAATTCTGAAAGTATGCGTTAATAAAAAGATAAACGGTTGACAGTCACAAAGCTGATCGTAGGAGGCAAATACAATCCAATCTATTTAAAATCGACTACAATTATTTTTTCATGAAGTCATTCCGCTTCTAAAAGAGCTTTAATCTCATGTCTGGATGGCGACTCAGCGGATCGGAGGAGAGATGCTCGATTATTGTGACAGATCGTTGACAAAACGTCTCTCTACTAACACGCATTGGGAGACTGTTATATTTTCTTCCGATTGGTCTTCAAAATTGTTATGGAAGTTCCGCATTGAATTTTAAATCCGATCAGATTTCACAAGGCTTAGAAAATTCACGTATATAGCCCTTAAAGCCTTGATATAATATCATCACAATATTAAAATGTTAAAATGTTTGCATATTATTGTTATTGTTATTTTAATCAAACTTGGTTATTGCAAGAACTCGTATGTCCCTAAAGTATCTTCTGGCTATAAGTATTCTAAGCAATTTCAAGTTCTTGACATTTTAATTTCTCACAAATCAAAAATCATTTATTTGACAAAAATACGGACAAAATTGAAATAGTACTAGAGATACATTTGAGGAACATATGTTGGTTCACGAAAAATAAATACCGGAAAAAATAGTTTTTTTATCGTTCTGAATTTTAGAAACAATTATTTCTATAAATGCGGGCTGTCATTTTACTTATTGGAAATGTTTTTAATAGTAGAAAATGAATAATAGAAAATATTTCAAATTTTTGTTTTTGTCAATTAAATAATAAGATTTACTAAAATTTAGCTCGATTTTTTTTGAGTGTACACAATATTTCTACATATGTTTGGAATATGTCTCCTATCCAAAATTTCAAACTGTACTTTTATGACCCTGAATATTTTTGCTTTATGCACATGAAAATGTCATCTTTTCGGACTGGATATGTTTAACGATCGAACAAAATATTTTACCAGCTGGGCACGAATACACAAGCATTACACATTAATGCAAAAGATAAATATAAATACCACACTCGACTTCAATGAACATATGTATGCACTTTAAAATGTAAATATAAATACAATTTCTTGGTTTTTCATATTTCCTGCTTTAATGGTATTAAGTTATATAATTATATAGCATATGCATTTATATATGAAAACTTAAATGTACGCAAACAGTTGCGAAAAAAATAAAAGCACCACTTAAATGAAATGCTTTCAAAGGTGTCTTTTTTTAATTTTAGAAACAAAGCAGTAAGAAAGAAAAAAAACCATTAGAAATCAATAAACGATTTCTATAAAGAATGCGTAAGTGGTGCTATTATTTTCTCGCTACTTTTTAAATACATACATATTTATAAAGAATAAATAGTAATGTAAATATTTGAAAACAATTCGACTAGAATTGTTATAAAATCAACAAAAACATTGGTTTGTTTTGTTCACTCGATAAAAAAAATGCCGTAATGGTGCTATAATTTTGAACGCAAATGTATGTCAAGTATTAAATGTTTCCATACACATTCAACACAATTTTCTGAATTTAGTGAAGATACAAGTTTTAAGTACTAAGAATTACTTAACACATAGCATGTTAATATTTATTTTGTTTAACTGGCGACTACTATTTTTACTTTAATCTATTTACAGGATGTACACACAACTAGGCTATATTAGAGTCATTTACATTAGTAGTAGTTGTCTAAGAGTATTTTTTTAATATGACGGCTGTTTCAATTTCTCCACATCCTTGCGTGCCTTGAAGCCGCGAAAACTTGATTGTATTTTGACTGCAGCATTTGTCGCAATTTTTTGCTGCTTGCGCACGAGAAACCCGCGAAAGCCTGCTTGAATTTTTGTTGCCGAGCGATCTTCGACTGACGTAGCTGCGTCTTCTGCTGCTGCGCTGATGACGCTCGTTTTCGTCTGTTTGCCGTCAGCTATTTTAGCTGCTGCCTGTTTCGTTTTGCCCTCCATGAAATCGCTGCGATGCTGCTGGTGCTGCTGACGTCGTACGGTACTCTTGTGTGTGTTGTTCTGAGCACCGTTCGCTTTCGTCAAACGGTAAATCTGCTTGCGCACACGATAGCCACGAAAACCAGCTTGTATTTTAGTGGCTGCTGCACTTTCTTCGGCTTGCAAAAACGACTGTGATTCGGGTGAGCTCGGGTAAATGTACATGATCGTAAGCAGCACTCAATTGTTTTTTTTTTTGCTTCTCAAATATAACGGGAGTTACATCTACAATCACGAATGATTCCCTTGCAAGCAATGTGAACTGGCTCCTTCGCGAGCTATAATTGTACTGACGTATATATAACGGAATTGGCTGCTGTGCACCAAGAATTTTCATTTTATTTTCCATTCACAAAACAAAAGGCCCCTCCACCCCCCTCCCACACATTTTCTATGCTCCCGCACACGTAGACTGAATCACCCCCTCTCTACACGTGTTTCGCTGTGTGAGTGTGTGTACTAAATGTATACAAATGTGTATACGCACATGTTGTATGTGTGTATGTGTCGAACATGGCTTTGTGTGTGTATTTTAATTGTATTTGTGAATTTACGTATCCAATGTATGTTTGTATGTACGGATGTATGTATGTGTAACTAGATTTGTGTGGCTCTTCCTCTTTTGAAAATGTAAAAAAAAAAACCGCGGATGCTGATGACGTTAATAAATATACTCTGTAAATCTGTATATCAAAATATAATATATATTTTGTTGGTGCAATGCTCGTTCTTTTGAATATTTTTTCTTAATGTAATTTTTGAACTTTTGAAAAACATTTTTCTAACTTTCGCATAGACACTATTTTTAAAATTAAGTCAAATAACTATTTGATGTAAACATTTCTTATTTTCTTTCAAATTTAAATATTAAATTTTATTCTAAATCTAATTTGACTTATTTTCTTTTGATTTTGGTCGACATTAAATAAATATTTTATGTAAATATTTGTTTTTTTATTTAAATTTAAACTATAAATTTTTTTACTTTTAATTTCATTTAATTTATTATCTACTGTATCAACTGATTTTGGTTGACATTTAAAGTTAAGGAAGATTTTATTATCATCAAATCTTTCCTAAAAGCAAAACATTAAATTATCTGATGGAACAGTCTTTACTTTTGGTATAAGCAGACATTTGTTTGTCATTTTCATGATCTAAATTTAAATGTACATAAAAACACAGACGGTATTAGGAATCAATTCTCCACATGTATGTAATTATGAATGATTTTGTACAAATATAGTCGAACTGTCCACTCTGCAAGTCTCAAGTTTTCTCCAACTTTTGTTCCCTCTTTTACTCTAGCCTGTGGGAAATTATATTTAGAGTAATAAACATTGAGTGGTACTCTCGATTATTCATTCAAGTACTTGCACAATATAAATTTATTAAATGCACATCTTGAATGAATTATAACATACATTTATACATGTGTACATAGGTTGCTAGAATTTTGAAAATTGGCTTAATGCCCATCTTAAACCCTGCATTTAATTACAAGAGAAAACTATAAAAAAAAAGTCTCCACTCACTTTTCACACAGATGTTTGACAATAACTACGCAAATAAATTCAAACCTTAATGAAAAAAGTTTCAGACAGAAGATTTTTTATTTATTTAATACGCACTAACAGTCTATAAGTTTTTAATATTGAATTTTAAATTATACTTTCAATTAAAATTATAAATATATTAAACCTGGGGGTATTTAAATTTAAAGATTGATTATAATCTTCAAACTCAAAAAGGGTATATTATTTTCGGTATGATGAAAACATATATAGTCTTGTTATTGTGTATATATACACATACACAAATACATTTGTTTATTTTCTTTTTTGTATCTGTCAAAATGCCTCCACCTATATACATACATATGCATATACAAATAAGTATGTGTTTTTCCTCTGCCAATGATTCCGGGTGATGACAAAGCAATGGTTACGTTCATAAGCTGCTATGTGCGGTCAACAGGAAAGTAATCGAGTTAATTGACTTTTGGTAAGAGTTAACGAGAATAAATCCCATTAATAGATACAACTACATACACATAAGTATACATATAAGTACATACAAGTATGTGTGTAAATGCATCAAATTGTGTGTTTATATAGTGTACATATTTTACTTCTATCTAAAAATATGTCCCAAATCATAGAATGGGTAATGCTTTTTCATAAAGTTTCACAAACATTATTTGAATAAATTTAATGGTGCCACTTTATGCTTAAAGTTCAAAATTCCTGGATTTAGGCGAACCAATTTGGGGCTACACTCAAAAAAAAGTTGGTTTGAAATTTAGATAGAGCAGACATCAGCTGAACTCTTATAACACCCTATCAATAATTTTTCATTACTTTTTCTGAATTTTAGAAAAGATTATTTCTAAAAGCTGAAGTTTGCGCTTGTACTTTTCCAAATAATAGAAAACATTTCAAAAAATAAAAATAAAACAATATTTTTGAGATTGACGATTAGGGCAAGCCTTTCAAAATTCTTATAATCAGAAAATATTTCTGGGGAAATTACTTTCAGGGTGATCTTCATTTTAAATTTAGCGCGATCTATTTTCTGAGTGTACTTAAATGTTCAAAAAGCAAAAAACACATTTCAGATTTTGATTTGATTTTTATAACTTGCCCCATTAAAACAGATTAAAACGTTATTAAAATGTAAGCATCAAAGCATCTAGCCATGTTCCCCTTATGTCTTTCTATCTGTCCGCAAGGGTGAACTGGGCGATATAAGAGACTTAAGCTTGAAAATCGATAGTAATCGATTTCAAACACCTATAAAAGCGGGAAGGTTAGCCATGGTTATGAGCTATAACCTGATAATTGATACATAATATATATAAATAAATACACTATGTCAAGAAAAGTCTTTTGATAAAGGAAAAATGAATCTTTTTCTATTTCTTTTTTGCGCAATGGATGTGATCGAAAGTTTTCTGTACGATTTTCCACTGTAATTAAATATTTCTGTCTGCTTTTTCGAAGGACGTCATTTGCACGGATGTAGCTCTTTTATAGCTGTGTATTTAACTGAAATCTGGTGGTTATAATAAATCACAGCGGATATCAAAAGCTATTATTCATCGCATTATTGCCTTTTTATTACCTTCTTGCATTGCCAAATTTGAATATAAAATGTTTGCCAAGGTCATGGACGAAAGGCATGACTAAAATCAATAAAAACGCTTGCAAAATCATAAACAATCCAATCCAATCATCCGAGAATGGACCATATTCGGTTTTTGAATTTCAAAAAAAGTTTAAGATAATGATTCCTGTTCATTAATATAACTAAGTGCAAAAACTCCATTTAACAAAAGAAAATTAAGAAAAAATATACAAGAAGATAATAAAGTACTTTTTGCAAAAGAAAAAGGTTTTTGAAATATAAAACTAGAATAATAACCATACAATATTTAGCAACGGGGTTCAGGGTATCTCGAAGTCGAGCTCATCAACAACGCAACCCATTTCCCTTAAATGGATTTCAGCATGAATTAATTAACAATGACATAATATGGATCAAATGCAAACATTGTCTCAAGATCGGCTAAATTGAACCGACCACATGACTGTAGGCAAGCATTATCTGAATTGGCTCAGTCATACATATATATATATATATATATATATGTACATACATACAAACACCAATTGCTTGCTCAATTTGCAAAATAAATGCATAACAATTGAAATTTAATTGTTTTGTATTCAAGCGGCTTCAATTTAAATCATTTGTTTGTTGTTTGAATCATGAGACAAAAACACCAAATTTATTGCAATGCGCAATTTTCAACGTTGGCGCTTCAAAACATGTTTTCTTCTGATTTTAAAATATATATGTGATCTAAAGCTTAGCACGTTGTTTTCTCGAATTATTGGACACCAAAGATCGGGGATATATCATAAATTAATACATAGCATTAAGCGTACCAAAGACAGCATTGTGATATTTCTTTCAAATATTATTATTCTATCACGAATTGAATTTAAAAGAACTCATTTCAGACCTCTTAAGGTATAAAACTAAGGCCAAATCTAGCAACTTAATTTTTCCCAAAATGTAATTTAAATTTGTACAACTGCCAATTCACTTGCACAACTATTAACCATGGCTTAGGAAACTAGGCTGTAGATTGGATTGAAACAGTTGTGAATTTGGAAAATATTATGTTGCCAAACACGTGTGATAAAATGTGCTTAAGGATAAATAAATATTAACACATATATATATATATATATAATACATATTCATTCATTATAACATATTCCCATTGAAATGGTCAAATTTGTTTATTTTTTTCAAATCAAATTAAATTTTTTTACATCATCTTTTGCGGTTCTATTTGAACATTTCCATACTCAAAAACCGATTAAATGGTTTTATAAGGGAAAGAAAATTTCCACCAAAAACAGATTTTTATTGTTGTGCTATTTTTTCATTCGCAGCTAAATATTCCACAACTGCATAGTCGATATAGCTTTACGGCTTGAAGTTGTCTGAATCAAACCTAGGATTGACCATTGACTACTATATAAGATATACGCATTTAGTCAAAGCTATTGGCACCAAAGGCCAAAATATGAGTTCTAGAATTAACAACTTTTCTGGTTTACTAATTCTTCTCTCGAATTGTGATTTTTATTGCTATCTGAAATAGTTTGGGATGGACGAGCACAGTGTTAGTCATATCAAAATCTTAAAAAACTTTCAGTAAGAGTATTCTCTCATAATTAGTTATTAAAAATGATTTATTGAAAAGCAGTATTTGAAAATGTAAAATGAGTTATGATGTATGTGATTGATTCATTCATTCATTCATTGAATTCAGGAAATGCGATAAAGCATCTTGCGTTGCATTCTGTGCTGAAGCTCGCCACGTCGAATCATCGTATGAACGACTTTCATTACAGCTCTCTCCTCATATTTTTGGCGCAGGAAATCCTAGATTTTGTGAATATGGTATATATAATTAATAATACATACATATATATATAAATATAAAATTGTTACCTGCAAAATATTTTGCTCCGATACTTGAGAGCCGATGGCAAAACGTCGCTTTAGTTGTTTCTCGATACGATTTAAGGTTTCCTGATCCTCCTCGGTGGTGAAACCCTCGGCACCAGCCAGACTACCCGTTGTGGCCGCGTCCAGGGTAGATACTTGGAAGAGGCGCAGAGCTTCATTCACATGTTCATCGGTGACAAACGGCAGTAAATGCATTTTTGCCAATGATTCTGATATGCGAATTACGGCCTCCAATTGACGCACCGTAATTGGAATGCAATGGCGCTTATCCGCCGACTTCTCCTGTTGCCCGGCACCCGAACGCATCAGAACATAGCGACTCTTTAGTTTTTCACCAGCAGCCTCACTGAGCCTCGGACCGCAATGGGTGCGACAATAATGGATGTACTTCTTGAACGTGGCCAACGAGATTTCACCTTCGGCCGGCTCCCAAGGCGCCGACTTGTTCGAGCTCAGATGCACGTTTATAATATGCTTGGCCATGGTGATGTCTCGGGCCTCATCGTGCACATCCTTCACAATGAAGATCATGTCGAATCGCGACAGAATCGTTGGCATAAAATCAATGTTCT
Organism: Drosophila trichaetosa; assembly: GCA_035043205.1. Lineage (NCBI taxonomy): Eukaryota > Metazoa > Arthropoda > Insecta > Diptera > Drosophilidae > Drosophila > Drosophila trichaetosa. The sequence goes on from JAWNNE010000127.1 coordinate 1,249,801, forward strand.
CCTCGCCCTTCGTATCATCCCATCGACCAAAGATCGAGTTGGCAGCTGCCAGCACCGAGCAGCGTGAGTTCAAAGTGGTTGTAATGCCAGCCTTGGCAATCGATATGGTCTGCTGCTCCATTGCCTCGTGAATGGCAACGCGATCATCTTCGCGCATCTTGTCGAACTCATCAATGCAAACGACGCCACCATCAGCCAGAACCATGGCGCCACCTTCCATAACAAAATTACGCTGGGGAAAAATACGGGCATCATTAGTAAATATAAATATATATAACAGATAAGTATAGTAGTTATAGATATAGTACTCTAATAATTAAAGTATTAATTGGAAAATTAGCTCAACATTGCATCGATTGGGGAAACACATAAGATCCCCAATCATACCAACCTACGATTTTATTTACTTTTTAATGGGGAATAATAACAATCGAAAAATTTGATGAATAGTTAAATTAAATTTGAAATTGAAATTAAAGTTAAAAGATAAATGATATAAAATTAACAACGAATTATTATATTAAAATGAAAAAAATAAATAAATAAATAAAGTTAAAATTTATAAAATAATTCTGGGGAAAAGTATAGGGGAAACCCAAAAACAAATTAGAAAAACAAAAGAAAAAACTAGTATGAATTCCTTAAGATTACCAACCAAAAATAAATGCTAAATGTTATTCACGAAATAAGAGTTTAAATTAAATTATTAATGATAAAAAATAGAGCACTCGGAATTGACAGCATGAAAGTTGAATGAAGTAAGGTGGAGGTATATAAGGTAGAGAAAAATCAATTTGACTGATCATCGCAGCGATATCAATTTCACTATATAGTTATTTGACAACATTAGATTAGTTGGGCAGGTGAGGCCTTTAAGTTTGTCTTGCAGAATCGGATTCGTAAACCAGAATTGGATGTACAAGAGAATTGAAGAGTATTATATAACTTATAAGGCTTTCTTGATTCTGAATTTAATCTGACTATAGAATTTTAATTTATGGTCAAGAAGTAAACCTAAATCATTATTTCATTCAATCTATCAATATATTCAACCGAATATCGAATGCTTTTCCCAATTTGGTTGTTGTAAAACAAATTTTTATTTTATTTATGCAGAAATGATCTTGCTATTTTTGACAAGGCCATAGATGAAAGGCAAGCAAATAAAAACGCTCATTTCTATGGGAATCGGCTCAAAAGGGAATAGCAAAATCATAAAACGGTTGTCAAAATGATTTCTTAACTGTCCAACGACTGGATAATTTTAGTTTTGACATATTTAATAAGTAAATGAATCTTGACAATTTACTTTTTAAATAGTTTTGGGTCCATAGAATTATGGAATTATATAAGAAAATGATAAATAAAGACATATATATATAATTGATATATCTGTGAAAGGGAACTCACCGTGTGTGGATCCTTCATAACACAGGCCGTGAGACCCGCTGCACTCGAGCCCTTGCCGGAGGTGTAGACGCCAATTGGAGCAACCTTCTCTACAAATTTGAGTAGCTGCGACTTGGCCGTACCTGGGTCTCCCAGCAGGAGGACATTAATGTCGCCACGTCGATTGAGACCATCTGGGAGACGCTTGCGTGAGCCACCAAAGAGCATGCAGGTGATGGCCTTCTTGATGTCGTTCGAGCCAAAGATGCTGGGCGCCAGCGACTTGGAGAGACGATCATAGATATCCGCCGAGGCGGCATAGCGCCTAAATTGCTCATCCTCCTCAATAGAGATGTTATTGTAGCGCGACACAGCGCCCGCTCCCTCCGCATCCACAACAATTCCCACAACACGCATATACGGAGCCCGCACTCCGAGAACTGCCTTTTCGCGACCGTCTTGCCTCGTCGGCCTGCCCACTTTCCGGATGGAATAGATGCCGTGGATGAGGACACGATTACCAGGCACAACACGTTCGCAGAGCGAACGATCGCAGAACAACTGCAGATGCCTCGGAATCTCGCCTTGGGGCACAAAGTCCGGCAGCTCTTGCAGCTTGAGCGTTTGGAAATCGACGCATTTGCATTTGTCCGGCATAATGAAGAACGGATCCAGCGGACACTTGGTTCTACCAGCCTGCTCAGTGTTGCATTTACGGGGCAGGGCATAACCCTCCAATCCCGGATTCACCTTCAGATTGGGTATAACAGTGCTGCAAGAGCGGCACATGATCGACATGCGTGTCGCCTTCGCCTGAATGCCCGAGGCAGACACAATAATTCCGGCAATTTTCACCAGCCGCGAAACGCTGTCCGATTTCAGTTGACGGATATTTGTCGGATTTGCGCCGGACATCAGCAGTATTTGGATGTCGTGCATGTGTTCCTCGTGATCTGGCCGCGGTGCCGTTATCTCATCGGCCACTTCGCGGGCAGCCTCCTCGAAGATCTGCAAATGCTCCGTCGGCTGTTTATTTAAATTATCCGCAAGCGTTTCATCAAATCCAACCACGTCTTCCATTTCGATCTCCAGAAAGTAGCGCCCATTAAGATAGTTTCGCTTGAGATTATCACTGCAATGACAAACCCCATAAATATCCTATATCACATCCTTATCAATATCGCAGTACTCACCGATATTTGTAGTAAAAATTGTCTTCGTTGAAAGTGCGAATAAATTCCTTGTACTTTTTCTTCACGGCCTGCAAATTAATTTGAGCTCCGTTCGCCTGTTGATCGTTGCCAAAGTTGTCGGAGAAAAATACACCAGCATCATCAAAGCCGTCCATTTTTTTTATATACAATTGTCAAAGTGGCTTCTCTAAAATCACACTGTTTTAATCTCTTATTTATAACAATGCCGCAATCACGATGCGCAAAAAAAAGTTGCCGCCAAAATTGTAAGAGGCATTGCTGCAATCGATACGGGTATGCCGATGAATCGGATATAAAATAATACACAAATATCTCGATAGTATCGCACAACATGGATTTTCGATAACAACGACCACGAGTAACAGCGGCATTCTTCATATCGATCTGCATTGTCTATTTGTTTAACTCTAAATCGCTTTCAATTTTAAAGTGTACTTTGCTTTTCTAAATTGGACGATTTAAAGAAAAATTTCTACAAATTTTAAGAAAAACTGCCTTAAATATATTGCTTTTGTTTATTATTTTCATGCAAATAAAGTCCTACACTATGATATAAATTTTCAGAGTTTTAGCATAAAAATCACAATTTTTGCATATTATTTTCGCATTTTATCTGTTTGATATGGATTAATATTACTAAAACTTTTAAAGTTGTTGAAATAGTATTTCAGCACTACTAAATTGAAAATATTTCCAAGTTTTTAGCCAAAGTTTGCTACAAATCAGTAAAGATGGTGATCATTTCCATACATACAACTTGTTTTTACATTTAAAATTATTTTTAAAAAATTCTAACATATTAATTGCTTATTTTCTAGAAAAATTACATTTCTATTCGTGAATATTATTTATCGAAATTTTTGCAGCATCCCTGGCAACTGCTTGGTAGCACTTATTCGCGCGTGTTTGGACGGAAGCAGTTCGGTCTCTTATCGCATTGTTAAATCTATTCCCCTGATTCCTCACAACTAAAGCCAAATATAATCGTGCAAAATGGTAAACAAAAATATTCTTTAAATTGCGAATGGCTAGCTAAAGCGTAAATGTGCAGTCTTCAACAGCTATAGCCATGGAAGCGAGTGTCGAGCCTACAACCGGCCTCATCCCAATCGGAAATGCGGCGAACTCGAATAATGTTTTAAAGAAACTTGCCAGCGCATCTGCTTCAGCTGCTCCTCGTCCGGCTGCTGTTGCTCCTCGTGATGGAAGCGGCAATGCGGATGAGATGACCTCAAGGGATTATTACTTTGATTCGTATGCCCACTTTGGCGTCCACGAGGAGATGCTCAAGGATGAGGTGCGGACGGTGACCTATCGCAATGCGATGTACCACAACAAGCATCTCTTCCAGGGCAAGGTAGGCTTCAACTGTGGTCATATTATATGTTGATATGAGCTAAGATTTCCATGTGTTTATTCAGCTTGTTTTATTGCTGCATCATTTCTTAAAGATCGATTTTGAATCCTTTGCAGACCGTTTTGGATGTAGGCTGCGGCACGGGTATCTTGTCGATGTTCGCCGCCAAGGCTGGTGCGGCCCAAGTGATTGCCGTTGACTGCTCGAATATTGTTGAGTTCGCTCGCCAAGTGATAATCGACAATAATTTGCAGGAAATTATTACCGTAGTCAAGGGGAAAATTGAGGAAATTGAGCTGCCTGGTGGAATTGAGAAAGTCGACATTATAATCTCCGAGTGGATGGGGTATATAATCTATAGATTTAATATATTGTTATAAAAACAACACATATAATCCTCTCCAGCTACTGTCTGTTCTACGAGTCCATGCTGGATACGGTATTGTATGCGCGCGACAAATGGCTAAAGCCCAATGGAATGATGTTCCCGGATCGGGGCACACTCTATATCACAGCGATCGAGGATCGCCAGTATAAGGACGAGAAGATCAATTGGTGGGACGATGTCTACGGCTTCGACATGAGCTGTATTAGGAAGGTGGCCGTCACGGAGCCCCTCATCGATGTTGTCGATCCCAAACAAGTCGTCTCCACGGCTTGCATGGTGAAGGAAGTCGATTTGTACACGGTGCAAAAGGCGGATTTGAATTTCTCCTCGAAATTCAATCTGACAATTAAGCGCAATGATTTTGTGCAAGCTTTGGTCACCTATTTTAATATTGAGTTCACCAAGTGCCACAAGCGTCTGGGATTCAGCACATCGCCGGACTGTACGTACACGCATTGGAAGCAGACTGTATTCTACCTGGACGACCACATGACGGCGAAGAAGAACGAGGAGATCAACGGCACCTTTCAAATGAATCCAAATGAGCGCAACAATCGCGACTTGGACATTGTCATAGACATCCATTTTAAGGGGGATCTGTCCGAGATTCAGGAATCAAATACATACCGCATGCGCTAGCAATTTAAGCTAATCCTTTAACAGCTAGTACCAAAAACAAAAAGAGAAAAAAAACATTCAAAGAAAATGACGTGTGTTGCGTCATTTACAAAACACTGCCTGGGAACCCGTTCCTCATACAAATGCATTTCTGACAATTGTTCAAATTAATTTTAGAAAACTCCGTTTATTGATGTTGTTGAAATAAGTTTACATTTTAACGGCAACGATTAATATTATTGCTATGGTCACACATGTATCGTGTTTATCTTTATGTATTCTATAAGTCAGTTGTTGTAAATCCTTCACAATAAAATCCACAAAGACACAAATTCAACAGGTTATGGGCCCAGGGCTTCGAAGAGTACTGTTTGTTATTTTTATTTGCTGTGTGCGATAATTAATTGCTTAGTGCTATAATAAACATGAGTGGATCAGGATTATATGCCATTAATAAGTTGGATGGCGAAAACTATGCGGCGTGGTCATTGCATATGAAAAGTGTGCTGGTGCAAATTGACCAATGGCCAATTGTTTGTGGAAGGATTGTGAAATCGGAAAATGCAACTCTGGCTGAAAAATGTGAGTTTGATAATTGTGACGAAAAGGCATTATCAAGCATAATACTGGCACAAATTCAACAGATGTCAAACAAATTTTTTATAATTTACAGAACATTGCATCATTGTGTAGATTTGCATTTAAATGCCATTTTCATTATATATATATATATATATATATATGTTATTAAAATCATAAAACTGTTGTCAAAATTATTTCTTAACTGTCCAACGACTGAATAATTTTAGTTTTGACATATTTAATAAGTAAATGAATCTTGACAATTTACTTTTTAAATAGTTTTGGGTCCATAGAATTATGGAATTATAAAGAAAATAATAAATAAAAAAAATATATAAATTATATAAAGAACAGTTAATTTTGGTTTTAAAAATTTCAAATAATGATAATTTTCTTTTTAAATAGTTCGAAAAATATGCAATTTAAAAATAATAAATAAAAAATATAAATTTGCATACCATTTAATTGTGGTTAGATATTAGTTGACAAAATCTGTGAAAGGGAACTCACCGTGTGTGGATCCTTCATAACACAGGCCGTGAGACCCGTTGCACTCGATCCCTTGCCGGAGGTGTAGACGCCAATTGGAGCAACCTTCTCGACAAATTTGAGCAGCTGCGACTTGGCCGTATCTGGGTCTCCCAGCAGGAGGACATTAATGTCGCCACGTCGATTGAGACCATCTGTGAGACGCTTGCGTGAGCCACCAAAGAGCATGCAGGTGATGGCCTTCTTGATGTCGTTCGAGCCAAAGATGCTGGGCGCCAGCGACTTGGAGAGACGATCATAGATATCCGCCGAGGCGGCATGGCGCCTAAATTGCTCATCCTCCTCAATGGAGATGTTATTGTAGCGCGACACAGCGCCCGCTCCCTCCGCATCCACAACAATGCCCACAACCGAGCACTGCCTTTTCGCGACCGTCTTGCCTCGTCGGCCTGCCCACTTTCCGAATGGAATAGATGCCGTGGATGAGGACACGATTACCAGGCACAACACGTTCGCAGAGCGAACGATCGCAGAACAACTGCAGATGCCTCGGAATCTCGCCTTGGGGCACAAAGTCCGGCAGCTCTTGCAGCTTGAGCGTTTGGAAATCGACGCATTTGCATTTGTCCGGCATAATGAAGAACGGATCCAGCGGACACTTGGGTCTACCAGCCTGCTCAGTGTTGCATTTACGGGGCAGGGCATAACCCTCCAATCCCGGATTCACCTTCAGATTGGGTATAACAGTGCTGCAAGAGCGGCACATGATCGACATGCGTGTCGCCTTCGCCTGAATGCCCGAGGCAGACACAATAATTCCGGCAATTTTCACCAGCCGCGAAACGCTGTCCGATTTCAGTTGACGGATATTTGTCGGATTTGCGCCGGACATCAACAGTATTTGGATGTCGTGCATGTGTTCCTCGTGATCTGGCCGCGGTGCCGTTATCTCATCGGCCACTTCGCGGGCAGCCTCCTCGAAGATCTGCAAATGCTCCGTCGGCTGTTTATTTAAATTATCCGCAAGCGTTTCATCAAATCCAACCACGTCTTCCATTTCGATCTCCAGAAAGTAGCGCCCATTGATATAGTTTCGTTGAGATTATCACTGCAATGACAAACCCCATAAATATCCTATATCACATCCATATCAATATCGCAGTACTCACCGATATTTATAGTAAAAATTGTATTCGTTGAAAGTGCGAATAAATTCCTTGTACTTTTTCTTCACGGCCTGCAAATTAATTTGCGCTCCGTTCGCCTGTTGATCGTTGCCAAAGTTGTCGGAGAAAAATACACCAGCATCATCAAAGCCGTCCATTTTTTTTATATACAATTGTCAAAGTGGCTTCTCTAAAATCACACTGTTTTAATCTCTTATTTATAACAATGCCGCAATCACGATGCGCAAAAAAAAGTTGCCGCCAAAATTGTAAGAGGCATTGCTGCAATCGATACGGGTATGCCGATGAATCGGATATAAAATAATACACAAATATCTCGATAGTATCGCACAACATGGATTTTCGATAACAACAACCACGAGTACCAGCGGCATTCTTTATATCGATCTGCATTGTCTATTCGTTTAACTCTAAATCGCTTTCAATTTTAAAATGTACTTTGCTTTTCTAAATTGGACGATTTTAACTGCCTTAAATATATTGCTTTTGTTTATTACCACTCCATACAAAAATATAAACTAGTTTTAGCCAATTTTTAAATAATTTTATTGTTAGTTTAATATGCTGCATACTTAATTTGATGGATATTTGAAAGAACTTATAAGCAGTCGACTTCAAAATTTGAAAATATAAAAATTATGGGAATACGATTAACTATTGGTATATATATAGTTTTCATGCGAATAATATCCTTATACTATGATCAACATTTTCAGATCTTGAGCACAATAATAAAAATTTTTGCATGTTATTTTCGCATTTTATCTATTTGATAAGGATTAATATTACTAAAACTTTTAAAGTTGTTGAAATAGTTTATCAGCACTACTTAATTAAAAATATTTCCAAGTTTTTAGTCAAAGTTTGCTTCAAATCAGTAAAGAAGATGATTATTTGCATACTTGATACTTGATTTTTTTATTGAAATTTTTTATGAAAATTCTAACATTTGAATTGTTTATTTTCTGAAAATATTACATTTCCATCGATATATATGTGTCACAATATATATCGTGAATATTATTTATCGAATTTTTTGCAGCATCCCTGGCAACTGCTTGGTAGCACTTTTTCGCGTGTGTTTGGAGGGAAGCAGTTCGGTCTATTTTCGCATTGCCAAATCTATTTGATTCCTCACAACTAAAGCCAAATAAAATCGTGCAAAATGGTAAGCAAAAATATTCTTTAAATTGCGAATGGCTAACTAAAGCGTAAATGTGCAGTCTTCAACAGATATAGCCATGGAAGCGAGTGTCGAGCCTACAACCGGCCTCATCCCAATCGGAAATGCGGCGAACTCGAATAATGTTTTAAAGAAACTTGCCAACGCATCTGCTTCAGCTGCTCCTCCTCCGGCTGCTGTTGCTCCTCGTGATGGAAGCGGCAATGCGGATGAGATGACCTCAAGGGATTATTACTTTGATTCGTATGCCCATTTTGGCATCCACGAGGAGATGCTCAAGGATGAGGTGCGGACGGTGACCTATCGCAATGCGATGTACCACAACAAGCATCTCTTCCAGGGCAAGGTAGGCTTCGACTGTGGTCATATTATATGTTGATATGAGCCAAGATTTCCATGTGTTTATTTAGCTTGTTTTATTGCTGCATCATTTCTTAAAGATCGATTTTGAATCCTTTGCAGACCGTTTTGGATGTAGGCTGCGGCACGGGCATCTTGTCGATGTTCGCCGCAAAGGCTGGTGCGGCCCAAGTGATTGCCGTTGACTGCTCGAATATTATTGAGTTCGCTCGCCAAGTGATAATCGACAATAATTTGCAGGAAATTATTACCGTAGTCAAGGGGAAAATTGAGGAAATTGAGCTGCCTGGTGGAATTGAGAAAGTCGACATTATAATCTCCGAGTGGATGGGGTATATAATCTATAGATTTAATATATTGTTATAAAAACAACACATATAATCCTCTCCAGCTACTGTCTCTTCTACGAGTCCATGCTGGATACGGTATTGTATGCGCGCGACAAATGGCTAAAGCCCAATGGAATGATGTTCCCGGATCGGGGCACACTCTATATCACAGCGATCGAGGATCGCCAGTATAAGGACGAGAAGATCAATTGGTGGGACGATGTCTACGGCTTCGACATGAGCTGTATAAGGAAGGTGGCCGTCACGGAGCCCCTCGTCGATGTTGTCGATCCCAAACAAGTCGTGTCCACGGCTTGCATGGTGAAGGAAGTCGATTTGTACACGGTGCAAAAGGCGGATTTGAATTTCTCCTCGAAATTCAATCTGACAATTAAGCGCAATGATTTTGTGCAAGCTTTGGTCACCTATTTTAATATTGAGTTCACCAAGTGCCACAAGCGTCTAGGATTCAGCACATCGCCGGACTCGACGTACACGCATTGGAAGCAGACAGTATTCTACCTGGACGACCACATGACGGCGAAGAAGAACGAGGAGATCAACGGCACCTTTCAAATGAAGCCAAATGAGCGCAACAATCGCGACTTGGACTTTGTCATAGACATCCATTTTAAGGGGGATCTGTCCGAGATTCAGGAATCAAATACATACCGCATGCGCTAGCAATTTAAGCTAATCCTTTAGCCTTCTTAAATGATGACTAGATTTAAATGATTAAGATTATATTGAAATCCAGTGTGTAACAGCGAGAACAAAAAACAAAAACAAAAAAAAACATTCAAAGAAAATGATGATGTGTGTTGCGTCTTCTGCTAGTTTAAAGTGTGTACCTTTTTAAGTAAGCACCATATTTTTACAAGTGTGCGTCTGTTTAACAAATTATAATTCACGACTAATTCTAAGTAAATTGTACAGTTGCACATTAAGTCGAACAATGAACACATATTAAAGTGACTTGACTGTGCCACAAAGCACATCATTTTACTGGAATTTACAAAGATTTCTTTATTTAAACGAGGCGCATTTACTTTTGAGGTGTTTCTTTTTGGTTCAAAAATTCATTTTCAATTTACAGAACACTGCCTGGGAACCTGTTCCTCACATAAATGCATTTCACATATACATATTTATATAGTAATAAAATTCTGACAATTGTTTTTAAATTCATTTTAGAAAACTCCGTTTATTGATGTCAAACAAATTTTTTATAATTTACTGAACATTGCATCAGTGTGTAGATTTGCATTTAAATACCCTTTTACATTATATATATATAAAGATATATATTATTATAATGCAGAACATTTTTTATTTAATAATTTTAGAAAACTCCGATGAGTATTTAATGTTTCGGTTCAGGTTGCCCTTTCTGTGGAATTGCCCATATTCTACAGTTAAATGCATATTTCGATAAATTTATAACAATATTTCATTCAAAAATAAAAAACACTAATTCCAAAATTCATTCGCCATTAACAAGTTAAATAAAGAAAATATTTAAAAAACTGCTTATAGCAGGACCCATTTTGTAAAGTCAAATCAAAAATATACCAATTGCAGTGCAGAGTCGAAGTTGGAACCGAAATTAAGCCAAATAGTGTAAAAACCAATAACCGGATCCGGTGATTTTAATTCCGAAGTGAAGGTATCAGAACCAAAAATTCGTAGACCATACCACAGAGGGACATCAATGAAGCGAAACTCTCCTCACACTGGCAGTAGTCGTTTTGCGATATCTCAAATTAATTTTGAAATTTAACAGCACTAGTAGAATTATTTAAATTAACGCGTCTGAGGAAAACTTGGACTCCTATAAACATATCCGAAATGGTATTTATTTAACAAATTAAATGATGGCTTAAATTATTACGTCGTGTACAGTTTGCAATAAATTCTATTATTATTATTATATTATATTATTATTGCTGAATATTGCTTCTCCACGTTTTAATTTTACAAACGTAGTTTGGAGAAAATATGTGTGAGATAATATTTATGATTTATTACAATTCCATATACGAAAATTTGCGCGGGCTGATGCTTGACGTCGCTCAGTGTAAATACAGCCCTAACGACTGATTGCATTCGATTTTACAATGCATACAGTTTTTATCGATAGTTCCGCTAATGATCAATCGATAAAATCAGCTGGTCGCATTTCATAACCTGAGATTCGTGTAACCCGAATTTGTTGAATTAAATTGATAAAAATGCGGCTAACTAACAAATTGTATGCACAGCACATTGGGTGGCATTTCAAGAAGCACTGGCAGGTGCAAGGCAGGCGTGTCCCCAAGGAGACCGGCGCAGCTGCTGAGCTCATAAGACTTGGCATTCAAGTTAAATCCCCCGAGGATGTGCTGAGTCCCCAAAAAGAGCTCAAGTTGTAAGTGGAATCGAGATAAATGGTAAATGAAAATAAACTTAAATATGTTTGCACACGCAGGGTGGATATTATGGGACCAGTCGTAAAGCCGATTGCTGAAGACCAAACTCATCCAAATTGGCATACGAATGCCCGTCATGTTTTTACGGATAACAACGTTCTCATCGGAGGATTGCCTCAAGCTCAGGTTTTGACCAATACAATCGAGATCAACAGCTTTCCACCACAGATCGAGGACGCTATTTCTAATAGTCAGTTGCCGAAATCCATCGATCGATCTGTTCAGAATGCCATCTTTTCGTCCCATCTGCTGGATGCCCAACAAGTAAAACTGCCAAAGATCAAACTGATCGATCGACCAGCTTTTAATTTACCCCGTCTTTACGGCATCTCCTACGAAAGACGCAAGTAAGTTTTTTAATAAGTGACTAGTATTTTAATATTACTTATATTTATGACATGTTGAACAGCTCCGACGTAAAGTATAAATGTTCTTAATCTGTATTCTTCCTTTAAGAAAACATTTTCGTTGCTCATAATTTGCTATCAATGATCAAAGATTCCAAACGACATCTATATCCCTATATTATTTTATAGTTCCTTTTTACATTTTTTCTTCCTAAAACCTGATTCTAATATATTTGTACAACATTTTCTAATACTTTTTCACTTTTTTAAAATTCGATTGTTCTCATTAACATAAGATTTGAAGCACTAAGGTCTAGAGCTAGTTTAATCGGGGTTTCAACATTAAGCAATATTTATTTTTATGTTTTTATATTTATATATTTATCATATTTATTTCTATTTGTATATACCTATTCTATACTTATAATATTGATTTTATTGTTTATATACTTATTATATATATATTTAATTATTCCGAAAGTACGATTTATATATTTTGTGCTCTACGAATTCGCTCTATAATATTTGTGAAGTTCTTATCTGATACGATATATTATTGATATTATTGTAAAGTGTGTAATTTAAGTGAAATACTTAATTTCCATGGAAGCTCAAAAACTTTTTAAAAGATGTACAAAACTTAACTCAGTTTTCCACTAATATTTTACCTATTTGGTGCAAATATTTTAGAATACAGGCCATGCTATCCCACCAAGAAAGCTTTGATTATATAAATATATATAAAAATATATATCTATTTAACTACCTTCGTCTGGAATCTTAGATTTGATATATTTTATGCTTTTTCTTCCTTAAGCTTAAATTTATTTCATTTACCACATGAGTTACAATATCTTTTCAGATGAATCAAAAGCCTAGAATTGTAAATGTTCTTAACAAATAGTTCCACAAAGATTCCTAATACTAATACTAAACAATTTTTGTTAGTTTAATTTGAATTATATTATTATATTATATTATATAATATATAAGCTATAATTGTCCCTAAACATTCATCACCTCAAGATTAAATAATTTTGCAAAAATTCCTCCAATCTTATATTATTATATTTTATTATGTTTTGAAAATAAACTTAGATGTTACCATTCCCATGTCTTTCTTAGAACTCAATAAGGAGATTATCTTTATGAAGTTATATTTGACCAGTAAGTGTCCTATCTGTATCCCTCATATATATTTATTAAACACCATTTAAGTTTATATTTTTCACCCTTTTCAACAAGTTTATTAATGATCAATCAGTGTTTTTATAGATAAAACCTAGATATTTGGTATATATGCACAAATTCGAACAATAAACACAGGAATAATTTAAGAACTAGAACTAGGAAAATAGTGTTAAGCTCGGGAAATTTAATTTTGTGATATTTGTATTAGCACAAGTGTTTTACATTTGCTAAGTTAGCCAAGTCTGATTAACTGTTTAATATTGGTATTGATATTTTTCAGTCGCCTTTTGGTAAACAAGCTATTGTTTGAGATCGAGAAATTGGCAGGTCGTCCTCTGACCGAGCGTCGAAGGATCATCGACAATGTCACATTTAAAACAACTGTAACTAAGGACAATGACTTGCTCGCCCTTACAGTCAGTGGCGAGACCTTTATAAGCTCTTCCCGTGCCCTCGATGCCATCAAGGGTAAATACAGTGGGGAATTGCCAGATCTTTATCCGATGAAATTCACAGTTTCAATGCCAAGGCGGAACATATACACGGAAGACAACTTTTATCGTAAGTAATCCTTACAATTATACAGTCGTTGATAATATGTTAAAATATTTCGTATACAATTTTAGCGATTGGACGCGAAATAAGTTGTTCCCATCCGCACACAATTTTAACGTTCTTCAACAAAAGTATTGTTAATAATGTGCACGGCTCCGAAGTGACGCCAACTCAATTCCACGGACGTACCTTGCTCAAGGCTTTTGTTGCGGCTGTTACCCGGGCTAAGCAGTTGTACGGCGTTTCATTCAACGGAGATATTCAGAAACCGATTGTGGTGCAATGCGCTCAATCGGACGGACGAGTCTTTCACTTTGGCGTCTTCCAACTGAATACACTTAATCCAAACTCCAACAGCAACACTAAAAACTACTGGTTCCATCGAGACAGCGTGGAATTGTTCTCGGAATGCAGCTATAGAACTGGCAGACCACACCTAGACGGATTCAACACTGAACCTTTCCGTATCTTAAGCGCATTTTATCAAAACTCATAATTTTGTTTAATAATCTTACAAATAAAATTCGATTTATTGTAATGTTTGTCGGACAGTTATTTATTAGTGGAAAAGAGCGTAATATACACTGAAAACTATATGCTAATAATGGTTCACCAATCAATGCAGATATCATTGGGTTATTTTATTATTACCAACTAAGATAGCTTTCCTATAGAGAGGTTTAATATCCGATTTTCGTGCTCCAATTTTTAAATACGAAAAATGGGAAAAAATGGTGCGTAAATTAGAGCACCTAAAAAGTTTTTTTGTTTTGCTAATATCGGCCAGTTTAGCATCACTTAGATCATGCCTGATTTTCGCAAATATTTTAAATTATTTAAATTATTTATATAATTAAAATTTAATGTACAAATTGAATTGGAATCCTGCAAACTAACTGAAAGAAATTTATATGCGTGGCTTAAAACCCTTCTTTGTCTAGGCGCCAAGCTGAGTGCATAATTTTTGGCGCTTAAGCAGTTTAAAAAACAGCTTATAAAATTGAAAATTTGTTTATAAATAGATATTTTACATAGTGTTTTATCACTTATTTGTCAAGCTGGCAACTCACACACAAAATCAGCTGAAGTCTCACGCTGGTTGGCAACTCTGGCTGCACGCAGTCGTGTGTAAATAACCAAAAGATGAATCGGGCCCGTATTTGTTTGCGAGTTGCGGAAAAAGTTGTATATAGAAATCGTCACAGAAGTGTCATTGCAATTAGAAGTTATCTAAACAATGCGACTATTGCGAGCAACACTTGTCCGGGATTGAGAAAACCAACAAGCAGATTCTTTAGCAGCATAACAGAGCCGGAATCCCCACTAGATACCGTCACCTATGACCGTGTCTGCTCCCAAACGTTGGATGCACTCTACGATTACATTGAAGAGCTGACCGAAAGTGCCTCAGATCTTCCTGGCAGCGATGTGGCCTACGGTGATGGTGTGCTAACTGTGAATCTGGGCCCAGCGAACGGCATCTATGTGATCAATCGACAGACGCCCAACAAACAGATTTGGCTCAGCTCACCCACAAGCGGCCCAAAACGGTTCGATTATGTTGCCGGCGAATGGATCTATAAGCACAGTGGCGAATCTTTGCATCAGTTGCTCCAACTGGAATTGGGAAAAATCTTCAAGGGGCAATCTGTTGATTTTCTGCAACTGCCCTACAGCCACAATTGACTCTGGTCAATACCAGATGGAATGGCACAGCATGCAAGCGTCTGATTGTTAGTTTGTATATTTGTTAAAATCATAAATTAAAAATATGCAAATTATAATTTGATGTTCAACAAATAAATATAAACAATAGATATCTAGCAGTGTTTATAATGAAACTTTCTTCATTACATAACAATTTTATATCAGAATCTGAACTGTTTAACAATTGATTCAATTTTAGCGGAAGCAATGAATGCAACAATTATAATTTGATGAATACTCTACTTATATTCATCCGATTCATTCATAATCTTATTAAGTACAAATATATATTGCCTTATCTTTCAATTTATTGCGGCTTAAAAATCATGTGCAAATTTAAAGTAAAAATTTATTGCGTTTCTAAAGTCATGTACAAATTTAAATTAAGTCTTTTGACAATTTGTTTGTCTCAGGCAATCAATTTCTTTTTTATTTGCATATACGGAAATTATTTTGAAAAGTGTTGCCAATAGCAACGCGAGTGGCGCAAATTGTTTGGCATCGATATATTGGGTTGCGAAAACGCAGTTACCAATTCACTGACGGAAGTTAAATTGCCTTGTACAAGAAAGGCATACAATCAAAATTTAAACAGTGAGCATGCAATAAGAATCAGTAGAATGAGCAGCAAGGCACAGACACAGTCACAAGCACAAAACAATTCCAACTCCAACAACGGCGCCACCTCGTCGGAAAATAGCGAGTCCCCCCCAAGCGTGGAAGACCATCAAACTGTTTTCACAGCCAACAGTCGAAGTGCTGCCTCAATCAGGTGAGTTGGTCTAAATAACAGATTTAAATGCACACAAAATCCCAGCAAAAAAATAAACTTCACACTACTATGGAAACAATCGGTCAGTTTATTAAAATATCAATTGCAGTTATATAAAGGCAGCTGGAAGAGTCTGTGTTGTATCTAGGATAGCTTTTCATAGTTGTTACACTAATTTTATGATTTGTATATATGTTTTGTAACTTCATTTAAAAAATTTATTTACTCATTATACCCTAAGCCCATTCGAAATGGGTAAAATTATTATAATGGTTTTGTGCAAATGTACGTAACAGGCAGAAGGATGCTTCTATATATATATACTTGATCAGGATCAACAGCCGAGCCGTCCGTTCATTCATCTGTATGGACACGCGTATCTCAGGGACTATAAGAGTTAATGAATTCAAATTTGGAATATAGGTTCTCGTGTACCCGGTGGAAATCAAGTTTGTTTTATTTTTTTGATGACTTCCACCGTTTCAGGAATCCATTTCGATTTCCGATAGCGAGTAACGCTACAATTTTAAAGACGGAATCTTATTATTGATCAGCTGCCCGAATTTCATCAAGATCGCATAAGTAACACCCAAGTAATGGTCGAAAATATATTCTCATATTGATCTCATTTCTAACAGCAGCAGCAAACATTTTCTGTATGTATAAATATGAGCATGTGTGAGAAAGGGATGACATGATAATCAACGCGAGCGTCAATATGTTTTTGTGTGTTTCTGCAAAGCCCCGTTATGTCGGGTCGGAGATGCTTCCTTCTGCCTGTTACATACATTTGCAGAAAACCATTATTATCTTTTTACCCATTTTTAATGGGTTCATGGTGTACAATGGGTGCACAACTAAGCCCAGGAAATACTGATTAATGCCGGAAGATGGTCAATTAATTAATAAACATTTTAATTGAATATATTTAGAGCAAAAAGCAGTTGGAAACGCATGAAAGAACTGGCGTCTGAAAAGGAAAAGGAAAATGAATCGAAACGGCCTCCTTGGCGAGCTGTCAGCGTTTCAACTCTTTCCAAGCCGGACAAGAATGCATTGCTCCGAGCCAAGTTGCTTGATGCTTCCAGGTATGTGCATAAATTCCAATTGATTTACTACAACATAATTAGATATATTCGATTTGTAGACGCTTGAGAGCTGGCAAGACCAATGTGGCATTGCAAACAGACTTGGAGCCCGCGAAACTATTGAAAGAAGCCTCCGTCGATGTGCAATGCGATTTAATTTTACTGAAGGATGTTGGAATTTTAACGGATGGCCAGTACTCCATTAAAAAGGATGGCTACGAGCAATGTACAATCGAAACTCTCGTACTCTACTTATTACTTTTGGACTAACTTGTCTTTCTTGCAGACGTCTTAAACTATTCCATATCACAAATGACGGATGCCATCGATACGGCAGATGTCTCAACCCAAACACTCTTACCAATTGCTGTTAATGAAGCCACAATGCCGTGGCCAGTTGACACAGCCGAGGGTGAGACTCAATTGGAAGCTAAGTTTGGGAAGTTTAATTCAACTTTGGCATCGTGGCAATTTGACGATGACGTAATCGATATGGAAGCCACAAAACATTTTATTCCATACATCATCGAGCCTCTTAAGCCATGGCGCAGTTTTATCCCTATTCCATTTCAGCTCAGAGGGAATACCCTAGTCGGGAGACAGACAATTGATTGGTATGCCCTGCTGCAGTCCATTGATGACTTGGTGCGAGAATCAAATAATTTAGTGGATAGACTAGAGGCGATAATACAAGATAAGAGTTCGCATCGCAAAAGTGTGCTTAAAAAATTGGATGAAATCAGAAAGATGGATTCACCCGATTTCGTATTTCCTTCTGAGCACTGGCTGCCGATAATCGAAAGGCAGGAAAAGCAACTACAATTATTGCTTGACTCCAATTAAACCCAATACACATCGTAAAAGTAGAGGCATTATCATCTTTAGATCCAATTAACCAAATAATAAAGTTGCTATTTATATACACAATGTTGGTTTGCTATTTTCACTGCGAGTAGGGGTCAATTGGAAATTATTTACATTATGTGCTAATTTATAAATATTTTTAAGGGAATTCGAGAATCTGGTAATCAAAGACAAAAAGTTTGGACCACATCCACTCAGGCCTACAAAAAACATAAAAGTCCTTATCGCCCGCAATTTAAGAGCTACACTTACGAAAATTGAAAATAAGATTGATAGGAACCTTCTCTAAAAATATTTTCAGCCACGCCCAAATCTTGAGTAATTTAAGAGCTATTTTTCCAAACTTTTAAGTAACGTTATTAGGAAACTGTACCCCCAGAGAGCCTATATCTATGATATATCTATGCGCAATTTCAACGGCAAACTTGGACGGTAGATTACTAAAAATCTCTTTGGCTACACCCAACCTGTTATGAGGCACTTGTAATCAGATGGTATTATATATGGTATCAGGGTATTTCGCAGTCGGTTACTGACTGCAATAGCCGTTTGGAGCCGTACTTTTAGTCAGTCTGTAAGATACTGCTTATAAGCGTGTTGTAATTGAAGAAAAACCCAATTTTTGTTTGTATTGAATTGTGATTTATTAACATTTGATATTTTTGCTTTACATGTCAAAATGATAATTTGTGATAACTTTTTCATAACATGAATCTAAACTTACATTCTTGTACACATTTTTAAACATGTACAGACTTATGATTCTGTATTAGACCCTGTCGGTTTTAACTTTGTTTGCTTGTGCTTCTTGGGCAATAATTTCATTAGAACGTTAGTCGCCGATTTACTATCCAGTGGACAGGAAGCGTACAGTTCCTCGCAAGGCTTGTCATTTATCTCCTTTCCATGCTCCAAGGCTTCTTTAATTGCAGTACCGTCCAAGAGATAGTCCACTAGCGAATTTCTACAAAAATAAAACATTTTTTATTTGATTTATTTTTAAGCGATTAATTTTAAAGAAAATCAAATTTTAAAATTAAAAATCAAATCAAATAAATTATAATTAATTGATTACAAATTAAAAGCAACAGTTGAATTGAAATTAAAAATGTCAATAATATAAAATAAAAAAAATGTTAACGATTACAGGTTAATAATATACAAAAGAGAGAGAGAGAGAGAGAAAGAGAGAGCGAATGAGGGGGAAAGAAAGACAGAAGAAATAGGAAAATATCTCAGATTGTGGAATAATAATGAAGATAAATTTCCCACAGTTAAACATAGTCAAAGATTTGTTTAAATTAAATTAAATTTAGAAAATATACAATATTCCAGAAAGGTCTAATGGGAACACAAAAGGACGATCAAATAGAGAAGGATAATTTCTCTATTTGCAATCGCATACACTATAAAGTATGTATATTTATATGGAATATTGTTGATCGATTTTAATTGAATTATTTAAGGCATATTTGACATAGTAACAGAAAAATCTTGTCGAGTCAAACATTGATCTCAATTTGGCCACAAGAAAAAAAGATATGAACTTATAAGCTTTATTGGTAAGGGAAAATATGTTTGCTTTAGTTGTTCCGATTGAATTCATCTGGTATTATAAACAATTTATTTTTAGCTGCACGTTTCAACCGCTCAGTATGGAAATATGTAAACAAATATTGCATTTTTGAACTCACCCAGATAGCATGTGAATGAATTCATCCATCTGATCCGATACTCCGGTCTTTATATTACTCTCGGTGGAACGAATATAGCCGCAAACGGCGCGTTGCATGCAACTTGTTGAATCGATGTTGTTCTGGCCGAGCACATTGTCAATTCTGTTTATCATGCTGCCCAAGGACGCTAAATCACTCTCGTCCTCGCCTTAACACACATTCAGAATTGTTTAGTTAATATAATAAAATTAAACTTTTTCCATCTACTCACTGCGCCCATAGCCTCCGTAACCACCATGAAAGGCAGACAGGATTTTGGGTATGAGGATGATGGCCCCAATGCCAACGAGGGTGCCCAAAACGACCCCTCCCAGATCCAGTTTAATGGGATTATACGCCGAAAGTCCTGTGCTACTCGGGTAACCCTATTAAGCCATAGTCAATAATTATTATTGTTTATTTCAATATTTGATTTAAACACACGTTTAATGAACCATATCCAGTAGTGTAGCCCAGACGCTCTAGTCTATCTTTGGTTGATGCCGTCTCCAGCTCCTTCAACTGAGTTTTGTTCTCGTTTTGATATGCTCGACTCCATTGCGAATTCTCTACGTATGCCCTATAAAATAGTAATATAATGTGAAATATATAATAAGATTTAGATTAATTAATTAATTAATTAACTGATTAATTAACATTCATTTTTATGTTTACTCTAGACCTATCCGTAACTTCTCACTTTCTTGTAATCGCCTGAACCTTCTTAACATCTTAACCAATTCAACCCCATTTTTTTTCATATACATTTCTTATAAATTTATGCATTCAAAATACATTTTAATTTAATTTAATTTAATTATTATTTTTCTGTGTCAACTGTTATTAGTTGAAATTAAGTAACAAATAAAACATAAGATTTAGCTTTTGAACTGCACAGCTTAAAATTTGATTTTAAAAACTTTTTTTTTTTGTACCAGAATCGCTTAATTTTTGAGTGACATTTTTGGGAAAGCCAAAAATGATTTTTCGAATCATTGAGAAATGGACTGGTCCATGAACTGTTAACATATAATTTAATCAAATTTTTAATAGATTTAAATATTTGATGATTCGACCTCTAAAATACATTTTTTTTTATTTTCATTTGCCTTTTCAATATATAAATAAAAATGAATTATTTGAATAAAATAAATTGTTCGGAAATTTAATAAATAATGTGGGCAAGCTTGTGTGAGCGAAAGTTAATTTTGCATCTAATTGTTTACAGCGGTTTTTTAAGTGTTTTGAAAATTTACCGACCGGATAGAAAATTAGTACGGTCCATGACGGGAAAACATTCAAGGTATTTATGCATATATATGTATGTATGTATGTAGAATGTTTTATAAATATATGTATAAATACCTAGAATTTTGTCCCGCCATTTAGCTTTAGCTTCAGCTTACATGCACTGATTGTGCTTAATATTTTTTGAACACTGTTATTAACACACTTAAGTACAAACTTTGAAAACTTCAAAGATTTTTAATAGTTAATAGTTAATAGTAACTTCTTTTTTATGGTATAGTATTTTTTTAATGTAGTATAGTAGTATATAAATAAAAAAAGACAAAACAAAATCATGATCTGCAGCCAAAAAAATAGATACTTTAAATTTTTAATACCATTTACTGATATGTTTTCCTTAAAAAATATATATTTTTCCAATATACATTAATAAATATAATCCGAGTTGTTTTTAAAAACTCACTTTGGTTTGTTTTCAAATTTTGGAATCGCTTCACAGAAACTTAGCAGATGCAATATGCCAATTAGATGAAAGAGGACCAGGTATTTAATATCCATTTTACTGTCACGAATCCTTAATCCTTGTTGTGTGTGTGTCTGTGCGTATCAGCTTTGTCACTGCGCTGTGCCACTAAATATCAAACTAATATTTGTGGCAGTTGCACACTCATATTTATATGCGCCGCACGAAACCGATTTTGTCCCATGCGTTACTCTAATATTCCAGCAATTTGTTCAAATTATAAATCGTCAGGCAAGTAGCAGCTATTATTCGCTTCATGCAGATGTGTACAAAACTCAGCCTTTTGCTTTGAACTCATATAAAGTTGGAAAATCGCTGTAGCACAACGGGAAACTATTACATATCACACTTGCGTACTTATAAACATAAATGAATATGGGAAAAAATATGTTTTTATCAAATTTACTTGTTAACTTCGTGCGCAATTCATTCAATTATTTCGCAAAATCATTGCAGAAAGCGACATTAAATTACAAGATACTTAAGTGTCAGCTTGTGTGACTATAACCAAAACCAAAACCCAAGTCTGTGACTGTGACTACGACTGCAATATGTGGAAGTTTTTGCACCTGTAACTTGGACAATCTTCGCATTCACTCGACCAAGAAATTTCTGGTATTAAGTCACTGTCTGTTACGCTATAGGATTTCATATTACCATTTGCCTGTTCGCCTCTGTTTTCATTTGAAATATTTACAAATCAGGCCCTCACAAAATCCCCAACAGTTTTCAAATCAAAAATCCAAATTGACGTTTACAATGGGCATCAAAGCAATCAAAAGTAAAACGCAATATATCAATTATCAGAATAAGGTGTTGGTCCTTCGAAATTGAAAAAAAGGAAGTCATGAAAAATTATTCCTTAAATTATTGAAAAAAAAATTCAAATCAAATTTTGCGTTTCGCGGCCCACTGTGCGCATTTTGTTTTTCTCCACTAATTTAAAACAACTCCATAAATAATCTTTTGCTTTATTTACATCACTTGTGATATAAATATATAAATCTTGCATGCAATTCTTTCATTCATTCGAACTTTCACATTTCTTACATGCAATAAATAATTCATTCTGTATTGAAGCAATTTGTATGCTTGCAATGAAATTGTGCAAACAATGATTTCGCTATATTCGAATAGTTGTTTAATACATATTACATCAGCAATGAAGACGGAAGCATCTCCGACCCCAGGATCAACTGCTGATATATATAAGCGACTTTTGTAATATCGAGCTTAAAAATTTGAATATAGGTTCGCGTACAACATGTGCAGATCAAGTTTTTTTTCATCTTATCGATAACTGCCTCCGTTGCGCAAATATCGACGCCTATCATTTTTCGATAGCAATAAAGTACAAACCTAAAAGCAGAGCCTTCTAATTGACATATATACATACATTGACATATTTTGTATCAACTGCCCAAGATTCATCAAGATCGGATATGAAATACCCAAGTTATAGTCGAAAATATATTTTCATATTGATAAGTCTGATATATCAGCAGCCGCAAGCATTTTCTGTTTGTATAAATATGCGCATGTGTAAGAAAGGGATGGCATGATAGTCGATAGTTGTGTGTATTCGGCAGAGCACCGTCCACAATTGCGTGTATACATGTATGCTCACTCAAAGGGATGTATGTGCGAAAATGGTGGCAGGGATCAATTAGCGTTGCCAGACGAGTGAAGTATGGCAGACTTAGTCATCAGGCGCAGTTAAGCAGATCAGCAGTTAATAAAGATGGAATGGATACTAAATTATAATGATAAAATTATACAATAATATATAATCGAAGAGAACAATAAAAACAACTGCATCTACTGATCTGTAGCAGTATTTATCAGAATCTACAACAGAGCTTGCAAAAAACCGGTTGCATGAGTGAATGTTGAAAGTAAAAAAATGAGCACAGTGGTATGTGCAGCTCAAATTGTAAGCAAACCAAATACTCATTTTTGTGGCCCACTAACACATAAGTTACAATTACATTTTAGAGAATCCATTTGGGATTAAATGAGTAAGTATTCAGCGGAAACTTATATATCTAATTTCAAGGTCAAAGCAAATTACATTTACTTCCATTTTAATATCACATACTGAGATTTTTGTGTGTCTACGCATATAATGTCAGACTACACTTGTAAAGCGGAAAATCAAAATTCTAACCAATTTGAAAAATAAACAAAATTTGAAATTAAAATGAATACTTTCAAAAATGGGTTTTGACTTAGAGCAGATTCCGTGTAATCCACCATCTAGGTATGTATATGTTTGTAAGGTTATTCAGTTCTAAAATTGTATATTCTATTCAGTTCATCTAGTAGTGACACAATTTTTTGCAACAAAAACTACAATAAAGGTGGTCTATGTACTAATCATTTCTTGACTGATTTTACTTATTCAATACTTAAGAGGGTTTGTCATAAAATAATCAAAAGCTACAACCGAAAGCAATGCTTTGAGAAGTATACGATATTTGGCGGTGGTAATAGCATTTACCCTCGATGGTCTGTTAAGCAAATTGGTAAGGTTCTGATAACATATTTGAAGCTTCTACTATAATTTGAAAATATTTTAAGATGGTAGTGTCTTTAAAAATTGTTATACCGATGGTGTTACCGAGTACAATAGAATTACCTCTAAGCGGGATGAACACTTTTACTTTAAAGAACATAACAGGCATCCAGATAATAACGCAGTTGTCCTTGCGACCGAAAAATACACTAAAGGTAATCAAAGTGGAAAGTCGAAAACCGAAATATCATCAAATGAGAGGGATGTAGATAAAGGGACTGCGAAAAGGAAGAAAGGAATGGATGGTGATGGGGATGTTGCCGAAAATGTGAAAAAATCCAAAGAGCAAGGCAGCAAAACGAAGGAAGAAGATAAGCTAAAAGAATCTTCACCAACATCAGAAAAAGGACTAGGAAAAGGACGCGATGAGAAAAATCAAGTAGGGAAAAAGATTGGCGATGATACGCAAATCGAGAAGAAATCGAAAGGGAGAGGCAGCAAAACGAAGGGAGATGAGAAAGTAAAAGGGCGCGATGAGAAAAATCAAGTAGGCAAAAAGCATCGGGATGATATGGAAACCGATACAAAATCGAGTAAGCGAGGCGGCAAAACGAAGGGAGAAGATGAAGTAAAAGAATCTTCACCAAAATCCGAAAAAGGAAAGGGAAAAGGACGCAGTGAGAAAAATCCAGTAGGCAAAATGGATGGCGATGATGCGGAAACCGAGAAGAAATCGAAAGAGAGAAGCAGCAAAACAAAGGGAGAAGATAAAGTAAAAGAATCTTCACCAAAATCCAAAAAAGGAAAGGGGAATGGACGCGATGTGAAAAATCCGGAAGGAAAAAAGGATGGCGATGATGCGGAAACCGATCATAAATCAAGTAAGCGGGGCGGCAAAACGAAGGGAGAAGATGAAGTAAAAGAATCTTCACCAAAATCCGAAAAAGGAAAGGGAAAAGGACGCGATGTGAAAAATCCAGTTGGCAAAAAGGATGGTGATGATGCGGAAACCGAGAAGAAATCGAAAGGGAGAGGTAGCAAAACGAAGGGAGAAGAGAAAGTAAAAGGACGCGATGAGAAAAATCAAGTTGGCAAAAAGGATCGGAATGATATGGAAACCGATAAGCAATCGAGTAAGCGAGGCGGCAAAACGAAGGGAGAAGATGAAGTAAAAGAATCTTCACCAAAATCCGAAAAAGGAAAGGGAAAAAAACGCGATGAGAAAAATCCACTTGGCAAAAAAGATGGTGATGATGCGAAAACCGACAAAAAAACGAAGGGAGAAGATAAGGTCAAAGAATCTGCACCAACAAAAGAAAAGGGAAAAGGGCGGAAAAAGGATGGCGCACAAGAAGATAAAAAAGTTACTGATCTGAAAAATCAAAGTTCATCCGAAAATGTTGCTGTAAAAGATGAAAAACACGGCAAAGAGAAAGGGGGAAGTGGTAAAGCCAAAAAAGGAAGGCCGTTTGCGGTTGAGCAAACTAATGGAAGAAACACTCATGAAAAGAATATCAGTGGTGAAAAAGCACATATGACCAAAGATAAACAGGAAGGTGGAAAACACAGGGGCTCAAAAGTTAGGAAAAGCAAGAAAGGAAAAGGCGGCATAAGGCGGTCGAAAAATAATCGTTCAATAAACGGTAAATCGAACAGACCCAAGGTCCCGAATGGTATTGGGGGATCAGTATCCCATGGGAGGCAATCGAATAAAAATAACTTGAATACACGGAGGAGACCGGATCGTGGTGTTGAAGTTCGCATCTGTGAAATCCTTCGTATGCAGATGGAGCATCGCGATCTTTCACGACAGTAAGTAGCAAAAAATATTGAAATCAGTTTGAACTTTAAATTGATTCATTCATTTTAGAATGGTTTGCTGCAATGCTTACAGGCCCTGTGAGCCTCCTCCTTGTATGCCGTGTGCTCCTCGGATTTGTTGAGCCAAGTCGTTGCAAGTCCTGATTGTTGGTTTTGTAATTCTCTTTAATGTTCTACTTGCTCAATTTGGTAGGTTGTATCCTTTTTAAATTCCTGTCTATTCTCGATGCCTTTTAGTTTATTTTAAAAATAAATTAACAAATTTATTATATTTATTTTGTACGTATACATAGTATTCATTCAAAAGACTTACAATCAAATTGACAATTGTTGATCTGTTTTCTAACTACATTGTGGAGTTTAAATCTTAAATGGGGTATCATTGTCTCGACATTCGAAATAGTTTGTTCGAACAGCCGTCTGCGCACTGTGACATGATCCCGTTGAAACCTATCTTTGTATGTGTGCCCGTCGAGAAACGAAGAATTTTGTAAGTCGAGACAATGATACCCTGTTTTAGATGTGCACCATACATTTTGTGTGCGGTGGTTACAAAATTGGTTAACAGTTAAGCAACCCCACTTGAAAATCGAGTGCCAGCTCGCACACAAAAAGACAAGGATAGAGTGTTGCTGCTATCTTCGCACACATTCAATATAGCTGCTTTTTTCGCACACATTCATAACCACGCACGCATGCTCATGTAAGGCTGGGTTTTTAATTTACTTCGCAGCGAAATCTAGTGAAATAATGACCTGCGTTCGCTGCTCGACATGCAAACCCTGCAGAGCCTGGACTCAGGCACTGAGAAAATACCTGATGCACTTTTTGTCGATTCGATGCCTGTGTATTGTCTGTTATTATTGATAAGAATTTTGTTAATTCGATTATTGAAAAGAAATCATCTTACAAAGACAGAAGTATATCTTCGCATCTGTAAAATTTTTTGCTGCTCAGAACTTTGATTTGTTGCTCATGCATTTGTTGAAAAACATGTCACCCGATTTCGCACAGTGATCTGCGCAATATATTTTGTTGTTCTCTTTGTGATTGACTCTGCATTAGAGAGAATTTTTTATACTATTAGCCGATTTGTCAGCAAACTTGAGCGAATTAAACCAGCCGATCTCTGAACTGATTTATACCTAATTCTTAGCTATTATAATCGATATAGTTCTCTGCGTATATCTGCGTCAAAATAGTATGACTCTTGTCTCTTGACTGACAGTGGGATCGGATTCAGTTATGTTTATGTTGTTATAGCATTGAGAAATACGAACAGCATTGAATTTTTTTAAACTTATGCAAATGAATAATTAGTTGTATATTAACTTAATCTATGAGAATATAAACACCAGTCACAGAATAGTTTTTCCAACGCGGTCTCAAATTTTCCGCACAGATACCAATTGGAGCTGACACAAAAACAAAAAACAGCTAATTGAGCATAATTATTCAAATTTTTAACTGGCGATTTGCCCAAACGAGCATTAACGAAACAAAAACGTTTTCTGAACACTTATCTTAAAGGTGCTGATTCTTGTTGTTTGTCTTATGTGTAAGTATGTTTGTATATATATGTATGTATGTATGTACGTATGTACAGAGCCGATCATTTGAGTAGGTTCAATACTTCTGGGAGGTAAATGGCATATATATTTTAAAGAATTTTTTGTAGTATAACAAATTGTTGTTTTTTGTATCAACTGAATTCGTTCAACAATATAAAAAAAAAAACAATTATAAATTAATTATGCACAGCTGTGCAAGAAAAAGTCAAAAATAAAAAAAAGGTCCTCTTGAGAGCACTTGACTTAACTTGATTTATAAGTTAAGAAAATCTAAATTTCTTTCAGGCAGAAATGATTTTATGTTATATTATGTTATATTATATTATTTTATATTGTATTCAGAAACGATATAAGCAAGTTATTTTCTTGGCAAAGATCAGACTTAAAATACTCTCCGGTCTCTGTAGACCGTAGACTAAGAACTCACTCTGCTAAATTTATATATCTTACATTTTAGTAATAATCATTAGTGAAATTTACAGATTTAGGAAAAATGAGGAGGAATCCTCATTAGGCAGATAAAAATAATGATTTTTTGTCCTTTCTGCTAATGAATAAAATTTTTCAACATATATTATTTTTCTTAAAAATTTGGTTACTATATATTGTTATCGGGGCTTATTATTTACTTTAATCGAATATGTCAAGTGTATTTCTTCTTCTTCGCTGCTTTAAATTTGTTGATGTATTTTTTAAGCTATTTTAGATATATATCTAGTTCGACGATTAAAACTAACAAATGCACAAGAAATGCTTTTTGGGCTCGTCGAAGTTTAAATACTCTTTCAGACCAAGTCAACCTGCAGTGTAGAGTTCGAATTGTGATTATTTATCAGGCTAACACAAGTTGTATTTCGTATCTACAGTGGAATTCTTTTGTTATAATGTATAATTATATAAGCCTCGTACATACATACATATACATACATATGTATGCTTATGGAGACGCCAGCTATACAATTTTTAAGGTCAACATTTTGGTTTATTTTCATTGACACTCTTTAAGGTTAATGTCATAAAAATACAAGATTTCTGTCTTGTTTTTATTTATATGCACACATACATGTATATTTGTCGCATATAAGCATGAGTATTCAAAATGTACACATATGTATACACATTATGGGTATGAATTTTAATATGTATCATCCTTGTCTAAATATACGTATATATTTGTCGCAATAGGAATGTACAAGTATGTATATGTGTGATACATCAACAAGTATGTTAATGTAGTCGACATGGAAATACCCTACAAAAGCACAAGTATTTATATGTTTATGATGCCCGTTCGTCCTTCTGTCTGATTCCTCAAATAGGTCTCTCCATTTAAAGATATCTTCAGATAATTTTTAGTTGAAATATAAGATAATGTTTGAAAACCTTGTTTTCACCAAGATGTCTAAGTAAACTTAACATTTAAGTTTAAAATTGTGCTCTGCCTCTTTAGATAAGCCTTATCAATATCGACTAATAGGGAAAACCATCAAAAATTAAGTTAGTTTTAGTTTTCAAAATGATCTTGACGAATCTGTTTCGTTTTGTTTCCTTTCACATGATAAACATAAGCTGGATTCGTGAGTTCTGTTGTGGTACCAAAGGGTTGCGAAAGGGGTTGTATGACAATTGAAAAGGGGTAAAATTTTTAAAGGGTATAATTTTATGATTGCTAAATGAATGGCAAATGCTTCGTTTCGTTTTGCTTGTCCGACAGTATTTGACTGACATTTAATACAAAAAGCAATGAACTGTTTTTATATTTTCCAACATAGCAAATCGTCCAAAATGACACTTTTAATGGTCAATCTAAAAATAAAAGCAACTGCCACAAGAAAAATTGCCCGTATCGACAAAAATTCCAAAACGCTTGCTTTATGACTGCCAAAATTGATACCACACTCAATGCATTATTCTACACACATGCTCTATATAATAAATTATCATATATGACCAAAATCTGTTGGTTTTCTTAAAGTGAACTTCGGGCTGTAGCAGAAATCTATGATTTCTTGATTTTGTCAGTATATAGAGTATTTTTGATTATAATTAGTCTCAGGGAGAAAAAAATCAAATGTCTAATGAAAATAAAAATTAAACGTTTTGCTAAGAGTGTAATGAAAGCAAAAGTAAATCTTTTGCTAAGAATGAGATGAAAGTCATGATGATCAGGAGGTGACAGTAAAATGCATATTATAAAATTGTTATATGAATTTCTTAAGGTCTGCTTGGGTATCTCGAATATGACTTATGGTTTTATGAATTTTGCTACTAGCATTTTTGTTGGATTTTGGCAAGCTAAGTCTGATATGGTATACTCGATTTGGGTCCGATTTGGTCTCGATGTAAGTGCTGTCATTGTAATATGTAACGGGAACTATACTGTGTCTACAGGGTATTCTCCCAGTGCAGCCCACACTAAATTGATCAATAATTATATTTGTTGAATGTTTATCGAGCATGAATCTTTACTAAATGAGTAATTGCATATTTATATACCTTAGGTTGATTTTTTGGTATTTTGTTTTTATCTGGATTTACAATAATATGTTTATAAATAAATGTTTGTAGGCGGACAGCGTATCCATCCCCCGCATCCTGCTCACGCCCTTAAATATACATAGAAATGAGGTGGCCAGCAAATCGTTGTATGTACATATATACCGTTGTATATTTATATACAGCAATAATAAAACATATACACATTTAATAAATTAAAAATTATTTCTAAATACAGGTGAAATGGAAGATATAAAAGCGTATATTAATTATTAAAATTATAGGTGTGCAAATTAAAAAATATATCTATATATATATATATATATATATATATATAAGTATATTCAATTATTTGTGTGCAAATCTGCGTACACTTTATGTATTAGTGTGCGTGTGCAAAAAGAACAAAAAAAATTATAGACATGTTTGTTCAGCGCGCTCTTTGTGACATGAGAGATTTAAATTTTTGTTATTCCAAAAATAAATTTATTTCAACTCATAGAAAAAGAGAATAAGGCAGAGCGAAGGCTATTCAAAAAATAATATTTTTTTTTTTCGCATCTAAAAATTATAAGAAACTGTTCCATGCAGTGAGGTGCCAGAACAATTCGAACGGGCGTCTAGTGAAGAACACGAAAATTCGAGAAAATCAAATCGATAACAACGAAAAAGTGATTTAATTTTGATCGAATTTAAAAAAAAAAATTAACACTCAAAATGGTTTACGAAAGTGGATTTACAACCCGTAGAACTTACAGCTCCAGACCGGTGACTACATCGTACGCCGTGACGGTAAGTTTTGCAATTTCTGATCAACGCCACGAATAAGTTACAAACTATATAGAAATGTGTGTGGATTTCGATTTATAAAATCTGTGAAATGAATCTGCGCGTCGAAAATACAATTGTCAAATGCAAATTTGCATAATAATGTGTAGAACCCCCCGTAGATCCACGCGGCAGATGAGTTTGATGAGTTTTATGAAAAGGATTCCAGATTGAGAACATTTGTTTACATCCTGTGTACTTTTTGTCTAAGCGCTTGTACCCAACTTGCTGTATTCCATATAATATCAATATCATTTTCCAAAGGTGCAAAACAGTTTACGAAATTGAAACACGTTTGAGCGCAGAAGTAACTTACACTTTAGTGAAAAAGAATGTCTCACATATGAATATCGTATCAGTATTTGAAAAAAACCAACGAAATTTGTTTAATTGAAAAAATAAATAAATAAAAAATTAGAATAAAATTTGTTGCATGCTTTAATTTGTACATAAGTACATACATATTGATTAATATTTGAATATCGAATTCGAATTTAATGAATTTTTTGTGAATCTATTATAATTATGCATAATAAGTAGATCATATGCGAATACGTATAAAGTTGATTAATATTGTTATGATTATTGTGTGCAGCTTACAAAATAATATGTATGGATTTATGTACGATTCTTATGTCAGTTTTTCTTGACTTTTCTTTTCCTTATGCCTACTAAATATTCAATATTATAGTTGTTTTTCGTGTGTATGTAGACTAACATCCGGCCCACTCACTGACTATAAACAAGTACGAGGTGTACACACACACACACACACACACACACAGCTTGTATTTTTGTGTGTGTGATTAACAATATATGTACAAATGTATCTCTAGATCTCTTTGGGATATATATGCGATTAGCTGTAAGATTGGCAAAACCAAATTGTTTTTGAGTGTTTTCTCTTAAGTATACGCGTTGCCTTGATTCGCCTGCTGCGAAAATATTCCAAGGTTATGAGCATTTTCTCTGTGGTTATAATTTCGGAAAATTTGTACGCTTTCTCAACTTTGAGATTCGGCTAACATTATTGGCAAACCAAAAGGCAAAAAGCTTTTCTGCTCTCAAATTCCAAAAATAGAGTTTTTTCATATATGTATATTCACATGTTTGTATGTATGTATGAATGTATGTATGCATGTACACATATGTAAGTTTGTCTGTATACTCGGACGAATATTTATTTTGTAAACAGATATGTACATACGTATATTTATAACTGGACTACTAGTTCAAATATTATTCAAATATTAAAATTTCAGTTTTTCAAATTTATTCTCCCTCTTTATTTCTCTGTATTTTTCCACGTATTCCACATACATGTACAAATGAAAGTACATATATACACACACACATATGTGTAACATAAGCTGTTTGCATATTTCGTTTTATGGCTGATCTAAAAATACCTTTACAATTTCCAAAATACATTCAAACCAACATTTTTTTGTTGAGATTTTTCGAAAAATGCGCTAAAATATAATAAACAGATAGGAGGATAGATTGTTAAATTTATGAATTTTTGAATTTTTGAATTTTTGAATGGCTCTCAAAATCCATTCTGCACAAATATCGTGGGATTTAGCTTTCTAGCTTGTTAGCCGTGCTCGGCCACAGAAATGAAAACAATTGAATGTCGCATAATGATGATGTTATATATAATTAATACATATTAAATATTTAATTAACATTTAAAATAAAAACACACTTTTAACAAAACTATGCAAATAAATATTCATATAACCATTCACTCAACCACTTCAACCATATAATACATGCTAACGTGTACAGTCGGACCTCCTTAAATGAACTCACTGTAAATAGTACATTTAATGCAACAACCAACCAGCAACCACCAACCACGGAGCACCCATGTAAATATATATATGTACATAAATATAAATAGATATATACCTGGCTTGTTAACTCTCCATCCTCGTGCTGTGAATATACTTGCATGCCAGCAACAACAATATATTGATAGATTGATGTACATACGTTAAATGCGATGGACACTTGTAAAAATGCCAATGCCAAATGCACCGATGATTTTTTGGGTATCCCAGCCGTTGAACCGCACGCCGTTCTGCAATATCTAACAGCGTAAACTTGGCTTTTTCAAAATTTAAAACCCAACTCTGTGACATTCTGGGCATTGCAGAGAACAAAGAGACCACCAATTGACTGGGAGAAAGTTCCTTTTGTGCCAAGACCAACACTCATCTCCGATCCGGTAACAGCATTCGGAGTGCGTCGATCGGACTATGAGCAGCGCAAGCGATCAATACTCGATCCAATTAATCGAGCCGCAATCAAACCGAACTATAAGATCGCCTATGAGCCCATTGAGCCATATGTGTCCACTCGGGACAAGAATCGATCGCGCATCCTGGGCATGGTCCGCCAGCACATCGATACTGTGGAGGCCGGTGGCAATACCGCTGCCCGCACCTGGCGCGACTCCCTCGATTGTCAGCTGCCCCGCGTGCATCGCGCCGTCTCCGAGAGTCTGCCGGTGCGCCGAGAGACCTATCGCAATGAAAAGTCGGGTGCCATGGTCACAAAGTACTCTTACTAACCCCAATAGAGAGAGAGAGATCGAGACAGAGAGAGGCAGAGGGAGAAAGAGAGAGAGAGGAACTCCGGTCCTTGACGAAATTACATTATCGAACCAGTTGCGAACCCAACTAAAACGAAATTGACTCGAATATCTTGGAAGTTACAATTACGAATCATTACACACACACACCTGGCTATACATACTTGTACAAAATGTTCAAAAGTTTACCATACCACATTATATACGATCTGACATTCTACTCGTTTTGTATCTAATATTTTGCGTATAATATGTCATAATCCATGCTGTATGAGATATTTTGATTTGTTTATTTTTTATACATGTTTCTTACACTGAGCCAAATTACGAAACGAATTAAATTGTTAAATAGTATTCGAACCTGTTTCAATTTCCACTAGAAAACCTAAAACGTTTCTTAATCATTTCTTGTACACAAATTATTTCGATAAATTGTCATATTCTCATTATATTATAGCTAATTCCTCGATTTGGTCTGATTTAACGTAAATAGAGTTAATTACCTTTTTTTGGAGGGGGTTAATTCCATTGAAATCTATTTGCGAGAGCCTTCAGGTCAAAAAAAAAAATATGAGGAATGGAAATCTTTAGTGGAACAGCAAGCTGGTTTTTTTTTTGTTGTATATAGTTGCTAGTTGCATAACATTTGTATGCTGATCGCCTATTTTCCTTTACAATTCTCACCCCAAATGCATAAATCGGAATTTATAGACTCCACGCTTAGACCTGTGCACGGACAGACCTGGCTCTCATCGCAGTCGCGCCTCCTCGGACTATTCGTACTCCTCAAAGTCGACGGTTGAGAAGAACAATTACGATTCGAGCAACCCTTATTCCAGGCCGGAACGATCCACGTATACGTCCACTGTTGAGAATACATCGCGTAGTGGCCCAGGTGGTGCATACAATTATAGCACCGAGAGAACCAGCACCACTGGCGCTGGACCCGGTGGCTACAGCTACTCGTCGACCACCTCTGGAAATTTGCCCGGTGGCACCAAATACCGCCACTTCTCATACCATGTCTAAGCGCAAACGATTTAGACAAAAGCAATCGCATAAATGGTTTATATATGGCTCAAATAATAATTTCACTAATCACTCCGCCTAAATTGTTTTATAATTGTTAATCGCAACTAGAAACTACATCTAACCAACCACATACTTATACACGTATGTATGTATGAAGTTCTTTTGATATTGATATTGATATTGATATTTATATTGTCTATCACCCGAATTGTGTAAATTTTCGAGTTGACTAACATAACTAATGATTAATTTGATTGTTATATATATAGATAATAGATGTTGATAAGCAAAATCTATCTGATGTATTTACTCTCCATAAATCATTAATAGTTTAAAAATATTTGTGATACAATAAAATAAAATCGCGTTCACCAAAAATTCTACCTCTAGTTTCATATGTACAAATATATATATGCTGCCTCATTCAATTCTGATAATTCCAATTTAAATACGATATTCATATAATCTGACCGATCTATGCTGTGACAACAAATTCAATTGAATCAAATAGTTGGGGTGTCTGCCAAAAACTCACCATCAAAATATACAAATTTTAGTTAGACATCAACGAAACGGGTTTTTTTTTTTTTTTGGTTTTTCATAAAACATATTTAAATTAAATTCAATGTTGTATAATTCTCTTACAGTATCCGTCCACTCATAATGTGACTCGTGTAAGTATTCGCATTTATTATTTGTGTTGCTCATGTCTTGTGCTTGTCATCCATCATCTCTTTTATGATTTTGAAATTTTCCTGGTCACACTTCAACCATACTTCATCGTCGCCTGGAATCATACGTGGTTAGTACTCTTATACCATAAATATGTTTCTATTTACAAAAATCGGATCAGTTCAAAAAGAGATGCAGTTGTTTTTTTAAACAAATAAAGCAAGTACTAGGAATTCGTTCTCTAATTTTTGATTTAAGTTTTTTTTATATTGAGCATTTTCAAATTTCGGCGAACAGATCAAATTACATTTTTATTTTTAATTAAGAAAACTCTTGAAGTGTTTTTTTTTGTTTTTTTTTTTTAATTTGCGTAGCGAAAGGTTAGTGGTTCATATCACAAAGAGTGGCACAAATGGAGTAGAATATATATAAATATTTAATAAGCGTATGTACAATTGTGAAAAAAATAATAGCACCATTCTCATAAATAAATACAATTTTTGAAGTGAAAGAAGACTCTTAACAAAATGTGAGAAAGAAACAAAAATAACTTTATTCAACGTTTTCAACTTATTTAAATTTAAGTAAAACAAACATAAACAATTAAAACTTGTGAAAAATTAAGAAAATTATTTCAAAAAAATAATAGCAAAATTTGTAAATGTGCGCTTATAACTAAAATTATAAATAAACTAAAATATTATAAATAAATTAACAATTTCTATAAAGTGTGTAGTGATGATATTAACTTTTCCACACTTCATGACACTTTTTTCGTCAAATTAAAAAAAATGAAGATTATTTGTAATTTTGAAATGAATTCCATGAGCATTAATTAATAATTAATTAATTCATAGAAGGAATACTAAGCAATATATTTCAAATTAATATTTGACAAAAAGAAAATGTCGGAAAATAATATTAATATATAGCCTTAAATCTTTTTAGATGTGAGAAAATTAAGATAAATGTGAGCAAACTGAAAGAGTTTCGTTAGGTAATTCGACAGTGAATCGTCCTTGTTGAGAGCTCGTCCTGGAATCGAGAGTAACATAATAAATTGTAGAAGAATGAAAGCTGAAGAAAGGATAATGAGTATTGCGAGAAATTGCATTAAAATGGCAGTCAGCCTTGCACATGATTGAACGATGTATGTAAGGTGGTCACATGATCCTTCTGATATACCAGCCTTAAGAAAATGCGAGTGCGATAGAGATGGCATGGCAGTTGAATAGGAGTGGAGCATAGAGGTGGGATTTGCAGAGTGCGAAAGGGATGGCACATGCTTTGCACTGTTTTGCTCGACTGACAGCAGTTGGCGGGAGTTCAAATCATTGTAGTAATGAAATAAATAAATAAATTAATTATATTAAATAAATAAAAATAAGTATTAAATATTTATAAATAAAAATACATATAATAATCAAATGTAATAATAAAATAAATAAAAGTAATTAAAATGCAGATATGCAAATAAAATATATGAAGACAAACAATAACCATATCACCGCCTTATATAGTTACAGCAAGATCTTGTCCAGCAGCTCTGCAGAAAAATTGTTAGTTGTTTACTTGCTATAGTAATGCATAATTCATAATCATAAAATACTCTTCTTCTCACGCATTTCTACTTGCATTCTGCATATTTTGTGTTTGTGTTATATGAAATGAACTAACCAAACTTGCACAAATATAATAATAGGTATACAAATCGAGCTATCCCATCTACTCGAGTTATTCAATCCCAAGACGTATCGTCAGTGGAACACGTGTTATAACATCGCCTGTTCGGGTTGTTACCTCTCCCAGCCGCGTCTATTCGCGCATTGTCCACTCTCCATCGCCTGTGCGTGTTGTGCGCACGACAACGCGTGTTATTTCATCGCCGGAGAGAACCACCTCCTACTCATACAGTTCGCCAACGACATACACTTCGTATAGTCCATCGACCTATTTGCCATCGACCTACTACACTTCGTCCTATATACCCACCTCGTATACGACGTACACACCATCGTATCACTACAATCCCACAACAATTACACGCGTCTATGCCCGCTCGGCATCGCCATCGCCACTGAGGATCGTTACATCTCCGGTTCGAGCAATTCCCTCATACTTGAAGAGACTCCCACCTGGATATGGCGCACGGGCCTTAACTAACTACCTCAATACTGAACCCTTTACCGTAAGTTGTGGCCGTTCAATATCGAACTTTTGGCTAATGCAGATTCGTTCAAATCGGCATAAGAGCATCAGCGATAACACTCTTTTCAAAAGTTTTCTTTCTTAAATCAAAACAAAAACAAAATTAAAATGTTTAGACCTTCACTGAGGAAACGGGTAGGATTCGCAATCGGGCCCAATCACTGATTCGCGACCTGCACACTCCCGTCGTACGCCGTGCAAGAAGCTGCACACCTTTCCCGGTGACTGGGTAAGTTTAATGGGCAAAATAATATTATGAATTTATGAAAATATGAATGTGAGCAGTTAAAATGAAGCATACTATATTTAGTTTCCCGTATCCCTTATCAATGGAGTAACTAGCTTTTCTGGAAAGAGTAGTCCTTATCTTATTTTTTTCTTTTAATTTAATCTAAATCACGTTGCGTCTATGAAATGCCATGCCTGGTTTATGCCCCTTGACGCACTTTCCTGACTATTTTGTTCTTTCCTTTTAATTTTCAATAGATTTCAAATACTTTTCTGTCTTAATCATAATAATCTAGCTTTGTTATCAGAAGTTAATATAATTATATATCTATATATATATTTTAGAGCTGCATCAAATTTTCGTATAATACATGCCTCCCAGAGTTTGATAGTAGATTACTGATTACCTTAGTTAAATGTCGAGACACGCACACATCCATTACCATCTCCGCACCCGTAGAAGGACTATTTTTCCTAGGGTTTCTTGTTGACTAAAGTTGTTTATCATTTTTTTAAGCTCGAAAATAAAATAGTAACTTCACTGAATATATCATGGAATCTCTCCAAACAATTGTGTTTATCTTCGAGCAGAGTGTGATATGGCGTCATTTGAGTTAGGTATTTAGGGACATTTATTCTAAGTACAGGTAGCTACAGGAGTAAAGTCAATGCTATTTTAAAAGTTTCCTAAACATGTTTAATATACTTTAGTTGGATGATTTTGTATAAGATAAAAAGTTGTATATAATATATATCTATATATATATACAAAGGGACTATATACTTGTGAAAGGCTTAGACGGTTTCTAGATAAATATTAGCAACATTGATGGTGTTGGATAGAGAGTAATATAATTGTGTTTTCAGCTACTCCTATGGCCCAACATCACAATTAGCCCTAGATGCTTACGTGGCACGCGTTACAAATCCGGTGCGCCACATTGCAAAGGAAGTTCACAATATATCCCACTACCCAAGACCCGCTGTGAAGTATGTTGGTGAGTAATTTGAGATATGTGCTGATATGTTGCCTCTAATACATTTGGATTACGATTGTAAACATAATAGTAGTGTTAAGGTATTAAGTTGCAACCAGCGTTGCCGTTGAAATTTGGTATTTAATGCTGTCTTTTAAATATTAAATGATAAGGTAAAAGTCATCTTGCCTCTGTAAGGATATGTGGTGATAAGGCTTATAATATTAGAAGCCCCATGTACGATTCGGACAAAGTTCGAACAGATATTAACCTTTTGTCCTGGTACCTTAGACATCCGACCTGGAAGAATGAGAAAAAGAATGGTCCACATGAAGGTAAGTATCGTTTTAAACGATTGATTGATTGATTGATTGATTGATTGATATTTCATACGCTTGTAAACGCTATTTGTATATAGCAATTAGAACCTCGACTTAGCCTGTCACTCATGCTCGTTCCACCTAATCATTTATTGGGGATCTTCAATTAGTTAATTGAATACATTTAAAAAGTGTTTTCCATTTTCTCAATTTTCTCATATTTCAAGAAATTCAAAAGAAAAAAAAGAAAAATTGTACGTGGTCTCATATACATTTTACATAGGATCAAAAGTAATATGTAGGAGCAAACTAAATTCAAATACTTGTGACTAATGCATCGAACTTTCGCATCCTTATTAGCTTTGTTCTTTGTATCTTACTAACTTAATATGTTTTATGATTGATTGACTCTTTCCAGTTGAAGCTGTTGAAGTTGAGGCCTAAATGATAATATGCCTGACTTAATAATATGGACATACACACTTTATAATTTTTGAATAAATAAATAAAAGGAAAATTCATTATGTTTGCCAATTGTCAAATAAAATCGATATCTTAACAATAAACAAACGATATCACTAAACTCAGTCGCTTTCACATCTTGACTAATGTGCAAGCCCATATTAACTTTTATCACTGACACAAACTAATCAAAAACAATAAAAATAAATTACAAAAATAAATAAAACAACAATCTGACGAATCGTTTTAAATACTAATATTTTCAAATACTTACCAACAACCTTAGCGACTTATCTTTCTGTTAATTATGTATATTATTTGATTTACATCTGTTTCCTACCCAAGTCCTCGATTTGTATAATTATTATTATTAATTAAATATTGTTGGGCATTTACGCATATGTACGTTATTTATTGATTTATATAAACTTTGAAAAAAAACACCGACACATATTTATATTTATAACTGTGTATTTTATTTGATAATGAATGCCATGTATAATGATACCATTTTATATAAATACATGTACTTATGTACATACATATGTTCTCACTTAAGTACAGATCTTAAAATGTACACCTAATTGCAATACAATGTGTTTAATTAGCGATGGGAGATCAACTGGCTATATAAAAGTTCTTTTTAGTTCAACTTCAACTTCCACAGATTTGTATTCCTCTGACATTGGAAAAAACTCATAATTTCCACTTTCTTTAGCAAAAAAGCATTACATATTTTTTTTTAATTATTCTATAATTATTTGGTTGTTTTAGAACTGGTTGAACTCTATTCAAAATTCATGGATTTATTTATAATACATCCACAAACTTCACAGGATAAGTCTTCGACACGATCGACACTTCTTCCATCAAATTAACAAAAAACGAATTTACATTACTCTAAGAAATAATGACTTTTCCAAATCGAAATATGTGCTCTACTATAATCCCAAGGGCATAAAGCAACATCAGGAGAAGACAAATGCTCAAATCAGTACTATAAATTCAAAACTTCTGGAACAAACTGGCTAGATCGGATTGTTACAACAGAGAAACTACTGTTATAGCTCATAGACCCCTCCATAGACAACATTAAAAGATTTGATACAAATACAAAGAACAAAATGTAGTTTACAAGATACCATGAGCTGGAGATGGAATCAATAAAAAAAATAATATATATGTTGGGACGACAAAATCGAAATTAAAAACTAGACTGTGTAGACAATAATTTGATATCAAAGAGACATGAAAATACCACTCAAAAACCTGCGCTTTCGTACCACTGTGCCGT
Organism: Drosophila trichaetosa; assembly: GCA_035043205.1. Classification (NCBI taxonomy): domain Eukaryota; kingdom Metazoa; phylum Arthropoda; class Insecta; order Diptera; family Drosophilidae; genus Drosophila; species Drosophila trichaetosa. Next base: position 1,290,398 of record JAWNNE010000127.1, read on the forward strand.
GACTAGACACTCCCCAGATGACATTTTAGTAGAGCAGCATTTCTAATGGTTCAGATTGGAGATGCTACACATGATAAATATACCCACGCATGTTCCACACATGTTCTAGACAATTACGCTGATGTATATAGACAGAAAAAAATATAAAATCTGATTTGTGTATACAGTTCTGAAGATAAATCACGACGGTATTCAAAATATATAAAACAAAAAAGAAAGCCGGCAAAAACAAATTTGAAAACATATAAAAATAGGTTCAGATTTCGCAGCGAACTTATGTGCAAGTATAAAAGTGTATTTGTTTAAATTTATACTTATAGTTAGTTAATCCTATGGTTATATATCTTATGCGAATTTTAATGACCTTGACCTATATTTTATGATTTGCAGCAGGAAACGTAATGGGTACACTTTAGTAATACTAAGAATATGAGAATAAATTTGGCATGTGTTGACTTTGAATCGACAGGTGTGATCAAATTTATATCATCATTACTATAAATAATTATAATGTACATATACACTTATTACATCCATACACTCATCCATGCATCCATATATACATCATAGCATGTTGTTATATATTCCATATATATGAATGTAGAAAAAGACACAAAATGACACAGTTTACTTTCCTACAAGCACATCTTGATAAAGACATACTTTCTCAAAGAACTTCAGTTTAGATATATACACCAAATGTGGAGAATTAGTTTTCAAATCACGTGATGTGGATAAATCAATATACATAAATATATAAATAGCTGGGTAGACTGGATTAACTCCTTTGAGTGCGGTTATTATAAATTCTTCATAACTAACTTTTACGCACTTGCAAATAACAGATTTGAATTATGAGAGCGCTGAAACACAATAAATAATACATGTACCATATACTTATCAAAATTCTTATATATAAATATATTTGTATATATTTATTTATATAGGAATGCGAATGTTTTTTTTTTCTTAACAATTGACATAAACATACATACTGTCATATATATCTTTGTTGACACTAAAGCAACTAGAAGCCAGTTACTAATACTCATTAATTAAAATACAATTACTCTATTATTGGAGTCTTCAAATCTGCAAGTCTGCATTATTGATGTATATGATATTATCTCCGGAATCACAAATGGTAAGTCATTATATAGCAATAATGTGTATATTTGAATACAGTCACAGAAATACACTACTTATTTACACTAAACTAGCTAATTATATTCATTTCGATAAGTATGATAATATGATTTCTAAAGAAAAGTTATTCCTAACATTATTCATAACTGACTTTGGATTTTAGATGCCGACTTGGATCCGAATCGCCCAACGAGAAAATTCTCTGCTCCCAGGCCACTTGAAGATGCTGTCGATGTGGAGTCCAGGGAGAAGCAGCGTCTACGCCAGGAACGCCTGATGACCGTCAACGAAGATGATCTTGAAGTGGAGAAGAAACAAGCTCAGTTGGCCGATGAAGCGAAGCGTCGCAAAGAGACGTAAGCCGTTTCCAAATTAACAATAATAATAATAAAAATAATACTATGCCAAAAATGTTTGCAGTGCACTCAAGGAGAAGAGACAACGAGAGGAGGCTGAAAATGCCCTAAAGGAAGAGCAGGCCCGTTCGGCTGAGGCAGCCAAGCAAGCTGCTGCTGCGGAAAAGGCCCGCCTAGCTGAAGAGGCAGCTCAAAGAGCCGCCGAAGAGGAAGCCCAAGCCGCAGCAGAAGCCCAAGCCGCAGCAGAAGCAGCAGCTGCCGCTAAGAATGCCGAAGAGCAACGTTTAGCTGAAGAGGCCCGTGCTGCCGAGGAAGCAGCACAACAATTGGCGGAAGAGGAAGCCCGTGCTGCCGAAGAAGCTAGAGCTGCTGCAGAAGCCAAGGCTGCCGCAGAAGCCGCCGCCCAAAAAGCAGAGGAGGAGGCCCGTTTGGCTGAGGAGGCAGCCCAAAGAGCAGCAGAAGAGGCTGCTGCACAAAAAGCCGAAGAGGAACGCTTGGCTGAGGAGGCCCGCCTAGAAGAGGAGCAGCGCGTGCGGGAGCAGGAGCTGAGTCGCCTGGAGGAAATCGAAAGGCAGGCCGAAGAGGAGCGTGAGGGCGATCTTGCACGCCAAGCAGCCGAATTGGCCGAAATCGCCCGTCAAGAGGCCGAAATTGCTGCTCAGGAGCTGCAATCGATTCAAAAGGAAGGCAGAGATGTGGCTGAGCCCATAATTGATGAGCCAACCTCTCCTGTGGAGGATCAGCAGGAACCGACCATAGAATTAAATTCGAATATCGAAGATGTTACAGGCCAGGTGGAAAGCACTGCCGGAGATAGTTTTGTAGAAGACTCTGAAGATGCGGAAGACGACGACGAATAAGGAATTACACTAATGATCATTTTTGCTGACGACATCTACAATTAATGTTCATTGAAGTTAGAAACCTTCTTTATTTTTTGCGAACTCAAAAACATGATGGTAGATAGTTGAAATCGTTTTAATTCGAACAGTATCTATTTGCCATAAAAACAATGTAGTTGTTTTTAATATTACTTTATAGCATTATTATTGCCAAAGCTTTTGTGAAACTAACACTACTAGCTGAATGACACTTCCTATCAGATTAACATAATAGAAATATGATTCAAATCTTTTATATATTTAAGAAATATATAAATATGATTGAGACTCTAATTTTGCAGTTTTTCTTTTAGTGTTAACTTATAAGAGTTATTCTTTACCTACTGCCATTGGAACTTTTCACATTAGTTCTCTTCAGGAGCCCTAGTGGAGACTTTGACTTCTTTATACCAAGCTAGGTACAATAGTATTTTTATCTACACTCTGCGAAATTCGATTAAAGGCACTTGATTTCTTCCTTATAAAATTTAAAATACATTTTTAAAATTTGATTTTGTTCTACAAAAATTAGTTATTTTAAATACACTTCAAATAAAAATCAAATATGCGCCTTTCATTCATTTTTATTAGTCTTTTATTAGAGCCTGTACCATTTTCACCTGATTACTTCCAAAATAAAAAAGTTTATAGATTGTTCGTATTACAAAACTTAAGAGAAAGATGTAAAAAATTCCGGAACTGAAAAATAGTTTAGCTGATTAATTTGTACAAATTAATATCACCATTTATTAGGTTATGCAAGAAGAACAAAGATTTAGTATTAAAAGTAAGCTAATGTTAGTAAAACAGCTAAGACTGTAAATAGCTGAAATAATTTTAGTTCAGATTAAATCCATTTCTATGTTCACGACCAGGACAAAAAAGTGGAATTTACAATTTTTAGTAACATAGAGACCAGCGCTTGGTGAATCCCAGCACACGCATTAATTTTTGGATCCTAATGAATAAACAACTTCAAAATATAAAAAATTATACAAAAAGGTCATTCGTTGATAAAAAAAAAAATAATTTACATTTGCCACAATTTAATACATTTTCTGAACTACAGGCTTAAAAACTGTCTAGATCAGTTTGCAATAGTAAAAGTTTGGAATATCATCGGCATACATAAGAACCCGGAAGTGACTCATTATAGAAGTAAGGTCAGTCATAAATAACATGAATAAAAAGGACCTGACTTCCTTTCTTATAGAAAAAATATTAAAATCATCTTTAAATAGTAAGTATTAATAATTTGTATTTATTTATTTACATGTGTACGATTGATCCCAATTTTAAAATGCTTCATTATGAATTCCTTATTGGCAGACGACAAACAATTATCAAACATACTAAAAAAAAGAAAAAAACATACATAAATATATTTCAAATATAAAATATATAAAAATATAAGTGATGTAAGCTTTGGCGACACTTACGGGACACAGTGATGGAAGCTCATGTAAAAATCATGTAAAAAATAAATTATGAAACTTAATATTTTTCGTAAATCCGATAGCTGAGTAATTACAAATATTTTTAATATATACAAATGAATATGTAAAAATGATGGCAGCCCTACGCTGGAGTTCATAGCAAGCAGCCGGACAGCGCTACCAGAGATCGATTAGCGTTGCCAGACTGTGCAGAGCAAGTCGTCAAGTCGTTGGACATTCGTTCAGCAGAAACAGTCCGAAACGATCGTGCAGCGCAGTCAGAATTGTTCAGACAGTATTGCGTATTGCTTTGTACATCATTAATAAAAAATCAGCAAATAGGTGTTTATATAGTATTCGACTTATAAGCAGTTACCAGCAAATAAGATAATTCTCGTGGAGAAGGATGATTAACTTTCGAACTTTATACTCCTGTTGCTGATAAGTTTCGTACAAGAAAACTCTCAGCTGAGCATAATGCAAAGTCTTATGTGTCGCATAAGGGTCGCCTTTTAAAGATATGATTTTGTTAATACTTACCAACAAGAACAATAGTAAATAAAGCAATCGTCGAGTTGCAAAACGGTAGTAATGTTATTCCAATTAAGTTTGCTGATGCAATAATACCAAATCGTCCCAGTGACATGACCAAGCTTGTTGCTTTTCCCCTGAAATATATATAGATTTTCCATACTTGTTATACATGCAACTCGGACCAATACGCAAATATATATAACTGTATAGGTATGAGTATAATAATAATATTATATATATAATATAATAAATTATAATGAATATAAAATATTATATATATATATATATATATATATCAAATATTAAGTATGATATGCTTGGCAACACCGATCATCCCAGAATTGAAAATAATTGTTTCGTACCTTAAATGTGTTGGCATTAGATCCACAATCGCTCCTATCATAATGGAAATTGATAATCCAGGCAACAGAATGTAAAGACAAAATAGTACTAGGACTACTGTGGAGTTCGAAACAATGTGTAGTAAGACTCCACTTAAAATCGCAAATACGAGTGCAGCGAACAGAACGTTCTTTCGACCCAGAGGATTCAAAATAGCGCCTTGAATGGCGAATCCCAATAAAAATGAAGCTCCAACTATCATATTATTAATGTAGGTCCTAGTTGATATCTCATCGGAACAGACCTAAAAGTAAAAATTATTGGCTAAGATCTTTCTATCGATATAGTAATTTTTTCAACTTACCGCAGTATTATTTAATGCTCCATTTTGCTCTTGTTTGCCGTAAGAACCTTCCAATATTTGACAAACTGTTGAATTATTACTTTCAGCGCTGGATGAACGATTTACAATTTCTGGGAACCAAAGCTGCATACCATTTGAACTAAAAGATAATATTCAAATTAATATATGTTTAAAAATTAACATGGACTGAGAAATCAGATAAAAAGTAAATAAATAAAAACACGAGATATGATAATTTGAATAGCGCGCCACAGTTGCACGAAAGAACGGTTAATTTGTTCAGTATTGCTGAAGACGAGTGTGGCGCCGTGCTATGGCGAGTAAAAGTAAGAAAGGGACAGCATATGTGGGTGCTGCAGTTACGATCGACGGATTGATAAGCGTCGAATTTATAAGGATTTAATCTTCTTACTTTAGCAACCAATTTATAATCTTACCTGAAAAACAAACAAAGCACAGCCAAGTTGCACAATATGAAATTGAAACCATGCGGTTTTTGAAATAATGGAACTGTGGCACGTGCGATGTTTGTTACCATGCCACAACCCTTCTGGTTTGCCAATACGTTTTCGCCGGCTTGTGTTTCTGGTTTCAGCGTAAATTCTCTGTTTTTGAGGACTTGAGTTAATGAAAGACCTCGATTAAATTTACTAATCCAATCCACAGCGCTTAGTGCCTGACTTTCTTTATTTTGTGAGAGCAGAAGTTTCGGGCTTTCGGGATAATATATAAGGATTATTCCTCCAATAAGACCCGGTAGAAGAGACGCCAGCATAATCAATCTCCATGGTCGGAAAACGAATTCGCCAACCACATGGATGGACCAGTCGGAAGATAATATCGCCCAAGCAGTTGCTACAAATGATTAAGTTCAGTTTCAATTATTTGTCAAAGTTTATAATAATCTTATAATAATAATAATATTTTTATACAGAATTCGAAGCCTGTCTGTTGATCTATTCGTCTATATAAATCTAACTCAAAATCTATGGAAGATACGGGTATTTCATTTTAGGGACTCCATCCTGAGGAAGTGGCACCAACCAAATTTGGTGACTGTAGCCTTGAAGTTGTGGCTTTATTGATTTTGAATTTTTCCTAGCCTCTTAGTGGATGTAGCATTCCAATTTTTACACTTAATCAACGCGGGCACATGTTTCAAATTTGGGTTTTAAAATATGGAAATTGTGACTTGACGCTTAATTTGAAGTATTTAACTTAATCGAGCTGCTGTTAATTTTGGTTCCAAATTCGCGTTGAATAGTAACTTAATCATTAAAGTTAGTAATTAAATTTAAGAATTTCCTACAGATAAAACTCTCTTTGCATCTGGTTTATTGTACTTAATACTAAAGAATTGCAGTGTATAAATTACCTGGGACATAAATTGCGGACACACTGACAAACATCGTGGAATAGTTAATCGTAACTGCTCGGTGGCGAGGTATATTGAATTCGCTCAAATACGGATAGAGTCCAGCTGTGACACCGCCAAGACTATGAGAGATTAATTTACATTGACATGTTTATGGATTTTATTGGTTAACTTATATGGTTGTGGGTGTGGGCGTGAGTCGGCGAAAAAGGTTGTCAGTAATATGTTTATAGTTATCTACTTTTCAATTATAGCCG